>CM060479.1:5590358-6790358 GCA_030544235.1 Lepturacanthus savala | reverse complement strand
ACATGTAATATATTACTAGCATTGGTGGCAAAGCTCAATGAAGTAGAAACTCAGTTCCACTAGAACACTAAATGCTCCACAAACTCCCAGATTTTATGCCAGCTGCATACTTTTTTTTTTGTCTTAGACGGGTTTTAAGTGTCAAGTCCAGCTGTCCCAAAACCAATCGTTATGATAAGTTGACGTGAATAAATGTTATTGCCATTGGCTAAACAGTAAAACCGTCCAGTGTTAATATTTGGAATTCATTACCGTTTTTGTGTCACTCTGCCATTCGTAAATGGTTTTTAGATAAAGATAAACATTTTTTGTTGAGTTTAATTCTTCCAGCAATTACTTTTGGTGTAGTCCTCTGTTCAGTGGAGAGCAAATACCTTGAGATTTTGCTTTCCCTCTCTAAGATTATAATCAAACTGAGTAACCTAATATTGGCATTGTTGATTAGATTTTAAACATACTGCAGCATGTGTTATATTTAGTCCTTCAATTAGTGATAACACTTTGGTCAGTGGAAAGAAAGAAGGAGATATTGTTAATGAAGATGAAATTTATTTCAATATACATTCAATACACCATCATCATACATCAAAGTCTCTGTAAATGTCACTGTAAAAAACTGACAAAATCCAATGCATTTAAAAGATCACTCTATAAGGATTGTAGTATTTTTTTTTCTGCAGTTACAACATTAATTGTTACTGTCAACTCCAATCCAAAATCAGACCAAGACTTCAAAATGTTTAGCACAATGGAAATCTAAGACACCATCAGACTATTTGGACTCACATTTCCCATTTATTCCAGACAGCATGGTCTGAAATTTAATTATTTCATATGTCCGCTCACGTTGCATCCATCTTTTTCCAGACTTTCTTACATATTTCCTACTTAACTGCTGTTAGCACACAATGTAGTAAGCTATAGTATTCATACTTTGGCCCATTACTGCAGCAGCTATAATTTATACTGTCTGTGGCTGTGGTGAAGAAGAGCATAGTGTATTTGAGTTGGTGTCATCTAGATGACACCTGCTGTCTGGTGTTGCCCTGTATGTTCCCTGTCCCCACCTCTGCCCTCTGCCACTCAATCTGGTAAACCTACCTGCCACTCACACCTGTTCCCCCTGTGCAATCAAGTACCCGTTTGTCTCGTTACCGGCAGTATTTCAACCCTGCATGATCTTCATTCCCTGCTGAATCGTCTCTGTCAACATGGTTTGTTTGTACAGAGACTTTAGCCTCTTGACATTAAAGTAATTTTGTGAGTTTATATGTTTTGCCTGTCCTTGGATTTAAACTCCCATTCCTTTGTGCCATCTAGCCTACCTGCCAGCCAGCACACCAGCCACTCAAGTCAGCAGCTCATCTTCACTGGAGCCATCATCCACACCATTCCAGACATTCACCAACCTTCCCCAGGATCACAATGATCATTTGGTAACCTTTGTACTTCCCTTTCCACTGTGCCTGTGTCTGTGTTTGGGTTCATCTGCAGAGCATGACGGTATGATCCGACCATGCAGAACCCAGCAGATGCGACTCCTGGTCGCCCGGGCTGTCTCCCACCATGACATGCTCATGGGACAGCACAGTCAGACTCTGTGTTCCAGGTCATGAACACAATCCAAGACCTTTTAGTACATGTGTCAGCAATTCTGTATCAAATAAACCAACCGTTGAGCCCCCCTAACCCTACACTCTCTCCAGCAATCCCTGCCCCTGTGCCTTCCCCAGTATCAGTGAGGGAACCATTGGTTCCAGCTCCAGAATGCTATGAAGGTAATTTGAGTTTTGTGTCAAGCATTCCTGAGCGACCTCATGTTTACTGAGCAACCCCAGATCTGTTCTATGGACTACTCAATGATTGTTTACCTCATGAGTCTCTCTGGAGAGATGCTCTAAGGTTGGGCTACTGCCATATGGGAGAAAAGGAAACGGATTACTGTTCCACAAACTGCACTCACCTCCACCACCAGGTGTTTTCAGTAGACATCTGCTGCTGAAGCAGCCCATTCTTCTACCTACCTGCATCATTGTGGTAGGTGAACTTGAGGTTTAAGAAGGTTCAGGTGGCCCGGCAGTCACAACCTGACCCAGGTAACGATCCCAGGGGTTAGTTGTGAACTGCTGAAAGGAACTTCCTTGATACTTCTCAAGGAAGTGTTTCAGCTGTATGGCTTGCCTTCAGACTTGTCCCCCAGTTCACCTCTCCTATGTGAATGGGTTTTTGCACATCTGTTGGTGCAACCATCAGTTTGACCTCTGGATTCCACCCCCAGCCTAATAGGCAAGTAGAGTGGGCCAACCAGGACCTGGAGACTGTTCTTTCCTGTATGATGTCTTCCAATATGTCTACCTGGTCTGCTTTTCTCCTGTAAGTGGCCATAATACACTGCCCACATCTGCTTTAGGTATATTTCCATTTTAGTGTATCTTTGGGTTTCAGCCACCTCTCTTCCCCTCTTAAGAGGAGTTGTCTGTACCCTACATTCAATGATGAAGATAGATGAATCAGAAACAGCACATTGTGTTTAGACAGAGAGCTGGAGGGTATACAGCACAAGACAATACAAGCTGTTGTGTCGCAGGTGCTTTGTCTTCTGAGAACATATGTTTATGGTACCAGTATTAAATTAAACATGTTGATTGTTCATTGATATGAAAAGCGCAGCTGACAGTAAACAACAGGCAAAGTTGAAATGTTCATTAATGTGCATTGTCCCTGATAGATGAATACATAATTATAATAAAAAAATAGGAGTTAATTTAGATTCAGGTATATAATACTGACATCAGAGAGAGAGAGAGCTCAGTTAAGGCAGGGAAATAAAAAAGGAGTGAAGAGAGAGGAATTTGCACTATGAGCTGTAATTTTATCACTTAGCAGTTGAGACCATGCCAGGTTGGGTAGGAGGAAGTAGTGACCAGGTGAGCATCTCTACAGTGAGCTCCAGACAAGACTATATGTCCCCACCACTTTCCAAACCAAACCTGCACCTTTGATAGAAGGATTTTAAATCTGCAAATGTTTATAAAAACACAAAATAACCAAAAAAAAACGCCCTTAAAGATTTCTTGCATGAATATTCAAATTAAAACTACACTTTCCATGAAAAGCCATTATAAAACCTTTGTTCAGCATATGTATTCATCCGTATTCAGAACATATTCATGTCACACTGGCAGTTTTAGCGATTTTAATCTGCAGTGAATGGCTGCATCTGTAGTGTTATTTCAGACTCAGATGCCTCTACAGAGGGAGTCGGGGGTGGATGTTGCTGGTGGCGAAATATATGGGATGTTCTGAAATGAGAAAATGCTCCATGGAAAGTGAGTCAGAACCATTCCCTCAAAAAAGAAGAAGAAAGAAACCATGTAGAAACAAAACATAAAAGATGTTGAAACTAACCAACACCATATTACATTTGTAATCTAATAATCACATAGATTGGTAACATCTTGAATGTTTATTCTGACAGCCATTAGATGTTAGTTCAGCAATATTCCCTGTGTGTTTCTAGGACTGAGTGATCCTATGTTCAGTATGCAGCTGTGCCGTCACTCTCTAGGAAATCCATTCCAGCTTCAGTATGATTCTTGCCAGCTGGAGATGTCTGCTAATTGGTTACTTTGAGGATCATTGGCCAGATGCTCACTATATCAATAGGAAATTGACTGACACTCAAAAAATAATTATGGCACAGATCAATTAGATGAAAGAAAAGGATGTTGGAAGGACGTTGGTTTCACATGAGTATATGAACTCTGGTTGCTAATTCCTCTCTCTCTGTTGTAAACTTTCTGTTAGTGAATAACCAGTTGTTGTTAATAGCATATTGACACAAGTTAAAGGTAGCAACAACTTTAAAATGACACAGGAGAAAGAAAGAGGAGCTAAACTTGAAAAATAACTTTTTGAAGAATCACTTTTTAAATTATTTATTATTATTGTTATTAAAAAAAAACAATGTAGAGCTTATTTTCAAGTTTTTCATCATTCATCTTTATTTTCAGTTAAGATAATTAAGGTGAAGGTTGAATTTATTCGCCTGACCATCTATTTTAAGCATCCATTAGGTCTCACGGTGCTAGTCGCTGGTACCACTTTGACCTACAGTACCGTACTTACTCTAATTGTGTCCACGAACAATTCTCTAATGCTATTATGAATATAACACACATTTTGGAGGCATTCACCTCTGTACACACTTGTCCTGCCCACTGTATTAAAAGATTAAAAGAAGTGAGATAATACCTGATGTACCACCTACGAAAATAAAATCCAGGCTATAAAAGAAATATTTTCGGCTGTATAAAATGTTATAGCTAAAGTATTTAGTTGTTGATGAAACTATACATTCACTGCTGATTTTTTTTGTTTTTTAAATCAATGGTTGTACCCTATGAACCATTGACTCTCTTCTTTTTGACTGTTGAAAGACTATCCGCCTGGTCATTCAATCAGCAAAGTGGCTTATCCATGAATATATTACCCTTCTCCAGACCTGTGACACATTAACCTTGACAACGCTACACAAACAGAATGTTATCTGATGACCAGGTCACATCTCAAAGTTATGACCCTCTGTGCCACCGTGTGAATAATTCATGCGAGACGGAGTGAGAAAGGGAGCGGAGTCTGGGCAACTTCAGAGTCAATCCATGGGCAACATGTACATATAGCACTCTCATCCTTAAAGCTATTGATTATGTGCCAAGTTAGCCAGCAGCTTGGCAACAGATTGCAAACGGAATAGACAACAAGACGGCCCTTCTGTCCGCACTTGTTATAGTAAGTGTTGACTATAAGAGGGGAGGGCGGGGATTGGAAGCGCGGCCAGCTGAAGGATTCAAAGACCTTCACCAGAATGGAAATAAACACAGCCAACTCAATTCATAATACACGGGTTTCTGGAACTAATATCTAAATCATGCCCCGTCTTCAAGGGCTTAACTTTGATTTGAGTAGGGTAGGGGGGTGGGGCAATGCGGTTCTCTTTTCTGCATTTCTACATCCACCTAGGGACTATGGTAACCAATAGAAAATCTGTGAATAATTAAGATGAATCATGCTATATTCTGCCAGAACAGTACTAAATATGAAAGAGAAAAAACTCTCTTTCTGTATTGTTTACCCTATAACTTGACGTATTCAGTTAGGTATATACAGTGAAAAAAAGAATAGGACAGATCTTCCTTATAAATTATTGTGGTATTATCAATGTACTGTTAATGCATGTGTTAGATTTATGGGTGTCTAGTGTATACTTATTTTTAATCTGAATGCCAGTTATACCTAGAATTAGATGTATTCCCTTTTTTAATGATCTTTAAGAACTTCTTACCTTTATGTATATCCATATTTAATGTTTCCCTTTTAATATGATCTATACACTTTTAATTTGTCCCCTCTTTAAAGACAGACATTAAATTTAACTGCTGCTGTTGGCAGTTTCAATTTAATGCTCATTTAGTAAGCAAAGAGTGCATGCATAGAACATGGACGCCAAAATCTACTAAAGAAACGCGTGGGCAGGCGTCTTTCAGTGTGAGGGGAATGAGTAAATTTGGCAATGTGCAGAAGGACAGACCCTTATATAGAGGATTTGTCTGTTACACCTTAATCCATTAGGAAAGTCTCCTGCCTCAACTGTAGTAAAGCCGATTTGGAGCCTGCCGATAGCATCAGTGGGCATCAGGGAGGCTGCAGTTCTCAGAGAAACTGCTCTGCTCACACTGAGATATTCTGAGAGCGGGTGCTTGTCCTGAGGTCAAAAACGATTATTTATAGTTCAAAGTTCAATGACTTGAAATTTGATGGATAATGAATATATAATTTGACCTTAAGAAGCAAAATCCTAGAGAAACTCCACTTTTGGTTTGGATTTCTCCAGAGGCAACACATTCAAAAAAGCTTCTTTTTCCCCCAAATGAACTAGAGGCTTGATCTAATACAGGTTAAACTGAATTAAATATGGTAAAGACTGCTGTGCAAGGACTTGACATACTGTACTGTGCACTACATCATGTCTCAAGTAATTGCAATAATATTAACATTTGTGAAAATCCTCATCACCTGCTACGTGAGGTCCATGCATAAAACATGGTGGCTGGAAAGGGTGCAATGGCAATTTTCTTTCCATGAATATGTCAATACTTACATTTCCATTAATAACTTGCTGCTCTCATCACATCTAATGATTATCCATATTTCTGTTCTTTAACATCCTGAATACTGATTCCAATATATCTGTCTTTTCTGGCCTCACGCTGAATGATCATAGCTTGCAGGGCTTTTTTTTTCAATTTTCTAACTATGAATACTTAATTTCTTATTAATGGATTCTTGCTTAATAAGGTTAAAAAAAGAAGGGCTGGACACTACCAGATTTTTAATGTTTGTGATGAGAAACATGATGTACTAATAATTCTTGAATGGATGTGTTTTAGTTGTAAATTAGCTTAAGTTAGGGCCCCAACTAATCTGATAGATTCATCTTAAATATTTTCTTGATTGATCGATAAGTTCTTTGTTTTCCAAACTTTGCTTTTCATGTTTCTCCAAATGGAGAAACATATCCCTCTGTAATATTCTGCCATGGCTGCGTTTGTGCCGTTTTGTCTTCCTGTTTTATTTTGATGGGTTTTCCTCCTTGTGTTTTGTGTTACCTTTACATCCTGTGTTTTCCCACCTTTCTTGATTGCCTCAGGTGTTTTCACCTGTGCCTTGTTTTACTCACCTGTGTGTAATTAGTAATTGATCCCAGTGTTTCCGCTGTGTAGTTGCCAGATTGTCATTGATTCATTGTCCTAGCGTGCACATGCTCTCCAGCTGTTCTCTCGTGTGGTTCTATGGTGTTTGCTTTTTCTGTTTTTCTCCTTAAATGGATTTTTTCTGCCTCTGCTGGCTGCCTTCACCTGTATGACCTCTGAGCACTCAAGATTTTATTCCTACTAACTGTTTTTGGTGAGTTTTGTACAAAAATGTATATAATGATCATTGTTTCCCACAGCCCAATGTGATATCCAGTCGCCTTATTTTGTCCTTATCAAGAGTCCGCAACCCAGAAATTTTCAGGTAGAAAACCAAAGAAGCCAGAAAATACTATGCTGGAATCAGAGACATTAAGCAATCATCAAAATATTTAGCAATTAATCTAGTAGTTGAAAACTATATCACCTAATTGACTAACTGTTGCAGCTCTAGTGTAAGATATCATTGAATGGTAGATTTTTTCCTGGTCTAATCCAACACATAGAAAATAGCCAGACCAAAAGAAGACATATATCTATGGTTTGGTCTTCAGTTGAGAAGGACGATCCACCATGTCCCTGTCTGGAATGGAATTTACAGTAAGGCCAAGGCACATATTGTTGTAAAAGACCTCTTGGCCAGTACCTTCCCCTGGCTGCACATTTCTATTTAATGTATGTAATTACAAACTCAGTGTGCTCCTAATAAGCAAGGAGAGCCAAGTGGCACAACGACAAAGCAAACTGGGCTAATCCCTGTCACACTGTTCTGATTTCTCTCCCTGGCCCGCTTTCTTCTAGGATCGGTGAGCCGTTCCTATAGCGTGCAGAATCTTAACGTGATTTACACTCAGCCGCCTCTCCCTGCCACAACACCCCACCTTATCAACAATGCTAACAAGGCAACCGGTGCAATCTCCCCGTTTGGAAATTACAAGGAGTGTGACTAGAATGACTTCTAGACATGCTGTTTTTTTTTTTTTTTTTTTTTTTGCTGACTCTCGTCGCCTTGGACTGGAAAAAAAGGAAATGTGCACAGGATGCAGGAGTGAAAATGCTGTGAGTGGACAATCATAGCCGTGGTGCGCTGCACAATGTAAATTAATTCAACAGTCAGTGAAATTCAGACAGGTGCAGGGGAGAGCTCAAGCTGCGTTTTTAGATGGGAGGATAAGTTCACTTCATTTTTGCTCCTTTTTTTGGCCTTAGTTAGGACAAGGTGCCACAGGCACTATTTTAATCGCCTTCAGGAAAGTGAAATTCAGTCTTGTCCTTGAGTGCAGAAAGTAATAAAAAAAAAAAAAAAACTACGAATATTTAGTGAAGTTTCCTAGACAGTGTAACAACTTTATGATGTGGGTATTTCATTTGGCAAGCTGACAGTCACAGCTGAGACCATCTCACTGTGTAAAATAATAAATATTTCTTGCTGTTTCCCTGCTCACAATATAGATGAACCTTTGCTTCTAATGGTGTTGGTTGGATTACAGCGTGTATTACAGCAATGAGCCAGAGTAATAAAGGTAATATACAATACACATCAATGGGACAAATGGGGCTGCAGGAATGAAATGAGCTGAGAGAAAGAAAAAGGTTAATAGCAATCACAGAGAGAGAGAGAGACTGGGATGTGAGGGTTGTTCTACCTGGCCTGAGGAAGGAGGTTGAGGAGCAGAAGGAACATCCACAAGCCCAAGTACAGTGATTTAGGCTTCCAAAGTGCAGCGGCCATATCAGTTTAAACAGAAGACTCCTGTAGAAATGACAGAAGGGGAGAATATATAAGAGATTAGCTGGCAAACAGCTCACAGGTGATTTGACAAAAAGATAAAATCTGACTTTAAAGGTTTTTTTTCCCAGTGATAGTACGGCAACAAGTAGCGAGAATCACAATTCATGTTAGACTAAATAGTGATTAGTCATTGAATTATGTTTTCTTATCACTTCATCCATTCATTAACCTGTACAGTCAGTCACTCAGTTATTTTCCATCACAGCAGAAAGCAGAGCCGTAATGGCCTTTTGCCTCTTTCCAGTCAATATGGTTTCTATACACCATCTCTTTTGTTGAGATCCTGAATTGTTATTGTGCAAACTCAAGTCACATAAAAACCACTGTGGTCAAGCTAACCTCATATCTCTGTGTAGAAACCAGTTGCCCCTTAAGATAGAATCATTATTCTTGTAGATCATTGTTTTCTGTGCTGGCCTTGCTCCCCCCGCATTTGACCTTTGTGCCCTCAAAAAAATTGCCACCACTAAAAGTCACCTTTCCTGAAAAATGATGAAATTCCAGGCCTGTTGCCTGTAACATAATTCACCCACCAATCAGCAAACTGAAATTACATATTGACTGTTGTTTAGTGTTTGCAATGTTGTTAGTATGATGCAGGCAAAAAAATGTACATGCACCATTTCCTACATATAAACGAGAAATGCAGAGCATTGTTCAGACCAGACTCATGTTTTCTCAAGTGGGTGATGTGATGAGGTGGAGATGATTTATCAGGTGAAAGATGGAATCTTTTATTAAAATAAAATGTTGCATTATCATCTGTAAATTGCCAATCGAAGGCATACTTATTTAGATAAGTACTTTCGTGTGATTCATGTTGTCCTTGTAATTTATATGAATGCATAATAATTTTCTGTTAGTATTTTTATTATCCTTAGTTGTGACACACAGCAGTTGGTTTAAATGTGAACGTTACAAACTAATCATCGATTACACTTCTGAGATAGGTCCCTGCCAACAATGGTTTACAGGTCTCTGTGGTGAATTAATGATATGGATGCTTTAAATAGCTGCACAGCCATGTGTAATGACAGCTGTTCTGCTGTTGGAGAAACTCGCCCGTGCAACACAATCTGTGAAACTGCACCTCTTCTTTTCCCCGGTACATTGACAGGTGTACAGACTGGTGGCACAGGTGGGGAATTGATATGGAAAATGGCTGGTTATGGGCGTGTCCTCACCCATTTATGGCTAATTATGGGAGCGGAAAGGAGGTGCACACATGCAGTTTTAGCCATGGGTCGACACGGTTTTATGCACTTAACCCCATGCACTTAACCCCCATGTGTATTCCTCAATCCGGGATCAAATTGAACACAGACACACACTCGCTCACTCGCACGCTTAATCTTCCATTCTTCCACTGTGAACTCAACTGTATCGAGACAAAGCTTCGCTTTACGTTTGAAACCAAATCGCCCGGAGCATAAAACGAGAGCTATACCTTGAGCTGTTAGGCGCTCTTCTGCACGTCACTGAGCTGTGGACCTCGACCATTATGTGTCACTAATTAGCCTGAGTAATAACATTGCCAGCGCGCTGTTTGCCACAGCAGCCTGGAGGAAACAGTCCCTTCTAAGTGTCCAGCTGCTGGTAAAGTGTTATGAATTTCACATATCGCTAATTTAATTTCTGGTTTGCACACTGGTGACAAACCAGAAATCGTGACATTCCAACATTGTGAAAATTGGCAAACAGAATATTAAATGTTAAACTCTTAAGATGTGCCATGCAGTTCCTTTTAGTTGTATTATTTCTTTAGAGATGGGGCTATGGAATTGGACTTTATTTTCCTGAATTAATGAGAGGGTAAGGTTTGTTTATAAAGAGAGGAAAACATGCGGTTCAGCCCCCCTCCCCGCCCTAATAATTTATGTACAGTCCCTAACTATTTATACCCAACTATCACCCTCACAGATGTGGGCTTAATAGTCAAGTCTAGCTCAAACTGAATACATTAAATATAAAATAACCCAACTAAATAAACTCTGAGCAAATTCAACTGAATACATAGCTGTCACATTCACACAGGTTTAGTGTGTTTCTTTTTATGACTCGATGTTAAAATTGTCTGTACACCACCTTTTGTAGTTTTAAAGATTTTGAGATGCACAATGAACACAATTTTGACCAAACACAGCCAACTGACGTTATCACATCCAAATATTTTAGTTTCCTTCTTCCTATCTGCACTCACGAATGCTTTTCCAGCTGAGTAATTATCTTGTATTTACACAGAGGGTAGAGTCTGGTAATTTACAGGAGATTAAATGCCCTCACATTCATAATACATGTGCTCAGAGATTGGCTTGTCTAAAAACACGCGCACATACACACAAACACATACACGTGTACAGCTGTGTCGTACTTAAGCTTCCATTGTCCTTTTGTGAGATCCCCCCCCATTTTGCCTGTGTTATTGTTTAGTGCTGGCGCCTCATTTATGACCGTTGCATAACCCACAAAACAGGGCTTCAGAGATTCATCGTCACTTCCCAAGAAAGAAGTTGGGACCTTCAACGGAAATACTGACTGAGCATTTGTTCATTTTGGAGACGGGGGAAATTGGACCCAAGTGGTTGAAATTAAACCATATAATGATCCTCTCGTATATTCCTTTTACTTTGTATCACGCATTCATATATCTGTAATTTTAAAAAACATCTGAAATTTGATTTATTTTAACTATTAAAAAGATATTGAATGCTATGAGCTGTCTCACCGTCGCATTCTCTCACATCCTCACAGAGGAGAGGCTCAGGCTGTGTGATGCTCACAGTACTGCTTAAATACCAGGATGATGCCTTTCCCATATGTGAAGCATCACGATACAGATTCCTTTTCTATTTAACCACCTTAAGTAACCGTTGAAATTTTCATCGTTCATTTTACAGAATCCAGAAACGGGATCGATTTTTGAATATCTTCTAATGTTATGCATATATCATGGAGTGCATGTTTAGTTTTCATACACTGCAAAATCACTACAGTGAACATAACTGTGCTGTTAGGGGCAGGGATGCTGGATTTATAGTAAATACCAATGAATATGGTATTTTTTTAGGTTTTATAATACTAGTGCAATGCCCGTAGGAAGTATGTATTCCTATAGAAAAGTGGAAGGTTAAGTAGATTTTTTTTTTTGGTCAAATGAAGGTGTGTTTGACATAGTCTTAATAGACATACTGTACATTAGGTAAGACATGGACATATGGAGATAAGGAGAGATATGCAAATATAGTTATTCTAAGAAAAAAGCTACAATTTCTGTTGAAAGTTGATATGTCACTCTACATATCAGTTTAGAAATTGTGTTGATAGGCCAAGTAAAACTGGACTTATCATACTTTTTCCTGTAACAACCCTGGCATGTTACTGTATATGTATTAATAAATGAGTTTAGGCCTAGATTCTGTTCTGCTAGGTGATAGTGCTGGGGCTTCCTGGGGGTCTGTGAACATGTCTTGGAGTAAGACCTATGTTAGCGTGAGGAATAAAGTAGCATCTAAACCAGCTAACTTCTTAGAGTGTGTTTTTTGAGGGACGTTATAATACTTTTACGTTGGCTACACAATCTGTGCAGGAAGAAATGGGACAAAGGAGCTTTGAATTGTAACAAAAGCATTGGGAGGCAACATAAGAAGGAATGCTGTATTAGGAATTTTATACTATAGTATATATAGGATAGTGCTGTGTAAGTCTATGGGAGTTTATTTTTTCATTTATTTTTTTAGTACCCAGTAGCAAGACCATTCTGGCTGGGACTCGAACCAGGGTCTGCTGCTTAAGAAAAACTGTATATAGCAACGCTCTACCCCTACACCACTGCAAGGCACCAGGAAGTTTAACTTTTAATGCTACTAATGATGTTTTGAATATCCATCCAAAAAATTCAACAAAAAAAGGATACACACTGTGAAAGCTGAGGTTGATCTGACAAACAGTCAGAGATATGCAAGGCACAGATTCTCCTTGCTTTTATAGATGGATTGATGTGGTCTCTCCACTCTGTTTAATTTCAGGAACTCTTCCATTCAAACGGCTCATGCCAATTTCAGTATGGATCCTATGCACTGTTTTATAAATGAGGCTCATGACCATTAAACGAGGAATTAACAGATGAATGGATGTAACGATTCACTTCGGACTGCTGTTCAGATTGGTTTCACTCGCCTTGGACCATCCCTCTACACCGCTGTATGTTTGTGATGCCTCGGAGGTGAAACCACTTTAGAAGAGCTGTCTTAATATTGATTCGAGCTAAGTTATGTCAAGATCTATATCTGATAAGTCTTTACGCTCACAGAGAACTCTGAATTAGCAACCAATTAGTTAACATTTCCAATGTGTAAGAAAATAGGGCTGCCGATTGCTTTGCAGCTTATATCTAAAGTTACTGAGATACTTGAGATGAGTCAATGGTGCTTTGAGAAATACTTTGACATTATGGTCTGTCTTATTCACCGTCAACAAAGTTTTAGTGTTTAAAAGCTAACAAGAACTAACTTTGACAAAAGATTGATGAGGAGAAAGGAATCTATTTGAATACTATTCCTCAGACAAATTAATTTTTAAATTATAACTCGAAAAAGGATAAAAGTATATTTCTCTCCTTTCTAATGAAGGGATGTGTTCCATCACATCAAGCTCAGAGAAAATGTGGCAGGTCAATAATTTATTCTATGAGCTTTTTAAAAATAAATGTATGCAACATGTTGGCAATCAATGCAGTAACAGGGGGTTTGACAAGCATCAATATGGATTGCCATTCTGCATCATAAACCCAAGAGCCACGATATTGATGTAACAATATTTACAGTCATCATTATTAGCCTGTGACTGAGGAGCCTTGGTGCCATAAACAAAGCATCACTCCATCCGTTTTCTCTGCAGTCATCAGCTCAGCCGTCTGATATACTATTTAGTGCAAAAAACATGCTGGCCCAAGTCAGTAAATTCTGTGACATGTCCCCCCTACAAATTCATAAGAGTGGATAATTTAAAGGTTGTTGAATTCTGTTTTCACAATAGGTAAATTAATTAGCCATAGTGATATAAAGCAATAGTCACTTTTCTGCCTTTTTTATTCATAACTGCCTGCTACAGCTTATAGAGCTGCACAGCTGGAAGTCGTGTAGTATTGTTGCAAATTGCATTCGTGTTAACAGTAGTGTGACATATGAGTTGTGCCCGGGCGTGAGCAATGCATGCGAAACATTAAAGCTGCTCAGCCATGCGCCATTTATAGATTCCTACTTTGTTTTCCTGCAGGCCGTGCATGGTTGTCTGCAAAAACACAGTGAATATGATCCATCGATAGACATCATACATGAGAGAAAAACATGTTTTAACTTAAAATCTGTCTGGCATTTTACTGTGACGGACATTATCAAATGCAATCTACGACAGGCTGGCAGTAGTACAGTAATGCTGGTGGTGTGGACGCCTCATGAGCTGCAGGAGTTCTGTGACGCACACTCGCTACTCAGGTGGGCAGTGTTAGTCTTAGCTCACACCATTAAACTAATTTGCTGCTTAGAGCTTCAGATTGTCCCTTTTTTTCTTTTTTTTTTTAAAGTGACTTTCACAAAAGTGGTTTTAACTATAAACCACAAGGAATTAACATTGGTGTTAGCTTGTTGTCCTTTGCTTTTACTAGCAGCTAAAGTTATTGTTTTGTTAAAAAAAAGAAGTATAAAGTACAATGTCACATGCTTTTTACAGTCAAGCAGTGGCATGCACAGATGTTTTGAGAGGCAGGTGTAAAAAAGGGAAAAAAGGGCACATTTAGCTTGTCTTTGCCACTGAAGAGGGCACTCTAACACCTTTTAGTGTCTACAGGGCACTTTAGCATGCTTTTTAGCTCCCAAGATGGCACTTTAGCATGTATTTTGGCTTCCAAGAGGGCACTTTAGCACATGTTTTGGCTCCTAGAGGGCACTGTTGGCACACATTTTGGCTTTCAAGAGGGCACTTTAGCACGTTTTGGCTGCCATGAGGGCACTTTAGCTAGCTTTTAAACAATTTGACCACGAGGTGGCAAGTGCCCTCCCCATGCATGCCACTGCATCTAAGTATAAAATAGGAGCTCCATATAGGGAGCTTTCTTTAACATAATGTTGTTCCTATTAAATCTAATATTGTACAATAAATGAAAGTGTTAAGTCATTCAATTAGTTAGTTAGTTATAGATAGAGGGGCAACTGATGAGAAACAACTTCGTTAGGTGGCAACATTAATATATGCATCGTGATACTTGCCACCTCAAAAGTACTGAATTCATTGACAGCTCTGAGTGTAAATACACTGTGTATGATTCATTTACATTAGTTGAAATGTTATAATTCCACCCTCATCTCCTTTTCAGCAGATGTCAAGCTAAAGGGCACAAGTCCCTGATGATCAAATTAAACCAGTTGTCTTATTGGGCAGGTATTTGTGAATAGAAAACTGCAGACAGCAGTGATTATAGTATTTTATTTTTTGCACAAATCTTTTTAAGCAACAGTGTTTTGTTTTTGGCCCATTCTTTGTACATTTTCAAACCGTGTTTTTTGTTCAAACTAATTCTGGATCATTATCCATTAAAGGGTTTATGTTCCCCATAAAAACACAGGATGCCCTCCAGAGTCCAAGGTATCATTTCCTCATGTTATGTCTGGCGAAGAATTGCATTGCTAATTTCCTGCCGCCCATTCAAATCCTTTCCACTCGCAGGGGACCGTCACATCACTTATGTGTCATCTTTAAGATTCCAAATGTCATGGATGAATAAATCGCTTGAAAACACTTAGATTCCTCTGCAGTATGCCTTGAGGTTTATCTGTAACACTGTGTAGTTTCACTGCTGACAGTCATTATAGTTTGTATTAGTTTAAAGGGAGGGCGGGTTCCCATTAAAGACAGACAATGCAAATACCGGCAGGCTCTAATAATGCGCTCAGTATACAAACACAGTAAAACAAAGTTTGAAAGGGCTGAAGAAAGGGAAGATTTAATCATTCTCATTAGTCGCTCCACAAACTCCATCATCTATCAAATTTCGTATCGGATCTCTGTTCTGTTGTTTTTGCTCATGTCTCCTCAACACAAGCACCAATTAGAGCTGGAGTGAAAAATCCTCCAGAAGGCTTACTAGACAGTGCTCTTACAAGTGTCAACAAATGCTTTTCATAAGAATAAGACAAACAAGCATTGAGGAGACATAGTGCCGGCCTGCTGTCTGCAGTTCTGCACCTGGTTTACCAATACCTGTCATGCAAATGAGGGGCTCAGCGGTCCCCGGGGCTCAGATTGAGCTCGAAAAGGAGAGAACACGAGGGGAGGGAGACAAAAAAGACACGCCGCTTTTGTTAGCAAATTAAAAATAGCTTGCCTAAGGTGACAGTAGACCCACAGCAGTCAACATTCTCTGCTCTTCTAATATTTTTTCCCGCTTCTAATGTCAGTTTACTTCTCTTCATGGGGGGGGGGGCATCTGCAGTGAGTCACGCATTATCCACAATTAAAAGTCTGTGAATGTCTTTGATGCAAATGGACTGAAGAATGTGACTGGACAAGTATACTACTAGTATGCTGAACCATGAAGATAAGTGGTAAAATAAGAAGCCAACTACAAACCCATCAGCCACAGCTAACTTAATTTCTCATTTATTTTGTATAGTTTCCCCCAGTCACGACCTAAAGCAAACTGCGGCTCAAACGCCTATATTATACAGTTCGTGATATGATTTTTTTTTTTTTTTCATGCAAATACATCCCCCTGGTATAGTTACTGCATGGTCTAGGATGTCACGGAACAGCTGATGTCCCATAAATCACTGGAGCTCATCAGCCAATAAACAGTGTCGACTGCAGTAATTGTTGAATTTAGGACACAGCTCTATAGCCGTGTAATCCAAGTGGCTGTTAACTATAAATAGACATGAATCCTCACATCTGGTTGTGACGGATGCACTGAGCATCTAGCATTGATCTCTGTGGTCTATTATTTGTCTTTTCTCTCTGTTTTTTGTACTGCTGGCACCGGGCATGTACGATATAATCATTAGGCTGCCAAATGATCAATGTATTGGGATGTTGGGCCAAACCGGCTCCACTGGGGCCCCACCACTATTATGTTACGCCAGTGCTAATTTGTCAAGATTTAGCTTTGTTCCTCACAGACATGTACTGGGAGTACAGTAGATCCATTATTGCATTACAGCACCACATGACAATAAGGCTCCGTTGAGATTTTAGGGCAAAGGAAAGATAGATTTCACGCTGTCATTTTCGTCCCACTGTGCCAAGTCCTGTCTGACTAATGCTCAGTGTGAGTACACTGTTCATAGGTGCTGAAAGGAACCATAAAACTGTAGAATAAAACAGACCAAGTGCCCCGCTGGTCCAGATTAATCAAAGCTAAACATTTAATCTCCTCTGAATTTAAGGTGAAGTGACTTTATTAATGTTTTTATTAGTGCTCAACTTGGCAGGAATCTACACTAAGTCTCAGTAATGAGGTCTCGCACTTGCTGGTTTTTCCGAGACCTAGTTCAAATTCTCCTTTGACTACAAGTCCACGGGGGTGAACAAGCAAACCACACATCATCCTGAGAACCACCGGAGACATTTATTACCATATGTAAATTAACCAAAAAAAAAAGATGCACCACAGATGGAGGTATTTTTATGGACAGGTTTTGAATTTACATGCTTTGCGCATAGATTTACATAGCACAAAACCGATAACAGAAATCTGGTTTCTCAAAGTGAGGCTAAAGTGGTTAAAAGCAAATCACTGTTCCAGCCCTTAAAGTGCCACTTCACTCAAACATGTTTTTCTTCTATTTTCCACAGTTGAATGTTTGAGATTGTGTGGAAACAAACGTTCGCAGAGTTTGACACTCAAAGACTGTTTTCACATTCATCTGCTGAAAGCGGATGTGTCTCTCCTGATTTCAATGGTGTGGAAACTCGTCCGGTAATTAACTTGCACAAGGAGTTATGTGGAAACACGAAGCCTCCAGTGTCCAAATACCGAGACTCTATGTTGACGGCGAAATGGGAGCCATGTTTACAGATTCTGAAATGTTTAATTAGGGAGGAGATGAAATGCTACGTTTTTTAACAAGGAACTTTTTTTGTGGAGAAAACATATTAGACAACAATTATTTGAAATAGAGTATCTTATACATGGCTTAAAGACTGCCTCCATCTGTGGTGATATTCTGAAGAATATATATACTCAAACCTTTTTCTCAAAAATAAAATCTAATCCTCAAGCACAGGAATGTGGTCTAGCGTAGGTGTGGTGACAATGCAGCGCCTGTGACAGTGAACATGACCCGATTCTTTATGAGCCAAGGCTTTATGGAGTTTAGGCTTTTTTAAGGCTATGCAGACGAGTGATGAAACAATAACTGAAACAGCAGACAAGTGCAAATTACTATAAGCACTCAATGACGTGTCACATTGGCTTCCATAAAATCATGATGACTCAGGGAATGGCCTCATCTAAGACTAATCTCTGGCCTTTATGATCCATTTCAACCCATTTTGACTTCCCCTTTTCACGTTTAAGAAGTGAGGGAGGCAAAATCCACTCGCTGTTGGATGGATCTAAAGGTCCCCTCTGTGTCTGAATAAAGCCGATTTGGCTAACACCTTGATTCAATATTTCTATAAGCCATCAACAGTTCTCACCTGTCAAGAGGCAAATGGGTAAGATCTATAATACTTATCCAGTTGAGCATGTTTGCACAAACAGAGCACAGCTGGGTAATTCTCAATAGATACTGCTGAATCTAGAATATTTGATATCCATTTATCAAATCTGCAAAGTATACAATAGATACGACTAGAGTGTCTTTCCAGTCCATGATACCAACAGCGCTCAATGAGCAGTGTTGATGAAAAATCCCTGGTGAATAAAAAAAGAAAAGAAAAAAACTCCATTTCATATGAAGTGTAACATTATTCACAGAAATGTTTCCATTATTTATCGACAGGTCACAATCAGTTATTTTTAAAATAACTGAAAGAGTTGCAACAATACATCCAATGTGTGCTGTTTAATACCCACACTGTACCGAAATCACACTTGATTACTGTAATAGGTCCATTGTCCCTGCAATAACATTAATTACGCTGCCGGGAGGAAGAGATTTCAACAGATAAATAGAATAATTATGCAAATCAGCATGACTTTTACAATTAGACAGTTAGAACTCCAAACTGCTGCATATCTGCATACAAGTAAGCTGCAGCCTTAATTAGAAGCGTCAACAGAAAAAGGAAGCAGCTGTTAAACCAGTGACGGGGCACCTGCCTTGTAGGTGAAATCTGTCAGAGTTCATCAAGGATTCCCGGTGAAGGGCAATATCTTCTCCAGCACTCACCACCTGCGCACATGCATTACCTCCGGCCATGTTGCGCTGTTTGCAGCAAAACAATTGCGATTGCAAACCGTCACTGTTCATGCATTGTTTATCCCTTTCCCTTCATCCTATTGACTAAGTTGATACAGATTTTTATTTACTTTTTGGAGAGTAGATTTTATTTCTTATAATTGCAGCAATACATATCAGGAATATTCCAAAAAAGCCAAAACACCCTCTTTAGAGATTGCAAATGTCCTATGTGTTATAGGGAGTTAAGTTTAAGAAATTCCCCACTAATGCAATGGCAAAAAGGAACAACAACATCATTAGTGGTGGTTCTAAGGCTAAGATACATTCTTAGCTTTACACCTAGGGGTGTGAATAAGAAGCTACTGTTTGCCCAAGACAAAAAAAATGTAGGAAAAAAAATACACAACAAAACACAATATAATTAATGTTGTTGAAATTCCCCTGGGATAATTGGGAGATTTCAATTCAGCTACATACAAAAATAATGCGGTTTCTATTCTGTATCCTTGGCAAAATACATATATCAAGTGTTTTTGTACTGACTAATTTTTAACCCATGCACTTTGGGTTTTATTTGTAAAAATTGGACACAAGATTTTGTCCAATGTTAGGATATCTTTTGCATTGTGCAAATACAGTACATTCATTATTTGTTATTTAGACTGTTCAGTATAGTTAGCACAACATATATGCTACAACTTAAAAAACTATAAATAGATAATCTAATATATAGATTATTAATTTACATCCAATGAAACCCACACATTTCAGAGGCTTTTTTTCTGAGAAATTATTATTGCACCTTCAGCACAAATAAATTCCAAGCAAGAATATGGATGTCAAACAGAACATTTGTGAGAGGCTTAACTAGACAAGATTCCTTCAAAGCTGATAGCATTACATGGCCAGCAGAGCGAGGCCCCACATGGAGGGGAAATTAATATCTCTGTTCAGGCTGACGAATTCTGCATCTCCTCAATGGATTATGATTACAGCTGGAACAAAGTCCTTCCCCCATTAGGAGGGGTAACCAAACTGGCTTTGGATGTTCCAAATGGGCATCAGTTGTAAAAGGATTGTGAAGTGAGATGTGTAACGTACAGTATGGCTACCAAAACCCTGATCTTGTGATTGGCTGGACACTTGTGTTGTGACAGCTCAAGCCATTTTTCCATGTACCTGGACTACAGGAAAAAGGGTATTGCTTGTTGGAAACTGGAAGTACCTGTTACCCATATCAACCATGTGGTGCATCTTTGTTTTCTTCCCCTCATTCCTCGCAAAACTTACAAATGATCCATTAAAGAAAAGTCATTTGGGGGCGGCTGTGTCTCAGAGGTTGTTTCAAGTCGTTCCCTAATCGGAAGATCTGTGGTTTGATTTCCGATTTCTCCAGTCTGCATGTCGAAATTGGATTATGATGAGCTGAAAAACTTTGCCTGGCAGCCTCCTCTATCAGTATATGAATGTATATGTCAGTGGGTGAATGTGTCAGCATATTGTGTAAAGTTCTTTGAGTGGGTGGACGATCTGAAAGGCAAAGCTATTGACATGTTCCATTCATACAATGGAGTAAATGGATTTCAATGACTGTAAGAACAGGGATTTTTTAAAAAAAGAAATCAATTTCCATAGAAAGGCGTCCAAGAACACTTCTCACGCACACTTGTGACCTTCATCGGTTTCATATGTTTAGCCAGTCAGTTCACTGTAATGTTGTTTGCGGGGAATGATATTGCAGGGTCAGCACAGCAACCCACTGCTGGTGAGGATGCTATGGGAATACAAATGAGTCAGGCATGACAGAGCATGCAATATACACTAGGAACTACTGTGCCAGAGGTAAAAGTAGGAATTGAGATACAATGAAAAATGATAATCAAAGTATATGAGGTTATACAGTACTCTTAGGAACTAGCAGAATGAACAGTGTGGTTAAAAGATGGAGTCAGAGCACACTGAACCTGTGTAAAACTACATTATCCCTTTAGGTCTTTGTCAAAATTGAGCCAGTATTGGCTAAGTGATCACCTGAGAAATCACATTTGAAGTGATGATGCACCTCCACTAATTGGCCCTGGGGGTGCCTGCATAATTCATGGCTAACCGCGTGTTCCACTTTGCATATGGCGGTAATTGTTTTACGATTAACCTACTGATTGCTTACTTGACACATTTTCTAAACCACCATTTGCTACCTCACTGGTGTAGCCGGGGCAGCACCAATGGAAGTGTCTTGACATGTGAACAAACACTGTTGTTGTCCTCTGTTAGACCCTAAGTCACCTCTCCATTAAATTAGTTTCCCAAAGGAACATTGGCGTCAAGTCAGGAATCCATATTCCATTCCTACTTAATCCAAGTTATGAACTAAGAACCAGTTTAAATACTTCATTTTAAATTAGTATCCAATGAAGTACATTGCTAACAAGACATTTCAGGATGAGCCCAGTAGCAAGAGCAGCTCCGCTATTTAAACTTTCACACTGTCTAGTTTTTTAATGAGCTGAACCCTCCATGTCACATTGGGGTTTTCAGGCACTATGCATAATACTTTTTTTCCAACTGCACCCTCAAATTACTACATCTAAATCTTATACTAATGAACCATTAGTTAAATGGGATGTATTGGCTAACTCATAAGCATCAGCAGCCTCGGATTGTTTCCTTTATATAATATACTATACTGTAGGCAATATGCAGGAAGACCTAATGGCCCCCAAACAGTGAAAAAAAACTTTGTACAAATGGAAACCATTAGGTCATTACTACTGAAACTCAATAGGTTATATTGTGCCATATATAGAATACCTCTCCAGCAACATTTAATTATTGGTACAGTAACCTGGTCAACCTGACTTAAATCAGCTTCTAGGTCATTAAGTGAGTCTAACATTTGTTTAATATTAATGTAGCAGCATTAAAAATTCATACAACAGTCCATTCAGTAGACTGGCGGTGTCCTGTCAGGACAGTCCTCCAAAGCAATGGGAGAAATACAGTAAGATAAAAGAAGGTGGCACAAAATAAACATGTCTAGAGTTGTGTGATTTGAAGGCTCACACGTGCTAGAAGATGACATGGGTTGTTTATTATTGGATGTGACTTCGATGTCATCGCCATCGATCAAATACTCCATACATCACATTGCATCATTCTTGTAACTAAGATGGCCTGTGCATCAAAGTGTCAGGAGTTCTCCAGACCCGTATTCCCTGTCCGTCCTTACTGTACATCATCAGCCATGCGAGCAGCATGGCTTTGTAGGGATGGCAATGGTTGGTCCATCATAAACAGCATAAACAGCCAACAAATGTTGGATGGACTGTCATGAAATGGAAAAAAGAGGGTATTTATGGTTCCACGATGACTTATCCTAATAACTTTAGTAACCCGCTGTTTTTTTTTATTATTATTGGACAGATTGCCCGTAAGCCTTTAAAAAGGGACAGACAAGATCACTGTTCACATAATCCTGTTCAAATTGATCTAAAATGAAAAGGGAAAAAAATATCATTAGAGTATTGATCTTTTTTCACAGCTAAGGCTTCTCTTTCATGTCACCAGGTTGTACAGTTGTGTTGTGCGGCAAAAGAAAAGGTGACAACATACAGTTGCTGCCAGCTGAGATAGAACCATCAGCCTGTTAGGTTATACAGATTTTAAGGACATTAGCATGTAGCTCAAAGTTAACCACTGTGCTTGAATACAAGGAAAGCCTTGTGCGGAGTCTAGCCTAGTCGGTATGTACGTTTTTCGGAGCAGACTGCCCATGAGTATCTAGTTAATGTAGGAGATTATTGATATTGTAAAAGGCTGATAAAGGTTGATCACGTCTCAACATAAAATGGGCTCATGCAATTAAGTCAGGGAGCACTGGAGCTATGATTAATCCAGCAATAACACTGTCTCAAATGACTCCACTAAATATTTCAGAACCTGCAACTCTCATCATTTTAATTTTAAAGCAAAGCTATAGCACAGTAGCCGTCCATGTCCTGAATCTTCTTATTGAATCATCAAAGGTTATGGATATGCCTTTAGGTTGTTAGTCAGTCACATATTGGCATACATACCTTGAGGTAAATGTGGACTATCGTGACCTTGGCGTGAGCAAGTATATCACACTTCATGCATGTACGATATCTTGTGTTGCTGTTGAGGGCCTGCTTATTTTGCATGTGAGTCGCATTGAATTTCTGATATTTAATCTATCCAAGTTAGAGTAACGGTGCGTCTCTGAAGTGGCTTGATCAGTAGCGATCGATCACACTAACAGACCCAGAAGGTATTCATGGGCATTCCGGCTGTTCAGTGCACGTAAAAGCTATAGGCATTACTAACATGTATGACAGCTATATGGCCTAACTGTAATTAGGATGCAAGGATTCACTCTCTGGTAATAGCTGTACATAGAGCAGTAGAGTTCAGCACACGTACTAGAAGGGCCCAGCAGAATAATTTAAACCATAAATCAAACATCTGTGCTGTGATTCACCTTGAAGAGCTGTAGGCTTGTCTTTGCCTCTTAGCTGGAATTTGTGTTGAATATGTGGTGTGTTTTCTTACCTTAACTGAATAAGGATATACTATTGCATGCAATTCAACATTAGCAATAAGGTGCAGCTTCATGATGAATCAGACTGGGGGGAAAAATGCTTCTGTTCTGTTGGGTTTAAATGGGGGGAAAAACATCCCATAAGGTAACAAAGCCCAAACTCAAGTTTGACATGAAAGAGGGATTGCTGATATTAGAGAGAAAATCTGACAACATGTGCATGAGGGCAGCACAGCTTCAAGGAAAGTGGAAAAACTATCGACTGAAACCTTGCATCAAATAAAACAAACTAGCAATAAGCAAGGCAGTATTCTGGTGTTTTCATTCATCAGTTTTGTTAAATTACCCTTGAATGCCTCTTTTCACAAGTGTGGAGATAAGCAATTTATTTTATTTGGGCTTCTGGTGAAATACAGAAAGCCTGCATAATCGAATCGGTCTACCACTTTGAACCAGTGTTTCAATGTCATATGCTTTATTATACATGTCCATATATTGACCAAATACTGTCATTTGAGAGATTTTAAAAAAGGCAATTTATATTTGAACTTATCATCATTCAACCAGATAGCATGCCACTCATTTCCCCGTATGACACAAAGGGATATTACTAAAGGTGTTCTTCCCTGAAATATATTAGGCCTGCAAGAAATACTTAATCTTATCTCAAGAGCAGATACTGCACATCAAAAAAAAGACCTTACGCTGCAAATGTAAATCCCACAAATCTGGAAACACTCATCAAGTTTCATTGCCTTCATATTACACCTTGCAGATGGATAGAAGACACATTTAAATTTGACCCATGGGTGTTGGTGCAGCACACAAACCCATGTGCATAAATACATTCATAGCTTTTCCAGTATCCCCTGGCATCGTGATTTACCTGTGCACTGTCGAGATAATAATCAGTTTTCCCCTCTTGTGGGATGAGGTAAGTGTGACTGCGCAGGGTTGTGAGCAGCTTTGGGTCCTGCTGTGAGTCCCTGTGGATGAGATGTTTACTGGGGCTTTTTGTGTGGCCAGTAAGATCCCACTTAGTGTGAATGATGGCAGCTGCGAGGCTGCCTCTGGCAAGTGTGACTCCAACACTGGCTGCCTGGTCTCATGTAGCATATACGGCAGATGCTCAGGCTGTGGAGCACTCCTGAGAGCATGACTGATTGTGGCTGAGGTAAGCACGTCTGGCGCGAACGGTGCTGAAGGCAGCAATGCCGAGTGCAACTTTGGCTACAACTATGTGAGATCACGGCAAGTGGCAGCACGATGCAGCTGGTCGCTGTGGCGGGACTGACGATGTCAGTGTGGGCTGCTGCAGTGCAGGCTGACACACTGTGGTGAGAGTGATTCTGGTGATCAAAGCAGCTTTGACTGCTGGCACAGCATATATCACTCTGGTGGAGTTTGTTGGTTTGGGCTGTGGAGAGAAGTGTGACCAAATGCAGTTATGGTGAGCAAGACTCAGTTAAGCTCTGTTCGTGCAACTCTGTTTTCAGCAGGACAGAGTGTGGGGCTGATAAACTCCAGGACTTACAGTGGGGAGCATTGTTGGTCATGTTACTTGAAAATTGTAACATTCATTACATATTAATCATTGTCAAGTCAGTCAGTCATTTCCTATACCCGCTTATTCTTTATTAGGGTCGCAGGGGTCTGCTGGAGCCAATCCCATTGCATTTCAGGCAAGAGGCAGGGATACACCCCAGATGGTCACCAGCCTATCATAGGGCACACACACCATTCACTCACACTCTCACACCTACAGGCTATTTAGAGTCTTCAATCAATCTAAGCATGTCTTTGGACTGTGGGAGGAAGGCAGAGAAAACCGACACAGACACAGGGAGGACATTCAAACTGCACACAGAAAGGTCCCAGAACAAGGACTTGAACCTGCGACCTTCTTGCTGTGAGGCAACGGCGCTACCATTCCACCGTGTCACCCCATTTTGAAAGTGATTACATTATTTGCTAATTACTTGGCAGAAAAAAAAGTAATGTGTTACACACATGGGATGTGATAGTGGGGGGGAGTGGCCCTGATTGCCCAGGAAAAGAAAAGGGCCTGTGAATATCCCAGTTTTTTTTTTTTTTTGATGAATGAATAAATTGGACCCTCCAATACTATAGCTTTTATTTGATTTGATTCTCAGTGTACATTTGTCTCCTGTTCAAGAATCTGTTCAAAATCCAAAATAAAAATTTGTCATGAATCTAAATGTCAGACAAATTAGATGTACCGATGATTTAGGTATTTGAGCACAAGGACACCAAATGCATCAATTCAGGTGGTGAATAAAAGAACCAGTCATCAATATAATTTAATCTTATTGTATGTTAAAAGCCTATTTCTGCTTGTCCAGCGTACAGGGCCCAGAATTTGGTGCTAGACCCCTGGTTACTCATTACTTTTGTTACTCACTTGTCAGCTCAGTCGAAGTTTCCTCCTATACAGCTCAAAATACTCCACACCCACGTGCTGTGTCTCTTGTATTCAACACACGTACACGATGGAAAATGAGACATTTGTGGTTTAACAAGCAGGCAGCAAACACTTTGGAAGGATTTACTGACCATCCAACAGCTAGTAGCCTCAGACTCAACCCTCCATTAATTCTGGTTAGACAGCACGCCGACCCACGACTGTAAAAGTTACGGAGCATGACTGGGATTAGTAACTGTAATATGATTACTGAAACCGTACTCCCTTACACCACTCGTTAATGCATTACTGCCCAACACTGCCAGCGAAAGTCTCGGTTTACAAATGTAGCTGTTTGCGGTGCTATCCATCGATCCGTTTTCTATGCCGGTTTATTCCTCACTAGGGTCACAGGGGTCTGCTTGAGTCAATCCCAGCGTATTTCAGGCGAGAAACAGCAATACACCCCAGACGTTCACCAGTCTGCCGTGGGGCACACACTCCACACTCTATTCACTCACATACTCTTGCCTCCAATTAACCTAAGCATGCTTTTGGACTGTGGCAGGAAGCCATGCAGGCACAGCGAGAACATGCAAACTCCACATAGAAAGGTCCCAACCCATATCCTTGACCCTGCGACCTTCTTGCTGTGCAACAGCGCTACATGCTGCCCCACCGTGCCACCCTGTTTGTGGCGTACTAGAGGTAAATGTGACTTTAATAAAGGACAGATGGCTACATATGGTTTAACTATACAATAACCACCTGGCATAACTTAAGTATGTGTCATATACTTAATTTCATAACAAATCAAAACGTGTTATGAATATGATCCAGCAAATATTACTTAATTTAATGTGTGGGGAAAAAAAAATCCCTGGTAAATTGTTTCATGTTTGTTATTTATGATGCCCTAGCCAGCGTCTCTTGTTATTGTATTAACAGCAGGACACTTATTGCCTGCACATTTGTGGTTTGAAAGGAATCCATGCAAACTATGAACACTAAGTGTTCAAGCAATATGTGGCCTGCAAACTTGTAGTTTGTAGATGTGTGGGTCCATTATGTGTGTCTTGGTCATGTGGCTGTATGGGCATCCAACATCACAGAATGTCAAACTGTGTACTTGCCCCACTAGTTTAATCTGCAATAGGTTTTAATCCTTTATCTGACTGAGGTTTTGAGCAAATTGGTTCTGAAATAGCCTATCAGCAGTTGTACTGCTTTATCAGCAGGTCACTGTTTAATGATTGATCCATGGCAGTGTCCATCGTGCTGAAATAGCACACTTCATTGTAATCTGCACTTCTTCCAGTTCCGTTGTTCTGTCTCTCTAAGTTTCCCCTCGAATCTGTCTATCTCCATAAAGCCTATAGGCTGTATAAGGGCTTCCTTGCTGCTGGTGCCACGTGATTGCTCATAGGGGGATGTTCACAGTATATCATATAGAGTATAGGATAGACCTGCTATATGAAACGTGTCATGAGACAACTTTTGTTGTGATTCAGTTCTATATAAATAAACCTTGCATTGACTAAAGGTCCTCGCTCAATCTGCATGTGCCTGGGCATGCATGCCCTAATTCAAATTGGTCACTGAGTAAGTCCTATGACTATGACATATGCAGACCTCAGCACAGGGCTCAGTATTATATCATACCTAGCTCAGCATGGATTAGACACTCATGACCATGATTAATTACGTTGGCACCGTCATTATGTTACCCAACTATCTTCAACCTTTAAAAAAACCTATAGAGCTTTGAAATTGGTTTAAGTAGCCAACAACCTTAAGACAATATGTTAATCAACTTAAAATCACAATTAACAACAGGCTTAACAAATGCCTAACATTGAACTTATTTTCTCCATATAATGGAAACAAAAATATGATTTGTAAAATGATGGCAAATAGAAGTCATTGATTAGACTACTGTCATACAACCCACTTAAAATAATTTCTTAGACCCGAGATAGATTCTGAGATAGTGTCATGTTGAGGTGAAGCTGGCTTGTACAGAATGCATCACTTTTTTTCTAGTTTTCATTTATTTTGGTACCACTGATACACAGTAAACTAGTGAGATCACAGACTGGTCTCAAAATAAACCACAGACGATGCTCAACAAAGTGGTGAGTGCTTTCGATTCCCAGGGCACAGCTCATAGGGAATATTCTTATTATTCTCTTCATCGGTTCAAAGACCGTTCAGTTCTGTGATTCAGTAGAAAAGAACAACATGGAGTACTGTTGAGATCCTCATGGTAAAACATCACTGTTGGAGATATTGTGGCATATAATAATGGAATATTGTGCACATCAGTAGCATACGATTATCCATAAAATAAACAACAACAACAACACAGCTCCAAGGCAGATGATACAAGACAAATGGTTTCTGACAGAAGCATTGTTACACGGATATACATTGACTGAAGTTTTTAGGTCAAGTCAGTGATGTTACATTTCACTGTAGTGCGATAATGAATCCCATCTATTAACACTTTAACTAGCAGCATTTCATACTGGGTTTCATCACTCTAATGAGCTCCTATAGCATTACTGAGCATTGTGAAATAAGAAATGACAAGACGAAGAGTCTTCAGGAAAACTAGCGGCGAACATGCTCACAATGGCAATGTCATGACAATGGCTCACCATGTTGGCCATCTTAATTTAGTGTATTAACATGAAGAACAATAACACCAAGTTTAGCTGAGGCCACTAGGAATGTTTATCAGTTTTGAAAGTATCTGGTCAAAAAAAACAAATGAATGTATAATTTGAAATTCTGCAAAGATTTGCTAGCAGCTAGCATGAAGAAGTCTCAAATTCTAATCACACTAGCCAAGATTTCTTGACTAAAACATGTTGGTGTAAAGCACTGGAGTATTTAATTATTAATTATACTGGGTAAATAAAGACAGATTAATATAGGAATGATAAGGAATGCCTATATGGCAGTTTTGTACATCTTCAGGAGATTCTGTAGTTTGTTGTTGAGATTTCAGGCTCTTGCTAGCCTGTATTATGTGGCAAGGCAGGTTTGTGTGTAGCTTGCTTCGGCAAAAGGCTCTTCAATGTGCTTTACATAACGCTTAAAGCATTAAGACAAGGTGCAAAAGAAATGCACCGTGAAAGGATATTTAAGTGACGAGAAAATTAAAATAGAATAAAACTGGTTAATACAAAATAAAAGTTGGTTTGCTTGTGGCAAATGTGACTTGTTGGTATTATGTTAAGAGCTCCTGGGCCTGCACACAATGCAGATCCAAGTATTTTATTATTTATATCTCTGGCGGTCATCCAGAACTCATAGAACCTTAGTTACAGTACAGATCAGAAATGTATTTTGGCCCTAAACCATTCACTGCTTTAATAACCAATAGCAGCATTTAGAACAGGCCTGTAAAGACACCGTTAGACTAGTCGAGTCAAGTTATTCCAACTCCTGTTTAATATTTTTCAGGTTTGGTTTGTGTTTTTTTTTTTTAACATTAGAGATTGAAGCTAAGCTCTGACTTTTAATCGTTGTTCTTTAGCTCCAAAGACAATTCCTTCAGTTTTATCTTTGTTTAATTGAATACCATTTTGGCACGTCCCATCATCAATTTGCTCAAAGAGGATTATGGTCCCCAGTGATATGGTTATGTAATAGCGTGTTATGTGCGTAATCATGGTAACATATTTTCTTGTCTTCCATAACTGCAGCTCGTTGCAGTGTGCTGTTACTGACATCTTTTCCTTTTCAGTGGAAAAAACCCTATGGCAGAAACAATTGATTATTTAACCAGTTGGTCAAATCGCAGAAATAATTAATGGAAATGTTAATAATTGGTTTGTTGTTTTGGTTCCTTTGTGAATTATTTGCCAACATTAAGTGGATACTGGATTTGAAATTTATTTTGTCGTCCGGGTACACTTAATTTATTTTTCATGCACTTGCTTTGGTAAGACTCATAACTTCCATGTTTTTTGGGGGGGGTTTTTTTGTATTCACTGAGATTGTCCTGTTTTTTTTTTCTTCTCTCTTTTCTCATCCATAATTGAAAACCCGCCGAACTGACTTCTTGTAAAGCCTGACCATTATAAGACGGAGCACTAAACATGGCATTGGGTCGTTACAGTTTAGTGTGTGCACCTTGGAGGTAAAAAGTCTGCCACAATGAAAAATAGGAGCAATCAAATGAGTGCAGCCAACGGGAACCGGCATTATTCACTTTTGTATGATAATCATTTGGTTCCTGAAGTTTTAAGAGGCCTTCGCGATACTGAAAATGTGAAAAAATTGAGTGGAATCTGAGTAAACAAAACCACCCACGTCATCTAAATACTTGCAGCACTTTACACACAAAACGCCATCATCAACATTTCATTAACAGTTGCGATATATGAAATTTTAAGGTAAAGTTAACGACCTGAGAACAGCATTATCATTCACAGCATTGATGTGATTCTGTTAAAACAAATACTGTTTTGTTCATTGCATCATTGCCAAGCCGTTACAATAGAAGTCGTCCTTACAGCTTTGTGCCCTATTTGTGGCTATGGTGGATTTTCCTTGTTACATTTCTCGAAGCAAACAGAAGGACAAACTGACATTGAACTGAACTCTTTACACAGCCCCAGTTTAATATTAAACGGATTGATACACTATTCATAGGTTTCCCCCCATGGCTGCTGTAAAGGTCTTATCACTGGTATGAACTGCAGCTCATAGTTGTAGTGGTTATTTTCAGGCAGGATGCGGTACACTGTCAATAAAAGCTCTTCTGGTATGCTGCTAACAAACAGGTAAAGCCTTAAAAATCCCTAGAAATATACATATCTGCAAAGCTCTTTCAAGGTGTATCCAATGTAATAAAGTAGCCTTGTCTCTCGATGAAACTGTTTGCAGGATTGGGAAATTTGAGAAAATCATGTTAGCCTTGTTATATCCTCTCAATTGTGAATATTTTATAGTTGAGATGAGGAAAAACAGTGTGAAATGAAAACTTTATAGTTTTATTTTGCTCATGAGTATTTCAATAACACAATTCCTGCCTTATCAGCTGCTCCAATGCGTTCAAAATGCTGCAGTAAGGATTTTAACTAATGCAGAGAGGCAGGAGTTTGTCCCCTTTGTTTTAGCTTCTTCTCGATGGATGCTTGTTTTGGCATTGATTTTTAGAACTGCTAATGTTTTTTTTAGTCTTGACCTGGCCCCTGAGTTGTCTCTGAACTTAATGTGCAGTCAGATATCCTCAGACAGGAGCATCTTGACTGTTCTTGTGTCAAGGTTAAAGACTAAAGGTGAGCATGCTGTTTCTGTCAGGGCTCCTGGCTTCCAACATAGCACCAGTATAATTCAGGCCTCTGTTATCTTATTTGTCTTTTTTTCATCTTTTCCTGCATCCCTGCTGCTTGATTTCACTGTTTTCTCTTGGTTATCCCAAGGCCCCTGTGGTTTATTATTATAGGTCCTGTCTCATCACAGAATTTCCCTCTCATCTGACACTATTAACTCCAACTAATACAAATTTAAAACATCTGGTCATTTTCATCTCCCTTTGAATTGAAAGACTGTAATTATTGCATTGATTTCACTTCAGTTAGATTCTTCTCATGCTTCTGCAGCTGATTTAAAATGCTGTGGCCAGACTAATAACTCAAATTGTATCCATACTGATACTTATCAATAGTCTTATTCATACATTCCATCATTTGTTGAATTTATCATATTTATTTTCATATTTTTTCCTCTAATCATTCTATATTAAATGTATCATCCAAGCAACTGTATTTATTCAAGTTTCTCACCAAAAGCTCCATTTTCAAATATTAATGTTACTTTTGAACACATCATCATGATGTTTTATTAATGTAAACCAGACATTGAACACATCTTAATGTAATGTTATGGTACCTCATTTAACGAGCAAACCGGCTCGAATACTGTTTCTTTAAACACACATTTCAACATCGGTTTGCTATTTTAACTCAGAACTTGCTACAAAGCATTGGCTCTCAGTCTGTGTTTGAGTGAAATTTATTCTTTTCATGATTACTTTTAAAGCCTGTAGAGGGTTGGCTCCAGAGCTGACCCTCAATCTGTGATTTTTTCAGTTAAACTAAAACTAAAATCACCTGGTGCTTTTAGTTTTGGTCAGATAAAGATTTGCTTATTGTCTGTTTTTCAGGTTTCATTTGTAGTATTATTGAGGCATTTAGGTTAATAGGTCATTATAACCTAACAGATTCCTTGTGGCAAACGCAGACACTCTGGTCCTAGTTGTCCTTGACGTGAAAAACTTAATGCTATAATTTAGACTGTAAATCCCCTTGTGCATATAACGGATGGCACATATTTCATCATCACACCTACACCATGTTTGAGGATGGCAATGCAACCGGGACGTAAAGTAATCTCTGTAAAAGAAATGTCTCTTTCCCTTTGCTCTACCTGCCGCAATGAAGAATAGTCTGAGGCAGCGTGAGGGTGGCCAAAAGCTACAAACATTATAAAAAAAAAAAGAAAAAGCCCACAGTCATCTGGCAGGCTGTGATAAAAAAGACAGAATAATACCGTGGCCTTAGTGGTAATCTTGCACATGAAAAAGAGGCACGGAAATCAACATGCACTTTGATCGACATTGAAAACGTTACCTGCACAGGCTGTAAAAATCAACCTGTATGAAGATTTGATGAAGAGTTCCTCTATGAACCTCCCCCTGCAACAGCAGCAGCTCACTATTCCAGCATTCTATACTATCTGACATGACAAGCTTTTTAGGTTGAGGCCCCGGCGTTATCTTAAGACCGATGCCATCCCTCAAAGCAAACGGCGCTCATTTATTGATGGATATAAGGAAGCAGGGAAATTCAGTAAACATCACGAGCCCAGGAGGCACAGTCTACGCAACGCTTTTATTATTTCGCACTGGGGTGGGGACAGATGCCAACTCAGTAGGGGGGTATGTCAAAACTGCAATGCAATTTTGATGTGAACATTCAATCTTCCAAAGTGAGATCTTACACACACGCTCACATACCCGTTTATTTGACACCATGGGGTCCTCTGTCAAATGTCTACATTGTGGGAACCACCCTTCCAAAATGAGATCGACAAAATCTTTCAGGCCAATGTCCCCACCAAGATAGATTAAAAAAACACACACACATACCAGAATCACTGGTTTTCTTGATAATGTCTTGTGTAGCCGGAATCGATTTGCTGCAAAATTAATCGATACACTACAAAGTTGCCTCGACATATACATTAAGAAAAGTCTCAGACATCTCAGAAATATCGGAAGTGTTTATGGGAGGGAGGAAGGTTTTTTGTTTGTTTGTTTTTTTGTAAGTTTCAAGATTAAAACATTGAATTCTCTTTGCTTTCACATCTCATCCGGACAGAGTTATAAAGTGTGTCGCTGCTCCCTCTGGAAACATCACACTCGGCTGCAAATTGTGCCACGCACCTTGACTCACAACATTTGCACCCACTGTCTTTTGCCAATAACCTTCAAGCGGTGTCAACTTATCTGGATCAGGAACCAAATCTGATCACTCACCGCCTCTGACTCGAGAGCCTAAAATACCTCTTAGCTCCCTGCCAACTCCTGTCCTCTGCCAACTTCAATCAAAAGTCCATTATTTAATGCTTTAATTCATTGTAAGTGCTATTTGATCAAACTCATGCATGCTTGGGGTAATTCTTCATGGGTCAAACAACATTTCTGAAAGGTTTTACAGTTTTAAATTCAGCAATTATCTTTCCTCAACAGCACATCAGGCCATTAAAGACTATAATGTAATTTTGGAGCTTGGGGAAAAAAAATTCTTAGTACCTGCAGACAGTCTGCCTTTACAATATAGCTAGTCCTAATTTGAAGCTTTAGGCTTCCGGAGATTTCTGACATTTGAAAGATATTGATTATCAACCTTAAAGGTCACAGTACACCATGAAATATTATACGATTTAAGAGGAAAAAGGTGAAAGTAAGCAAGCATAAAGTGCCATTATATTTTCTACAGTCATTAATTCAACATAATGAAAAAAAGAGAGTTTAACAAAATGTAACTACAAAATAGCTAAATATCTGGAAAAAAACAAACTGAACTTGGATGCGCATTGGGATTTATTGTGTTTTTGTTCTCTACAAGGTCAGTCAGTTCACCACATTGGTCCAGACCGGAATATCTTGGTGGGTATTAAACGGATTGTTGTGAAATTTACAGCAGATATTAAGGTCGGTGGAAGATGCGTTCTTATTACTTTGGTGATCTTCTGACTTTTCCTCTATTGCTGCCAGCAGGTAAAACGTTTCACTTATCTCGTGAATATATCTCAACATCTAGATGATGGATAGACCCAAAAGCTGGTTCCAAGATAAAGTGTTCTAAAGACTTTGGTGATCCTCTGACTTTTATTTTTGTACCCAAAGATACCCATCTTTGTGTTTATTGCTAATTAGTAATTGTTTGCATGCTAACACGCTAAACCAACATAATGAACATGGTAATCTTGCTGAATCTACATGGCTGTAAACTCTTTCGGTGGTCTTTTTTTGGTGATTTTGTTTTTGTGCACTATAATCACAGAAAGAGAGACAAAAGGTGCACATCTGTGGTGACAGTAGCTCCTAAGCACATGTATTGTAGGGAATTAATGCTCATGAATCAATTTAGAAGCAAGCACTTTAAATTGTGAGCTCCAACAGTCATTTATCAAACAATCGTCGATGGTTTTGCTCTGTTTCCGATGTACTTGTTGAAAATGTTTTATGTGGTTTTGGCAAGCAATTTTAGTCCCTAAATTACTGGGATGTGCATTGAAATTATTCTCATCAGGAGTCCCCTGTCTGTGCCAAAATGTAGTAATACAGAGCATCTGTTTGTTGAGGTTTTCTTATGCTGCAAGTGGCAGATTTGTGCAGGATTAAGATCTGTGACATTCACAGAAACTATCATAAATCAGTGGGCATCTCGCGGTAACGTTATTCCTATGTGAATAGAGCCTCCATGACTAATCCTACTCCTCTCCGTGCACATAAAAAGGGGGCATAATGGGAGTTCACCAAGACGGCGGATGAATGCGGTAAATACGATTCTTGGAAGAGGCGAATACGTTGAGAGATTCTGATGTAATTAGCGTCAAATGTGAAAGCAGTAAAACCTTTAAAAACTGTAATTTCCTCACTTTGTCATACAGATTATGTTTGGCCGCGCCAGGCAGGTGAAGCCGGCGTGTCTCAATTTCTCGTCGCCTGCAATAACACGGCCTTCTCTTCGTCCTGCGTGGTTTCACATCTCAAATCAAGCTGTAAATTTCCCCTAGAAATTTATGGTCGTGATGACGTGATCACGGTCAATGCTTCGATGTACTTGCGGGACTATTGTGATAACCTCCTGTCAGTTCTTATCAGTCTCATCGTCAGACAAAAGCTTAATGCACCAGCCAAAAAAAAACAAAACCCAAAGACAAAACAAGCTTTTTGGCACAAGGAGGGCCAGTATGTGTTTTTGCAATAGCGGAAGAAAACTACTGTATTATTCAACACACTGAATCATTCCCAAAACATGTTTTAGGCATTAACATTAATTTACAGACACAATATTTGCCTTCTACCCCCCAAAAAAAGAACAAAGACCATGCTTTCCCTTAACATTACCCTTGTTTATTCTGCAATCACTCGAGATACTTTGCATTTTACTGCATCATGGCCTTTACTGTCCCACGAGGAACAAACACAGAAGCTGTGAATCCCTTTAACAATCCGCCTGTGCTTCCTCTACATGTTTTACTTGGCTGCGTCTGAGCCGAAGAAGGGGCAATTACCAACAGACCTTCTAACCGCCGCCTGCTTTCGAACGCAAGAGGTTCAACGAAGTCGCGAAGGCGCCTTCCCATCTGTTACTCAGCCAGGAACTGGCTGAGCAAAAAAGTCGTTGTGCTTGTGGTCACACTCGTGAGTCGAAGGAGTCGTTATGAGCCCCGTGGCGTGCCGACTGTGAGATGGCAGGGGATGGCTGCGAGCTGCTACAGATGACTGTGCATTACATCAAAAAAAAAAGGAGGAGAGGCGTGGTGAAACATGAATATATGATGTGGCGGAGGAGGAGCTGTATTAAAACGCGGCGTCTCCGACAGGCCAATAACTGAGGGGAGAGTTATCCTCCGAGTGTGTGACGTCTGCGTCTATGTGACTAATTAAGACCGGAGCATGGCCTCTGACGGCCGGGAGAGCAGAGAACAAGACGGAGCAAATATCAAACCGTAGCTCTTTCCCTTTGATGGAACGTCTGCATCACATCAAACCGACTTTTTTGACCCCTGCACACACACACACACACACACACACATTTTCACCTCACCACTTTGAAGTGAACAGTACCGACTGGTTTTATTTGTGATGAATTCCTACCTGTCTGGAGAAGTGCCGTTGTAATAACTGTGTTATAACATTAAGCATCAACAGAATATACATGTTTTAAGGGCACGGGTAGCTTTAACCAACATTCCAGCTGAGTGGAAACCATTTGTTGCCTATGCTGTCTGTTTGTGACCTGTCTTATTATGCAGCAAACAAACAACGCAACAGGAATTCTGGGAGTGTGTCTTGTTTTTGTAGTCTGTCATGACCCAGTTTCAATTTTTTTTTATTTATTTATTTTTTTTGGAGGGGGGGGTGCAGCAGTACTTTGGCACAGAGTCAGCTGACTTATTTAAGCAGTTGGGTCAGACGTTCCATTGCTGGGCTTATGTGACCATTAACACTATGATGCATCCTCACTGACACACGGGGAGACAAGAGATAACGAGAGGGGAGCGAGGGGCAGCCTGTTAGAGAGCGAGGGAGCTTTTTGATTTCTCATTATGCGCACAGCTAAAATAAAACACCGTTTGGTTCACATCCTTAGGAGAAATAAACCAGCGAAATAAAACAAAAATGCTGCCACATGGAAATTGCATTTTTTTCTCGGTCGTTTTTTTTTTTTTTTGCGTCAATCAAACTTATCAATTCGGATCAAGGAACACAAACGCCGCGCTGGTGCGCATTTGGGTTGTTTTTTGGGTTGTTTTTTGGAGGAGAAGGAGGAGAAGGGGATGGGGGGTGCACACAGACAGCTGCCAGACCTTCGCTATATAAAAGAGGGGGGGCTGTTATTCCAAGGTTAAGTTAGCCTCTGCTCAACAGTCCTGGTTTGGTCGCTTCCGACGCGCTGGGTCAAAGGCACGCGCGGCCGGAGTTGCGGATTTATTAACAACAACGTCACTAACGCCGTCGTTTAATTGCCCATTAAGGGAAAAGTAAGAATCGCCGGCGCGCAGCGGTGCCGCATTCGAGCGTCCTGAGAAGTCTAACATCGTTTAACACCGTCGTTGTCTGAACTGCGTTCCCGCAGGAAAATGAATCAATAAATACAAATATCACAAATAAAACACACACACGCATTATTTCAACTGTTGCTGACACGCTGCGCCGGAAAACACTAGTTAATTCCCGTCCATCCTTCCATCGCAGCAGCCTCAGCTGCGTGACATGCGGCGCCGCATCCTCTCATCAGCATCATCTCCACTTCAGCCTGCGAGGGAGACCTGTTAAACCATCAATTATACTGCAGCGGCCGCGCAAAACGCCAGTTGTTGCGTGTGAATGAAACATTGCTGCTGAGCACATCTGCAACCACATGCGGCTCCTCTCCTGGCACAGGCATGTGCGGAACCACGCAAATCACCGTACATTCAACAGCACTGTATAATGACTGAAAGCAGCCAAGAGAAGAAAAGAAGAAGAAAAACGCTCACACACACACACTTACCAGCAGGAATAAGATGATTTATTTTTTGTTCTGGCTTCTTCTTCCTCTTCTTCGTCTTCTTCTTCTTCTTCTTCTTCTTCTCTCTCCCGACCCGTTTTCCTTTGAGTTAATGAGCTTCTGACGTTTGGTCCGACTGATTTCTCCTCAGCTGTTATTGTCCACTTGTCCACTGGGTTTGGATTTTTTTTTCCCCCCACTCTCTCTTCCCAGCTGTAAAGAAAAAAAAAAATAACAATAGGGAAATCGCGTCCTCTCGCAAAAAGCTCTGCCCTATTCAAACTAACCTTCCCGCCCCCTCCTTCTACCCATCTCAGATTGGTGCTGGCCGGCAGGGACGACCCCTTGGAGGAGAAAAAAAAAACCCGGAGGGGCTGCGTTACAGGCGGTAATGTGTCCCGCAGATCAATGCCCACATGGACATGCGGTAGACGTTTTTTTTTTTTTTTTCTTTTTTTTGCGGAGGGCTCACTGTTCAACGATCAGCTTGTCAGTGATGCTCTCGACAGCTGGAAAGGGACTCCCACCCCCCACCCCCTCTTCATCACCCTCCCCCTCCTCCTGCGTTATTGCACAACAACCTCCCAGGGGAGAAACAGCATTGAGTGGGCCCACTCATTCAGTTCGGATTGGGCACTGATGCAGGTCCCATGCAGGGGTGAGATGCCGAACCTGTGAGCTGCTGATGCTGATGGCTACAGAGAACTCATATGAGCCATTGCAGCAGCAGCAGCAGTAGTAGTAAAGCGATGGGGAGCAGATCATTCCCATTCTGTGACCTTGGGGGCGGTAATTGGAGAGATAAGCCTGGAAAGAGACAATTGACTCACCTTCGTCGGCCAATCAGAACGGGCTCAAGGTGCCCTTGTGCGGGGCGCCGTGTAATATCACCTCTAACCTCCGCGCAGGCACCCGCAAATGGTACAAGACCGGGCTCACATCGGTGACAACTCCCAGGGGTGTGTGTGTGTGTGTGTGTGTGAATGTTTTTTTGCAATCAGCAAGCAGTCTCTGACCTGGTTTAGTTGTGTATAAAATTGCAACAGCTTGTATGAGGCGCCTGTCAGTCAGATTGCAGTAAACATCAAACCTGTCCTTCATCTCAGGAAAAGGAAAAAGAATAGAAGAAATACTCATAGCACATTCTAGCTCCATGAATTTGAAGGTTGCTGAAATTAATATGCAATTCTGATATGTTTTAGATATGTTGTCATGATTATGTTTGACTCCTTGACATGCATGAATATCCCTGCTGTTTCTTTTTCTTAAATACATACAGCTCTGGGGAAAAAAAATAAGGGACCACTGCATTTTTTTTTGAAATCAGCATTCCAACACATGCACACTTCATTCTGCTTAAAGAGGTACTGATTAGGTGAAACCTGAACCAAGAACAATGGTAAAGACTTGTGGAGAGCATGCCAAGATGCATAAAAGCTGTGATTAAAAATAAGGGTTATTGCACCAAATATTGATTTCTGAACTCTTATTGGGTGTAAACATTAGTATTATGTTGTTCTAAAATGAATTTGATCTTGTTTCTTTGCATTGTTTGAGGTCTGAAAACATTGCATCTGTTTTTGTTAATTGACCATTTATCATTTTTTGCAAATAAATGCTCTAAATGATAATATATTTAGTTGGAATTTGGGGGAAATGTCAGTAGTTTATAGACTCAAACAAAAATGTCCCTTTTGCCCAAACACATACCTGTAAGTAGTAAAATCAGAAAAACAGATAATTTTGCGGAGGTCTCTTACTTTTTTGCAGAGCTGTACATGGTGTTATAGGCTCCTACAAGTTTAATTTGTACATGTCGCTTAAAGGTATGTTTTTCTGCTGTTGTTAGACGAGCACACAAATCAAATTCTAAGCTCGCCAAGCTTGAAATAAATATGCACTTCAGGCCTTTAAAGATCCCAAATCGTACACTTTTCCTGGATTTTATTTGAAGTTTTGATATTTATGGTTTTGTGGTTTTAAGTGCAGTCAATATATTTTTACATCTTCCCTCTCAAGCTTCTCTCTGCACTGAGCTTTAGCAAGAATAGGTTGTTTTGTGTCTCTCATTAATATTAATGAGCCTCACCACTGATTTAAATGACTGTGAATAGGTGAGTGATCGGGGACTGTATAGTTGTGGCATCACAACTTCACAGCTGTTCAGACAGCTTGTTTTAAGTCATAGTTTATGAACACAGGCTGTGTGCATTTCTCTGTGGATTGAGCATTTTGAAACAAAGGCAAATCTCACTATACAGAATATGGGATCTTTTAAAACATTTTACAATAATCCCATTAAAAATCACTGCTAAATGTTTCTTCTGCCATATTAAGTGACAACATTCTGGATGTCAGTCCTGTCAAGCCTCTGTAGCCAGTGGCAAACCAAATAAACTCTCATTCATGAGTAATAAATGAGCAGCATTCGCCGCCAAAGCCTCCAAGATTTCAATTCATATCAGCTCCTAGATGGCCCGAAGCTTCAGGTGACTTTAGTAGAACTGCAGCAGTAAATTGCTTTAACGGAGTGGATGATTAAAGAATTAAAGGCGCAGTGTGTAATTTCTGGCAGCATCTCATTATGAGGTTGGAGTTTACAACCAAATGTTCACCGGATTTAATAAAAACTTTGGCTGCTGCAGCTTCTTACAAGGTGACTGTTCCAGGGTTCAAATACAACATGAACCTGTTTTGAAAGGAAACTCAGTTAAATCAGCAAGGTGCATGTCTATTTATATATTTATTTTTTTTTACCATTTATTTCACTTTTAGCTCCCTTTTGAGTTCCAGCCTTAGGTTTATGGGATCTTGTCAGCAATCAATTTTCCACGGGAAGGATTCTGCCCTTATTTTCAACAAGGGTCTAAGGTCGGGGATGCCCATTTCATTTACTGTTTTCATTTAGTGTAAATTGTATAGCCCTTCAAGACTGTAATTGTAATTAGAGGCTGTAATAAACTTGATTTGCTGTGAGCGCCTGTGGGCGAGCGGAGTAAAAGGTGCCGAGGTGCCAAGGAGCCTGTGAGGCTGGATTAGGGACAGAGTTTGCAGGTGGAGATTGAAAATTCTTCCATGCACCCTAAAACTAAAGTCTTCAATGTCACCTTCTGTGTGAATTGTAGTTTAAACCTCTTTCCTTTTCTGTTTTTTGTTTGTTTGTTTTTAATAATCCACTCCTAGTACCTGCAAATGAACAGGTACAAAAAGAGCATGAGATTTCACATGCGTTTCAATCTATTTTTTTCGGTTCTCTGTGTGGCTGAGCAGGGATGGTAAAATGAATCATGCACAAGGTGCCATTTCCCCACTTTCTGCAGTCACCAAATGCCTTACAGTTGGCTTCCTTTCATTAATTCCTTAAACCGGCATAATCATGTCCTGCAGCTAATAATTATAAACTCCGGGAAAACTGACACTGAGATATGTATGTGTCTCGGCTGCTTTTGTTAATTATTCCCAGCTTGTGGAGATGTCATGTTACGCAAAACACGATATGCAACAAAAAACTTGCAAAGTTTCTTAAAAATTGACTTGACAAATACTGAATAATGTGAATGTGAGGGATTTGTTTGCTCAATACTTCTACAGTAATTCCACATTTCTGAATAATGTGACATCGTTTAATAAGAAAAGAAAAAGCCCAGTGGCATTTGCAAACTGTTTACTAGTTGTTTTCTCATCCATATCAGCATTTAACAGACAAATCTGCTGCTTCAGTGAATCTGCCATGTGTAGCACATTCCAGGTCCAAACACTGTAATCCTCGTCGTCACAGTGTTTGAGAAGCAGGCTTGTGACTCATAGGTTGTCAGTGCACAACCCGGCTCGGTTTGGCCGTGAATGTGAAATCCCTCTCGCTCGATAGCGACTAACGAGGGTCGCCCAGAGCGAGACACTTGATCCTGGAGAGGTGCCGCTGGGCCAAAAGGTTGTGAAAATGTGTGTCTGCATCTCCTGTTTCTGAGCAATGACTTCAGTACGTCCAACCTATCGCTTTTTTTGTTTTCTATTAATAATATTACATTTTATTTGTAGGCGCCTTTCAAGACACCCAAGGTCACCTTACAGAGTATGTATAAATAGAACAGTCACCAATTTAAAAAAAAATATATACAAGATTAAGATATTATCACCATTAAAAGCAGAAGAAAAACACTTGTACCTTCTCTTGCTTTATTCTTTCCTCTACGCCTAATGAGCCTGGCATTTTTAGACCTTTTGTAATCCTCAAAATGAGTCTCTCGGTTGCTGTTTTTCCTACATTCATTAGCGCATATTGGAAATTCTACCAAGGGGCTCATGTTTTGAATTGTTGCTGTTTGTGTGTGTGTGCGTGTGTGTGTGAGAGAGAGAGATCAGGTCTAGGCTACAGGTTTGCCACAGTTGATGACTAAATGCAAGATGATTTGAAGACTTGACGCTTTTTTCTTTCATGGAGACAGAGCGACATGTTTGATTTAGAGATGTGCTGCATGGTGCTGTCAGACGAGCTCAATTTGAATTCAGTTCCAGTCAAGACATGATGTTTTACCAGAGCACAATTAAGACTGTGAAAGACAACTGACAAAACGAATGCGAATATAACCATATTAGTTGACTTGACTTGAATAAAATAGCTATTGAAATAAATAACGTAAGCATAAGTAATAATGGTAGTGTTGGTGCAATTTTAATGTGACTTTAACAATGCAAGACAAACAAAATCAATACAAGGTTTAATCTACTGAATAAATAAAGAGATGTTTATTGGGATAATACGAGGCAACCATTAGTCTAATAGCATGAAAAAGACAAAAGGTGGTAGTAGTAGACTATAATAAGTAAATTAAAGTAAGTAAATCTCTGTCTGTCTATGTTCTCTACTGGTTGTCTCCTTTGTTTTGGCAGGAAGTGACATATTTATCAGCCAACATTGCACATTCCTTCATTTTCCCCCTTTTCTGTCAGTTCCTGCACAATTTATTTCAGATTACAGACAGGATCCCTCCTATATTTCTGTCGTTTAGACATTCGGTTAACGAGGGTAATTCTGTCTCCGCAGCTCCCTCATCATAGTGACAGCACAGCCTGTCCTCTGCAGCCACGTCTGCCTGTGTCTGCCCTTTTCTATCGCCAGACTGTGGTCACTCAGTCTGTACATTGTCAATGTCTTCCTCTGATTCTTATCAGTTGCTGTGGTTAGGTGCTGCCACAGTGTCTGTTTAGGACCAAATTATGCGTCTTGTTTATGTTATTGAGCATGTCATATCAATCCAATAAGTGGTGTATTTGTCTTTGGTCTAATCTTCTCCCTCATGACCACTTAGCTGAGGTGATTCAATTCTATGTTTAACTCAGGCAAGTGATTGAAAGCAGACAGGGTCACTTTTTGTTAATGTAGCCCCAGACTTTAACAGATCTTCTTTGAATACTTATTGGCTTAATTCAGACCTGCGTGCAGAGTTTGGGGATTTTCTTTGTACCCAGAGAATACCTTTGCAGAACTCTGCAATCCTTTTGTAGTAAGGGGCTCCATGCCTCACTGCCAGACAATACAATTACTTCTATAACAGATTGAAATAATTTTAGCCATGGCCCAATTGCAATTTGGAATTGAACTGAATCCTTGATGGCATAGAAAACAGCTCCTTGAGCTCCTTTACAGCAGAAAATTTGTTTCCTACAGAACCCCTAATCAATATATACATGTATTGTAGGTATTTGTTTATTCTAATTGAGTCCCATGTATATTAAATGGTAAATGGACTTTTGTATAGAACCTTTCCAGTTTTCCTGATCGCTCAAAGCGCTTTACAACACAAACGTCCATTCATCCTTTCACATACATCCATTAACGCTCAGTATGTTTACATGACCATCAAAAAACAACAACAAATTATTGTGCTAATGTGACTATGGTCTGATTTTTTAAAAATGCATGTATACACTTTAGTTGAAATCTGACAACATTGAACTTTTCATAGTCAAATTAACACATCTAGATAATGCGATTGGAATTCCATTTTCTCCCTCATGGACAAGCCCTAGTTGTATTCAAGCTGGACAATGCATTAGTGCATGTTTTTGAATGTACAGCGTGTAATAGACTAAAGGAAACCCGTATCATAGTCTCAGACCAGCACGTCTGTTTGGGAACTGTAGTTGGTGACAGAAAAATCAACAGATATACACATGTATAGATCTATGGCTGTATTAACCCGCAGAAACAACAGCTGACTCAGCATGAGGGGGCGAAGCCCATCAGTTATTGGATTTTCTCAGTTGGATGTAGACTGGGACAAGGACAGAAGTCTGACTAGATGCAAAAAATCGAATTTTGAACATAGCTTGATGAAGCTCTGCATGTAAATGTACTGACTGATGATGGTGGCTCCCATACAAGGAGCCTTCAGCTCATTTGGAGGATCTAAGGATCGATATGCAGACTGGCCGCTCTACCTCTCTGCCATAGCCTCCCCCTAAATGTGCTTTTAGTTCTCTGCAATATTAACACAGCTGGGCATTGATGCCCACCAGCCTCAGTTATAGCACAATTTCTGTGAAGTGGGCGGCTTCCCGCTCAATACTGGACCACATCTAGAAATTTCTGCTCAGACCACTTCAATAGACTCTAAAAAGATAGAAAAACAGGGTCCAGGTTGAAAAATGCAGAAATTGTCTATTAAGAAGAAGCCTCTTAATCAAATAATTTCAAGTGTCAAACACAGAAAGAAATCATAAAAATAAGAACAAGAAGAAGGGGAAAATATTGGTGTATCCCAGAATCAATGGGTACTATCAAAATAAGAACAAATTGTGGATAAGAACAAACATAAGTGGTAATATGTTCATATATTGCTTCCTGCATGGGGGCCATTGCGTGTTTAATGTGACAAAATCGGTGCATTTACAGGCAAAGCTTTGCATAAGTTAAGGCGGGAGACAGAAGTTATGCACGCCACATGAGCTAGCCATCAGCTGATCCTCATCAGCGCTAATTACTTTTAGCATCTAATGCCAGCAGTTCATTGAAGCTGTCAGCTGTTCATTTAAGCTGTCAGCTTGTCCTCCATTTAGGTTCTGCCACACTGCTCATTATGTGACTTTGCTACCGCCAGTCTCTTCTTGTTCCAGGTCCCTGCTAATCAAATCGTCTTGCAGTGGTATTTTTCTGTAGGCACATTCCCCTCATAATAATGTACACGAGTGATATGGGTTTGCTCTGTACACCACCAGGGCAATTTGATCTTGAGATGCTTGGATTCTGACAGGGAGAACTGTGTGAGTGTAGATTCTGTGTTGCCAAACATTTTTTTTCCAATATTAGTTTTGACATGACAGGATTTTTTTTTTTTTGGCTGAAATGTGCACCACAGAGCCAACCTCTGCCTTCAAACGTCTGTATATTGCTTTAGTGGGAGTGACAGTGTATAAGGAATCATCATGGAAAAATCAAGCTACACAGATCATTGTCAAGCTCATAATTAATCACCAAATGTTTTGGGCTTCAACACATGCCACGGTCCAAAAAAGAAGCTTGATGCAAATTGATTTTGAAATATTGTTGCTTGTTAACAAGTTCCTGTCCATCCATCAACCTGTCGACTTTCTGCAAATGCTTATTAAATGAAAACCATTTTAGTGTGAATTCCGGTGCCGTTGAAGGACAAGTTCACAAGTCTTGCCAAACATTCAGTATTGTGTTGTTTTTTCTTGCCATAATCATTTCTCCTGTTCACTGGAGCACCCCAGGGCTGTGTTTTAGGCCCCTTTCTTCCCGTACACACAACTGTGTAGCGACGTTCATCTCCAAAATCATTGTCAAGTTTGCGGCACAGCTGTGGTCCTGATCATAGATAACAATGAGAAGGCCTGCCTGAAGGACCTGATCAGAGGACCTGATCAGGGTGTAACCACCACTGAGGACACCAAGGTCATGACCTCAGTATTTTTTTCCTTAAGTTTCTTTTCATTTTAATTTTCCCCTTTGGCTACATTTCAGCAAGTAAAATTGTTAACACAAAGTCACAAGAACAAATATAGAAAGTCCGCGACATCAACTCGGTTTCATGTAACAGAGGTGCTCATATTTGACTTGTTAAAAGTGAAAGTAAACACTTGCGATGTTACAGCAGACTGCAGATCTATTTTTAGAACGACGCATTAGAATGAATCAGAGGATGCAACGTAAAAGGCTGCATCAATCAAAGTTACATTTCTTCCAGCACGAAAGGCTGAGAGGATGACCAGGCAAAGAGGAGGAAAGGTGAAAATCGTAATATTCCAAGAGAATGAGAAAAGTAGTGAAGTAGCCGATAGATGCATGCAACAAATGGCCAAGAGAGATGCTAACATGTAACCTGCTGTAAATGTAGCCTAGACTAAAATGTGAAAGGACATGCAACGAATATGAATATTTTAAGGTCATGTTCAGTCACAGTATAAATTATCAATCAATAACGGGCTATGATTTGGTTGTTTGGATGGAAATAAGTTGTAAATAATGTGACTAAACATGCCCCCCTTAACAGCAACAGGTCCTTGATGGAGAGGGTTGAGGGTTTCATGTACCTGGGGACTGCATGCTGACTCAGTAGTGAGGAAAGCGAGGCTTGAGGAAATTCTGGGAATGCTCTCAGACACTGAGGGGATTTCTATTCCTGCACCATCCAGAGTGCCCCGACGGGGGAACATTACTGCCTGATATGAAAACCGCTCTGAGCAGGACTACAAGGCCCTGCAAAGAGTGATTCATTCAGCTGAACAAACAATAGGCAGTGATCTACCCTGTCTGAAGGATATTTACAGGTGCTGCAGGACTAAGGCTAGGACAATCATTAAGGATCCCAACCACCCAGATAATGGTCTTTTCTCCCCGACACGGTCAGAAAGAAGAAGACACCAGATACACCAGCACCGAGAGGCTCAACAAGAGCTTCTGAGTTTAAGAAACCGGTTGGAATTCATATTTAGTAATTATTATTTAAACTATTATTATTGCATAAATTGGAGAAAGTGACAAGATTAAATTTCATTGTGACTATACCTGATGTGACAAATTGAGTGATTGAGAAGCCGTCTGTGCAAAAAGTCTACCTGAAATGTAAAAAATGTCTTTTTAATACTTTTAGATCACATCCATGGTCATATAATCTGCTTCTTTCCTTCTTTTTTCCTAACATGACTGTCACATGTATATGCAAATTCTACCTAACCATTATTCCACCTGTAAATCCTGTTTATGCAGACACAGAAGTTAGACACTCATGAAATACCATTTGAGCTGGAGCTAATGGGAAGCTGCAGCTGTTCAAATGAGTCAAAATCAAGTAGTCATATTTCAACATTAGTTTTTTTTTTTTTTAGTGCCAAAGTCCCTCATTTTGTTACTATACTTCCACTGCAGCTCAACGGGGAAACACTGTACGAGGATTCACAAAAATGGAAAGACAGTAAATGTGGCAGATATCCACTTGGTATGACTAACACAGACTGCTGTAGCTGGAGATAAAGCATGTGGACACACTGTGGATTTCAGTCCCCATCACTTACATTGAAATACCTTTTAAAGGGAATTTCTTTAACAACCGGCGTATGAAAAGGAGGAATGATTTCAGCAAGAAGAAAACCTTTTTCAGCGTTTGTATGTCAACCTGTTATTTTAAAACTAACTTGATAAATTGTGAACCTATCCTTTAAGGTGAAGGATAGATTGTGATCACGGTTGAGATTATGTGCAGCTCATCATCATGGTTATAGAAAGCCAAAGTTGATGGGGTGATAATTAAATGTATGAGACCATGACGCTCACCTGGTTTCATGCTGCACAGTGAAAAGCCCTCGAAGACACACAGCAGCGATATGAATTCACTCAGACTAATCCCAGATGGACATTCTAGACATAAGATGTTTAGCTGCTCATGGCCAAACACATTCTACTGCAATACTTCTCATTCCTGCTTCTTGGCATTCGGGGGTTCTGCTGTTTTTTGTTTTGTTTTTTTCGTATCCAATCACCTTGTTAATTGTGGCTCATTGCATTTTACTGAGTCTTTCAATCCTTAATCAGTCCTTGATTAAACCAGGGAAACGAAGGCCAACAACATATTTACACAGTAACTCTCCAGGGCCATCCCCAGATGTACATTATATATACAGTGAAGCGTGCCCCAGGAGATTAGGTGAGCACTGATCGTCCCAGAAGTGTGTCGTAGCCTGTTTGGCTGTCGAGCGCAGACCAGAAAAGTGCATTTGTTCTCAAAAATAGCTCTCTGGAGATTTCTGAAGATTCAGTTACCCTGAGTATTTAAGCTTCTGAAGCTAAGCTAAATCGAATAATAAGGACACAATGAATAATGCACATTTAATGTTATATATGGGGGAAAAAAAATCACATTTTCAGCGGTTGAATGTAAATATTTAGGTCTCTGGCATTATTGCTAACACACAGACTGTGAATTAAGACCTCACACTTATTCTGCTGTGAACTGGCCTCCAGCTGTTGTTTTGTGCTGAAACCTGTACCACAGAAATTAACCAAACAGCTGTTTGTTTGTGCTGAGCATTTTTTTTTTCCAACCTGGGACAATACTAGTCAGGATTTGCTGAAGTGTTATTAGCAGTGTGTGACCAGCATGCAAACGGTTCTTCCACCTGCTGCTGAGGCTTGTGACTGTTTTTTCAGTGAACAAAGTGTAAAATTACCAACATGCCTTTGTTCTTTCTTACTTAAAAAGGTCAATCTTTAATCCCCCAAACAACTTGAAAATAATAGCCATTATAAACTGTTTGACAATGGAAGGGAAATTTGGCACGTTTTACTTGGAACTTCAACCACTTCTCAGCTGTGCTGCTCATTCCATAATTGCGTGGTTCTTACAAATGGGACATTATTGTAAAGGGAAATGAACAAGCTTTCCAGTGACAAAAGATATAATGCAATGCTTTATCGACCAAACACAAATTTGCTATTTGTTTTTCTGACAAATTATAGTGCTTTTGGACCATAGAAGCATAGTATTTATTTAAGACCAAACCACACAATTGAAACAGGGAAAGGTGCATAACAGGCCTCCTTTAATATTAAAGGAGAGAAACTTAGCCAAAAATATAGTTTACTGTGCTCATACAAGCCATTGAGGTACATTACGAACTGCTCTTTTTAATCCAAGTAAAGAGAGAATTACAATGTAAAACATTTTCTTCATATTCAACACTATAATTTGTATTTTTGGATCACACAGATCCAAGATTACAGTCGGGAAGGATTAGGAGGATGATGTTCAGCACGAAAAATCAAACATTAGATCTTCTACGTGTGCATGTAGCTGAACATTTGGTTCAGCTACATGCACAGGCTGTTGACAGATTTTCATTTAGTGCACACAGGTGTCTGATATGTCTCCTGAGAACATATGTCTCTTTCAAATTGATGGCACACACAGTATATGTGTACGCTGTATATAGGTTTTCATGTAGCTTTCATATAGGTGTGAGTGAGTTGAGTTGTGTATGTTTTTTTTCCCTGGTATTTTATATCAGGAAAAAAAGTTCACAGTGTCCATTTCTTAGATGTATATCTAGACACAACCCTGGTGGTTTGAGCCTCATGTAACATCACTGAGAAAGAACCTGCCTGTCAGCCAGCTCTATAGGCTTCAAAGAGTTTGCAGTTATGATGTGGAGTTTATGAAGCAGAAACTATGCTTTCAAGTTTTTTTGGCGATGGAGAATCCCCAAAAGAATGATTTCTGCCAGGGAACATTTCCTGCAGCAGTTGCAGAGAGATAACAACTTTCAGATCCTTGAATTAAAATTGTGAGGGGGAAATTCCCTTTAACTTGCACAAATGAATTTGTTTCTGAACAAATTAAACATGTATAAATTGTATAAAGCACAATTCTAGTTTGCAGGAAATAGCGCAACATTCTCACATGTGCCTTTGTTCATGATTCCTCCTGTACAGTCAAATATTATATTGGTAGGTCTAGCAGGAGGCTTATGTAAGTAAATATACATAAAAGGAAAATCACTTCATTAAAAAAAAAGAAAATCCCCATAAATCCCCTGTCATTGTCACGGTTTTGCCATATTGGCTACTTGAGGGAAATCTGATGAATTCAGAAAGTGAAGTGGGAAAGACGCTTATCTGGAAAGATGGAGGGACAAAAGCAACACTTGGGATAAATCCTATGACGGCAAAGTTAGATTTTTCTACCGATGCAGTTGGCAGGGGCAGCATAACCGTTTGTTGCAGTGCATGGAAGTAGTAATTCAAAGTCAACCAAGAGGAATTAATTATTGATGTGTTATGAGAGACAACCATACATCATTATGGCATTTAGGTGCAGAGAAAATAAGAAAGAATTATTGAGTAGGCAGTTAGGTTCGGCCTGGTTACACATGGGAAGGGGAAATGCAAGCGCAAAAAAATAAAAAATTAAAAAAGAAAAAAAAAAAACTTGCTGTCTTGCCAAAGAAAACAAACACCAGCCGACCTGACCTTCTGCAACGGCCCATCATTCAGGGCTTTGTGTTTACCAGGGAGTGCTCACTGTGCCATAGGAAGATGCTCTAAATGCTTTAGCTCAGGCATATGGAAGCAAATGCCTAAACACAGTGGACACATTGAGCCTGCAGCGAAGGTTGAACAGTTAACAGCTTGGAAAAAAAATGTGGCCGGGGCTTTCATCAACAGCCAAAAGGCATCTTCAGAGGTAAATAAAAAAACTGCACTATTTCTGCGATGGAAGAGAAATGACTTTGCTGTATCTAGGACCCAAAGTCTGAAAATTCATCTCAAGGATCGGTGGCATGCAGTAATTTATGAGACGATGGCAGGTTGTGGTTATTAAAATGCATTAGCCAGTCATTTATATTTGATCCACTCCACACTTGTTTTTGTGGGTGTGGTTGGATGCTGATTTAGTTGTTTTTTTCTTCTTTTTTTCTTTTATTCACATAAATCACCGCTGGATCCATAAGAAAGAACAAAACATCCCTGATTGTCAGAAAATGGGACATAATCAATCAATCAAATCTGTCCAGTGACTGGAATTGATCAACATGGAGTCTGACAAAAAAGGTGATGACTTTTACAGTCATTGGAGGAGATATGGTAATGAAGGGCTCTGAAGTAATTATCTCGTCAGCTCTGGGATTCTCTTCGTGATCAATGGACCAATATGTCCTTGTGTCTACAATCACCTTAAGTCCCCAGTAGCCTCCTGAATGTGTCAGAGCCATCACAGCAGACGGGGCAATAATCAACCCTGAGGAGGTTGTGTGACTTAAAGCCCCAATTCAAATGTCACAACTCCAAACACACAAGCACGCCATAAAAGGTCTGGGTACTGTAACGCATGAAGCAACACACACACACATAATGACAAAAACAAAGTGCTGGTTTGAGAAATGCATACGTGTCTCGGAGGCAAGCGTAGGTTTGACAGGAGCAATTGTGTCCATGTGCCGTCAGGGCAGCAGCGAGGCTTCCTGTGAAGCATATTAAATCAACAAAAAAAGCAACTCTGTGGTAGCTCTTGGACATCCCGTGGTTTCTATCAGAAGAGAAAGCATACCGGTACTTAAGAAGGTGCCCGTTGTCACTCAAAATGATTCTTGTACACGATGGTGTGTTCAGCATTTGTGACTTCTTCTGCTTGCTGTTGAGAAATGCTTCTTTTCTTTTTATGTACAGTTCACATACCACATTTTAATATAATTCAGTCAAGCCTCTAAACAACATCCTCATAGAGTTGAGTCACTGCAGCAAAGTGTCAGTTACCAGGCTAGGGATTTCTATACTATATATTTGATCATGTAATCTATGAAACTTGAAAATATATATATATATATATATATATATATATATATATATATATATATATATATATATATATATATATATATATATATATATATGGAAAAGAAATAAGATAAATAAGATAAGAGACCACTTCAAAATGAGTTTTTCTGATTCTACTATTATAGGTATGTTTGCGGGAAAAGGAGTATTTTTATTTGGCTCTATAAACCACTGACAACATTTCCCCCAAAGTCCAAATAAAAGTGTTATCGTTTAAAGCATTTATTTGCAGAAAATGACAAATGGTAACAATAACAAAAAAAGATATGTTTTCAGACTTTAAACAATGCAAAGAAACAAGATCACATTAATTTTAATGCAACATAATACTAATGTTTCACTCAGGAAGAGTTCAGAAATCAATAATAATATAATATGGTGCAATTACCCTTATTTTAATCACAGCTTCTTTCACATTTTTCTTGGTTCAGGTCTTCTCCTAATCGGTAGCTCTTTAAGCAGATTGAGGTGTGCATGTGTTGGAATTCAATGTAGAGATGCTGATTTCAGAAAGAAATGCAGTGGTCTCTTATTTTTTTGTATTAAACAGTGGTTGTTTGGGCTTTTCTGTTGGATAAATGACTTATTTCTTGCACCACTACCACATGAACATAAAATAGCATAGGTGGACCTAATCAACTGACAACTGTCCATTGCTATGACCTCCAGAGATATTGCAGTATGTTTGCTGAGTGTAGAGCCTGTAGCTAATATCACTCTCTGGATCCAACAAAGCACAGAGAAACCATTATTCTTCTTTATATGCTCCCACAAGAGACAATTACTGGAAAACAGTGTCAGCTTTCCACAGTTCTGTAAACATGGCCTGGCATTTAAGGACTCTCTGTCCTCTGAGTTTCGATGAATTTATATTTTGATAAGTGAGGTAGCCTTGCCATCACCCTGCAGGACGTTATTTTGAATAACACATTTCAAATTGGACAAAATAGCCCTGTTTCCTCTGGGCTGAGAGTGGGAGAGGAATACTGTAGCAAGCAAGTTTGCCATAAATGTAATCCCCTGCCACTGGGACTATGAAGCTGTAATGTCAAGGTGAGAAATGCAGACTTGAACCTGGAAGACAGCTAATGATCAGGTTTTCTTCTAAAATATGTGTGGAGCAGGGTTATGAGTAACAGTCCACCCTAGAGATGTCACAGTGGGGAATTATCCCTGTGGTTTGCAATCATGAAATGAAGACTAGTCTTATGGTAAACCCACACTGGAAATGGCATTATTTGGTGGACAAGAAACTAAAGGACGGCTGACCTTGCGAATGTCTCCCATGTCTTCCTGGAGACTTATTTTTATTTTCTGCAGTGTTATCATTGCAAAGGTATTTCTTATTTACATATAGTAGAAAATTATTTAGATACTTTAGCTACTCTAATTAGTTTGTCATGACATCTCTCGCTCAACTGTGCTGTGATCCCAAATGCCATTGCGCATTATTACTGATTGTTGGTATAGTTTAGGAAATACTGCAAAATGGTTCACAATTTAATCCAACTCTGCTGTACTCATAGTTTAGCTAAGCTATTTAAAATAGTTTTTTTTCTAAAGGCTGATTTCTCTCAAATTGGCTTCATGAAACTTGTTGAAATCTATATAAGGGAATATTTCTCCTTTTTCCAAGGTGATCCGTTTACCTGACAGGTGTGGCATAGCAAGGAGCTGATTGAACAGCTTGATTATTGCACAGGTGTGCCCTGGTCTGATCACAATAAAAGGCCACGTTAATATAAGCACTTTTGTTTTGGGAAAAAATTCAAGATTATATTTAAATCAGGGCAGTAGGTAGCGGTGAAGTTTGCATGTTGTGTCTGTGTGGGTTTTCTCCAGGTTGTCCAGCTTCCTCCCACAGTCCAAAAACATGCTGAGGTTAATTGGGGAATCTAAATTGCCTGTAGTGAATGGTGCATGTGCACCCCACGGTAGACTAGATTTGTAGTCCTTGAGACCGGTCTCGGTCTTGGTCTTGGTGTCGGTCTCAGGTCTCACAGACTAGCAGAGCAGTCTCAGAGGGATTTGGCAGGCAGGCATGCTTTTGTCTCACTTGGATATCATTACACATGCCTGCTTCAAGTTTCGTACCACATGAATTTCCTGATGCATTGGACCTCTTACGCTCCCACATCCCCCACATCCCCCTCTACAACAGAGTCTGGGAGGAGGACACGACATGTCAGCAAATTCAACAGTAGTTAGGTCTTGGTCTTGATACTCTCTGGTCTTGGTAGTGTCTTGGTCTAGGTTTTAGGTGGTCTTGACTACCTGTCTGGAGTGTATCCCTGCCCCGAAGTACACTGGCATTGGCTGCAGCAGACCCCCGTGAGGAATAAACGGGTATAGAAAACAGATGGATGGATGATTAAATCATGCATGTGCATGTTCATCTGCTAAAAAGCACAATAGTGTGCCCCGTATTTGACCCAGGTAGACCACAGACACTACACATTTGAATAAAACATCTACAATTTAATGCAAGTAGTGATAACTCTTTTTTTGTTGTTGTTGTTGGTGTTGTTTTTAGTGAGGAGCACCATGGAACCATCCATGCAATTTTCTGGCAATTAGGAAAAACTAATTTCGGATATAAACATTGATTTAATTTAAAACCGGTCAAATTTGACCCAAGGACAACAAGGGAGTGTCTGGGAACACAAATACATTTAGATGACAAACTGTTCTGACAGTGTTTTTATATGTAAGAAAGCAAGTCGGAGATTGTTTCTATTTAGGAAACTGAAAGGGGGGTTTGGAGTCAGTCTTGATGGTTTGGAAAAAGTGTGTGTCAGTCTGATAGAGAGCATCCTTGTCTTTTAATATTTCTGTCTGGTATGGGCACTTAAGTAAATAGAAACACGCTGACCGGTATTGTTAAGACAGCAGGCAGATAGTGGACTGCCAACAAAAGCCATTAGATGACCTTAACAGCACAGCTGTACACAGGACAGGACAGAACACATCCCCTCCACCCAGACGGTTAGTTACTCTGGCAAAGAAAAGAGATCTACAAGTGCTCTTTCATCCCAAATGTGATTAATGTGATCGACAATCTACATTAACTTAAATGTGGAAGTGGAGGCTAAACACTATGAGTATGAATGACATATTTGTTTCTATCTTGTGGATATTTTTATGTTTATAAATAATTTTTTCCAAGGGCAATATTCATGCCTGGACAGGACAATAAAGATCATTTTATTCCATCGTAGTCTATTCTATCCTTACAGAATGTTCTCTACATAATCTTTTTCCTGTTCGGAATAAATCGGAAGTATTACAGCACATTTCGTTTGACAACTTGAGTGCACTCACCTTGTCAGTGATGCTTCCACAGCAGTGCAGATGGTAGAACAGAATATAGCTTGTCAGGGATCTCGGCACTGACAGCAGCACGGTTACTGTAGTGTGGTGGGATATGAAATGTGATGGCGTGTGTGGATTTTTAACTGCGCTTATCCCCGTTGGAAAAGAGCATTGTGCTAAAACAGTGGGTGAGTGTTACACTGGTTTGGACCTTATTTAGCTTTATTTATACAGGACGGATTGAGAGGGAAAGGAGGTCGACATGCAACAATGGTCCCGGGCTGGATTTGAACCAGAGATGCTGCTTTCACGGTACACGCTTTAGCGCGCTAAGCCACCAGGACACCCGCTCCAATCTCTTCTGTTTTAATGATCATGTGAAGAGGAGAGCGGTTTAAGTTTTTCTTCACTTTTTCTCCTTTTTTTCTCCTTTGTTGACCTTAAAGCTAGATACATGCTTTCATCTCTTCTGGTCTTGATTACTTGAATTCCCTCTACACTGCACTCAGCCAGAATTCACTCCATCGTCCGTAATCACTGCACCATGCGGCTGCCATTCACACCAACTGAGAGAGTTAAGCTCATATCAAGTGCATACAACCCTCCCTACACTAGTTTCCAGGAAGTTTCAGGGAAACATTTCAGACCCTTTAATTTCTTATGAGCCAGTGTACAGCCTCAGGTCTTCTGGGTGGAGACCTCGGATTGCTTCAAAGACAACGTTAAGCAGCTTGTACTTAAGTTTTACAAAACATAACTGTATTGCTTTATCCTGTATTCTGTGTCTACTCTATATGAGCATGGATTGAGATCATATTCACCGGTAATGCCAATCCCTCTGATCCATGATAGTTACCAACAGGTTCATTGATCAATAACTGTGACTGAATTTCCCACGATTTACATTCATGCAACCACTTACTCTGTTTACAATGTTCTTTATATTATACAGAAAGTTTATGTATCGAAATTACCTAAAAAATTTCGCTGCCACCATATCTAATTATTCACTCCAAAAGCTACTGGAAAATAAAGTTTGGTTTCTGTATTTTTTTTTAAGATTAGGGAATTAAATCTTGGCTGAAGGAAAGATGGTAATCAGTAAAAACTGTGAAAGCTGATTTTTTTTTTTTTGGTTGACCGGATACCGACAAGAAATACTTGCATGAAAATATTATTTTTTAGGAGACGGGGCGTGAACTCTCCAAACTATATCTGCTTCTCGACTTCTACCTGCTAAAAAGCAGAGTTGTTGAGTTATTGGCTTTCTCACTGCAGCCTGGTGTTTTCCCACGGAACAGTGAGCACAGCTTGATAAGGCGGGAAGAGACAGCTCAAAATCAGATTCTGACGCCACACTTTGTACCTGCGAAGTGTGTTTTCATTTATTTATTTAATACATTTTTTTTTTCATACAAAAAAGTCTCCCGTAGTTTACATGAAGACTGGATTAGACCCAGCTGTGCATGCATGAGCCTCCCAACAGCCTTACCAAAGCACCTGCCAAATGTTTTATCACAGCTGATTGCAAGAATACATTTTGGACATTTTCTTTTTATCTAAAGTGGAACGAGCCCTCGGCTTGCCAACAGCTGAACTCAGGAGAGGAGCTTGTTTGTTTTTATTTTTTTTTACTGAAAATAAACAACGAACATTAGATGCATTAACACAAAAATCTATGGCATTGATGAATATTAATAATAGTCAGATAGGGATATAATTTAGTTGAGTGTATTCAAAATGCTGATTTCTGTGTAAAAGTTATTAACCCATTTAAGCCGAGATTTTTTTTCAAAGATTTCACACATATCGGTTGAGTCAATAACAATTGTGTTATGTAGCTATTTTATCCTTGTATTCTTTTCTTTGCAGAAAATAGCATTTTAATTGCTATTATAGTTGTTTGCCCATAAACAAAATCCTATTTATCCCAGCACTTTTTTTTGCTTAAAACCTTTAATCTAAGTTGTCTATCATATCATTAGAAAAGACAAAAAAAAAAACTCTGAGTAAGTTCAATTTTCTATTTTGGGTATAAATTGACTGTCATAGACTTAAACGGCTCATAGGCTTAAATGGCTTAATATACTCATCTAGAATGAGTTTCAAGGTTTCCTGTAGGTTTCACATTTGATTCTTTTAAGGCTGTGGAGGTCTGCAGATGACAGAGATGTAAGAATAAGAGACCAGGAAAATAATAATATTTTTTGTGACTTAATGGCATTTTACTTGGTTACGCAATTACTCCAGCACCCCCTAATCATATGATGAGCCGTAATGTTGGGGATTAGCCTTGGCCTATTTTTCCTTCTCACACTACAGTACAGAAGCTCCTCCACTTCCTCATATGTCTCTCTTTGCCTTCCTCATCCCTTTCCTTTTTCTGCTCTTTATTACAGCACCACAGCCCTCAATGATCTTGCAGGAGCACAACACACATGATAATTTAATCGTGTGCTGGTGCAGCTTTAATACTAAGCTGTAATGGGAAGCACTGCAAAGCAGCAAAGCTGAAGGTATTTTTGTGTGTGTGTGTGTGTGTGTGTGTGTCTTCTTCTACTTGTATTTTTCTTGCAACAATTCCTCTTCCTATAGTCCCACACTATGTCCACATTTCCCTCTTTGCTTTTAACACATTATAAAATGATGAAGGGTGTTTGTCTTTTACCGACCGTAACGCCGTCACTCATCATAGTACTGTGTCCACTCACTTTGATTGGCCTGTCACTGACTGTTTCATTGATAAAATATTCTGGGCTCCGCTGCCTTTGTTGTTTGTGCTCTTTCAGCTCCAGAGCACTTGGCGAAACCGCCGCCCCAAACCACCACAATAATTGTGTTTTTCTATCAGCGCCTTACATCCAAAATGATTTAGGGAAACAACTTCTGCGGAGTGTGCTGCTGCTTTCTTTTGGACAGCTGATTTGACAGCAGCTTTTCTGCTTTTCTCCAATTTTTGAACACAAACTGCAGCACTTATTCTTGATAGTCTTTATTTTTTGGTGAATCACCGATACCTTAAACTGTGTTTGTTAGCAAATAGGTTGGAACTTTAAACTAGTTTCACGAACAGAAATAAACCGAGCAAATTAAACAAATTCGGGATGATGGTTTAGCGATTATTCTGTTGGTTCCAGAATGCATAAGTGCTCCGTGGCTGCCGGCGATGATACAGCTGCTGCTGGAAACGCTGGCGACTCCTGTGGTGCAGAGAAGCGCTCTCCCAGCTGGACGGCTCCACACTTTCCAGCGATAGGCCAGCTGTGTGGGTGAAAGGGAGCATTTGGGGGGGGCAGTAATAGGCACTGTTCAGGGAGCTAGAGCTCCATTTACCACCTCCTTTTACACAGCAAAATGATTCACCTTTTAGTGCTGGTTTATGGAGAGGCCACAAATCCCACATTGTCATTCTATCTCATCAATAGACTCCTTTGCCAGCCAGATAACTATAAACATACACTACTGTTCAAAAGTTTAGGGTCAATCAGACTTTTCCATAAAAAGTCACACTTTTATTTACCACCATGAGTTGTAAAATAAATATGACATTTTATTACATTAGCCTTTTGACACATTTTCACATTGTACCATTAGAACACTGGATTGATAGTTGCTGGAAATGGGCCTCTATACACCTATGTAGATATAGACATTTGCAGATAGAATAGTCATTTACCACATTAGCAATGTATATTGTGTATTTCTGATTAGTTTAAAGTTATCTTCATTGTAAAAGAAACAGTGCTTTTCTTTCAAAAATAAATACATTTTTAAGTGACCCCAAACGTTTGAACAGTAGTGTATGCATAAACTAAAGTTTGATAATTGATTTTGTTAATTAGCTTTAGAGCTGACCTGCAGTCCGGCGTGCTCCACCTTGCATCCAGCATGTCCTCCTCCTCAGTCTTATTTTATCTCTATCTCGCTCTATTTCAGAGAGGACAGCACTTGGCCACTCTGAGGTCAAATGCTGTGTTCGTGTCCAAAGTCATAACCAGCTCTCGTAGATCAAGAGTTATTTCTTTGGATGTTTTTTTTTTTTTCCCCTCCTGAGAGATCACAGATAATTCACCTCCTGGGTAAAAAAAAAACCGATGTCTCCTGAATGTCTGGAGCTTAAGCATTTAGAGAACAAAGCTGAGCTAATGTCAGCAGCAGCTTGGCTCACCACCCCATGGATGATGCTTTTTTTATTCCGTATGTCCATTTATTTTTGAAATATTCATTAAAAACAGGCCAGTCTTTATGCTGCTGAAGCTTCATCAATAGAGGCAGAGGTGAATGCAGTTTCATCAGCTGCTCCAGCAGCAGCATCAGTCATCGGTCAGAGGTTAAGTTGAAGCTCCATCAAGTTGCAGATGCGGTGACAGCTGGTGAAGCCTGTCTCTATGGATGAAGCATGACTGCAAAGGAATGAGTGAATGTATCAGTCAATCAATTTATCATCCATCCAGTAAAAAGTTTCTTTCTAGGATTTCGTTCGATTTATATAAACCCAAATCTCTGTCTGAAAGCTGGCTGACATCATCACCCCATTGGATGGTGATTATAAATGGGCGACTCGGGGCTTAGCTTGGGGTTATTCTCTTGTGAGGATACAGACAGGGAATCTGCTTCAGGAGGAAAGCACAATCTGTCCTTTCCTCAATCTATTCCACCTCTGGGCACAGATGGATTTGGAAACAAATTCAATGGCCGTTCAGATGAATCCACTCCTTACCTGATTGCAGGGACTCTAAAAATGGAGTACCATACATCTGCTTTAATAATGGGGATGCGTTTTTTTACATTGCATTCAGGTATATACTGCAGGTGTTGAGCTGATATACATTGCAGCCTGATTTGAATGTGCACAAATAATTCTGGGTAAAAATAAGATCTGGGTAACACTTTATTATAATTATCCATTAGAACTACTTCATAGATTATAAATCAACAGTTTCCTTGAATTCGTTATTAGTGACCCGTTAAGTGTTTGTGAACAGCTTGTTAAGGATTTGTAATGATGCATTATAGATGGTTAATAGACCATTATTAAACTGTTAGTTATTTAGTAATAAATGACTTGCTTGATAACAGTTTAAGAAACCTTGTAGATAGTTGATAGGTAACATATGAGCTGTTAACAATTTATTACTTTTTAACTGTAATTTAATGATTTGTAACTATACCTAATTAGTAATAGATTATGAAAGCTATTAGTGAATCAATTACTAATGTCTTGTTCAGTTAATATTTATTTATGTTCATGGGACATTATTCTAAATTTGCAACTATTTCTCATTTATTAACTGTAGTAATAAGGAATAGTTGAAACTTTAGAATAACATCCCAATAACATTTATAACCTATTAACTGATACTTAACAAGTCATTGGTAAGCAGTTGGGTACCTATAAGGCATCATTATACATCCTTAACCGACTATAAACAAACACTTATTAATGACTCATTAATTAACAGTTTACTAATAAACTATTAACTACTTATAACACATTATAAGGCTCTGAGAACTGATAAATGAAAGTTTTAATAATCGTTTTATTATTCAATGCTTTATATGACAAGTCCTTTGAAAATGTCCCTTTTGGCTCAGGGAAAAGGCAACTACAATATTTTCTACTATATGTCATAGACTCACTGATAAATTGATTATTTGAGAAATTGAATGCCTGAGTGAACATTCACTAAAAAGGAGACAAAGAGGGGAACTGGCAATGTGTCCACATTGAAATCAATAGATAGAAATGGATGGCTGTATACATTTGCCTTCCTGCCAATGCATCAGTATCCCACTACTACCACTACTACTCTCATTGAGAGGTGGCCACCACAGAGATGACACACAACCTGGCAGGTGCTGTGCATTGACTTTCGTGTAGCACTTTACTATATGGTCCTGCATTTAAAGTACTTATAGTATGACTCCTCACTTTACTGTAGCACTCTCAGCACTTTATAGCTCTATATTCAGCATTGTATTTTTTTGTTGTCTTGTTATATGCATATGTGAGGTGTTAGTCCGGCAGTTTCATGTATACCATCAGTGTCTGGTGTCTGAGAATGTCCCAGATGACAGTGGCAGGCTGACACATCTGGATTTGGTTCATGTGCATATGTTCTTGTGAATGGACTGCAGAGTAGATGTAATGGGGAGCTTGTTTGTGCTGCATGTAATATCCTACCTAAGGGACTATGTATGTGAAAACTGTAACGGTCATTAATGTGGTATTGTCCTAGATAAATAAAGAAATAAAAAAATAATAACTCAGAAACGGTACATTACAGGGCACAAAGAACTTTTATGGTGGCAGAAAGCAATCTTTACGTTGTGCTCATATCTGCACCACATCATCTTTTTGAGTTTCTTGCTCATGATGTGGCTCTCCTAGATAACTACAATAACTTCAGCTAATATTACAGTGGCCACATTTATAACTGTCGGCCATGCTGCTGTTACAGTAAATCTCAGTGTTACATAACACTGTCATAAAATGCTGTTTATTTTATCATCAGCACAATGTTGTGGAATGCATTAAAGAAGCTTATGTCATATGGGGTTTTGCAGGGGTGGCTGGTTGCATATGCAGATGGACTCCCTGTCTGCAGATACAGTATATCATGCACTTCAAGTATACATACTTGCCTAATATATCTGAAGCGTCTTTTTTTTTTTTTTTGTCGGGACAAAGGCCAAAATAGAAGAGTCATTAATGTTAACAGCCAGTGTCTTACAAGAAATACGGGACAGACAGACTATCTGTTGGATTCGCATGCAAAGTGACCTTGGCTCTGACTGGAATGGTGATACAGGAGGGGAGAACTGACAGTGAATGTAAATCACGTACTCCTTGAGCTGATTAGAGTGCCATATGCAGTCTATCAGGACAAAATACAGAAGACCATCCAAGTCTGGGGGTGCAAAGTGCCACAAATAATGCATCTGCCTAAGAACAGGTCTCTCGAGAGAGAATGACAGGTTTATATGCTGATTTTAAATGGTGTGTGTCCTTTGTAAAGCCCGCACTCCGAGTGGCTCGCCATCATAACCAATATGACAGACTGAGGATGCAGCTGGGAATATCAAATGGTAGAAAGAGGACAAGCTTTTATCAAAGAGGTGCTGCAGAAAAATGTGAGGAAACAAATTACAGCAGCAGAGGAGCCTACACAAGTGCTGTGTGTGTGTGTGTGTGTGTGTGTGTGTGTGTAGCTTGTACCCATCTCTAAAAATCTTCCACATACATAAGGGCCTCAGGGAAATTACAGTGATGAGAGAAGCTACAAGGTGGCTTTCATAGTATAAACTGTGGGAGATGTGTGAATAGTTGCATTCTCTGAGATAAGAGGCAGTTATTTAGTTGAGCTCTTCACCATGAAATTTTAAGGTGGTAATGAGGCAGCTTTTTTTTTTGCATTTTTGATAAATTGTTAGCTTGACACTAATACTGAATGTGTAATCCTGCTGCTGTTTTTGTGTATCTGGCAGTTCAAATTTGAGAAGTTTTTCAATCAAATGCAGCCAAACTGCAGGTGTCCTATACCATGACCCATGAGCCCCCTGCAAAATGAAGAATAGTTTACGCCAGTAAACTCATATTCAATTCCCCTGAAGCCAGCTCAGTGGAGTGATGCATCACAATCACTATTCAAATCAGGTTGCATTGTCTTCTCTGTGATATCTCCAGCTGGAGCACAAATATGTTTGGAGTATGTTATTAATATGTTATGGAGTAAAATATATATCTTAAGAAATATCACCCAATACACAATAGAGGGAAATAATATTCTCTACTAACTCGGTGTCTGTTTGTTCTTTGCCAAATATCTGTACGTTGAAGTCTTTAAGAATATGAGTGTTCAACTTCAAGCAAAATGCTTGAAGTTGAAGAGTTCAAACCATTTAGTAAAGACTTTTTTTTTACTCTGTCAGTATTGATGCTGCTTTTAGCACAGGACAGAAGTCTGGTTTTTAAGATGAGGATCAAAGTTCTTTTTTTTTGTGTAAAAAAAAATTGACACAAACCATTTATTAATTATTTTTAGGGTTCTTTAGAGTTACTTGGAAAGCCAAGCAATGCTAATTTTATCTTCCTGGAATTATAGATAAAAAGGGCCACATTTGTTTCAAGAGCAGCCCGTGTCTCTGATATATGAAACAGGGCAAAACCTTGACATACAACGACCTACGTGCGGCGCGGGTTATTAGTTTAGAAAAGTGCTTCACTTAAATATCCCCTCCAGACATGTTTTAAAATGCATGTAAAATACTCCACTTTGAATAATAATGTGTCTGATAGGTTTTTCAATGACACAAGATGTCTCCTACATCACTGTAAAGGCCATGCAGTGGTTTTGTGAGCTGGAGGCATCAGGTTTCCACATCACACTTGTTGTTAAGATGAACTGGATTTAGCAACATAATGCACAATAATCAGAGTGCCACAAAGCATCTTTTCTTTGTCTTTAGTCATCAGCAGATTATCCCACGTCTGTATAATATTATTCACAAATATACCTTATCCCCCTTATTTTACATAAGAATGAAAACAATTGCCCTCAAATGCAATTTACATACACGCGTGTGCTGCAGGTGAGACATACACTTCACTTATAAATTCCCTGCTGTGTCTTCATACTGCTTTCTCAGGCGCAACTCTATAAAGGAACATTAAATTTGCCCATTGTACCACAATGCAGTCTGCATGCTGACCTTTTATATTTTTATGTAATTATGAGTTGTTTTAGTAAATTAAAAAAAAGGAAAGAAAAAAAAAACTTTTATTATGTTGAAATATCACTGCCACAGTTCCAGTATCTGGCAGCATCAGAATTAATTAAAATATCATTTGTGTCAGGTTGTTCTCATCTCCCTGACTCGCAAAGGTCAGAGGTCAGAGGTCGCGGTCAGCTGCACAGGTGTCATCCCTGAAGCAGGTAGTTTTTTAGAATGTGACGTGCAAGTGAGAATGCTTGGATTTAAAGAGCTGTAAGCCATAAATGTTTTATACACGCATGACCTTTCCCCCCCTGTTTGGGGGGATCGCTGCTGAAATTCTGTAATATTTCAGGAATGAACCATCACAAAAGGGGAAAGCCAGAATGTTTTGCTTCCTTTCAGATCCGAAGACAAAATAAAAGCATACACTGTTAAGATGCTCCTTACTGTTTCAGTACGCCCTATTCCTTTGTAGCTTTTAGCCTTGGACATTAGTGGCAATATCACGATTTTTTTTTGTAGAGACCAGCAGAATGAGCAGCTTTAATCAGACTTGAAGGTGGGGGTGGAATAATAAGAGGAACCATGCGAGGGCCAGCATGAGTCCTGCAATGAGGAGTGTATCCATGTGAAAAAAAAACATAGCTGTCAGAGGTGCTGTGCTAATAATGAGGCAGAAAAGTGTAAAAATTCTTATTTTGTCCACTGCCTGTCTATTTCCCCCAGACCACCACTGTGGAGCAGACATGACGACAGGACAGAGACACCATCCAGAGGATCCGAGTGGTATTACAAGGAGCGGAGCGAGCACAGGAGGAATTTCTTCCCTCTCATTTATCTGCAAGAAGGCTTCCTGAATCACAGCAATGGTCACCAGATGGTGCTGCAAAGGCAGGTTTGATGCATGTGTTACTTGAACAGTCAGGAGGATGAAAGAATGATGGAGTGGAGGGGCCACTGGCATCAAGACGATCATCATAACTCTGGTGTCTGGCATGCAGACAAGTGACCAATGGCTGGCGTAAATCAGGCACGAGAGAAAAGAGGCCATTATATATGCTTGTGGAGGAGGGCGACGCTTTGCACTTTGGAAATTAGCGAATTCTTAGGGAACAATAGACGAGCCACAAAATCACTCCAAAGAATTTTGACTATACTCGTCAGTTTGAGCATCAAATGAATGGAAACGGGTGTGGTGTCGGTGGATAGTTGGATCGTGGGGGTGTTCTATTTTTCTATTTTTTATTGAGACCTCTAAAATGAAACTAAAGTAGGATAGGGAACAAAAAAGTCCAACAAAATTTACAGTGATTCAACATTTCAGTTTTTTTCTTTAAGTTTAGGGAAATCCAGAGGTTATTCTTGATGCCCCAATATCTTAAAATCCATTCAAAATAAAAAGTTATATCTGAATAAAAGTCAAATGTAATCTCAAGGACTGAGAATTGACAGTGTCAAATGTTGGGGGGCGTTGTTGACGGTGGTGTAGATGATGTTGCCAGACAGCAGAGGAGCTCAGGATATTTTCCAGGAGCCCAGAGGTTGGCGCTGGGCTGGGCGACGGGCAGGGAAACGGGAGCAGCAGATGGGGTGTCCCATTAGCAGTTGTCCTGTTAGCTAGGGCCAGCTGCCGCTATCTGGGTGTCTCTGGGCCCGGACTCTCCTCTGAGTCAACATAATAAACCCTTTTCTGTCATTTTAGGTTTGCCGTGATGATGGCTTATGCAAAATGCTTCAAAGTGCTTCACTTGTGCAAATCAATTTAAGTAAAACATATGAAGAAGGCAGCAAATATTTACAATGATAATATAAAAAGGAGGACAAAAAATAAAAAATAGATGATATTAGGGCTAAAGACATAGATAAGTGGTGTCATGATCGTCCGAAAGCTTTTTTTTTTCTTTTTTTTGCCCTGCTATGCACAGAAACAGATCAAATTTAAAATTCCACACTCACACCTAACTTTTATAGTTGCTGTACATTATCTGCTAAAGGATTACCAACTGGTGATTTTATATTTGCTGATCTAATTCCTTGATTTCTGCACTAATATCAGCCAGTGTGAGGAGCAGCTCGAGCACGTCATATCTAACATGACATGAAGGGCCCACAGGCAGAGAAGCACATTAAAGAAGAAAATATACTCATTTAACTTACTTAAAATCATATCTAAACGTATGATATATCTAACATTGCAGTTGTAATGAGAAAATACTCCTCAGATCAGAATCAAAATGTAGATGTTGTTGCTATGACAATGCTGGTGATCATTATTGTTATTATTAGTATTGGAGGAGTTGAAGAAAAGTGAGACAGTGAGCATACAATATTACAAGAATCCCTTTTTGGATATTAATAGTTAATACACCAGTTATAATCAGGAAATATGTTTTAAATTCAGTTAGTGATTGTTATTGCTATTTGTATTATTGGAGATGAAGAAAAATGTATAAATAACAATTTAAATAGTACAATGTTTAATAATAATTATTACAAATATTTCTTCTCACGCAATAGACATGCATGTGCATGATAATACAACCACTGTTGATGATAATAATAATAGTAAATTATATATTAAACAGGAATAAATCTTGTTAACCATCATTTTTTAAAGAAGAGAAAGTAAGAAATAAATGCATGAGTGATTTTTTTTTTTTCTTGTGGCAGCAGAACTCAAACCAGTGGCTGCTTCACATTCTTCTGCTGCTTTAATGCCAACTGGTAATGATGGGATTTCCTTGCCCAGACAAGTGGGTTATGTCTGTCACTCACACTGCTCCACCATTTGATAGAGAAGCATGGTCTCCTCACACCATTTCATTCACCAGTCGCACACAAATACACACATACACACACGCGAGCACTCGTATAGGCTACATGTCCAAATTTCTCCACAACCTTTCTTCTTCAATCATCTCGTCTTTTTCTTTTCTTTTCTTTTTTTTTTTAAATAGCTCTTTGTTCTCTGCCCATGTCTATTTTTATCCCAGCGTTCACAGGAGGAGTCAGAGAAATGACGAGGCTTGGGAGACTTTGCTCATCTCCATGGCAACTATATTGCAAGCCTTCATTGTCTAACATAGTCTCCCCCCCCCTCTTGTTATATACCTTTGTTGCTCTTATCTTATTATCAGATTTGTTCAGGGCCATTTTTTATGACATTTGCTTTCCAGATGCTGTAAAGGATGCCTTCTTTTTTTCCTTCCCGTCTCCCATGCGCGCTTCCTCGCCTGGATTCTCATCTCTCCACGCCGTCCACCCTTCACCAGCCCCCCCACCCCCGCCCCTCCAGGAGCGGATTGAGCTGTCTTTTCCTCTCTGAACCAATGGGCGTGCTGTTGTAGAGTAATTCTCCACTAAACCCACGCCTCACGCATGAGACACAATTTTGGATGCCGTTCGTCTTGCCTCCACTGTGCGGCCTACTTTCATGAGACCGAAAAGCTCTGTGGGCTTTGTTCGGTTCAAGGGGGTTTCCCCATTTTTTTTTTCCCCCCCTTTACCAGATCCTGCTGAGAAATGCAAATTCACTGGCATCTTCCCCAGTCAATAACTGCAGTATGGCACCCTCTTTTGAAATACACGCCGTACTACTGGCTTTGTTTATGATTTGAATAAAAGAGGACATTCATCACTCTTAAAATAATGCTGCTTCTGCCCTGCTCATGCACTGTATATACCTGGAAATATACTGCAGTTAAATGTAGTATATTAGTGATCTTGTATGCATTTTGGTAACAGTTCTTCTAGTATTTTGTTTTCTATATTGCATTTAGGACCAAATCTTTTGCTGCACAGATCATTTAGTGGAATATATTCATCAAGTCACAGTGTGCACTGAATTAAGCAGCGCAAACAAAATAGCATTCACATTATTCCTTCACGGGTCTCCCAGCCATTAGTCATCATCTCTCCATCTAAAATATTGCCAAGTGTTATAACTCTGCTTGAGGAACAGCACACGCATTCGGTTTGACTTGCGGGATTCCTTCTGGTCACGTGGCCTGGCAGCGCAAACATATGCTGTCAACGGCAGCTTCTGTGTTAAGAGGCGTCATGTGCACAAACACACGCACACACACACACATAGAGAGTACAGACAGTCATAGGAGCTATAATGGTACAACATGAAGGAGGGGGTGGAGGCTTCTGAGGAGGCGCTCCAATTAAATATAAGCAACAGACAGAAATATACCACTGAGGGTGAACAGTAGACTTGATGCACACCTTCATGTTTTATACAGCTCTGGAAAAAAATAAGAGACCACTGCATTTTTTTTCTGAAATCAGCATCTCTACATTTATTCCAGCCATTCTATTCCAGCATCTGTTGAATTCCAACACATGCACACCTCATTCTGCTTAAAGAGGAACCAGGAGTGGAATAAACTCATCCAAGAACAATGGTAAAGACTGTGGAGATGAAAGCATGAAAGCTGTGATTAAAAATAAGTTTTTAAGGTTATTGCACCAAATATTGATTTCTGAACTCTTGTTAAGTGTAAATATTAGTATTATGTTGTTCTAAAATTAATTTGATTTTGTTTCTTTGCATTTTTTGAGGTCTGAAAACATTGTATCATTTTTTTTTTAAATTTTAAACATTTGTCATTTTCTGCAAATAAATGCTAATAAAAGGCTAATGGATGATTAGAAAATCCTTGTGCAATCATGTTAGCACAGCTGGAAACAGTTTAGTTGCTTAGAGAAGCTAGAAAACCGACCTTCCTTTGACGAAAGCAAAGTTTGAAGGAAAAAGTGATTATTTCAAATACAAATAATTATTTCTAACCTTGTCAATGTCTTGACCATATTTTCTATTAATTTTACAACTTGTGATGGTGAGTAAAATTTCAACTTTTCATGCCCCCAAACTTTTGAAGGGTAGTGTAAGTAGTAAAATCTTAAAAATTAATAATTATGCAGGGTTTTTTTTTTTCTCCCAGAGCTGTAGAGCCTTGCACGCCTTTAAAGAGTAAAAGAATCCGTTGGCACCCAGACTAACAATGCCAGGTGAGATAATGAAGTTAATTATGTGTTGCTTTTTTTGCGTCACACACTCACACACACATACAAGCGCGACAGATGCCAGTAGCCCTGAGGCACTAAATGCTCACCCGCGGTCCTCCAGATTGCCCCTAAAAGAAGCCTTTTACAGGTCCGCCCATTCCCTATGGCAGCAGTCACCCCTCCTCCCTCCCCTCCTCCCTCCCGCGCTTCACCTGCCAGCGAGGGAGCAGGTGGACCCAGCGGGGCCAGGTGGAGGCTTCACCTGTCACGCTTCCAGCGCGCGTGCCAACGCAAAACATTAAAACGGAGGCATTAAGGACGGGTCCAAAGCCGCAGACGTCTCGAGTACAAGTACAAGACGGCGCATAGGTGCTGATTTCAAAGAAGCATTCGTAACCGTCTCTTGTCTCTAATCTAACCTGACAGCGTAGTTTGAGGCCGGGCCCCGGCAGAGTCTGTTTGGATTTCACAGCTAATTTCATTTGTGAGAACAGTTTGGTTTTATTGCTGTAACATACGCAGTTCCTAATGCGCTATTTTTCATCATGGGAAAAGCCATTTATTTCTTTTGTATTCTCCTCCTCTTGGGCTTATAGAGTATCTACATATATAATGTGGATCCATCTTAATTTTCTAATTCTCTATATTCAGGTGTGGAGGAAGTATTAGTCCAATGAGGACACCCTTGATAATCAGGCAGAGTGCTCCTCCTGGAGAATGAATAGGAGGAGGTGATCCTGCCTGGTGTTATGGGCTGTATGTGGGCTGCGTGTGACCCTTGATGTGAAGTGTGTGACAGTCAGGCAATCCACAACAGTATCTAAGGTCACAGCCCCCCAACCCTGAAATACGGCGCAATCAATACTGGCAATGAGATGCGGTATGACGAGTGGTCTATCAATACCTCCAGGCAGAAGGAGGCAGATTCATAAATCAATCCTGTCTTTCAGGTTCTGATTGTACAAGAGCACTTACAATAGCAGGACGAGGGGACATGTCAGCAGTTTACTGTTTTTTTTTTCTCTCTTTTTTTCCTCTCTCTCCCCTGAAATAAAAACAAACCTAAGCAGAAATGTTAGTGAAATCTTGTGAAATTGCTTCATTTAGATTAGATGTAATTTTCTCTTCTGCAGATACAGTAGTTTGGCGACTAAACCAATACTGCTGAACTTAAATCAATTCCAGATGCAATTAAAATGATTTGTTTTACCTATTTTGCCTTCCTTCGACTATGCCCGATCCCCCAGCGATTAATGACATGATAAATGTGCAGAGAGACGTGTGGTGGGACGAATGATGTAATCGCTTCTAACACTCCTTACTAGAAGACTCACCAATAGCTTTGTTTGACCACTGTAAGACTAACCAGAATATGTCAAGGGTTCCTTATTGGAATTACATCGATCTATCTGTCTATCTGTCTGCTGCTCATTCAGGTCAGCTGACACGAGTCAGCTTGTGTGTGTGGACAACGTGTGATATTACATTCACCGTGTGCATCTTATTCCCCTAAAAGGGTGAATGTTTGTGCAAGGGTACTGACCCTGACCTCTGGTTCCACAGTTACCCTCAGTTGGGAAATCAATGAAGCACGTGCGCAAAAAGGGCTCCCTCAGGACAGTTCACATCTGCACAAATCAGCACTGTTTTGTCACCACCATTTTTTCTCAGCTGTGTCAGATGAGATCAGTAGGCACAAATGTGCCACATTTTATGCACCAACACTAGATCCTCACACACAAATAACCATAGGCTACCCAGGGGACAGCTGATTCAGGCCACACTTCACACTTCTCAAAAAACTATATTATCGAACAATGAGGGAAGTAGGCCAGAAAAGTGGCTAAATTCTTGTCCTCGAAATCCTCAAAATGCAGCTATCGTATCACGACTAATAAGGTGAGAGTAAAGAAACCCTGCAGTAAACTACACATTTGGTTGATTTGATAAATTATTATCTTGCATCGGCATTCGATTTTTACTCATAGCAGGAGGTTATTCCCATAACCTCCTGCACTTATATATAGTTTCTCTTTTTAAATTATTTTCTCTTATTTGCTCTCATGCTGCATGATTCATTTGCTATCCAGGCACCTTCTGTCTTTACTTTGTAAAGCAATATTACTTTACACGTAATTTACAGCAGGGCCCAGGGGCATAGCACCAAATTCTGGGCCCGTTCACTGTTAATGACAGTGGGCCCCAATCCATGCCAGTGCAGGAAGTATGTAAGCAAAAAAAATATTTAAAAAAATAAACAAGCATGATTAGGGTTTTAAGATCCAATCAGATCCCGTTAAATTGATGACGGGTTTGTTCGGCTGCTGTCTAGGGGTGGGCTAAACAATTCTGCACCTCCAAGAAGGAAGCCCCCTAAAATGTCCGATATAGTACTGGGGCACAAGGTTTATTCTCTCAAGATGTTATCATTATATTTCACACTATATTAAATTATGACACCAATTAACTGGAGAGCCCAATTCATTCATCCATCCAAAAAAAATCTTGATTTTCTACTCACGCCCTGGGTAGTCAGGTCCAACTTCCTCACACTACCACACCCATGGCAAAACACAACCTGTTCCATCTCCTGGCTACTCGAAAAACTCAAAAATGTCCGTGGCTTACATCCAACCCAGTAAACAATTCAGAGGGCTTTTTTATTTCAATGATAACAATTTAAGATTCATTACTGAACTGAATGCAACACATACAGATAACAAGCAACTTGAAAGTTAATTTGTGGTGGCATAACTTCCTAATAAAGTTTAAATATGCACTATAATTTTAGACTCATTTTAAAGCATTAAACATGTTTATTTATATATATATATATATATATATATATATATATATATATATATTTACATTTTTTAAATAATTATAGTGGCGGCTTCTTGCAAAACCTTTGCAGCGCAGCAGGGGGCCGTGGACCACAGGTTGGGGACCACCGCTGTACAGTATACGAGTTTCTTCCCTTGGGTCTCTTTGACATGCAGAATACTGAGCTGTGCGCATTTAGGTTGACAGATTAGTTCACATTTGGTTTGACACCACAAGAGGAGGGTCTGCCTCGCCCGCAGTAACGGCAGCTACGTTCTGGGTCGGTTTAGTGTGAAAGCATGGCCTGCCAGGAGAGATATGGAGGTCCAAACCTTGACCCAGTAAGACCTGCCCATGAGTTCACAGCCCCGTGCCTTTGGAATACGAGGTGAATCATCTATAAGGGAGTCCATATATACCAAGTAAAGCAGAAAGAAGCCCTGGGGAAGATTCTGTTTCTAAATTAGTAGCCACTGAAGGCCGCATTACGGAAGAATGCATAATCAGGCTTCAAGTGCGCTTAATTCAACACTGACCGTCTCAGAGAGAGCGGGGGAAAAAAGTCAGTCAGTCATGTTTATTTGTGAGTGTACTATGCATTGTGGATTAATTATGGTATAAATCATTTAATAGCTGATTGAGCCAGATGTTGCTATACCAACGTACGTTACATGATTATAATCATTTTATGTGTTTAGAACTAGATTTAAATGAGCGCTGTCATTGTAATTTCATGTTTGCAACTATGATGAACAGACATATCAAACTAATATGTGCTGCTTATACCAGATTAATTTGTTCCCATCTCCGAAAGCCACCTCGCTGAGAGCGCAGCTGCTTTGAGATGGCTCAGGTCCCTCTGCTGAACCCGACCACATACACACACATAGAGACACATACACCTCCTTTCCCTTAGTGTGGACTCCACAGCTGTTCCTGTTGGGAGTCTATGTGGTTGGGATCACTTGGGCCAGAACAATGTCTGCACCGATGGAGGAAAAATAAACGCCTCTTGGAACATGAATGCAAACAAAAAAATAGTGTAGATACTAATTTTGAATGTTTGCGAAGTGTATTGACAAAAAGTAGAAATCTAGTGCATTGTGGCTACTCCATATTTTTCCCAGACTGATCATGTTCAGGGCAATGAAGGACAAAACAGAAAATCCAGTGGAAAATTAAAAGTGGGAGTTGGTTTTAATAGACAGAGACAGAGAGCTCTGATTGACGAATATTTGCATTGCTGAAAGCAAGATTTGCTGACTAGCCACTGAAGGCCAAACATTATAAAGCCATTATCCAGAGCTCATTGTCCAGTTTGGGCAACTTATTCATCCATGGACATGAAGAATTGAGAGCAACCACACATATTTTAAACAGTGTTCGAGGGAATTGTGTAACTTTAAGAATCCAGGTCCTGCTGTTGCATGGGACATCAGCTTCTAGGCCTTCCTGAGTGCTGGCAACTTCTCCCCTCCAGCTGTTTTAGTGGAGAAGGGCACACAGTTTTTCACAAGCGACTACTGTACAAAGATGACATAATTAAAAAAAATTGGGTTACATTTTTCTTCGTTCATTTAGTTTTTTTGAAGACTAGGACACCATGGGACTGGGTTCCTTGAACCTCTTCACCCCTGAGTAGGACTTTGTCAGTCCCCGTTTCCATCAACAACCACTACGCCTCATAGTAGCCCAGCACAGCTGTCAGGCATTGCATTATTATCAAGCCAGGCAAGAAACATTGATCCAGCAACAGACTTTCCACATCTCATATACCGGAAATATGGCCCAAAACATTCCAAGTCCCTTGGGACCAAATGCCACAGAGAATATGTTCTGCAGTTGTAGACGCTAGAGACTTAGATGAGTGGAATGACGCCAGATGGTACGAGTAAACCATGACGGAAGCTATCACCGAGCCTCCAGATCCAGTTCTACGTACAAGAGGAAGCCAACCAACAGTAATGGATGCACAGGATTTCAGCCAGAGCTCCCTCCTGAAGAAACTAATGACTATGGAGCAGAAACTCCAAACCCTGTCAGAGTTTTGCTGATAGGAAGGTGCAGGTGGATCTGAAAGATCAAATATTATCAAATATTATATCAAATTATGGAGCTCACATTCTGTCGAGCAAGGGAATGGCCTTTTCTTTTCTCTCACAGACGCATATGTGCTCATTTTGAGTTGCTCGCAGACATCAATGTGCTTCGTAGCTTGGAGCTCAGTATGTGGGAGAGCCATTGCAAAATACTTTAGGATAACACCTACCAACAAGGATATCATGATATCCTCTCTAATGGTGAAGATAATAGGATTGCATTTCACATTGTTCAGCCACTCATGGCACACTTTGGAGAGAACCCAACAGAGCTGGTTCTTCTTAAAGATGTAAGAATATTCCTCATCCTCATGTTTATATTCTCTTTTATTTCCTGTGTTTTAAATGTTGAATTCCATATCTATTTATTCACAGCAGGTTGACTGAGGATACTTAAGAAGCCCACTTTTTTACCCCGAGGTTAATCTCACCAAGTGTTTTCTTATTATTGTCCTTTTTTATTTATATTCATCCTTAAAAAGATATTGGTCTATTAATAATGTGAATGTATTGGTCTGTTCCCCAAAAGAGCCACTGAAGCTGATGTTGAGACAAGCCTCACTCTACCTGCAAGCCCTCGCCTGATACTACTTGGTGTTATGTAGACAGACATATATTGGCCATTGTTCTTTGGGTTTACAGATATTTACATCATTTGGGATGCATTATAATGTTGGTATTAATCAAAGCATCGAGTGGAACAGGGAAAGTCTCAACTGAATGCTGGGAAAGCACTCTTGAAGCTGTGTCATATCTGAGGGCATCCCACCAAACTTTGTGATGGGACTTGCTGCTGAGTTTGCATTCTTTATATTCTGCTTTAGTACCAGGGAGAGGTGACCTGTACACTGGAATTTATTCATAGGTAAGATTCCCTTCATTTCCTTTATGTCATTATATTTTTTATGACAATCGCAATGCTTGAAACCTGAATGACCACAAGCCTTTATTTTGCACATGTCCAATGCTTGTGATCACAATACTGCAGGAACGCCTGGAGGGAATTTCTATAAATTTGGGATACATGTTTACTAGGACTTGAGGATGAACTGATTATGGTGGTCATGGTGACCTCACATTTCAGAAATGCCTGAATGGAATTTCATTCCATCTGGAACAAACATTCACCTGGCCACAAGGATGAACTGAAAAGCATTTGGTGGTCAAAGGTAAAGGTCAGCGTGACCTAACACAAGACGTTTTTGACCACAAGTCCATTCTGAGAACACAGACCTCTGCTAAGCATATTGTGGCGCCCACCCAACATTGTTGTCCTATACTTTGCAGGTGTAAAATATTACCACCAGGTGGCCCCAAATGATGGTGCCTATTTAAAGGTCTGTTTACCACAATGTTACCAAACAACAAAAAATTCAAAGTAATCCAGAAACCCGGATTTCTTTCAGATCATTACCAAAATGTAATCATCTTTTCATGATACCATTCCCAGCATTTGCTGAAAATTTGACAAAAATCCGGCCTAAAGTTTTAAATTATTTTGTTAACACAGACAATCAGAACCCTGGTGAAAACATAACCTCCTTGGCTGCGGTAATTATTACACTGCAACATGACTTGACTTGACACTGCATTATACAACCATGAGGTGGTTTTTCTAGTTAAACATGACATGGTAACCGTTACTAACCAGTACTGGCACAGACATTAACTCAAGCAGGCAGGTCTGTGAGCAGAACTCTCCCTGCCAGCTGGTCAGTTGTTGGGCATAAATGATTTGTTGAATTATGTTAGTGTCTTACTATGCACTTAACCCGATTCTCATGTCACGCCACCTATAACCTTGAATAACAGCATAATATGTGAACTGGCTCCAGAACATAGTAATAAACTGGAAATTTTTAACGAAAAAAAATGTTCCAAGATATAAATGATTTTGATAGCTTATTGACAAAAAATACCTCATGATATCAGTAAATTATGTCAGAAAAGCCAAACTACACCTTTAAGACAGATGTTGCTGTTTTACTCTGGAAATTGTGGAATAAATATAGGGAGCAACACGACCAGTAAGGGGATGATCATCGCTACCTGACCCAGAAGATTCCTCTTTGTATCAGGACCTAAACTTAATCATGCAATTCACAGGACTCTTCAGAGGTAAAACACAAGCACACTGACAGTTTTTTTTAATGTTCCATATCTTTAAAATATTCTATGATTTAAAGAGAAATATACTTCTAGTGTAACTATTACAAACTGGTAAATTCTATCCATATATTGATTCCATCACAATGGTGGTGCCAAAGAGGCAATATCAACTGTGATATAATCCTTAAGGAAATTATATTTTCCTGAATTTTAAATGTTTTCTAATAATCCAGATTCACAGGTGGAAATAAAGTATTTTAAAGTATTATTTTTAGCTGTTACTGGAAGAGAGCAAAATGCATTATAGATTAAACCTTGTAATCACACACAGTGTCTTTCTCAGTCTAGACCACCCAAACTAAATGTGTTTTGCAAAAGTTGTCAATTTCAAAGTAAGGCCTTAATTCTATTAGCAAGGGCAATCACTGCGAAGTGACAACATTAGTGCAGAGGCACAGGGAGGGGAAGACTGCAAGAAATCTATAAAAAAGGGTCTACTACAGAATTGAAAGTGGCAATATGCCACTATGACTATGCATATGTTAGTCAAACATGAGATCTCTTGGCATTCTTAGCATTGTGTCAAATGGGCAAACAATGCTGGCCTTCGTTGTTTCACCCCAGTTCTTAACTTCTAATTATGCTGGGATAGATTAACTGGTGGATCAGAGTACTTGGATTGTGATCTGATGAGCCAGCTGCCTGACGATGTACATCAGTGGTTTGGCTTTTATAGTGATCTGAATGATATAGCCATTCTGCTCATGTGAGGAATATAAAATAAAAGACAAGAAGGGCAATGCTTCTAATGCCTATGACCTGAAACATCTCCACAGTGAGGAGGAAAGTATGTTTTTGGGTCGTGTGAAACAGACAGTGAACCGACATCCTTCAAAACTACTTGCAGAGAGGAGAGTTTAAATACATTGTGACATGAACATTTGTGATTCAAACACTAACCATTATTGATGAGAGCAATGTTTTTTGTGTAGTACATTATTTGCATAGGCTGTACATGTTTTCATGACATGCAGACGCAGTCTGGATGATGGTTCAAGTACAACACCATGGGCTAACAACAAACATTTTGACCCTGGCATGTGAATACCAAACAATAACAATTTATTTTTTGGAGGGGACAAACAAACATTTGCCACTTCTGTGATATGAGTGGCCAACACATTCTCATCCCGGAACATCAAATATCGCTTTTTTTTGTCCCATCACTCTGTAGTAGTGTCTGATACTGACGTAAAATCTACCCTTTACTGTTTGTATGAGACACACCAGCTTCCAACTCCAATGTTAACCAATGCCTGCTATCATGAGACAGAGGGGATGAAGCTACTTCCTTGTCATCATTACACACATTTTCCAACCATTACAATTTACTTACAATAATTTGCAGTTAACTATAATATATTTATAATTAACAGTTTTAAGGAAAGCTAATTATATGGTTTAAAATGTTCAATAAAATGTCTGACATGACTGTAGCAGTGCCCAGGTTAAATGTCCCCATGTACCAGTTATAAGATGTGGTTTAATGGCAGTGAAATGCTTGACTTGATAGTCAGCATTGTGTGGTCTTGAACAGTGTTCTCCTGCTGCTTGTACAACTTTTTTATCTTTTTGCACCTTATACAGATGCCGTCGGTCCCATCACGTCGCTCTTTTTACAGACACTGAGGGAGTATTATAGAAGTCTGTATGGGATTACTCTGCTCATTTGTACTCAGTGCATTGGGAAGTAATGCCAAGGGGCGTGACAAAGCTGCAATATTTGGCGCCCTGGGAATGAGAACGAGCTGGAGCGGTCATAATAAGTCAGGAGCTTGTGCTGTGGCGAAAGATGTGTGAGATGTTAATTTGTGCTCCGCTGCATCTGTTTCCAGAACATGACATGAAATGTGGCGCCCAGGTAACCACTCCTTATGAAAACATGTTAGTGCGGGAGTGATGGTGAGAAGCTTTCACATAATTGATTTGGAGTGTACTGTGGTCCACTGACCACAGCCATTTCTTCCCCACCCGTCCTACAGTGTGTAAAGGAATCCTGTAACCACGATGCAATGTCAAAAGATTTCAATTTCTGAAGATAAGCATTCAGAGATGCAAACAAAATTGTTATCAGTATTAAAGGTATCTGCTGTAAAGCCATATCTCCGCCAGGAGAACGAGCCTGATCTCCTGTTTGTCCAGCAGGGGGGATAGAGTAGAATAGAACTGTGTTTGTCCCTGTGGGGAAATTGGTTCCTCTTCAAATGACACCTGTGCCGTCCCTGCTGCTGACGGGATCACACGGCTGAAATATGAGAGAGATGCAACGTATTGTAGTACATCACTACTACCTGTGTGATTTAAGCTGGTGGATGTCAGCAATGGCACTTGCTGATAAACGGTGCAATTTGTCGAGATTATTATTATGGACCCGAGCAGATGCCCCCCCCTAATCATAAAGGCATCATAATTCAGATTCAGATTCAGACTACTTTATTTATCCCGGAAGGGCAATTCAGTTTGACAGCCCAGCCACTTCATGAACTAAAAATTAAAGAAAAAAAACAAACAAGATACAACAGATACAACCGGTCAACATATGTTTCAAGAACAAGAGCAACACACTCAACCCAGAATGTGTTTCTCTCAATATGGAGATGTTTTCTCTTTTGTTAAATAGGGTTTGGTTCTAGTGTCTTTGTCTGTGTTTGTCTGCCTGTTTGTCTGTTTGTTAGAAAAATAACTCAACAATTTCTGGATGGATTTTCATCAAACTTTTAGCAAATATTGGCAATGGTACCATGAACAGATGATCAAGTTTTGGTAATGATCCGGAAGAAATCCTGGTTTCTGGATCACTTTGTTTGGTAACATTGCAGCAAATGGACCTTTTAAATAGGTGCTCATTTAGGGCCACCTGGTGGTGGTAGTCTTGCACCTGTATAACCTGGCAGAGGTCTGTGCTCTCAGAGTGGTTTTCAAGTTATTATTATTATCAAACCATGGACGAAAATGTAGTTTTAATGATTTTATTCAGTGGCAGCAAGCTTCTATTTCCCTATTTATTGCATGGCCAGTATCAGATTATATGAGAGATCTGTGAAAGTTTATGGACTGATTCAGTGTTCCTCTGTGTTTTCTATGGCATCTCTGACTTCCAGGCTCAATAATTTTGAAAGCATGTTTGTGGTCGTCAGGTGGGCAGCCATGGGTATCTAGAAAGGGCCCAGAGGCTTACTTGCAAAGCCTGCCTGTGTGTGAAGTGGAAGTGTCAACTACCTAATGAAAGGGGTTCATTTTCACTAGTCAGCCTGGGAAAGGAACCCCAGGGCTGTCGTTTATGTTGGACGTTGTTCATGGTTTGGCTGAATAGAATGGTTGACTCCACAAGACATGATGATGGTGTTTATTGTGGATCGTTATACATAAGCCATCTGTCACAGTGGCCCACCACTACCCGCCCACTCCGCTCCCTCCTCCATTAAAAATGATAGTTATATTAAACATGTTCTGGATTACAATGGCCATCCAGGGCTTGGTGTTCCACTCTTGTGACCGTCCTTTTGTAGGGGTCAGCCGGTAACATAATGTACACTAGCAAGTCTTGAGTGCGGCAGCAAAGCTCATTGTTCTGTCTCTGAGCATCTGGGTGCAGTGATTTATCTGTCCAGCTAAGAGGCTCAGGAGTTAAAAAGGCCTTCTTCAGAAGTGGGGGTTTGCCTGCTACCAGGTTGATCATGAGAGGGCCAAATGTTCAGCCTGCATGAGGCTCCAGAATCTCTGTCTCATCAAACCCTGGGCCAAGGACGGTTAAACTGCATTGCCAGCAAGCACCAGTGCTTGTTGGCAAAGTCAGGAAAAATAGGAATAATTGCAAAAGAGAGGAAAATGTTGGCGTCCTCTGGCCAAATGTGAAGGTGGAGCAGCCACAGGCCACATGAAACCATATGAAGGCAAGAGGATGTATTGTAGGCTGTGATTAATACCTTCAGCCTTGGGTTGACGCCTGTAACAGAACTGAAGCAGCATGATAAATTGAATTTATAGGCGGCTGAGATGATAGTTGTGATTCAGGTGGATTTTCCACAATGCTGTCCAGAGGGCAAACACAAAAATGTGTGGTGTGTGCCTTTGTTTTAATCATGGAAGAGGGAAGAAAAGCCAGGAATTCTTTGCTACAGAACCAATGTGCACCACAACACCAGCACTGTCCAGAGACCTTTAGAGGGGCACTTAAAGTTAAAAAGTGGAAAAGTGTTAGAAGAATGTAACATGGAATCTTACAAAAAACCTGCATTATACATGAATCATCTCCCATCTAAAATTGTTATTAGAGAGGGACAAATAAAAAGATGCTCACAATTGTGTTAAATACATTGCAAAGCCTCTAAAACACAGCAATATGTTAATCAAATTAATTTAAATACACAGGTGAAAAATATGCATTGACAAAAAGACACGTTGGAAAACAAGGGAAAAATGATCAGGTGTTAGGGCCCCTTGATAGAGTTCAGCATACATTTAAAAGTAATTTTCATTCCAGATACTAGAGACCAGTTGCAAAAAAGAGAATGACGTCTTTTAAACCTATTGAAATTATAACCTATTAATTTCAGTGACATTTCATGGCACTAGAACATTGTCTCTGTTTTGTTTGTATTATGCCTTTTTGGCAAATACGCTTTTGCTGAAAAGCACATTTTAAGGATTCCAGATTATGTGACATATGTGTAGATATTTATAATGAAAGAAGTGTGGTGATAACACAGAGGCTCAAGGTCAGCATACAACCAGAGCTGATTCAAAAGCAGATATCAGTCTCTAATAAATAATAACTCTACATTACTGTAAAGGCGGTAATAAGTATGATTTTACTGCCCCCTCACACAAAATGACCATAATATATCAGCAGTGGGTTGATAGCATTATTGATCAGTACCAATGAATCAACACAGGTCTCCAGGTGCTGAGATTTCTTCTTTATTTTGGACCTGAGCCTTCTTGTTCAATTGAATCTAAAGACATTTCCTCCCTCCTACTTGCATCCATTTTCAATCCAAAATGGAGGACTGCGCTATGAGTGACTGACATCACAAGACACCGTGCTCCCAAACCACAAAAACGGGAGTCATGATATTGCATTGTTACTGTACTTAATCATTCTACATATCTTTGCAACTCCATTGGGTTTCTGAAGTTCTACCAGTTCTTGCACCAAGGAAAAAGAAAGAAAACCTAAAAATACAAATTTGATCTTACAACGCTGTGACAATTTCTTTTTTTAATGTTTAAAGAGCAATACCCTCCATACATGGCCATCTGGAGCAAGACATGTAATTGCTTAGGTCATGGATGAGAAAACATACTAAAGCTAAAATATGCAAGATCTCCACGTTACTGAGCCCAGCAGGTGTCAGGAGCAAGATGTTCAGACAAATTACAAATCAACCCATCAAAGCACTAATTTGTGTGCATAATAGGCCTACATTCCCTTCATTTTATTCCACTGAATTAAGTTAGAATTCTATCCTAAAATTGCCCACATGCCCACTTTTTCTTCCCCAGAAAAACCCTTTCTCACTGACTCTATATGCAGTGTGTAGATGATGTGTCTTAGAGAAAAAAATGTACTGTATATTAAAAAAAAACAGTCTCTTATGAATCTTTGTTAATAATCAGTAACATGGAGATGTTTGGACCAAAAAGCAGCTTTTTAATGACGCAGTATAAGCCTGGCGTGTAATGTCTAGCGATAAAAATTGATAATGTCCGTCCACGGCTCATTTAGCAAATAAGATAATATCACTTCGCGTACCTACCTGACAAAGTCACAGAGCCTCCCACTAATTTTCTTTATGACTTACTTCTCTGTGCCTGGGTGATAAGCTGTGATAGTCACCTAATCTTGTAACTTCTGGCAGCTGTGAAGCTATCTCATCAATTAAAAAAAATCCCAGTGGAAGATTGGATCCCAAAAGGAATTACTTTAAAAAAATATTATCCAATTATAATCTGCTTATACAGCTGTGTAATTATACTTGACCACATTTTGTCTTGCTGCATGATGAGGGGATTGCTGGAGTCCACCTCTTTTTAATTAACCTGGATGCACGCGTGCACTGGTCTGAGCTCAAATATGAATTGACTGATCCTCGGTGAGCCCCGACCTGTGACATTTCTTTTATAATTACAGCGCCGATGTTTGTGGATTTCTGTCAAGTGACTGTGATCGCGTCACGGTGGTCGTGGTCCTGTGTGCCTGTTTGGATTTGTTTGCAGCTGCACTGTCGTTAAAGCAGGTTTCAATAAATGTCCTTGTCTGCAGAGAATCTAATCACGAATACAACGAAACAAATAAAATCAGTTAAGCAACACATCGTATATCCCTGAAGATTCTCTTACACTGCACTTTGTTGCGTTTCTGTACATGATGAATGTTTTTGATGCCATATTACAGTAAAAAAAAAATGCACTCAACATCTAGCGTAATGGACAGGACACATACTGATGAAATGTGGTTCAGATCCTCAGAGAATTCCTTGCTTTTTATGATTGGAGGAAAGGAATAAAAACACCCTCTAATACATGAGAACCTTTTACTCCGGAATGCACAGAAAGCTGCGTACTACAGCTCTCGCCTGTTTATCGTTTGACTGTTTATCTTTCCCGTTTGTTTGTTTGTTTACCCAACACATTGCTCTATGTTTGCTGTACCTACAGTACAGTTCCTTGCATCGCTGTGCCAAGTCTCTATGGACTTAAAAGCTTTTCAATGCATCTCAAAATATTTATGAATCTAAACAAGGTTATTTTGCTTCAGTAACTGAGTGCCAGTGGTGAATGCTGCAGGACCCAACCTATAGAAGCCATATTTGCAGACCCAAGCATAAAACTCCATTTGAGTACTGCGAAAGAATTGACTCGCTACTAGGAGGATGGCTAATGGCACTAAAAGAACATGTTTTTGTACAGAAATGGATTAGGTTATCCCACCAGCACATAGTGTACTGTACCACCTTTTGAAATCGCAGGCGGGATTGTATAATCTTAAGGGACAAATAATTATTGCATGCACAATATATGTGTGTGTGTGTGTGTGTGTGTGTGTGTGTGTGTGTGTGTGTGTGTGTGTGTGTGTGTGTGTGTGTGTGTGTGTGTGTGTGTGTGTGTGTGCAGCTATGCATGGTTTTGCGTATTTGTATACTTTTGTATTTGAGAGCGTGAGCAGCATTGCGGCCCTCAATCTATTCCTTCTTTTTCAGCTCAACTGTGAGGCACGTTGCCTTAGGTCTGTTTCATATTGTGAATTAATTATTCTCTGCTGGAACTGTGTTAGAGTGTGTGTGGGTGTGTGTGTGTGTGTTTTAGTGTCTGTGTGTGTACTTTGTTATTGCAAAGGAAATGACAGCGCAGAGTATTATTTCCCATCTACCCCATCCAGACCTCATATTTTTGAATGCATTAACTCCATGGCTATTGCAAATGCATCTCCAATGCCAATCACATTCCTTTGAAATTGAAAGATGGGAGAGGGAGTGAGTGAGGAGCACCACGGGTGAGGGTGCAAGGTGGCTACTCCTAACTCTTTGTGCTTCTGTGCTTGTTAAAAAAAAGAAAAAAAAATCTTAAATGCAGCTATGTGAACTGGAAAGCTTCTGCTCGCTGAATTTTAAAAATACCTTTGGCACCATTGTTTTTTTTTCTTCTGCTGTGTGTATACAAGCTGCAAGCAGTCACGCAGCTGTTTCCATGGCAATATCTATCTGTGTGAGGAATTCATTAACCCTTTCTCGTAGGAGTTCCGTGTAGAAATCCCACGTAGAATACAGATAGGAAAAAGAGGAAGGGATGCTACAGTGCTATTTTTGACAAAATGATACTATTTATGAAATGCTACACATTTCATTTTTGGCATATAGTGGTGAATCCATGTTTGCTTTGGTGCTGACATTCATTGCTTCTGTGTTATCAACTGAGTGCTTTTTTTTATCAAGCGTTGACATTTTAATTTTAGAAAAACTAAAATGAGGAGTCTCTCAATGCAAATAAGGAAATTACATGAGTTACCCTTTTGCCAGAGGAACAACAGAAGCCTCTACCTTGCAGCTTTAAGCCATCCTCACAGGGAGAAATAGTAAGACTGTGTTTGATAAAAGATAAATCAATGCCATGCTGAAATATCTCGCTGAAAGACGGTGTTATATAAAAGATGGATGGAGTATAAAAAAAATGAAAAGGGATATATGACATGTACCTACTCACACATGCAAAGACAAACAAGCATACTCCCATACACACGCTCAAGAGGGAGAGTGCTAATGCTGTTACTGACTAAAGACTTTGATGGACAAGGTATGCGTCACAAACGTGCCGTTTTGATATTGATAAACCATTGAGAAGATTAACCTCATGCCAGACCTCGACAGACACTTAATTATTCTTCTTGATCGTATCAATAAAAGGCCATGAGGATCTGGTTAAATATGCACCACCCCAAATGTTCTATAATCGAATTGCAGGGAGAGTTGCAAAGGGACATGGGTAAGTGACGCAATTCCAGATTTTGTATTAGTGTTCATAGCCATTTAGCATCAAGTGTTTTGCCTCATCCATGCTAATTTTAGAGCTAGTTTGGGGTTTGAGTTACTTGCTCAGAAGGATGAACAGGCAGACTGTCAGATAAACTGCTGGCTGGCTGTGTTCTAGTGCATGTAATTACACAGAAGAGATACAGAGGGTGCTATGACACATCTAGCCTTTGCTTAGGCAAGACAGGATTATTTATATAGCGCATTTCTTACCCAAAAGCAACCAAAAATGCTTTTAAGAGTACACAGACAAAAGCACACAAAATAAATGGTGAAAACAATAGAAGCCACCAAGCAAAATACACAATACAATTAAAAACTAATAATAATTAATTAAAATTAATGGCAAATGGGTATGTATTTTACTTGGATTTAAAAGTTAGCAAGTAAGCATTGTCTCAAGCCTTAGCTCTTCTGGCAATTTGTTCCACATCTAAGCAGCAGAACTGGGGTCATCATCACTGGTCTTAGAGAGCCGCTGTGGGTTTTTATAGGTTTTGTTCCAACCAAGCAGTAAAACACCAAATTCTGCGAATCACATTATAGTCTAGAACCAAGAGATGGTAGAATCTGCTGTGTTACTGCTTCATTGGAACAAAAGCCTGCACCCACAGCAGCTCTCTAGGACCAGGGTTGGTGACCCCTGGCATTTAGGCTAAAGGCAGCTTCATTGTGTTTGGTGTAGACTGTGGGAAGAGCCATTAATCCAGAACCAGCTGACCTAAGAGATCTGCAGGGTTCAAACTGGGTTAGGATGATATGTACCTTGGACCTAAACCGTTCAGTGATTTATGGACAAGCAATGGTATTTTCAATTCAATTGTGTGAGAAACTGGCAGCCAGGGTAGTGATTTGAGAAATGGAGATATATGCTGTGCTTTTTTTGGTCCTTGTTACAACCCTGGCAGCAACTTTCTGGATCAGTCTGACCGCTGTCGTTGACAGACCTTTGAACAGGTCATTGCAGTCGTATAGCATGGGAGAGGTACAAGCATGTACAAGTTTTTCATCTTTTGACATTGAGTCTCTAATCCTTGTGATATTTTTAAGGTGGTAGAAGGCTGATTTTGTCATTGATAGAGCTTGATTTTACTTCTGTTAAGGTGACCACAGAGACCGCAAATACTTTTTGTCTTCATTTAACTACTAAACGACTAATTTGTTGAATGCACTGTTCCAAGGAATCTACTGAACTGTAGATTCCTTGGAACAGTGTGATGCAGATTCATATATATGTGTCATCTGTGTATGTGTGTTATTAAACTACAGTATGTATGTATATATGAATAATTTCAGCTAATGTAAGCATGTAAAGATTAAATAAGAGAAGTCTGAGAGTTGAACCTTGCAGAACTCCACTTAGGTGCTGTTGGGACAACTACCATCTGATACAATATAGTCTCTGTCTTGGAGGCAGGACTTGAACCATGATTGTGGCTGTTAGGTGCTATAACATAAGCATGTACACTTTACCAGAATCTATGTAACTTTCTCAATAATTTTACTCATAATTAGCAGGTTTGTTTACCCAATGCATCCAGGTTAGCTTTTTTTTTTCTCTTTTTAAAGTGACTTAATCACAGTAGTTTTCAGGACTTTGGGAAAGACGTCTGAAAATGAACTGTTGATGAACCAGACAGCTAAACTTTTTTTTTTTTTTTTTAATATTTAGGGAGATAATCAAGGCAGCACATGGAGGGGTTGAGATGTAAAAGAGTTTCTTCACAAGTTATGAGATTGATGACATCAAAATGAGTCATCTACCAGATTAGTTCGACTTGATTGCTGAGGCGTGTTATTTAAATTAAGTGAGGAAGCACTGATAGTTTGCCTAATCTTTTGAGTTTTTCCGTTGGAAAAAAAGAAGCTAAGTTATTACATGACTTTGTAGAATTGAATTTAGAAGGCATTGGTACTCGTGGATTGGTGAGTTTATCCACAACAGTGTGTGTGCATTATTATTCTCTGAATTAATGATCTGAGACAAGAATGATTGTCTTTCATTTTTCAGTTCTACATACTAATTGCGGAGCCTGTCTCTGTAGAGATCATAGTGAATAGTTTAGTTTTTGCCATTAAAACTGGTCTTCAACACATTGTTTTTTGAAGTTTGGCCTGTCAGGTATTCCTCCATGGTACATTTTTGCTTACTGGAAGTGACTGACTCTAAATGGTGCAATTTACACAATGACATTTAAGATTTTAAAATTAAAATTGTCCAGGGGGTCACCCATTGACGTTGACAAAGAGAATATCATGGAGGATATCATGAAGAATGCAAGCGTCCACAATGACAGTCATACTGATAGAAACACAGAAATTATCGATTGAGGTAGCATCAAGGACCATCACATTGGAGATATTAAAACCTTTGGAGATTACCAGGTCCAGTATAAGGCCTTTGCTGTGAAAAGATCTGTAACATGCTCAAGGATAAAGACATTTTCTTACACATCCCTCTCATTTGGGTTATCAACATGAATATTAAAATCTACAGTAAGAATTGCAATGGTCAAAGTCAGATACAATAAGGGAAAAAATTCTGCAAAGTCATCAAGAGATGTAGTTGAATATTTCTGTGGCCTATACATTGAATACAATACTTTAGCACTCCTATTGAGTATAACAGAGATATTCATAGGAGCTATTTGTACCAGTTACTCTGATTAGTATTATTCAGACGCCCTGAGGACAAGCACCTCATGCCATCATTATTGATCTTTTTTCCTTTCTTTCTGATTTTCTTCAAGGGCCATGACTTTCATGTTTATGGTCAATCAGGACATGTTCATTAATTCCCAATTATGTTGGAACATTGGTACATTGCTGTGAGCAATCTAACTTCAGAACTGAACAATCAAGCATGAAGCCATGTTGTAAATGTTGAAGCTGAATGTCTTTCATTTTTATGACCATGTTTAATAGTCATGAATAGATGTCACCCATGCCAGTCTGAGGTCATAAATCCCGTACGAAATTCCATCAGGCATTCTTTATACATATATAGTAGACATACAATGATCAATAGTGGGTCTATTATTAATGTGATGCATCATTCTGGCTGTTTACAAGCCCCCTTCCCTTGAATTCACCTGCGTATTCCTATTTTTCTTTGTGCTTTCTGTAGCCTGAGTGTAAACAGCGCTCCTCACAAGTATTTGGGACATTGTGGTGCAGTTCAGCTTCAACAAGCAACACACTGCACTTTGATTGGGCTTTCTACGGTAGCATAGCAACAATTGCCTGGTAGCCTGCTTCGAGGTAGTGCTTCAGAGCCGTGTGCTTTCAAAGCCTCTAATCTCATCTCCGCGGTCAATGACTGGCGTGATGTACATTGAAGTTGAACCTTCATTTTCTCGAAGCTTGTCAGGTGCACGGCTGCACGGCGAGGAGCGGAGCCCTTGCGGTGCCGCACTGACCCACCAGCGTGATCATCATCAAACTTGACTCTGACTTTACAGGGATTTTAGAAGTCAATATTAATGAAGTCACAAATCAGGAGGTTTGGCTTGTGCACGGCCAGGATCGTCATCAGATACTGAAAACACCTGTGGATGTTAGAATGCAGGTGTGGTGCAGGTGTGTGAAGGAGATTGCTTATGGCATTTTGGTTGTGCCTATTGTTGCCTTTTCTCAGTTTTGATGCATTTTTTTTTCCTCTGGTTGGATCTAAGGTTGCAGACTCAAGACTTTGTTCTGGCATCTGTCTGTGTGGAGTTTGCATGTTCTCCCCATGCGTGAGTTTTCTCCAGGTTCTCTGGCTTCCTGCCACAGTCTAAAATATGCTGAGGCTAATTGGAGACTCTAATTTGCCCATAGGCATGCGGAAATGGTGTGTGTGCCCCATGATAGGCTGGCGACCATCTCGGGTGTGTCCCTGCCTCTCACCTGTATTGTGCTGGGATTGGCTCCAGCAGAACCCTGTGACTCTAATGAGGAAGAGGGTATAGAAAATGACTGAATGACTGGTTGGACCAACTTTAGGGGTTGTAGTCCCACTCCTCCATCTATCTAGCTCCATCTACAGTAAAGACACATGTCATCAAGTTCAGACTTCAGGTCAATCTTTCTGTCACTGCGAGGTCTCTCAGCTTGCTTTTCCACACCATGATGAGGCAGCTGTGAGACCATTTTGATTCATCAAGTAAAGTCGATCCCTCTTACAGTGCGACTGACCAAACATGAACTCCAGTTGTCATCTCACCCCCATCATTACACACTAGATGAAACTTAACATCTTCGGGAGTACCCTTACCACGTTAATGTTAAATGATCCCAACATTAAGTCGCTGCCTTTCATAACACTTACGTAACCGTTTATGTCCCAGATTGATGGTGAAGTTACAAAGAAGAAGGAGTCTATCAAGAGGAAGTCGATCGGGGTGTTTGACAGATATGAACAGCAAAGAGGAAACGCGGGTGACTGGAAGGCACCAATGCATTAACCATGTGATACTATTTATATCGGAGGAGCAAGGGTGACCCAGTAACTCACATGAGTTATGCAACATATGAATGGAGCATAAAAGAGCATGGTACCTACACATCTCAGGGACTTGGATCTCCTTGTCATGGATGCCAATTATAGTTAAGTGCAGTAATCAGGGAATGCTGTGAATGGAAGCCCTATTATAAGTGAAAGTGTCTATGGAGGAAAGTGCAAACTGAGCATGCCCAGAAACTGAAGGGACCCAACCATATGTAGTGTACTGTCACACAGGTTCCAACTCCGTATTACTCTCCATTACTGGTACAGCGCTGTCCTAGCTCTCACCAGTATAACCTATAGGAGATGGACTTTCAGAAATTATTCAGCACACATTTAGTTTTGCCTTGGCACTTCATAACGCAAATGGGGAATACATTGAGCTAATGTAATCAAATTTCCCAATGAATAATTTGCATTTAAATCACTGAATCCCAGTTCAAATACAAACTTTGTATTAGTTAGGAAACATCACATATTTTTTATGTTAAGTGAGATGCAGATACATTTAAAAACTTGAGTTATTATAAATGCTACTCGACTACACTCTCATCTGTGTCAACCAAACCTCTTTTGGATGCAAATGGAACACCACAGTAGATTTATGTTTAATAAATTATTCATTTATATATGTGCAATTTATTTATTAATGTTAAAAAACAACAATGACATAGTTATTATTTATCAATAAAAATTTATCAATAAAATGATTTGGTAACACTTTAACATTACTAACATTACATAAGAAGTATATAAACATTTAATAGAAGGTGTGTAACACACTGTAATTCACTTGATAGCAAAGATTATGGCTCCATCATTGTAACTCATTACAAGCATTAAAATGAACATACATTTTAGAGCTACTTCATAGACATATGATAAATTGATTAGGCTAAATAAATGTCAGTTGCTACATGGGTGCTTATGTATTGTGCCATTTCCTTTTTACTTATTGTTAATTCTGTTCTATTCTTTAAAGTTGTAAGTGTGAAGAAATGTTAAATGTAGTTTATCTGTGTGTTTAATGTTCTGGTACGATTTGTTATATAATAATGAACTTTATTTGTATAGCACCTTTCATAGAGAAATGCAGCTCAAATGATTTACAACAGACATGAAATAACCTTGAGCTTGATGCACACCTACATGAAAACAGATAATGACAATATAGTAAAACAGCTTATAATACAAAACATTTCTTCATGCAGGAATGTACAAACAACGGTAGTTGGTGAACTTTGAGTTAAACTTATTACTATTTTTTGAGCAGACAGAGACAAATAGTGTTCCAGACAAGGGACACTCTCTCTGAATCTCCTTTAACCCTTTTAATTTTGGCTGATTTTGCTGTAACTCAGATTGTAACCGTCACTCTGGTAAATTATATGTTTCAAACTTTGAAGAGCCTCACTTTAATTTGACTCAAATAGAAAATAATCTTTACTTAAGGTCTACTTTTTTCAAACTTCTGCTTCCATTATAACAAATGAACCTTCACACAGTTTACTGATTAAAGGGATGTCAAAAATGTCATGTGGTGTAAACCTAAAAACTTGGTACCAGATAGATTAACTCTCTTAAAAAGGTTTTTTAAAAAATTAAAAATACATGCTATTAACTTGTATTATAGTCTATGTATAAAATATATCATCCTTTTTTTGGTTGTACCATTTGACAATTTGGGTCAAAATATCCCACAAAAAATGGTACAAATTGACTTTTAAACCAACATGAGCACAAAATGTACATTTTGAGAGACCTAACGAATACTTGTAAAACTTCATATACATATACAGCTTCACTGTGATGCAGCTGAGTGAGCCAGGACAGTCTTGAGGATCACATAATATTAATTGCCCACCCTTGGGTGCCAGGTAATGGTCGATCATGCCATTGCCCATTGACATACGGTAGTTGCATTGACGCTCTATTTATGGTGTGATTGAGATATTAAAGTCTGTCCGGGTTAATAATGGAAATGAAGCATGTCTCTAAAGCGCAAAACAAACCCACAATTAATTTACTTGTTTTGTTGCAATAAAGTAAGGACGACATTAGTGTCTGAACCAGAAAAGCCATCAGAATTGTAATGTTTTCCCTTCTCTGACGATCCAAATAACTTCCTTTCAACTGCTGTGACATCACCTATGGGTGGGACAAATTAAATTATACTTATTTCAGCAGAGAAAATGCAGCAATGGCAACAAATGACTGTTGGTGTAGAACATGTTTTAAACCCCCCCAAAAAAAACTTTAGGAAAGGCATTAGACACTGATTGACTCGCTTATTTGTCACAGTGGTGGCCCTGACAATAAGAGTGAGGAGGAGGAGGAGGATGATGAGGAAGAGGAGTGTGTTGCTGGAGCAGGAGTGGAGTGATATCCCTGCTACGCCACGTCTCTCGCGGCCTAAATGGCGTTTTAAATACAGCAGGAAAGGGCTCCACCGGTGCATCAGATGCTGTCTGCTTTTGTCCCACTGACACCACGGCGGTGACAGCATCGAGTCTACTCCTTTAAATGAGCCTTTGCGCATAGCCTTCGAATCACCACAACTGCATCGGTGCTGGCTGGGTTGCTTAGCAACTGGACAGCACAGCGATCCCTGAAGAAAACCACCTCCTCTTGTAGAAAACACGGGGCTTGTGTGATTCTTGAATTGTGAAATGTGCGCCGCGTGTTGGCAAGTGAGGATTGTTTCAAACACAATTAAATAAAAGCGAGAGAGAGAGAGAGAGAGAGAGAGAGAGAGAGAGAGAGAAGGCGAACCCGAGAAGAAGAACAAAAAGAAGAAGTGCGTGTTCACGCGCGTGCAGCCTTTGCGTGCGCGCGCGTTTGTGTATATGCGTGTGGGCGCGTGTTTCCGTGTTTTTCTTTTATTTGTGTGTGTGTGGCTGAAGTGGAAGAAATGCGCCGAAAAAACGCAGCGCTCCACGCAGCATCCTAAATCGCTTTCAGGGAGAATAGACAAGACAATTCAGCGCGTGAACAGGATGTCGCTGAGGAATTCACCTTAGGTGTCCCCCCCCTCCCCTCCCCTCCCTCACCCCCCACCCCCCCACCCAAAAGGAGGCTAAATTAATTTCAACTAATAACTTTAAAAAATAAATAAATAAATAAAGGGGAGGAGGGGGAAAAAAAACAGAGCCGAGCCTCCCTCCTCGTGTTGAATGTGTCATCTGTGCGGTGTTTCGGAGGAGAAGAGGAGCGGATCTTGTTCAAAAAGCCATTTAAACGTCGGCCAGCGGAGCCAAAGTGGACTTTTCCCCAACAGCTTTTTTTTTCTCGCATCTTTGATACGGATTCCGGCGCTGTGATACACGCGCTGGCGTATCAGGGGCCATCCATATTTTCTCGGCATCTAATTTTTTTTTTCCTACCAGAGGAGTGATATAGCCTGCTCTGACGTCTGCATCAGATATTACCCAGTGCTTTTTCAATGTGCATTTCCCCCTCAGTGACTTTGCGCTGATCTACATCATCAGCAGAAGCAACGGGAGAGAGAGAGCGAGAGAGAGAGAGAGAGAGGGAGGGAGAAAAAAAGGGAATGAAGATTTCATTTTTCTTTTTTTTAAACCCACCGCTCCCCTTCAGCCGACCAGCGTTCCCAGCTCAAACAAATATCTTTTAACAACAGCACGTTGTGGAATAGTCTGGCGCCGGAGCATCGCTGGAACCATGCCTCTTCTGCAGATTTGGACTGGGAAATTTCATCCGCCAATTTGATCACCGAGAGGCTGCTGCCCAGTCATTCATGCCAGTGTTTGTTTTCTTAAGGGGAAGAATACTTGTCATCACTTTTAAAAGTATCGTGTACGCCGTTTTTTGAGCAAGATGTCTGATCTCCTGGTGTTGGTCGAGGGGCTCTGTGACCTGCACGGATTTCCATAGCTGGTGGAAAACAGCGGGGGCCAATTACCAGATCTTTTTTTTTCTTTTTTTTTCTTTTCTTTTTCTTTTTTTTTCATTTTAATGATTAGACCCCTACTTTAACGAATACGTCGCATGCGTAGATGTAGGTTAGTTTATTCGACATTTATTTAAAACAGCATTTCTCTCTCTTTTTTTTGTTGGATTGCCGATTTTTTTTTTTTACTTTGTGCATTTTTTTTCGGGGAGGACCACTGGACTGGTTGGATTATAGAAACTATAAATTAAGGATTTGTGGAGATGTTGGGTCGTCAAGAAGATAAATTATGTGGAATTTTCTCTGCTCTGGCGGCTTTGTCCTTCGCATGCTTTGTTCAAAGGTAAGAAAACGTCGCTTGGATGGAAACCTTTCACACCGATAGAGCTGATCGCCGCTCAATAAGAGGCCGGGGATGTGGGCAAATCGCATTACCGGGGTACCCAGGCCTACTTATTAAGGGGCATTGCCGCCGATATCTGCTCTATTAGACGGAGCCGTGGCTCGCGTGTGCGTAAAAACATGCGCGCACACGCATCAAGCCTATTGTGAAAGCGTAACCTACTCCCGATATCAAAACGGGCGCATACATACGTGTTGGTAGGTTTAGTTCGAGTGTGAGGCTGTTTAAAAACGACAGCCCCGTAGGTTCCTGTAGGCTCAGCCGCAGATTATGATGGGATCAATCAGCCGATCAGATCGATCGATTAGTTACATGCATGAGTCTATAGTGCCAGAGCCACTTGGCCCGTAAGCCTACGTATTTGTCTTTCCCTCTTTCATCTCCACACATATAACGTATTCCTCCTAATCACATTAATTGCACATTTTATTGACCGGAACCAAATCGATCAAGATCGACATATAATCTCAGCAGGTCATCAGCTGCTGATGCGCTCAAGATAGGAGGCGGTGTAGCCTGTAATATTTCACATTTCAATTAAATAGCTTCTTTTCTACAGGACTGTAATGTTTACAGTGTGAATTACTGCACAGCACCACCACAGATGGACATCCCTTGATCAATTCCTTTAAATGTTTAGTTGTTAAATGCACTGATGTACAGTGTATCCCCTGTGGCCTGCTCCTTTTTTTCCTGTCTGCAGCAACCCACAGCCCTCACTTATGAGCTGTATAGGTGCTTTAGGGAGGGCAGGCTTTGTCATTTTGATTCCCATTCTAATAAGCCCTGGATAACAAAGAGGGGGTGATCTTGTGCACAGTGTGTGTGTGTGTGTTTCAGGTGTCATTCATACTCCCTCATAATGATGCGCTCAGGTGTCAAACCAACAAGTCCGGCCAGCTTGATGAACAGCTGCATGCACCTATGAGTTAATTGAACGGCGGCGTCTCCTGACTGAGCTGAGGGGCAATGGTGCTTGTGCGTTTTTTTTTTTTTTAACCCACTTCCTCCCCTCGTTCCTCCTACGTTCCGTCCCTCCCTCCCTTAACGACCAACCCCAGCTGGAGAGCTGGTCTCAGCCAGGTGATGCAGGTCATGGCACCGACGTTATAGGTGTCAGTCAGACTAGTGCGGACCCCACGCTCCTCTCGGGGATAGTCTGCCTCCAGGCTGAGAGCGGCGAGGCCTGTGCCGCTGACAGCCTCCTCCTCGGCCTTATTTAAATACAGCTCCGTGAATAAGACTGGCCATAGGTGAGCCAAGCAAACTAATTGTGACTGTCAATTTTGATGCCACTGTTTTTGGGGAACGGGGGCTGACGTAAAAAAAAAAAAAAAAAAAAGCTTGACAGGTGCATCATCATGATACCTCCTCAACTGATTAGAAGAAATTACTGTAAGTGAAAGAAAGGAGGAAGAAATTCATACATAAGGCACATTTTGAACCTTCCACAATATTCCATCAACAACCTAAGAGTGTGCTCCAGGTGTATTTTTTTTTTATCTGATAACTCATTACAACACACAAAACATGCCGTTAACAGTGACTAGCTATGAATCGGATCTTCACAATATGAACGTCTAGTTTGTATTTAAATTTAAAGGCGTCGACGGCCAAGAGTGTGAAAAGGTTGGCGGATAATGTTGAGACGATGAAACAAACCGAGCCTTGTGATCTTCAGAAGGAGCAGGGCTCGTAATTTACTTCCCCCCTCGTCAAAACCTCAGCACGTTGACGTAAGGGCTTCCTCTTCAAAGGTGGCGTTCGTGCCATTAACGCTGAGAACAGAGAGTCCGTACAGTCCTTCTCGGGGCTTCAGTGGACAGTAGGTGCACTGTGGAGAAACAAGTGTCTTTTTTTTGTTGTTGCTGCCCTGTTCTTATCTGCCATTTTTTTTGGTTTCTGCCCCCAGCTCCACCACTGGAAGCACCGGAATGTCTTTGGCCAAGACCACCGTGGACAAGTTGCTGAAAGGATATGACATCCGTTTAAGGCCTGATTTTGGAGGTATGTGTTATGGCACCATCTGTTTTTTTTGGCGGGGAGGGGGGATCTAGCTCTGTAATGACAAATCTGAGTTTGTACACAACGATATTTCCGAGTCATTCTTCTGAAATCGGTCAAATTGTTGGCCCGTGGCAACATGTGGGGGGAATAGCTTTGAAGTGACTGTTACCATCCATGCCATTACTAAGCATCTATTTACACAGTGAAGATGGCTGCTTCTCGACAAGTAGGAAAAGCACAGAGAAGAAGAGAAACATTGTGTATTTTTCTTTTTATACAATCAGAGAGAGTTAATGTATTGATTTTTAATCCATTACTGATCAGAGATGTTTTATGGCCTCTATTACATTACACAGCAGTGTTTGTTGGCGTTTGACTTGCAGATCAGGAAAAGACTTTTGCCCCATTAACTTTTATTGTGGATTTTACATCTTTCACATCTGCTCATTGAAATAATGGTTATTTTGATAATTGCTGAAAATAGAGGGGGACAAGTCATTTTCGTTGATTTTACTAAGGCTATCGAATCACAATAGTTATGTAAAATATAGATATTTTGAGCCACTATCATATAAAAATAGTCATATATTGGGATAGCATGCTAATGGTTTAGCTAATTACTGGTCTATTTAAACATTGAATATGGTAGCTGTTCCTATAATGTATAAAAGAATAGGATGAGGTTAAAGAGGTTGCCATTGTCCTAACTCAGCACTTACTGACTTTCATAATTATGGCTCTAATTTCAAAGTCTATATGTATGATTCGTCCCAGCTTCATTGTTACATGTATCCAAAAAAAAAAAAAATCATGCTCCAAAAAGCTTATGACCACTTATTACAGTTACCGCCTGGGGAAAAAAAAAAAAAACAAAGAGCAAAGGAGGCTTTTCATCACCAGGACATGTTAATGGAGTGTGATGTTAAATTTAACGAGTGCAAATACACACAATAGTCTGTTGCCACTTAAACTTCCTCCAGCGCCAGTGTTGCACGGCCAAAAACCTACAGTATCTGGCACTGTATCAACAGGCTGAAAAACTCCATGTTTGCAAAATGAATGATCATCCCAATGGCGAGTCACAATTACTTTAAATCTCTGCTATTAGCTTATCAACTCCTTCTGTTTATTTATGGGGGTCAGCTCGGAAGTCAGTCAATGCACAAAAAAAAGACATGCACATACTTTGTGCCTCTAAGTATAAAACTGCAGAGATGGATTATGTGCACAATTTAGCGAAGTCATGAATGATAAATGTTACATTCAACTTATTGAAGAAAGCTATTTTAATGAATGGTTGGTAGATGCAAAGGGGCTCATGCAAGAACCATTTATATGAATCCTCATAAGAAATGAATGACTTAGAAACACCAATTTTCTCTTGCGTACAAATTAAATTTTTGTGTGAGCATACATGTCACCAATAGGTAAATGGACAACATTTATTTTGTGGTCTTTCGAGCACTTGCAGTGTATATATTCACATGCATTCATACACTGAGGGTAGTGGCTAAAATACAAGGTGCAGCCGCTCATCAGGATGTAACCCAATCATTCATACACATCCATTGTCTGTGCCATTTGTGGTTAAGTGTCTTGCCCAAGGACACTTCCACATGCGGACCATCTGTCTTCTGATTGGTGGACAACATGCTCTACCTCCCAAGCCAAAGCTGCCCCATCATCTCTGCCTTTTTTAATGATAGGCAACTTTTTTTTTGATAATTATATTTCCCTAATCTGAATTTATTTAGAGTTTAAATGCAAAATATTAACGGAAAAAATCCTGTCCAATGAATTATCATCACCATCATCATGGCTTCCAGTTTACCGAAGGGTATTCTTTGGGATATTTATTATTTTTACTGCCATATTTTTGACGCAGCATCTTCTACATTTCAGTAGTTGCTAGGGAAATTCTCTCACTCTGTGTCTCTGTGCAGGTCTTTGTCCACTATCGTCTTGTGTTACAGCTGACAGCGTAACATCACCTGTAGACCGTAATAATCTCCTCTAATATCTCCGTGACTGTCACATCCCTTGACTGCCTCCCATCGTGGACTGCTTTTCTTTAGAAAGAAGTTTTTAAGCATCTAAGTTCATGTCAAAGCGTCGCCTCTTTATCTCTGTTACACTACAGCGCCGAGCCAATGACATGTCCTCGGCAGCTGAATTAATATTTTCTGATCATTTCGGATCCTCTACTACGGATCCTCAATAATTTGTTATGCGTTTGTCTTCTGATTTCTGAAAACAGGACTTGAAGATGTGCAGTTCTTTCTCGTATGGAACTTTTTGTGAATGAAACTTGTCCACAAATGGTTTGAAAAGTGGAGCCTCGTATTAATGGGGGCATTGATTATGCTAATGATCACATGAACAGGTGACCTTTATCAGGCTGAAAGGAGCGATTTCAGACAAGATCAGGCAGTGAACAGGGTTTGTTGAATCCGACAAGGAACAGTCGTACGAGCAAACCTCAGAGAGAAAAGAAGTGTCGGGATAAAAATAGGAAAATGTTCTTGCATGAAGCCCAACGTGTCATGACTCACCTACAGGATGTCTGAATATGCTTTGCAGCCAGGTTAAGTGTAACAAACAAGACAACATTAAACAAAACCATGTTATGCTTATAAATACACAGTACAAGATGATGAACCTTACATATCTTAATTCACTATAGCAGTTTGGTTCTTTTTTATTTCTCTGTAGCGCTTATATGTTTGGGATATCACATTAATTTCATGTAGCAGTACATGCATTTATTGTGTAGACATAATTTGCCTCCTTTTTATTTTACATAATGGACACAATTTAAATTGTGCTTATTATTCACCAGTGTCTTGTTTTAAGCAGGCTGCAGTTAGCAGCTTGTCAGTCCTGCGACAACACAACACTTGATGTGAATGAAAGCAAGCAGTGAAAAAAATATAGCAGGTGCGCCTCTGCATATAACCTTAGTCTGGTAGACTGCTCTGCCAAAAACAGATGCTCTGATGAAGGCTTATGTGCCAAAATATGTTAGCCTGATGTTAGCCATTGTGTAAAAAAAAAAGTGTTATATTTGAGGTTGCATCTTCTTTCTGTGTTTGGAGCACTGCCATTCTAGATTTGTTTCCATAGGCTCAGTGATTAAGCAGCAAAGGAAATAAGCATATAATGCTCGATAGTCGTTACATTTAACATTTGGAAATTTTCATTTTTTTCAGTTGGGTTACATCAAGCAAACCGTCTTTTGCATTTTGGTGCTATTAAATGTCATCTTTTCCAAAAAGTGCCTTCGGTTTGTAACAATTTCAACTAACTGAAAATACTTTTTTTCCATCTTGTATCATTCACATAAGTACAAGCAACAGTGTAACTCACTTCTTACACAAATGATCAACTAATTTCTCATATTATTGTTGACAACATAGTTAAATGTTAAAGAAATAGACGTTTTTGCTCTATAATCACACATACACACAAATGCATACAGTACATGCAATCCAATTCAAATTACGTTGTCTTGTCCACAATGAATTGTTTTGATGTCTAGTTCTGGCAGGTTTCATCTATTTTAGATTATGACCGAGGATTTGTTGGTTGTAGCCTGCGATTGTCTCGCCTGTGAATGCACTGGAGCGGGCAGAGTAAGTTTTAAAGAGTGAGCATCCCGGGCAGAGAGTAGCTGTGCTTTACCCCCAGGCCAGGGAGCTGTAGTCCATCATGTCTTGATATTTCCAACATCAGTCAGCTACTTCTGTTGTGACACAACTGCTGACGACCTTCAGCTCTTTGAGACTGAATGAGGAGTTTTCATTTGGCACAATGCTGGACACTGACTGTGGCTCCTAACAAACAACCCAGATTTGAAATAAAAACTAGCTCAGAGGTGTACGCTGATGAAAAAAACGGCTGCGGTTTGAATACTCAACACTCTTTACTAATAGAAAGAGGTTGCCAAGAGTGATGCCGTAGAATGTACCGATGTGTTCTTGCTGTGCAGCAGCTCCAGCAAATCCAGATGAAAAGGCCACTGCAGTCGCTCCATTCAGACGCCGTCCTCCTCTCCCCATTGATCTGGGAGCCTAACCAGAGTTCAAGGAACAGTCCTGACATGGTCAATAGATCCCAAATGACAGGCTCTAGTATGTCTACGCTCAGCTATCCCATTATTCAGGATCCTGACTAATGCATCAGTCACATATTGTGCAACTCATCTTTTCTCTCTTTGTTTGTTATAGGTTCAGCAGGCTAACTAGACCATTGCTGCTGACCTGGCTAAGAAAACATATTTTTTTCCATACACGTTTGAATGACTAAGCTTCTATATTATATAATGATTCTCCTCATTTATATAGTTTGGAGTAACTTAAATATGAGTGTAACAAGTCAATTGTTAGTACTATTTAACCTTTGCCTGGCTAATACCAGGCCTCATATCAATGTAGATTGAGATGTGGTCTGGGAATCATCCGTTCAACTGTTGATATTGGAGGCGTGGTTTATGAGAGCCCAGAGCTGTTTATTGGTTGCTACTAATGTCTATCAAATGCATCTGTACACAGCTTATAGCCAATCGTATCAAACATACCCGATGATGTGTCCAATACCCAATGAAAATGAAATAGTTTAGCGCTAAATGTCGCTCATTTTCAATATAAAACTTGAAGTTTAAATTACTTGAAACACTTTCTAAGGCTCCATTGAAAGGTAAATTACCCTCTTCCAAAATGTTGGATCCACAGTTTTCAACAAAGTTGCTGCTATGTTTCGACATTGTCTTGCTGCACCCTCCCCTGTTCTGTGATTGGCTCCCTCTCTGAGGGGAAAATTGGGTCCTTGGTGTCCAGACTAAATTGCAGAGCTAAGTGAATTCGCATGCAATGAAGGATGAGTGTACTCAGGCTAGTTGAAAGTTGTGCTGTGATAGAAGAAAGGACACCAGGTTTAACTTTACATTGCACTTTGCAATTTTTTTTTTCACTTCCATATTGCAACTTCAATTGTTTTTTTGTGGAAAAAAAAGTCTCTGGCGGCCTCTGGCCCAGCAGCAGCGGCTTGCTGCCTTTCTGGTTAAGGCTGGTCAGTGGTGCTCTCTGGGCATTATGCCATGGCATCATGTACCATTATCTGAACGGAAACACCATTTAACTACATTTTGTGTTGACTAGATTTTGTTAGATGATTCATAACAGCACCCCCCAACAGTATAACAGTGAAAACGGCATATATGAGTTAAAATAAGGACCAAACACATTTTAGCTCTCGTTTTTATTTAGTTATAATTTTTCATTCATCAATGGCTTTTGTAGGCCAGTTAAAGAAAACTCCTAGTTTAGTTAATATAGTCAATGGGAAAACATTTCTTAGAATACATGAATTACATTTGACAAATTGGAGGTAGCTAGTTTAACAGCACAGAAAAGTCTGTGCAGATTTGAGTAGTCTGATTGAGTTGATGATATTAGCTGGTCAGGCAGATGATTGGAGTGAATGTGTGAGGTTGAACAGGATGATCGGCTACGTGACACAATGGCCAAGTTTGGGGGTGTCAGTGAATTTATGGAGAGAAACTAGTCGAGATTTTAGGAGAGATTGAGACATGGGACATTGCTAATGGGATTCAGGTTGTTGCATGGAGAACGGACCACAATGTGGCTGGTCGCTTGTAGCAGAGCAGCAGCAGCCTGCAGCATTTCGCTCTACCGCCCTGGCCCTCTGCTTCAGAAGTGGCCGGATCTCAGTAGCTTTCTGTTGTGCAGGCGGAGGCTCAGGTTCCCAGCAAACTACAGTGAGATTACAGGACAGGACAGGGTGGGGGATAACAATGCTACAGATAATTTCAGTAGGTGGAGCTCCAAACTCGCAGATGGAGATCTGTGACATACTCTGCAACTCTGCTCAATCTCTGGGGACTGATAATAGGTAGAGTCCATTTTTGGATATTTTAAAGGTAAATTATGGTATAATCGTACAAATTGTGCCTTTTAATCTCCTTTTTATACTTAGTTGTGGCACACCTTGTAACATTGGTTTAGATATGAGGGATACAACTAATCATTCATTCAATTTGTGAGATATCACTATCGATGATGGTGTACAGGTCCATGCAATGGATTAATGATATGGGCACTGTAAGAGCTGCACAGGTGTACTTAATGGTTGCACATAATTACAGCTTTTCGAGCTGTTGGGGAAGCTCAGCGGTGAAACACAATAGTTAGAATGGCCTTTTTTATTTCCTGTTTGTTTCATTGACAGGTGTAAAGACTGGTGAAGCAGGTGGTGAATTGATATAAAACGCCTGGTTAAGGGCATCTTCATCTATTTATGGCTAATTGTGGCAGTGCAAATGAGGAATCCTCAATGACTAGGATTTATACAGCAACAACATGGATGCACACAGCTTCTTTATGGATCTGATGAAAAGAATGTGTTTTCTGGCTTTCTCCGTGCACATTTCCCAGACCCTTCTAGAAACTAATAGCAGTTTTTAGTCTATTGTGGGGGAGTTTCAGCCACTTTTTGGACACTTTTTATGGAAAATTCTCTTTTATCTGTTTCCCATCACTTTTTTGTTCTCCATTTCATATTCCATATTTTTTGTTCTCCATTTCAACAATTATTTGATGTCTTCACATCAGGTGATTGTAGACTCTGTTGTCTGCCACAGCAATAAAATCCTGAATGCAAATACTGCCCACCCCGGATGACACAGCCTACCTTGGTACCTTTGAAACAAATGACGCGCGGTTTCTCTGACACACAGCCCCAACACGTGTTAGCGCGGTGGAATGTTGTTATGCTGTATGATGAAGTGGTTTTCATAAAAGTGATGACCCATAAAATGTATCTGAATAAATTTATAAAGTAGATTAATGAAATACATGACCTAGCTAAATCAGTTTCATAAGAGGCCCATTTAATTATTAATCATTCTCTCAATACATTTACAAATATGGTATTACCTTCCAGTAGATGATTTGATATTAAACCTTTGTCTTTTTTAGATAAATTAATTTATAGCTATTTATCTTAAGTTTTTGACTGTTTTTATCTGTTTCTGAATGTGATTTAGTAAAAGATGATTTCTTTGTCTTTACACTTCTTCCCGGATCACAGACTGTGCTGAATGGGGTTTATATTGTGGGCGAGGAAGAAGGGCAAGGTCACCCGACACTGTTTCTATTGATCTGCACATCTGGGAAGTATAAACATGTGGAATTATGTGGTCACCTGTGTGCAGACTTTCCCGGGATTTTGAGTGAGACAGCCATTCACTGTATTGATCTTATACTGAGCAAAGAACAATAAAAAAACAACCAAACTTACCGTCCAAGTCGGGGTGGTGAGATGAGAGGACCCATACTTAGCTCTCACCTCGCTCACACATTCGTCCTTCTGGGGAACATATTTCAAATCAAGCTGTCATCATCACGGGAATGGGTTTTATGATCTCAGCTTCCACCATTAACAAAGCATGAAGGGTGACATATCACAGATGCTGTGAACATGTCATTCTTCCCGCTGAGCCCTAAAAGTGCATGTCATCCCTGGACTATAAAGAACAGGATTTGTTCTCAAATCTTATTTATCTCCACTCATCCACATCACAGGATTTTATTGATGTATTCATAGTTAAATGTATCATAATGGGGTTATTTTTTTTTATTTTAAGTATACTGCAGACAGAATGGCAAAATAGCATACTGTGCAGTGAAGTTTCAAATGCTGACTTTAGGAAGAGCTTGTAGTCATAGAAAAAGATGTACAAAGTAGGAAAATATATATATATATATATATATATATATATATATATATATATATATATATATATATATATATATATATATATATATATATATATATATATATATATATATATATATATATATATATAAATTGTGTTAACATGAAGAAGCCACCTATATTCTCCTGCATGCTATCTCCCACCACCAAATGACAATCATTATTAATTGGGAGGTGCTATGCTGAAAATGTGTGTATTTCTTCTCCCCTTGATCAATGTACAGCACATAACACAGAGTTTAATGGGATTGCAGAAAACTGCAAGTTGCATGCAACTTTAAAGTGGATGATCACTCAGCAGTGGGATTGAAGCTCTTTAACTGATTAAAGGACACATTTATCTTTTACCAACTCCAGGCTATAAGTAGACCCTACTAAAAGTTATAGGTGATGCTGCCACAGACACGGTCATGTTTTATAGAATATGGGACGGTCTACAACTGTCAGTAGATATGGCAGCAATCAAGTCATGTGGGTGATTCAGTTAGCCAGAAAGCTAAGTTTAAAAAAAAGGGTTGAAAATGGCCCTCTGCCAACCAGAACTCCTTTTAACTTGACATGCTAGCAAAAACATACCTATATGTAAGCTGGCTCTCCAAAATCTAAAAATGACATACTGAGAAAATCTTTAAATATGCATATATACAGTACATATGGAAGGAAAAAACTGAATAATTATACACAAGTCTAACCTGTGCCTTTAAAAGGGATTTTAAAACACTATCACTCACCAAAACTAGATCACTGTTATGTATTGCAAAATGCATATAAGTTTTATACAAGTGATGGAATAAGGAAACAAAAAGACATTTTTTTTGTGAGTCAATTGACTCAAGGAAAAGAAAAACGTGATGTCATCGCCATCGGTTTAGTAAGTTTGTTTTTCGATGGCTCTGTTCGTTTTTTTTTCTGCCCACTTACATGCACACTAAATATTAAATAATGCATATAATCTAATATACAGTGAGTTGTGTGGCTTACATAGCAGCATAAGGCTGTATTCATGTTTCTTCACAGCAGGACACTTGTTTTTCAGGGCTCTGCTATGGCTTGACTGAGCTTTTATCACAACGTAAAAGAATTCTACACAAATATTAAATAGTTCCAAATGAAAGAGCATTAGTGTACATTTACTAGTTTAATGATCTAGAACATCAATGGGCACCAGGACCACAGCAATGTGAGAGCCAGACTCTAAAACAATGGCGGGTATTTTTGAAACTGTGTTTCTTTGCACGGTTTCAACCATTCATCCACATGTAACCGCAGTTGTGGGCTCCTGAAACTGGAGCTTTTTGTAACCAGGGTGAAGTTTTTTGAAAAGTCCGGTTTCAGCAGTCGTGTGTGGACTGCGGTTTTGTCTTCTTCATTTGGGTTTTAAGGCAGGCAGCATCCAAAAAGTTGCATTGCTGCCATCTGCAGGACTAATACTAAGAGATAAATCTTCCCAGCCAATCTCTTGCAACTGTCTGATCAACTCGTTTTTGGTTGACATCATTTCCGCAAAAAAGTAATATACTGCAACTTCTTGTCAACATTGACATCACACATTGTGCGACAGCAAACAGGAAGTTGTATCTATGGAGACTCGTGGAGCACTGTAGACTTGGGATTGGCTAAAATGGCCTTAATGTTAGGAGTGCTATCGCCACCTACTGCTTTGGCATGTACATGACATTGTTTGAGGCAAATTTTTTATCACACTGGTGGTGTGATTGGGATTTTGTTTTAACTGGGGGCCATAAAAGTTTGGTTTCAAAAGCCCATGTTCATGTGGACTAGCCCTTAGGAGAAAAAAAAGGACCAATCACTGAATGGATGTCCTTATTTAAGAACCTTTTCAGATAGAAGGCTCATTAAGTAGTGAAATTCCTCACAGGAGTTTACAATCAAAACACATTTGATATACCAATACCAATTTCATACCAACATACCAACTGACTTGCCTTTATATAGCCTAGATTTGTAATCATATCATAGCCACATGGAGTCAAAAAGAAAGCTGGAGTGGAGCGAGGAAGGAGCACTACTGATTACTGAATTGGTGGAACAACGGACAAAAATGGCACTTTGAGATCCTTCATTAGCACAGGGCCTTGGTCTCATTTTACTCTTAAGTGGTAAGAATTTATGAAATTTACTACTACACTTGAATTTAAGTATAAAAGCAAGTTAAATTTCTTTAACCTAAGAAGCAGGAAGGTGCACTACTGCTTGCTGTAATGGTGGAACAACAGAAACATGTGATAAAAGGAAAGTTCAGTCCAACATTCATCAACACTGACAAACAAAAAAAGACATTTTCAGCACACGTCTGCTTCTCTTCAGTGCCACTGCAACCCCCTACCGGCAACTCCTGACCACTGGAGCTGTCATAAATAACTGGGAGAGTAAGAATGATTCTTTTCCGATGTGTATATCATTATTCTTTTGAGAACTCTTCAATGTCAAATGTGTGTTGGTGTGTTCTGTGAGGAATTAATCAATCAATCAATCTGAGGATGATTTAAATAATGTTTAAGATAAGCATTTGGATGTTCATCCAAAAATGCTGTTTGAGGTAGAGTGAATGGGCTCTAAGACTCACTTGGCTTAACATGGGAGTAAGAGGCTTGATAACTAACTTTTAGGTGCAGCTTCAATTTTATTCAGTTCTTACCACTGTTCTTAAGAGTAATTCTGACCCTGATCTCTGGCTATGGGTGTCATTCGTTTTACAAGTCTGATGTAGTTGTCAGTTCAGCCTGCAGCCATGTCATTAAAGTATGGTCACCTGTCCTTGTCTGCCATATGAAGCCTGTATTTTACTGATCTCATTTCCCATTGGCCTAAATGAATCCCTCCTGCAGCTTGATCTTATTTGTAATGGAAAAGCATTAAATGTAGCCATGCGACTGCAGATGACATGGTGAGACCGGCGAGCAGAATAGATAGTTAATTGACCGAATATGAAAGGGAGAACCCCAACACATGTCGAGTGAAAGCAGGAGCTGCAGCGCTTTATATTCACTTTCCAATGTGCCACTGTATGTAATGTAAAGTGTAATTGATCTGGGCTCCTTTGAGTCCGCATGCAAGATAACGGACGGAATGCTGTTGCACATATCTGTGCAGCTATTTACAGAAATCACTTCCTGCACAATTATGTTCCCCTCTGTGGACACGACCACTGATTGATGCGTGCGGGGCATCAGTTGCAACCTGCGGCTATTAAATGATATATAGCGGCAGTTCTTTCAAGACCAGCTGACACTTTTGCAATACGGAGGACAACCTCTCCGTCTGTGCGCTGCCACATGTCGAAACGGTGGGCTGCTTTGCATACGGGCTGATAGCGCGGGCCATCGTAATTCAGCCTCAATGTAATGCCCATTCAGCACAAAACAGGAGTATGTTGTCAGAATCCCAGGATGGATGTTGGGGCATGTACAAGTGATATCTATCCTGATGAAGAGAGTACGCCCAGTGATTTATTACCGAGGAAACACAGGAGAAATGCTCAAGCTGGGCGCTTTTCCCTTTTCCCTTCACTTAGATTTTCTATTTGAATTAAATGAGGTGTGTATGTAGGCAGGCAGAGGGGGGCAAGGGTGGTGGGAGATAGCATGCAGGAGAAAGGACATACTTCATCTTCCAATTCAAAGTGTTGTTTTCAGCAACTTTGAAATGAAGGAGAAAAATGCTGATAGAATTGCACCAGAATGTATCGCAGTGGACTGCAAAGTACAGAAACCCTAGGTCAGACGTTGGTGAGGCATCCTGCATACAGGGCATTTTTTTTTCCTCCCCCTTTTTTTTCCCCCGATTCTCCTCTTAAGGTCCCCAGTGACTCACTTTTTGAACCCGCCGTGATAGATGGGAGGTGTGTCCTTGACAGGGCCAGGATAGGCTGGCCAAGGGCAGGATGCGAGCTATCCAATTGTTTCACATAGATAAACAAGGACCAAAATGTCATTTACAACATCTGGAGATAGACGCTGTCAGCCTCACTACCAGGAAGCACACTTAAAAGCCCATCTCATTATTGAACTTCAACAGCCAGCCGTATAACACGGGTTTCCACATAAAAAAATTTATGTGTGCGTCATGGAGGGCTAGAGGGGGGGAAAAAGTCAACAATATAAGACAAACATTAAAAAAATCTCACCATTTGGTTAGCTTATGCTTGAGGTCTATTGGTGGTGGTTCAACACAAAAACCAGCAACATTTGAAAAAGATGGAAGTGTAGTTTGTGGTTAAGTCTGCAGTTTTGATCTCTATGCAAATATCCATATTTCATACCTAAAATATACAGTAACATGCTTTCTAATTGCTTTCTCCTACACATTACATTCATTTAAGATTTTTTTTTTGTCCATTATAACCTCGAACTGCCTCAAACTAACAACACAGCACACAATGTTTAATAAACAGCAGGTAACCATAACAACAGTGCCTCTACTTTGCACTGCACGGGCCATGATGTAAGCATGATAATAGACTCTGATATGTCCTGATACAGAAAATAACCGTGACACCATTTTGTGTGTTATCGCATACATGCACTGCAGCAGCGATTAATGCGCGGCAGCAACATTCAGTGTCAGTGGAGGCAATACAGAGTGATGTTCAAGTGCAAACAGTTGTTAAACTTTAACCAACCTGTAGCCCTTTAGTTTTGGCATTTAGATATTTTGAAGTTAATGTATTGAAACACTTTTGAGGCTGTGATGTTGCCTTTCTGTAGATCCCTGACCTGTAACATACAGTATTGCACACTGGTGGTATATGATTAATCTCCATTAACGACCCTACAGTAACATCTGTATTATAAACACGTAGGCTCCACTAACTTAGAACACAAGACTCAGGGATTTGTCATCATCAAGTACAGGACTTGTGTAGCTGGCTGTTTGTTGGCACTGTTTTTTTTTTTAAAATGCATGCTTTCAAAAAACGATCCATAATTTAAGATTTATTTTCGTAAGGTGGATAAATTGTGGCTTTGATGTAGCATGTACTCTCAGCTGCTCTAATGGAGTCATCTGTTTCAAGCCAAGATCACTATGCAAACATTTAGAAATAACTCAAGCATATCTTATTGGGTCAACCTGCCCAGCTGTTTTTCTCCAAACTCCAAACTGAGTTAGTGCAGGGTGATTAGGCCTTACAATAAATTTTTGCTGTAGGCATTGACACGTTCTAATAAATCTAATGTATTTTTTTTTTTAATTTAGGCTTTGATTGTTCTAAATTAAATTAAAAAGACCAAGGCAAAAAAATATAAGAAATACTTTCTTTCTTAACACAATAAAAAAAAAGATTAACAAAGTAGTGTGAACAAATCAAAAATAAATAAAATTAAAAAAAAAAACATCACCATTTATTGTGCAAATATATTTTAATGAAATTGAAAAACGTTTTTTTTAGGCCATCTTTGAAAAAATGTACAAAAATAATTTTTTATTTGGTTTATATATATATTGTCTCCAAGCTTACACATCATTATTGTACACACACACACACATGCTATAAACCACATTTTTCCTTTTTATTTCATTTTTTTTTCTCACTGAGTCCCTGCACATTTCTTTCCTTTATGTGTTGAACTCTAGATGGCAGTGCAGGTGAAAACACAGCCAGTGTCACAAATGAGTATTTTAGTAAAGACCTAAATCATGGTTCTTACTCTCTTGAGACATATGAGCCGTGGTCATTGAGGAGGATCTACACATAATTACCACACTTTAATATAATTAGGCAGGACTTCAGCGTGCCACTGAAGTACAGTAACTGGGATTTACTGTACATGTAAGGTTATAATAATGACATACTCGGGAGATTAGCTTTGAAACATGGCATCAGCTGTATGAGACAAAGATGTCCGTCCTTGCAAGAGGGGAAAAAAAAGCAATTACTGGAAAATCTTTACCTTTCTGACTTTTCCATTTTTTCCTTTGTTTCAAAATGTTCACTTCAAAATTAAAAAAGGGGACCTGGAAATAATGGCATTGATTAAACATGTCAATGTGTGACTGAATAAATTAAATGAATTATACACTTCTGTAGCCAATGGGTTTCCCGATGGCTTGGGGATTAATCCTGCAGTGGCCACAATTTGTCCTCAAGTACCCTACTGTACACGGGACAATTCAGCTTCAAGAGTCTTTATTTCTTCCTCTCAGACAAATCACGACTCCCACCTTTCCTTCTGCACACGCTGTTCTCTGTTCAATATGTTTTCATCAAACTCAGCTGTGATATGAAGTGTCGTTTTGAGGCATCCTGTACTTTAGCGATACAGTCTTAATCTTACGACACATAGATTTGTATTAAATTACATTGACGCACATCAGTATTTTGTTCCATGAATACATTACTCAAATAAGTATTTTAATAATGTTCCTCATGGGATTGTGATTTATGAGCTGGAAAGTCCACTGGTAATGTGCAGTATTTCATAATTCACTGATGGAAGTAGGAAGCGTTGTTCATATCATGTAGCTTTTTAGTGCAGAATCTAAGTAGGTTTCATATATCAGGTCCAGGGTTTTTGACAGGATAGGACGATAAAATGAAGCCACCTTTACTTATCCTCTGTCTCTCTGACTTCCTGTGATGTACTGCCTCTGCTCTCCTGTTTTACCTCATCATTTTCTATTGCCTCCTCTTCTGTCCTTGTGCCTGAGCTGCTTTAATGATTTCTCTTTATTCTGGGTGCATTAGTACATTTGTGCTGAAATAGCTAGCATTTTTTTTTTATGTTGTTGTACTCTGGAACAGAAGGACATAAAATTACATATTTCTCAAGTTAAATGCACAAAAAGCCTTGACCTGACTCACAAGCAAAGTTCCAATTTGGCATAAAATAAACCTGGACCTAAAAAAAATTGAGCAGATGTTTGAAATCCTTTATTACTCAGCATACAGTATGCGGTGAAAGGGTCAACACAAGTTATGTGGAGGACATTGGTTGCTCACTGTCCGTATATGAGCAGTAATAAATTGGTATATTAGAGTAATGCTGCATAACGTTAAAGGAAAGTGGTTACTAATGGTTACAGGTGGCCACGTTGCAGGAGCAGCAATTACACAGACATTTTGTGGCAGGCTTCCATCTATTTGCCTTGAAGAAAGCCTTTTTTTGCCTTTTTGTTGGTAATGCATTTTTAAATGTTTATTTTTTTTAACCCATTGAAGCCTTTAAGTCCATGACTTGCATTTTATACTTAAAATAAAACATCTAAATGTTACTTACATACAGCTTTTTTTTCTAATGACATGATGGTAGACAACTTCGACAAAAGGTTTTAAGCAAATAAGTTTCCAAGTGCTTCCTGTCATGTGACGTCAACTTTCTGCTCCTTCTTTCTGAGAACATAGAAAAGACTAACCCTCCCAGAAAGAGGTAATTTTATTTAGATTATTATGATTTTTCACCCCTGACATGTGTATATATCTCTTTAATCATTCAAGTCTCTGGAATAATCCCCCAAAAAAGAAATTCGTACATGGGATAAATAGATTTTTGTGCAAGCAACAACTATATCATCCATTAAAATGCTATTTTCTGCAAAGAAAAGACTACAAAATGGAAAAAGGAGATGAAAATAGATAACGTGATTGTCAGTGACTCGATTGATATAATTATATGCATGACATTTTTGAAAAAAATCTGTGCTTAAATGGGTTGAATATAAAATGACATACCCTTTGAGGCTCTTAGTTTTAAATGGGTTAAATATTTGGGAATCATGGCAGCTCTGTGGTTTACACTGTCACCACACTGGAAGAAGATCCTGGGTTTATATCTGCCACTCTGTTCAAATATAGTGTGATTTTTGTGTGTGTGTGTGTGTGTGTGTGTGTGTAGTTTACATGCTCACTCTATGTCAGCGTGGTTTTCCTCCGGGTGCTCCAGTTTCCTCACACAGTCCAGTCCAAGACATGCAGGTTAGGTCAACCGGAAACTCTTAAATCGCCCCGTAGGTGTGAATGTGTTTGTCGGTCTATATGTGTGTTAGCCCTGTGATACACTGGTGACGTGTACAGGGTGTACTTTTCACATCCTAACGTAGAGTGAGGCTCCAGCTGAATGGGAGCATGCATAAAAAATGGAAAAGCATATATTCAAAAAAACAGTTCATCTAAGTGCTTATATGCTATACCCGACTATCTGCTACAGCTGAAATATGGCTGTTTTTTGTTTGTATTTTTAAGAGGTGAATCTGATATATTAATTTCTTCTTGTTTTCTGAAGTGTGAATTAAACACTATGTAAATTTGTCCGTTTTTTTGGGATCTTTAAGGTCTCTGGGTGCAGTTTAAATAGATTTGTCCAGCACAGACAGTTTCCCTGTGGTGACCTAAATAACTTCATTCACAAAGAAGATCTACATTCACAACCCTGTGATCTAGTAAATCCCAACTGTAGAGCTACCCTCCTTATGAATGTCCTCTATGTATGCATTCATGTCACCCACCTAGTTATCAAGCATGGCACAAAAATATATTATTTATTCATTTTTAAGGTGCAATATCATAGAATGTGAGACTTTAATATGCTTGATTACATGCATTTCTAGGTGTTTTATGAATTTTGTATCCAGCCCTCAATAATTCAGAAACTGTGTCTTAAAACAAGCCAGGACTTCAGTGAGGTTGTGATGTCACAACTATACAGTCACCTCCTCCATTCACATGCATGCATATTGGCCAACCAGGAGACAGACTTCTGTTCTGTTCTGTTCTTTCTAGAGCTGCAGGGAGAAGCTGTAAAATATATTAAGATGAGTTTTGATGCTTAAACCTACAAATATATATTGTATGTGTTCATATGTGTTAAGGTGATAAGAGTTTGTTAGATCTCAGACTTTTCGTTCACAGCTAAATTGGAATAACATGTTGGCTGTATTAGAACAGGCACTGTATTTTAATGTAATATTTTTTAAGACGTTTTGCGATATACTGTACAAGATTTAATTGGAATATATAGGACTCAAAATCATTGACTTTCCTCACAATTTATTCAAGAGGTTCATTTTCCAATGTACAAGATGGACACAATAAGATGAATCCTGGGAAATACTGCAGTTGAATCCAATATGCCACTGAACACTGTGTTCAATCATTTCATTTCGAAGGCATCATCCTTATTTTGTTCACCTTCTGTATTTGGTCACAATCGATGCCTTTCGGCACGATATCTTTTGGCTGCGTGAGGAAAAAAAGGTGGCTTCTCTGCAATTGTTTGGCTGCTCTCTGCCGAGATGAGAAATAATTGATGAGGCCGCTGTATCAAATGCAAAGGGAGGAATTTTGGCACAATGTAGCATATTGTTTTATTTGTTCATTTCTTGAGGAGAGAGCTTCGTGAGAGCGGCAGCCATTGAAAACAAAAGCAAACACAGACTCGAAACACAGACTAAATCATCATGCTTCTCATGCAACACTGTAGGGAAAATGCTGCACAGTTGCTATGGAACCCTCTGTTGCTAGGCAATGGGTTGATTATCAGTTTTTTTTATATATATATATAAGAGGCAGAGTGGTGTTTTCTTTGCTGTCCAGCAAATTTGTTTTCAGAAGGCTTTACAACTAACAGGATCTGTGGAATAACATGACAACGCTATCTTCAGATTGAATGCACATTATCCAGTTATATATGGTCATTGTATGGGATGAAATTTGTGGTGAAGTGAATATTCAAACGCTCTGTATTTACATGAAATGCTAACGTCATGAAAGGTTTCTCTGGTAGACATGGGTGCAGGGTGCTTCACTCTCCTATGTGCACCATACAAGACCATACCCGCGGCTGCAGAGCTTCCTCAAGGAGCCTCTTTAATCAGATTTCATCATGTACCGATGCTGTATGGGGCGAAACGAGGTGTCTTCTCGTCTGTTGAAATCTCATTTTCCTTGGCAAGAATGCAGAATCAACCCAGATATGCCAAAAAGTGTTTACTCAGCCCCTAATCTCAGCACCTGTATGCCGGTAATTTATGCCGCTTCATTTGGTAAAATATCCAATTCATAAGCAGCAGAGATGGTGAGGTAATATCTTCACGTTGCCTTCTTGTGGTTGCTTTAAGATATCGCACTGATCAAGCCTTTTATTTGTGGAGGTTGCTTTTTTTTTATTCGTTGACTCCTTTTTCTCCTTTCAGACACCTCGTGAGTTGAGAATCACCATTGTGTCCAAAGCAAACGCTCATGTACTATGTGTGGTTTCTTTCCGCATAAAGAAATGCCAAATTAGCAAATTATAAAGAACAAGCCCCAGATATAAGCAGAGAGGTCTGATTCTTTCTGAATCCCTCCGGCTTCATCACCCACACAAACGCTTTCGGCCCATGAAGCCTGTTTAATGTTAGTCGTCCGATAAAGGATTTACACAAACCTGTCAAACAGTCCCTGGCACATAACCTCTCTGCCCCCCTGATGCCTGATGAAGCCTGTAATTATCCAAATGGCAGACATATAACGTATTTCATGAGGCTGTAGAATTAACACAGATGCTGGAGTAAGAATAGGCCTGATGAGTCCACTACTGTCCCCTGTGGAGAATGTGATGTTTTGCTTATAAGCAAAGAAATATACAGGTAAAGGTGACTAGTATTTCATTTGAAATGGGTTCAAATTTCCGCATTGCTGCATAATGAATTAATGTTGGCAGATTTATTTATAGGGATTTATTGGTAGAGCTAACTTTGTCTATGCAAATACTACTTTTCAGCATGTCCATTCTATTTTGACTGCTAATTGCGCCTGTTGACCACTAACTAGTACTTGATTGCCATTGATTTTGATTGGATTTTTCTTCTCTATCTCTTTTTTTTCTGTGGAATGAGTCCATATACATCGCTGATGTCATAACTTGGGGGAATATTTGATTTCCAATGAATTAACAATGAAAATATTGGGAAAAAATGAGGAAATGCTTATTTTTTCCATTAAATTGAGTAAAAATAATGTATAAATGTGTTTTTAATAATTGAATGTTGTCACCACATGTGTTCTTTGCATCTGGAAAGCATTTATTGACGGCTTACCCAACCCTCTGAGGGTTTCAGGAAAACTTTCATTTTATAAAATTTTCTATCAAAAGATGAAGAGTATATACACTAAAATGGCCACAATTTTTTTTCCGGCAGTGCAGACCCTCCAATTATTTGTCCTTAGGGTCAAAGTTAACAAAAAAATATAATAAGTATGACAGACCATGTCAAGTTCAACCTATTTTTGAGACTTTGGCTCCCCGACTATGAACACTGACAGCTATCATAGGATATAAAGGTGTTGACTATCTATAGACTTATAGCTCCTGTGACACTATAGGTCACCCAACTGAGTCCAAAGACACACACACACACACACACAAAAAAAGATTATCACTTCGAAGATGCTTTTTAAGCTTGTGTTCCCATAGCGATACTTCTGTGCTTCTCTCAGTTGAAGTTAAAGTGAGGTTTAATATGTAATCTCATGACCACTTCCTGACACTGGATTTATAGTGTGTTCATATGAAATGCCATTACCAAGTAAAACATTAAATAGGGCAGCCTCACCACACTACATCTGTTAAGCTTGTCTGCCCTGAGGCTGGATAAGTCTGTCAGACTGGAAGATGAATGTGGCAGCACATTGTTGGAGCTGAGAGCACATTAAGCAAACAAGGGGACAGCTGGGTTAAATGCATTTTTTTTGTTGCTGTTTTTAAAAAAACAAGATATATATTATACGCGCAGCAGTGTCAGCTGGTGTTTGAACTCTCTAGTGAAACCCGACCTTTCTAATAACTCCTTGAACCATCGTCTCCTGTGGGCCGGTCATCCACACCCAGTCTAGGGCGATGTTAATCGTGAACAGATATCAGGGAGATCATCAGGGCAGGCAGCGCCATCCACTAACCACATAATGTAAATGTTACAGCATTTAGTTCCAGAGTGCAGGTGTATTAATATTAATAAGCGGGTATTTCCCTTAGAAGACACTGTAAGAGGAATTGGGCTAAACAGTAGTTTAGAGTCAGGTCTCACACCACAGTGCTACAGTCACTGAATACACCTCCTTAACCACTTAAGCCCCAGGCCTAGTTTTTCTGTTTTCATGCTATAAATGATAATAAATAAGGAATATCTCTACAATCACAAAGGTTATGTACGTAAACCTGGTATCAAAAGAAATCTACATGTGAGGTGACTACAGAAGTGTCAGAATTAATTTATGTTGCTGTGACAGAGCAAATTTAGCTAAAATATTGAGCAAAAACATTGTGTTTAACTACAGAAATAAGGGATCCAAATAAGGGAAAACATTAAATAAGCTAAATTATCTGCAATGCAAAGGTCAATGATTAATGTGAAAAGAGTTCAAAGTTTTTGTCCATAAAAATCACAGAGGATCATCACACAACATAAAGAATATGTTCTGTAAGATATTTGAAAAGGAGATTATAAAGGACGCAATTAAATAATCACACAAACAGCTCAAATCTAAATTAAATATCAAAATAGTGGTTAGTTGCAGCCCTACAACAATTTTCTGATTGTATTGATGATGTGGATATTGATGATATGATGCTGTAACAGTGACATTGTGTGTCACAATGGATACAAATATTTATTTAGTGTTGTAGCTGAGGTTTTCTCATGCAATATATGAATAAAACTCAATGCTGACAATGCAATACAACTTAAACCTATCCATGTCTTATTTAAGATTTTTTTTGGGTGGTGGTGATTTTTGGATTGTGACGTCAGTGTATTGTGACCTTACACAGTGATGCTGTCTTCTTCAAAACATGGTTCTCTTTTATCCTTAGCATAGATCATTGTACAGGAAAGGGGAATATGAAGATGATTGTAGATCATTGTTTATTGACATTATAATTAAAAAAAATTCCAAATATCAGTTTGAGAACATATTGTTCTGACAGTTTCTTTTTAATGTTGATTTTGCAATTAGTGGGAAAATGCTTATTTAAAGATCTTGAGGTTATTTTGGAGGACTGTTATTTTTCTCCCACTTTATAAATAAAATTGACTTGACTTGACTCCCACCCTGTGAAGTGTGAGTGCAGGTAGCGGTTTTATTTTGAGAAGACGGCGGTGACAAAGTGAGTGCATCTGTTTCACTGAAGCTGGGTCAAAATATGCAGAGAGAGAGCAAGAAAAGGAGAGAGCGACAGAAAGAGAGGGAGAGAGATTTGGTACTTTCTGTATTCATCTAGCCAACAAATGTACTTTGACATCTCCGGGGAAAACTGTTACTGGTTGCTTTCATAGAGTGGGATGGAAAATGGCCCCACTTTTACCCTTTTTTTTTCTCCTTTTTAAAAAAAAAAGATGGGCATTTAGTGTAGTGGGAGGAGTGCGTGGGTGTGTGTGTATGTGTGTGTGGGTGGAGAGGGAATGGATTTAGCAATATAAGAGAGAGAGGATAGATGGATGTTTTCAGTCAAGTGGTTTGCCGATTAATATTTCAGTGCCAGTATTTGGAGAAACATTCTAATTAACAAATATGTTCAGGAAGGGCCCCATAGGAAGAAATGAACTTTGAGATGAGGTATTATATTGTACTGGACACATCTTTACATTGAAAATGGATTTAAGTTAGTTTAATGCTCATTGTTTAAAAGAAAAGTTAGTCTAATGGACATATGTTCTGACCCTGATACATCAGGTTGCTAATGTATGGAAATGATGTATTTGGACCTTTTTTATGATCACTTTTATATAAGTTTAATAAAGCTTTGGCCAAATTACCCTGTTGAGATGATTAATATCCCTCCATGTAATCCACTGATGCAAATTGTATCATCTGGTATTGCTGGCATGTCTACTTTGTTCAGAAATGTGTAACTATTCCATTCTATTCAACTAAAATTCCATGTATTCGCCGCATTACACCTATGATGTTTATTTAAGTGCAATGCAGTGGTTGTTTCAGATGTTGCTTTCTGCAGTGATCTTGAGAACAAAAGGAAGTGACTGCTGATGCCGACCAGGTGCCGTACAGCACATGCATGTGTGCCAAGACAATTACATTTGCGAGCACAGTAGCTCCTTGTAGTTCTGGAGGATTTAGTCATGAGGGATTTTGATGTATATTCATTCACTGGATATTTGCCTGTAGGTTTAGAGAACAATGCTTGAATGACATTAAGAGGCAAAAAAGGCTCAGAGTATAGAGTTCTGGTCAAGACAAAGCCAGTCCTTTGTGGTCTTAATCAGATCCTGACAGTTTTATGTGCAGGGGGCGTCTGACCCTGCCCAAGCATGCAAACAGAGGTGCCTATTTAAGCCTCTAGTCAGTGATGATCTTTGCTTTATGATTGCTTTGGGTCAGTGAGTCTTCGGGTGCTTGGACCCAATTATACTTCCTTTCAACTTTATTTTTTTTTTTGTTTTGAAGTAAGCATATACGAGGAAATATCCAGTGCAATGAAATATTTAATTAACTGAGTTGACATTGCACTTTTTTCTTTTACCAAAAAAAAAGAAAGATTTTTTTTGATCAGAGCAAACTGCAGTGTAATCTATGCACCCAGAGCAAGAGCTCCATTAAAGCCAAATGCTTTTAGAAATGATTTTTATCAACATTTCAGTTCAAATTAAATGTTTTGTCCCTCTCTCATTTACTCTAACAGAATATAGAATGAGCTCCATGCTCTAAGTAATTGGTAGACATATAATATGCAGGTGTTCTTATTACATTAACTATAATTAATGTGTGTGTATGTATGTATGTATGCACAATCAGAAGAACCAGTGCCTTTATTTGTAGTTGATGGAGGAACCTGGGCAGCTGCTTAGAGTTATATTACACATTTTTAGAGTTTATACATTGCTATACATCATTAAATGTGTTTGTAGGGCTCTGAACTCATGACGTTTGCCATCTACAGTGACTGTCAAAATCTTTTTTTTTTTTCCCATTCTCTCTGCATTTCAAAGTGTTGTATTTTAAGAGTTTTCAGGAGGGAGGCTCAGGTTTTTTAGATGTACGCAAGTCAAAGACGAGATATCTGTCATTTTTTTGTGAACCTGTGCAGTGCATCCATCACCTGAGCCAAGAAATAAATCACCCTGTCCCTCCCGTGAGTCACGGTAGCTCATAACTAAATGTCACATCACATTATAACCACCCCCCAAAATTAAGACATTCTTACTGATGACTCACAATTGACACTTCAACACCACTTGAACTTCAAAAAAAAAAAAAAAAAAGCTAAAAGCTTCCGGACTGTCGAGTGACTGCAGCTCAGGGAAGATGTTGGCTCATGGCGGCCTTGAAAAAGAGGAGAGCTGTGAAAACAAGTGATCTAAACAGATGCGCAAGGACAAATCTGGCGAGAAGGAACAAAAAAAACCAAACTTCTTGCTCTTTCTGACCAAGGCGGTTCAAAAACACACTGTTATGTTTCTCAATGCTTCTGTTTTGTTCTTAATTTTGTGCAATGGGGTGAAAAGGGATGTTGACAGAGTGAAAGAGAGAGTGGGAGGGTGTCATGGAAGACGGAACAAGAAAAGCCCAAATATACATCAACAGTATTGCAAACTCTTATCCACCGCAATCCTTTATTTAAGAAGCAGAGGGTCATAAGTTCTGTTCTACCTTTTTAATTTTGATGATACACACGATAAAGTATATACCGTAGTAAAGCTGCTTTCTATGTTGTTTATGATCCTTATGCTAATGGAATTTCTACTATCACACCATGGAACATTATCTGAATATACTGATTCAGCACTACCACATGAACCAATCGGGGAACAGTTTCCGCTGTTTCTATTTCCTTTTGTCAGCGATTCATATTTTACGGCCTAAACATTCTCACTCGAGCGATGCGAGGCTGACGTGGTTTGAAGATGTAGGGAAATTGGATGAGTGTTTTTTAGGCTTCGAGGATCGCATTAGGACTAAAACTGTGCAGAAAGAGTCACCAAATCTGGAAAAATCACTACGCGGGGGTAACAGCTTTTTGAGTTGTGGGTGCCCTGAACAGGCAAAGATGGGGGGAAAAAAAAGTAACAGACTGGAGTCTTCAGCCTTCTCTGTCTGACTTCTTCTACATTACTGTCTGTGTTGACCAAGGAGGAAATGTGGTTGTAACCTGACACTAATATCCCAAAGTTTTATGGCTAGAAATCTGAGAGCGCTGACACCAACTAGATCAATAAAAGTCTGGGTTACTGTCTTGAAAGGAGACCTCCGGGTTCAGGGAAAAACCCTACAGCAGCACATGCTACTGCACATGGTAGTTATTTAAAATAAGCTGCCAGCACCAAACCAACTGTAATACAGTACAGAAGCAATCACAATTGCATTTTTAAATACTCATAGTCTGCACATAGCTTATTTATATTCTATCACTATAATTCATACTCATATTGTCATAGTCATAACCTGTTTATAGCCTGTATATGATGTACTATATAATATATAATAAACATATTATCTATAATATGTTTGCCATAGCTATTTAAATTACTACTGAAGCATCTCTGGTTAGCTGTTAGTCTAGTCTGTATGTATCTATAATAATAATAATAATAATATATCTATATTCTGGATATATTATATAGTCTGTATATATTAGATAACAATTAGTCTGTATATACTGTATTGTAGCTATTTAAATGACTACTGAAGCACCTCTGGTTAGATGCTATCTGCATTTCTTTGCTTTGTACTTCTAACATGTGCAATGACGATGAAGTTAAATCTAATCTTATCTAAAATCCCACAGATGTGAAGCGTGCATATTCATTAAGTCCTAAAACATAAATGTTTTTTCTGTGCCTTCAATGATCATATAGCGCCACAGTACAACTGGAGCCGTGTGCTGCCGGTTACCATGGCGGGTGCAGTACACGGCCACTGTGAATGCATTATGCTTGTAAAACCTAAAGTTGCCTGCATATTGAAGTGGTCTAAGTGTTTACCGTACATGTAAGGGAGTCCTTGAACATGTTTACATGGCTACGGCATGTATGATCATGTAAATGAGGCATAGTTTGCTCTTCCTTTTCCTTTACATGAATAACATAGAAATTAGTATGGATGAGCGCGTCTCCGCAGCGTTGTTTCAGAAGCTTCTCCGAGTAACCGATCTTTATTTTCTGAGGTTATGTGCACTCTTGAAGCAGCAAGATGTGATTTAGATCTGCTTTGTCACTATAGCGTAGCCTATTTATTTCTGCAGTAGTTTGTTTAAAAATGTCATTTTTTATTAACGTAGTTTGCATTGGCAAATACTGCATAATGCAAGCCCTCCTTTTGATGTTTTTTTTTTTAACCCACTATATTACATTCAGCAGAATGAGTGGAAGTCCGTGCATCCCAATTGCACTTAAAGGTTCAGTACTTCTAACCAAAGCAAAACTAGCTTTTTCAACCTGAGATACTCAGAAATGGATAATTTACTATCATCAGTGAATCAGTCTTCTTTTCTTGGTTCTTGATCAGACACTGCATGTAAAAAGTGACTTCAAAGCATTTTCTTTTAGTGACATCAGATTTTCCTTTGTCCCCTCAGGTCCTCCAGTCATCGTAGGAATGAGCATCAACATAGCGAGCATCGACTCCATCTCAGAAGTAAACATGGTAAGATATGTTTCTTATGTCTTTGTCTTATCTGTCATTTGTTTTATCTACCAGACGAGTCCTATTCACCCTCACACTGAACAGCCAGTAAAAAGTGTTAGTGCACCAAACAAGACGCTATCGCTCACTTTCTTCCCACCCATGAACGCAATTGTGTTGTCAGACCAAGATAAAGGCAGCACTACAGGGAATCTGTGGTGATGGGCAAAATATTGATATATACTGAATGAAATCTTGATTTTCACAAAAACTATAACATTGAGGCTATGTGTTTTCTTATTCACAGTACATGGTTGTTTTTTAATACACAGTAGCCAACACACCTCTGCAGGAAATACAGCAAATTTTCCATTTTCAGACTCGAGATCAAAAATGTGGGCCGACTAGTGAAGAAGGAAATACAGCTGGTGTCTTGAGTGACGACATTATTCTATCTCTTAGAGACAGGGAAGCAGCTTTTCAATGTCTTTCTTTTTCGCTCTTTCTGTCTTTCTGTCTTTCTTTCTTTCATTCTTTCTTTCTTTCTTTCTTTCTTTCTTTCTTTCTTTCTTTCTTTCTTTCTTTCTTTCTTATGTCCAGCCTTTTTGTCTGGAGTGATCAAATGATTTTCAACCAGTTCAAAGCAACAGCAGACATTGTTTTAAATGTGTTTATGATCGGCCCGAAATATCTTCGCTCTCATATGAAGTCTTTGATTTATGAGATAAGGATGGCATCATAGGACAACTTTTGATTAATAATCAGTCAAAATGTTCACCAGAATGGTGACAGATTATATGCATTTTAAATGCAATATGATAAATTGCTCCTGCAGACTAAGTGTGGAAAAAAATCACAGTTAATTATCAAAATAAAATTGAATTTGAAATACTGTGTACTGGACTTTATATTGCATTGGTACTTTATGCTTTTTTCTGCCTGTAAAACAACAGTTTAATATATATATATATATATATATATATATATATATATATATATATATATATATATATATATATATATATATATATATATATATATATATATATATATATATATATATATATATATATATATATATATATATATTTAAAACTGTTGTTTTCTTACTCATTGATTCTCTATATCTGAGCTGCAGTAAATGCATAAATTTCCCCAATGTGGGATCAATAAAGTTTATAATCTAATCTAAATCAATCATGTTTAATGACAGGTATGATTGAGATGGTAGGTTGAATTGTTTATCAATAATTGAGCATTTTTAGTTTATTAGGATCCTCATTATCTACAGCTACTATTACCAGAGTTCATGCATTTGTCACAAGAAATAGTTTACAAGGAAAACCCTTTATTAACCAGTCAGGATGTAAGGAATAGTAGACGGGTTAGGGTTAGAGCATCATGCCAATCACATGTGTGGATGATTCATTTCAGCTGAATTGGTAAAAATATTCAGATACGTATGCGTTATCCAAAGGTTGCTATCCAGTATTTAATGTGAAAATATTTCGTATTTATGCTGTAACCAACATCTGTGAGTGACCTGATGTCTGGCAATACTCATGCTGAGAAAAGGCTGGGTCTGAACGTCATGCATTAGATAATACCTTCTGTCACGGTGTGCTGACTTTTCTGGTTGTCTTAAAATATTTAAAGAAAACAAGGAATACGTTGCTTCTAGCCCATTTGAATAACCACTGACATCATGGCTGGGTTGTGTCTACTAAGTGTGATACAACGAGTTACCAAAATGAGCGTGCAGAAAACCGGTCCGTACCAGCTGCCCCTGAACATGATGAGGAAATAAACATTGAAATGAATTAAGTTAAAGCACACGCTGTTCACAATCACTTTGAATCATTTTTGGACCATGCGTGCGGTAAATTAAAGCAATATGCATCTTCCGTGCTCCTGCCTGTAGACTACAGTACTTTGACCAGAGGGGCAATGATGCATTATGCTGGCAGACATGATGTCTCCACTTGAGTGCTTTTTCAGTTAGATGCAGGAGTACTAGTGCAGCATGTATTTGTTGGTTTGCTGCCCGTGTCCTATTCTGTAAATGCTGAGCTGTTTAGTTTTTTCCGACTGTGTATAAAAGCTAATTTTCATCATCTGAAGGCATTACAAATAGTGCTGTTGTCCCAATATAGCAGATGCAGTTATTTTATTGCTGTTGTAGCCATATCAAAGTTGCCTATTCTGCTCTTTGCACTTCATTAAATTACATCGTGGTAAAGTATTGGATATAGTTTTTTTTTTCATATATATACATGCTAGTACATACACTTGCGTATACTTTCCTCTGCATGACTCGTGATCATATCTGTCAGTTGTTATTATAGAAGTGACAATGATTTTTTTTTTTTTGAACCAAGAAGAGAAATGGCTGTGATCTGATCTGTTTTCATGTATTACTCCCAGTTTGATGAACCATGTTCTCTGTTTCTAAAGGGGTCACTGAGGTCTATACGGCTAGTTTGATCAGGCACTGACAGGAAACACTAAAATAAACATGAAACACAAAATGAGAGATAAGTTAAGCCTGTGACCTTGTGCATAGTCACAATGTTTTTTTTTTTCCCCTTCTCCTAGGACTACACCATCACAATGTATTTCCAGCAGAGTTGGCGAGATAAGCGTTTGGCCTATGGTGAGCTGAACCTAAACCTGACTCTGGATAACCGTGTAGCAGACCAGCTGTGGCTCCCTGACACCTACTTCCTTAATGACAAGAAGTCCTTTCTTCATGGTGTGACAGTAAAAAACCGTATGATCCGACTGCACCCTGATGGCACTGTGTTATACGGGCTGAGGTAAGAATAGAATGAACCCATCAGAACATCAGTCATACAGTTATGTGCACAGCTTTTATACACTCACCATATAGGTCTGGTCCAGGGATTTATATGAGCATTTCTGTTTTTTAATATGTGGCTTACTACAATATACTGACATATGTTTTATTTTATTTCATTATATGGGATAATATCAAAAATGGCACCTGGTGTAACCCTAAAAACTTGGTACCTGATAGTTTAACTCTCTTAAAAAGGTTTAAAAATAAATAAAAATAAGTGCCATCAACTAGTTTTGTATTTTAGGTGGATTAAATAGTTAAAATCTATCATTCTTTTTGGATAAATACATTTCGTGTCTATTCATATCATTTGGGGAAAAAATGGTACAAATGGACTTTCAAATGACATTAAACAAACGTAAACACAAAATGTATGTTTTGAGAGAACTGATAAATGCTTTTAAAACTGTATTTTAAAAAGGTTTTGACTTTCTCATGTTGCCAGCTATTATTTGTCACTGACCCATATTTAATGTTCATATTTAAAGCTTGAACTGAAAGTGCAAGATTTCCGGAAGGAAAACGAATGATGTGTTTTGCATAATCAGTAACATTTGAATTTACTCAAATTGACACAAAAAGTTATACTCAATAATTAGTACTGTTAAAAGAACAATTTCAGGAACAGATGTCCACAGTTATAATTCTAAATATCTAACTGCATGTAATGGTAACAAGAAAAAAGGAATAGTTGGATTAAAACAGCAACATAATAAAATAAGAATAATAAAAAAAAATAAAACATTTATCTAAAACGGTTTTATGCTCATTTGAGGTGTTTTTGCACAAAAAAGGACATGAAAACAACTTAAACAAATAAATTCTGACACAGCGAGAATGTAACTCACGTGACCAGCCGCCTCCTCTGTCTGTATTTTCCCAGTAATCCCATACTCTGCATTTCTTTGCCTTCGTCGCTGGACAGCATGAAGCATGAGCGGTATTAGCCGACATGAAGGAACTATTACAATTCGCCCAATTGAAACAAATTCCCCACGATCTCTCCATTTTTCTCCCGATGAATGCTTTTGCTTCGCAAACGTCTGCTTTTTCTACTCTGTTTATTACAGCTGTGTGTAATGTAGCGTGTACCACCACCGATACTAAGATTTGCATGATTGCATCTAGTTTATTCTCCTCAAACCAGTTGATGGAAGCACAATTTATGTGCCTGCCAGTCCAGAGCTTTTCTTTGTCTTTAGCCTGGTGCCTGCAACCCAAAAAGGAAATTAGTACAACGCAGAGAAGGAATGGATGGATTTGTCATGTCTATTTTCTAAATTTTATTTTGAAAAGATTTAATAACGAAAGAAGAAAATATGGATATAAAGCAATTGCTGGGACAAGCTTCACCCGTCTGTGACCCTAAACAGTTACAGCCGGTCATATTGGTAAATGGCCACAGCAGCTCTTGAGTTGATGGATGAAGAAAGATTTGTAGGGTTTTTTTTGCAAATATTGTACTAGCAAAGGCCCAGAAATGACTTTTATTAGATAGTTACTGTTTTTGTTATTTGCCTCTGTCATGCTGCAGTAATACAGAAAGTAACCTTTCATCACAAGTAACCTTTCATCACCAAAAGAAAAAAAATAATAAAAAATCACAGCTGCTAGTATGCATCATTTGGGCCTTTGGCAAGATAATTATGACAGATTTATTTTGAGATTTAAGAGTTTTATTCATAAAGGTAATAATCTACAAACTTCTAAGTGCGATTCAAGACCAACAATAACAATGTTTTGGAATTCATTGGCGCAGAAAGCTTTAAAAAAAAGAAAAAAAAAGAAAAAGGAAAAAAAAAGGTTCAAAATGCCAACTTAACGTTCCAGATCACCATGACAAACTAGACAATTCAGTCCCCGTTTAAAATCCCTCGGGGGCTTCGTGTCCTGAGGTTTGTTCAAACATGGAATGAATCGCTGCTTTTCATAACACGAGTCATTAAAACAAAATAGTTTGACAGAGGAAAAGCAAACAAGCTGGGAATGTGTTGTACGTGTAATGAAAGGAAACTGACAAGGTTTAGATCATATGAAGTAATGAATTATTAATGTTATAATCAGTATTCAGAAACTCCAAAATACTCAATCGGTTCTGACACTAAAGGAGATACGACGGCCAAAGTTTTTGTTCTTTTTTTTTCCTTTTATGACTCTTCACAAGGCTGTTGAAGTAGCAGTGCTGTAGAAATGCAATCTCTCTCTCTCTCTCTCTCTCTCTCTCTCTCTCTCTCTTTCTGTTTTTGAAGAGCACATAACAAATGTCTGCCAGTTCAAAATTTGCTCTTCGACCTGTGTGACACCTATTCAGGGGTGTGGTACAAAGGCCTTTACACACCGGTGATGATTAAACAATATTAAACTGAAAAATACTCACCTGCAGGAAATAAAAAATCATTCACAAGAATTTGCGACACAAATTCACAACAGCTCTTTTGTCAGAAAAGAAACTATGGATTCAACATCATCCAGTGATGATGACCTTGTCCTCCTCCTCAAATCTTTACCTCAAGCTAAGGGTCAGTTTGGGGTAAAAAAGAAAAAAAAACATTCACTCTTTCATCCAAAAAGAAATATGGATTCAGCATCATCTCAAATGACCTCACCTCAAACTGCCCCTCAATTTGAGGTAAAAAAAAAAAAAAAGAAAGATAGTCTCCCTTTTTTAATGTTCCTTGGCTACTAAAAGTAAACTAGCTAAACTAAAGAAGCTCTTCCACATGTCCTTGTTCTTTCATTCTCATTGTACTGTTTGTTTCCTTTATCTTGGAGCACTGTTTTTGCCTTTATTTACTGAGCAAGACCCCCCCCCCTCCAAAGGAAAAAAAAATGGATGGATGGAACATGCTGGCTTGTGCCTGCATACAACAGAAAACTTGAAACCGTTGCTAGGGATACGTGCCTCCAACATCTCATCTCCAAACATCCTCACCTGCTGCAGATGGCACCAAGTCCTTAGATCTGTCCTACTGACCCAGCACTATACAGTAATTAGAAGCCGAGCATAATCTACATGCGGTTGTTGTGCTGTGTGTGAACATTTTTACTTATAACAATAGATGTTGGATCCTCACTTCGATTCATCTGAATGTTGCGTCTCTCAAGTTTGACCACTCCAAGCTTCTGTTGTCCTAACCACGTTTCCCTGTGCAGACCACCTGTTGGAATGTGTCCCCCGCGCTACTCCTGAGCACAATAGAATACAAAGTGTGGACAATCACATTACACACTCTGCTGCACCTTGTGCTGCGGCGCTCCCACCTATCCACTCACTGTGAAATGTGCTGATACTGGCGTTTGTCTTCTTTTTTTTTTTTTTTTTGCCGTTATTTACCTCGACGCCTATACTGCTCAGTGTGATTTTTATCCGGAGCTGCACTGATTTGTGTTGATCATCTTGTTTTTTTTTATTTTTATATTCCTTCTTAAACACAAGCTGACATTCTCTCTGCGTCCTCATCCTTTTTTTTTTTTTCACCCGCTGGTCTTGAACCGGGTGTTGATCGCTGCAACCTCTGTACCTGCAGTCTTTATTCTGTGCCTGAGATTGCGTCAACTTTTTTCAGATTGCAGCAGTTTCCAACAGCGTTGCTTTGCTTTTCTACAAAGTAAAATGTTCCAAATCGTTCCCTTTACATTCTATATAAATTCTCTAATCACACTTTTAAGACCCAAAATAACAAATAATTCCGATTCTGATCCTGACTTAGTTAATAATCGTCCAGATTTTTTTTTTTCATATTTGAATGCATCTGCAGTGTTCGGGGATTGCAGATGGTGCAGTGGCGAGTTAAATCAAGAAGTTCAGTTCATCCAAGGTGACAGGGGCCTGTGGTTATGTGAGTAGTACTACATAGTAAGCCACACATTCCTCCCACAGTCAAGACAGGTCAGTTAAGTGGACTGGAGACTCCACATTTTTCTAAAGTGTGCACATGCCTGCCCTTTACTCCTCAGGAATGGCCGTGCGGATTGTGAGAACCTAAAGGTGGAGGAATAATGGTGCATGTGTGTGCTGTAGGAAAACTGCCCCCACTCACCACACTTTTTTTTTTTTTTGTTCTTGAGGCACGCTGTAGCAAGGCTACATTATTTATCTGCGGCGAGGAGGGAGGAGGCGGAGGGTCCTGAAGACTGCTGAGCGGTGCGGGAGGTGCAGGAGGTGCGGGAGGTGCAGGAGAGTGTTTGGGTGTTACAAAGAAACAAAGTCATTCGAGACATCAATAAAAGAGGTCGGTGTCAGTAGAGAGTGCAGATCCCGGCGGGCACAACGGAGCAGGGGTTTTTTTTTTCCAACTCGCCAGCAAAGTGAGAGTCTGAATCATCCTGTGAGCATTTAGGGCTTCGTTAAGCTGAGCTTTCGCCGGATGGCGTCGTGTCTCTTCTGATTCCTGTGAACCTGCTCATCCACTTTCCTCTGTTTTATTAACCCACGCTGGTTATGATAATGCAACCATCTTCTTTGATAAAGCAAGATTCCGCACAAGAGAAGGATAGAGGAGGACAAGGACTTGCCTTGCAGATTTGAGCCCTCAGCATGTTCAAATGTTTTAAACAATGTTAATAAAAGTAATACTAGAAGTTATAGCAATTTTCCATATTTTTTATATTTGTGAGCGTGAATCAATGAGGAAAAAAACTATGAAAATCTTTCGTGGAGGACATCCCACAACCTCTTCCTGTTCTCTCCTCTCTTCCCTAGTCACTGCTGGTGAGCTAGTTAACGATCATTAGGTCTGACCTTAACCAGCATACAATTAAAAAAAGAAGCTGATTTTGGACAAAGACTTATTAGTTAGTTACATATTAGATTGTTTTCTTCCATGTATCTAGATATGTTATATATATTATATTCAACTTTGTCATTGCACGTTACAAGTACAGAAGTACAAAGCAACAAAATCCTGATAGCATCTAACCAGGCTGTGACTATGATAAACTGTGATAATCCGATAATTATGGTACAGTATATGGTACATTATATACAGACTATAGACAAGTTATAACTCTGATAATATGAGTAGGAAATACAAAGTATCATAGAATATAAATAGGCAATAATTTTTCAACAATTAAGAAATGCATCTTTTTACATTCAGCAGCACTTGTGTTGTCCATTTCTCAGATTTTTTGGGGGTCAGCCTTGTGGAGAGGGGGGTTGTCACATCCCCTGTTTCCCCCTGGGATTTACGCTTATTGTCAAAACTAATGCTCATGTAATGTGAAGAAGGCCTCTCTCTGTCTGGAGCTGCTGGGATCCACCTCCACGTTGGCACAAGCATCGTCTGTTCAGAAAATGCCAAGAATGGCCTGTAAAAATAAATGGAATGCACATTTAATTCTTTGACTTCCTCGACTACAGCTGGACATATCGCGTTTTAAAAATCGACAAACAGGCTGCCGTGTCTCAGGCTGCTGTTAACCATTTCTGGTCGGGCTGTGAGTTCAACATCTGCTGACATTTCTAAACCCCAGGCCCCCTGTGTGTGAGCCGTCCCAACTTGTGCCTGCTCGTTGACGATTCTCCCCTGACTTGTTAACTGTCACACATAAAAGGCAATTTTATCCGGAGTGTTTTTTGTTTTTTTTTCCTTTTGCTTTTTTTGTTTTGTTTTGTTCCTCGTCTCTCTGCCAAGGGGTGAAGAATTCATTTCTGTCCATTACTCCGAGCTGCTGCTGCCAGGATTTCACCGCTTCATTATGCTACCAGGGGTATTGTCCTTTAAGAACAGTTACTGTGCCTTGACAGGATATGTCTTCCTGTTTATGATCACAGAGGATGCGTTGGGCCTTCGCTTCAGCTCCAGGCAGCACATTTCTGGGTCTCTATATTTTATTTTGTCCCATTTTTCACTGCGTACAGTAAGATGCAGCTTTGATTATATGTTTACTTTACCATAAGTTCCTTTTTTTCTAATATGTCATACATTTCCCCTAATAATATGCTTGAAATTGTCATTAGATTTAATTTTCTACTATAGTACACGTTCCGAGCACTATTATTAATGGCAGTGCTGCTTTTATTAAACTTTTTTGTATGTAGAACCATGATTGCAAATTGACCTTTCCTATTAATTCAATTGTTAGGGGTATCAAAGCTTCAAATAAATGCCAGGAAAAGTGTAAAATATTGGACCTTTAACCTCAGTCATGGGAGCTCGAGACTCTCCTTGTGCACATGTGACAGAATGCAGGGAGAACCATTGCTCTCTTATTGTATTGAATTTTGGAACTATCTCCTACTTTTTCAGAGACTGTTAAAGGTGCAGTGTGTAGTTCTGGCAGCATCTATTGGTAAATATAATATAATAATATAAATATCTCAAGCATGTAAAGAGAACCAATGGTTGCTAGAGCCAAAAACTGAGGCAGTAGAAATACAATGCAAGTCTTATGTTGATTAAATTTAATTAATTAATTAAGTAATACTTGAATATATGGGTATTATATTCCATTGCTGCCAAGTCTGTTCTGCTTGATTGCACTAAATCTTCTACACTGTACCTTTACATATGATTTATTTCTTGAAGGTTATGTAGGTAGTCTGGAGACATATTTCACAACTTCTTTTTGTATTGAAAACCATGATTGCAAATTGACCTTTCCTATTAATGTAATTGTTAGGGATATCAAAGTAATATAAAAATAAATCCTGGGAAAAGTGTAAAATATTGGACCTTTATCCAGTAAGATGCGGCTTAGATTTTATGTTTATTTTACCTTGAGTTCTTTTTTTGTTTGAAGCCAACATTTGCTCTGTGGCTTTAGAAACAGCTGCAGCTCTAACGGGTCACGCGCTTCCCCCTTTACAATATGCTTGAAATTAATTGTCATTAGATTTAATTTTCTACTACAGTACACATTCCGAGCCCTGTTATTACTGGAAATGTTGCTTTTTATTCAACTTTTTCTCTTTTTTTTTTTTTTGCATGAAAAAAAAACATGATTGCCAAGTGACCTTTCCTATTAATGCAATTAGGCGTGATGTTATCTCCTCGCAGTGTGCAGCAGTAGCCCTGCTGCACGCGCAGCAGCGGAGCGCTGTGAGGCAGCGGGGAGGTGCAGCACGGTGGAGCGGAGCAGAGAGCTGTTGGAGCAGCTTAATGCTTGTGCGGCAGAATGCAGCTCAGTGTCATTGTGAATAATAAATACCTGTCACACATTTTGTTTACGTATATGTTTCTTTACCCTTCCTGTGCCTCCCGCCGTCATCGGCCCTGCACACCTTGCCGTGTTAATGTGGCCCAATCGGTTTCGGTAGAGCATATTTTTCGTTTTCCCAATTACCCGCCAACAGCACTCTGCTCACCCCAGCATGACCAATTTGCAAACTCTGTGTTCAAGTAATATATTTCTAGTGAAAACAGCTTATTATCTGCTGTATTACTAATTCTTGTGTACATTTGCCAGCTGCAGCCGCATAAAACCACACGCTGTAGAGACATTGGTGGCTTTGACTTAAGTGTAAAGGTAAAACTTCACTTCAGTCCCCTCATGCACTGAAACCCGTGCACGTCCCCCGTGAACGTGCTGGTGACACAGAGATGACGAGATGAAAATTAATCTTTTTTTTTTTCTATTTCACTTACACAGGAGGACTGTGAGTGAATGAAAGCCGGGTATGATGAACACATAGCAGCTGGTATGAACAGCAGAAATGTAATTACTAAAATGTGCTGCACCAGTAAATATCTCAGTTAAATGCCAGAGACTCCTACATGTATAATGTGTGGCCGAAGCTGTTTTCCTGGGCCCGGATTGATTATAAACTGCCTGCATACATCTTTTCCAAAGCTACCTGGTAGAAATGCATATCTCGGAGCCAGCAATAAATAACGCACATTGACAAAATCACATACAAATGCTGAGCAGTTAATGATCCACAGGAAAGGAAATATGTCTCCAGACTCCCTGCACAAACTTCAAGAAATAAATCATATGTAAAGGTACAGTGTAGAAGATTTAGTGGCATCTAGCAGAACAGACTTGGCAGCAGTGCGATATAATATTCATATATTCAAGTATTCTTTAATTAGCATATAATTCAATCAAAATAAGAATTGTTGTGTTTTTATTGCCTCAGATTGGGCCAGTTTTATCTACAGAGGGAGCAGGTCTCCCTTCATGAATCCTGCAATGTTGCACCACCATGTTTCTTTGGCAACTCTAGAGACAACTTCAAGACAACTTTCAGTTTTTCTTGTTTTTTGCAGGCACCATTGGTTCTCTTTACATGCTTGAGATATTTAGTTGGTTGCAATCTACAATCTACTTTACAGTGTTAATAGGAAATAGTTAATAAATTCACTTTCAAAATAAGAGAGCAATGGTTTGCTCTCCCTGCATTCTGTCACATGTGCACCGAGGTTAAAGGTCCAATATTTTACACTTTTCCTGAGTTTTATTTGAAGTTTTGATTTCCCTAAAAAGATATATTTGTATTTTTAAGTACACGCTTTGCATTGATATTAACTCTTCTCTGATTTAAATGGATGTGAATGGGGTGAAGTTGGAGTCCTGATGGCTTATTATAAGGCACAGGATGTGTGTATTTCTCTGTAGAGTGACTGTACAGAAACATAGATTATTAATAGATGATTAATATAAAATGAACTTCTTATAATCAAAAAGCAACTGAAATGTCACTTTCTATGATCTGAGACCTTAAAGGGAAGTTAATGATCTACCGTTGCATACATTCAAACATCATTCATTAAAAAATATGGCATTTTCATGTTTTCAACAAAAATGAGCAGATTTTGGAAAAACTATTGGCCCATCATTCTGTGGAAACAGGCCATTTCCCACACCGTGACCTCTTCCTTAAACTTTTCTCTCATCTGTAAAAGAAATGACATGGCAACTTTGTCATATCACCTACTGTAAGTGTCTGGTCTGTTTCTGTCCTTTTCTTAGAATAACCACCACTGCTGCTTGCATGATGGACTTGAGAAGGTACCCTCTAGATGAACAGAACTGTACCCTGGAAATCGAAAGCTGTGAGTAAATGCAAAATAATCGATTTGTGTATCTTGCAACCACAAAAAAGCTCTTTACAGTGCATTTACAGCAACCTCCAAATGCAGTAAATGTGATTGTTAAACTCCAACAATTAAGTGAGGTGTTTTGGCATTAGATAATTTAGGTGAGATATTTGGCGTATTTTCCAGTCTTTCCAGCCATTTGTCAGACATTTCAAAATCTGGATCTGATGACTTCTTTAAAAAATGAAAAAAGGAATCCTAGTGCTTGGTGATGTGTGTTGATTACTATGACGTCAGAGTAACAGATGGTCAGGGCCACATCTGGATCGTTAAATAGTCAAGTCACTGTATCATTGTGGCCCCTTAAATCACATTGGTTTCCTGAGTAATCACGGTTTTATATTTGCTCACACCCACCACATAATTAATATGATTCCAAATACGTTGTGCAGAGTACACAAAATAAATAGTGAGGAGAATGTATAAAAATGTGGAAAGTAATAAAGTAAGAATTAGTCATTGGTTAGGAAGCTCTAAGCAGTTGTGGTTGCAGTTATTATTATATATCATTTTAGTTATCACAAGAAAGCAGCATTTGGTATCTTGAGAAAACAAAATAATGAATTTCTCATGATAACAGCATTTAAATAATTATTGCAACCACAGCTGTTTAGTGTTTGTCACCTGCATGTGTATCTGTCATCTTCAGGCTTATATAAGTATATTTAATGTAGAAGAAAACAAGGAAAAAAAGCAACATTTATGTTATTATACAATATAATTTTATCGACAGTTGCTTCACATATTTCTTTCTTTTTTTTAAATTCTTTAATTTGGATAAATCACTACCCAGGAGGCAAATGTGCCAGTGGTGTAATTAAAAATTGTATTTGCGTGATCATTTTCATTGACCGCACCATCCATCAACACTTGCTCAATACGCCAGATATTTGCCGTTCTTGTTGTTCAAAAATAAAAACTGCAGAGTGTTTACCCTCAGGGACATCACTAAGCAATGAAATATGGATATGCCATGAATTAAGAAGTTGCAGGAATATCTGCTATTTATGCTCATGGCGTGCTCTGCTCTAGTGGGGATGGTGAACGTTATCCATCAGTTTGATTGATTAGGCAGGCAGTTGTTTCAATTTCATGGACAATGTCACATTTCCTTACCCTATAACCTCAGCGAGAGATTTAATGGTAATGAATCCTGGTCCCTTGGTGAGTTTAATGCCATCCAGGTCTGGACATGGGGTAGTAGAATGTGAAATGTAGTAACATTTCCCGGACTGAAAAATTGCTCTGCAGTGAATGCATACTGGTCTACAGACATAAATCTACTGCCGTGGTCACTTTCAATTGCACTGTCAGTTAAGAATATGTAGGAGAGCCATACAAAGTGAGGAATATTCATGCAGGTGGTAATACAAACTGTGATATAGCTCTATAGGAGTCTGGACAGTGAAGCATGTGATTGCGGGCTGACAGAATAGATAGATTTATGCCTGAGGCAGGAGTGTTTTCTATTGAAGGAGGCTGGTTTTTGAGGGGTGGTAGAAGTATTCAGATCTTTTAGTTAAGTAAAAACCGAAAATACTGAAGAAGTTCTGATTTTAAAATGTTTAAAGGTGCAGAAGTAGTATCAGCAAAATGTATATGAACTATAAAAAGTACTTATTATGAAGTACCTTAGAGTGTATATATTATATTATTATATTGTTTGGTTTTATCACTAATTTTTTATCACTACACTAATTTCATGCAAAAGCATTTTATCGTTTTATTCGTCAATGTGGGGCCAATTTTAGGCAATAAACTAGTAACACTGTAGCACTGCATCATTATTTAGATATATATAGTATTAGTATCTAATCCATTGTAATTGAAAAATTAATCAACAAGAAAAGAACAATATTTCCCTCTGAAATGTCATGAAGTGGCAATAAACTAGCATCAAATGGAAATACTCAATAGAAAATAAAACAGTGCAACTTGAACACAATAACTATTGTGGCAGTTCAAATGTTGTTTAAAGTTTAAACACCAGCAAACAGTGATAAGTTGTTGCTTAAACTCCAAGTTGTTTTGCTGAGTAGACCGTATTCACATGTGTCTGATAAAAAAGGAAAGTTTCAGCAGTTAAATTTGGAAATTAAAAATATTTGCATATTCATAGACTCTAGAGAGGATTTTAAATGTGGTTGAGTACTTTTCAAAACAAATAATTTTAAGCAAGGTGCTGATTTGAAGAAACTGTCTTTTTGTTTAACTTAGTTTTACTTATAGAGGTTATGCTTAATAGCAACAAACTGCATGATGTTGTGCATGATGTGTTTCAATGGCAATATATTTGAACTTGGTAAAACCTTTATCAGACAATAATTGTATTTTTTTTTTTTTGTTTTATCATGATAAAATTGCTATCATGAAGCTACTTGTTTTCACAATATAATCATCTCCAAAAGAGATTTAATCTGCTGTGACACTGCTCAGCTTTGCAGACTATGATGCAGCATGGAGTAGATGGAACCTTGTGTATGATTTGTCAGAGCGACCTCCGCTCATTATCCCTACTATTACAACCAGCTTTAAATAGAAACATGGTTAACTTTAATGGTTGTTGTTTCTTCGCTGCATTTGTATCCGCATGTTTGATTTCCCTCTCTCCACTCCCCTCTGAATTCGCCCTGACCCTGACATAGATGGATACACCACAGATGACATCGTATTCTTCTGGCAAGGAGGCGACAACGCCGTGACGGGTGTTGACAAGTTAGAGTTACCTCAGTTCTCCATTGTGGACATCCGCTTGGTGTCCAGGGAGGTCAGGTTCATCACAGGTGAGTCTGTCGCAAAGCAGTTTCATGCTGAAAGCAACTTTTCTGAAAATTATTTTCAATACCTAATTTTAATCATTAGTGTTCCTTATAGAAAACTTGAAAAACACTCAATATTTTTATTTAATTCTTTTTTAATTTATCCTTTATTTAGCCATGTGGGTCCTATTGAGATTGGTGTCTCTTTTACAAGGGAGCCCTGGTCAAGAAGGCAGCAAACACAAAGTTATGAAGTTATAAAAATACACTAGCATTTAAAAGTTTGTGGTCATTTAGAAATTCCCATTGTTTTAGTAAGAAAAGCACAGTTTTTTCCAATGAAGAGAACTTTAGAAATACCCTCTATACATTGCTAATGTGGTAAATGACTATTGTAGCTGCAAATTTCAGTTTTTTGGTGCAATATCTACATATGTGTATAGAGGCCCATTTCCAGCAACTATTACTCCAGTGTTCTAATGGAACAATGTGTTTGCTCATTGCGTCAGAAGGTTAATGGATGATTAGAAAACCCTGGTGCGTTCATGTTAACACGGCTGAAAACAGTTTAGCTGCTTAGAGCAGGTTGAGTATCTGGAGCATCAGCTTTGTGGGGTCACATTTTATTATTTCTAAACTTTTCAATGTCTTGATGATATTTTCAATTAATTTTACAACTCATGGTGGTAAATAAAAGTGTGACTTTTCATGGAAAACACAAAATTGTCTGTGTGACCCCAAACTTTTGAACGGTAGTGTAGATACAATACACATCAAACTTAAAAAAAAAAACAGTGGCAGGGTTCTGTTTTAACAGATAATAATAAACTTTTAAAAACACCCAAAGAACAAGATCGGTTTTAGACTCTTCTGGAGCTGGTTCCAGGACCAAGGCTATAGAAGCTAAAAACTGTCTTCCCATTTTCTGTGACAGCGCGAGGGACTGAAAACAACACAAAAATCCTGTGAGTGCAGGCTGTACCCACTAGTGGGCCGAATGAGTAGTTGACCGCAGTGTAAATCCCTCTGGACACATGTTTTAGTGTAGTGATGGCATGCAGCATGGTTTTTATTTTTTCCTTTTTCTTCCATAAAAAAAAGATAGAACACTGACTTAAAGTTCCTGAAAACCTGGCTTCAAAGCTTTAAATCTTCAAAGTATTTCACCATAACATAAAATATTTAAGCAACAGTAAGAGTCAACAAAACAAGTTTTGGGGTTTTATTTTTATCGATTAAAAGACTAGTTTGCCTCATCAGGACCATGTGTGCATGTGGATTGATTAGATGTGACTCCCAGTAACCATACATTCCACGACTATCATCATATTCTGATTCAAATGCGGTTAAATCCTGATTGGTGCAGGTGAAATCACCCTTTATCCGACCAAGTCCCAGCAACGTCATTTTGCCACAGTGAAAACTGTAATTCAAGATATGTGTAATTACATTCTGACTGACAAAGTTCAAGATATCTACAACTTTATAATAGATTTCTACAATTACATTTTGACATATTTCAAGTTTGAGATATTTAAAATTTCATTTTGACTAGTCATAACTCCAGATAGAGATACATACAATGTTATCCTAGTCGAAATTTAATTTAAAATATCTCAAAGGGACATGTAGATATCTCTAATTGTAGTGAATTAAAGATATCTTGAACTGGAATTATGACTAGTCAGAATCAAATTGCAGATATCTCAAACTGGAATTACTACTATTGGTAATTCAGTTACAGATATCTGTAATTTAGATTGACAAATGACAAACCCCATAAATATGAATGGCAAATGTGACATCATTTGTCCTAGGAATATTATAGTTGTGGATAGGAAAAATATACAGTAGTTGTGGATATCTCAAATGTTCTTTTTCACGAGGCAACAACTGCCTTCTAAAGGTTAAGATGGCTTGCCATAGGCCAGTGTCGGCTAATGCTAGTGTTTTGCTGCTCTCAACCCAGTGCCTTGCTATATTCTTTGTCACTGTACATTTAAACCTGCAGCTCTCTTAAAGCTCTCTTCATTTAGCAACTTCCTCATTATTCCCACATCCTTCGTGCAATGAATCTGCTCGTTTTTGTCATGCATCGCGATGAAGATGAGATGGGATTTACAGTCCGCACCTAGTGAGAACTGGTTGAGAGTATGTAATTGAGGTCAGAAGTTCACGGGTGACAAAGCCAAATATAGTGTCCATCTTAGACTTTGCGTTAATGTGCCACTGATCTTATTTCAGTTGACCCCAGCTGCCCCATAAGCAACCTCGTATTCCTACCAAAAAAAGACAAAAGTCAAATCTAATGTTTTATGTTTGAGTTTCACAAAATCTGTGAACATTTGTCCCCGCCATTAATCTGGAATGTATTTGGGTGATCTAAGGTATTTGTCTCACACTTGATGAAGTAGGTGTGCTAAGGTATTGATTCATTAAAAGATTTACAGAAACCTGGAGATGATGAGGTCGTTCATCACTGTGTGTTCCTCATAGCAAATAGCCTTTTAGATTAAAACTAAATCACGCTTATCTGAAGCCTTTTTTTTTCCTTTGGTGAGTAATTGGAAATAAAACTCTTGATAGAATACATAGAATGAATTTTCACTATATTTAGAGCAATTTGTATACTTACCGACCTAGTAAATATCCCGCCTTGATGTTTATATTGCTTCTGGCATCAGCATTTCATTGCTTTGGTTGTAAATTAAATTAAAGTAAATTAAAGTGCAATCAAAAGACCAATTAATGTCTTGGCACAGGCAGCTGACATTTTCCTGCAAAATCTACAATGGAATGAATTACCGTACCACCTCGCCACCACATTATACTTGCATATATTCTTTCCTCTTTTAGTGTAAGAGCATGCGTTCCGATTATGCACCATTTAAAATACCCTTTTGGTAATGTTTAGAGGACAGAGAAAGTGTGAAAGAAAAGCAGAGCAGCTCTCTGTAACAATTCTCAGAGGGATGCTGGAGCTGCCTGCTGAGATAGGGGGTTGCAGAAAATTCTGCCGTGTTTGCGACTTTCTGCCATGTTTAATTGGAATCGAACTTGTCCCTGGAAAGGAATCCATCGCTTTGGGGAAATTAAGTGCTCCATCTGAACAAATGGAGAAATGACTACCCCGCGCAACTCTTAAGTTGTGCCAACATTTCCCACTTCTCTCCTTTTTTTTCCCCCCTTTAAACTGATGTGTTCTCACTCTGCCCTGCCCTTTCCCCGAACTATCACTCCATGCTTTCTCCTTACAGGTTCATATCCAAGGCTTTCGCTGAGTTTCAGGATTAAGAGGAACATTGGGTATTTCATCCTGCAGACGTACATGCCCTCCATCTTGATCACCATCCTCTCCTGGGTCTCCTTCTGGATCAATTATGATGCCTCTGCAGCTCGGGTGGCCCTGGGTAAGACACAGCCACCGCTGCATTATTAAACTTCTAACTGCCCCTGGTTTAATCCAGCATCCATCATATGAATTTACAGCATCTAGTTGTCTCATATTAAATGGTGCTATGCACTTAGTCTATATTTACACATGCAAAATTATCAACTTTACCTGTTAAAATCTTAAAACCCTTGATACAGGGACAGCAATGAGTATTTTTATTATTGTTTTAAAACACAATGTTACTGTTACAGTATCAATATATAGCATCAATATCCACTTTATCAATACAATAAGAAAATAGTTGAATATAATATTAGTATACTTTTATTAAACTAACTATATGAACTAATGATCCTCTATTTAACTGATAGATGATTTCTATGATTGTATGCGCCAATAATTGATTTTTAAACTGCTTCTTATGAAACTAACTTAACTTTGCATTGTAGATAATTGAGCCTTTTTCAAGTTAGTTTCCTTTTCATAATTTGGGTCAGTTTGATCTTGTTTTAAGTTTTAAATAAAGTATTTTTATCTATAGTAATATACAAAGTTAGAAGATTTTTGCAATATTCTAATTACATTTGCTCTGTCACAGCAACATAACTTGATTCTGATACTTCTGTAGTCGCTTTACATGTTGTAGATTTCTTATGATATCAGGTTTAAGTACAATAACCTTTGTGGTTGAAGAGATATTCATTAATTATTATCATTTATATAAAAAAAAACTGAAAAAATAGAGCAGGGGCTCAAATGGTTAATTTTGGTTAATCAATTAAAACTTTAAGGGATGAAAGAATTAACGTGGGTACTCTATTATCCTTATTTACTATCTGAATGTCCTGGATCATTGACACACAGACAGCCTACAAGCAGTGTCATTTATTTTCATTTAGCTTATATTGCTTTTACAGAGTTTCTGTCGATGTCCCAACAAGCAAGTACTGATTAAACATTAAAAGTGACCAAACACTGGCGTTCATGGTAAAGTGCATGAGTAGGCATGAGAGACATGCTTATGTGCTGCTAACTTGAAAATTGTAAATCATTAATGGTGAAGAAAGTATCCAGATCCTTTACTTCAGTTAAAGTGCAAATACAGCTATGTCAAAATTCTTAATTATTCTACAATTACAAAAGTCCTGCATGAAAAATCCTACATAAAGTGTAAGTAAGTTGTACTCCTCATGCTCCATATTTACAACCCTTCACTTACTTACTTCACTTACTTGGAAGTAAAAGCACATAAGGGTTATGAGTTTGATGTGATTAAAGTATAGCAGTTATCTCTCTGAGATAATATTATATATGACATTATTAGATTAATGATACAGGAGTGGAAAAGAAGATGAAACAAAGTTCTGAAGCATAAAAAAATATATATTTTCGCTTTTTAGAACTTTTCTCTAATCTTGATTATTTGTTTTTTTGTGAAACATTTGAGCATTTATTAAAATTAAATATATGAGAAGTTTAGAGGGAATTTCAAAAACAATCAAATCTATCAAAATTGGACCAAATTTAAGTTTCAAGGACTTACTTATAATGGAGCTTTTTCACCCCACAGTATTGTATACTTTTACTTTTTATTAGAACACTACTTCCAAATCAGCTGATTTTATATACATTTATATTCACAAGTGTGAATATAAATGTTTTTAAGCAGTGTTAATTTCATCAGACGAGAATATGCAATATATTCGTGCGGCGACGTCTGTTACTTTAACAGAAGAAGCTACTCTCTGCTACTGTTTTAACCTGCTTGATTACACACTTTATTAAACTTTGAGCATGTAGGGAACATTCAGCTCGGTCCAGTGTCACTTCAAAACATGTCCGTGTGTCACACTGAACTAAACAAAGGTTCCTAACAATAATTTCTATTGTTACAGATACCTCCCTAGAATGACTTTGATTAAAACTACTATTAACCTTCTGTCAAAGACTAAAGAAAGACTATTGATTAAATCTAGACTAAAATATTTATATTTTTAGTCAACTACTTTGGATTTTCTTTGGCTAAAACTAGACTAAAATGCAGGAATTTTCATTGACTAAAATGTGACTAAACAAATAAAAAGAACTCAAGTTGACTCAGTTTGATTAAAACTAATAACAATCAACACAAGTCTAAGACTAAAACTAAATTGAAAAACAGCCAACAAAATTAACACTGTTTTAAAGAGGGTGGAACGTGAATTCTGATGTCTGACTGTGACTTCTTTGTTTCTGTGCTGCTTTGCGTGCAGGTGTGACAACGGTGCTTACCATGACAACAATTAACACCCACCTTAGGGAGACTCTCCCAAAGATTCCGTATGTGAAAGCCATCGATGTCTACCTCATGGGCTGTTTTGTGTTTGTGTTCCTGGCCCTGCTCGAATATGCCTTTGTAAATTACGTGTTCTTTGGCCGGGGCCCTGCGCAACAGAAGAAAATCAATGAGCGGCTGAACAAAGCCAACAACGAGCGCACAAGATACGAAGAGAAGCGCCTGAGGGAACAGGTTTGCATCTTGCATCTCTGCCGCCTCTGTTTATGCTCGACTTCTCTGTGTCAGTCAGAGTTCAAGTACAAAAACAACTACACATAGGATTCCTAGCCACAGTCGTTTCATCCAAAGACACATAGCTATACAATATTCCCTCAAGTAATCCCGCGGAAGCATACTGATGCCACCACAGCCCAATATGCATTCACCAACCATCATCCATTGCTTTTTCCTCAAGCACTGACTTCTTTTTATCGAGCATAGCCTCTCTCTCATTGAGATAACGGTTCATCTAGCTCAACAGTGGTGTAAACATTCTCATTTCTTATTTAGGTTGTTGTCTGTTTATGCTGTAGGCTTCATTCATTCTCACTCTGCCACCTTTACTTTAACGTGTGCTTTCCGACCAAATCGGACGAAACTCAAAACAAAAAAAAAGCAGCACCAGGAGGCACTGACGGCGTCAGATTGAATGAAGCCCCCCTTGTTTTTTGTGTGTGTGTGTAAAGTACTAAATGCTGTGCTTATCCAGAGTTGTTCCTGTTGACTTGATGTCCTATGCATTGTGTGATATAATGAAAATTGTGCTTATTTGCCGGTATTTTATAGCCGTTTTTTAATGTTCTCTTCATTTTTCTTTCACATTGCAAGGACTCCATTTCCTCGCCGTTTCACACCAACACCTTCAGGTCAATTTCACAGCGAAGAAATCTGTATCTCGAGGAACAAAGAAAAGTTGGGGTACATTTATTTAGAAATCATATCAGCTGTAGGCCAGCCCTCACTAAGGCTGTTGTGTCACTAATTTTCATGTCTATATAAAGAAACTCTAACTTTTTTTGTGGCATGTAAGGAATAGCATTCCATGTCATCCCTGCATTAGATTGATGGGGGATGGGTGTAGCAGGGGGTTAATATTAAATTCCATCATTTTTGGGGGAATTCTGGGGCTACCACCCGACACTTCCACCCCTGCTGACCCCCTCTCTCCACCTTCCTCCCAGGTGGACGCGTACGGAAACATCCTCCTCAACACGCTGGAGATGAACAACGAAGTGATGCCTTCCGACTTGGGGAGCAGCGTCAGTGACTCTCGGAATTCGGTCATGTCCTTCGACAGCTCCGGGGTCCAATTCAGGAAGCCCACGGTGCCCCGGGATGGCTTCAGCCACCACTCGCTGGACCGGAGCGCCATGCGGAACCGGGCCAACTGTCGGCTACGACGACGCTCCTCCAAGCTCAAGTTGAAAATCCCAAACCTGTCAGATGTTAGCACCATTGACAAGTGGTCCCGGGTCATTTTCCCTATCACCTTTGGATTTTTCAACCTAATCTACTGGTTGTACTATGTGAATTGATGTGCATCCCACTAGGAATTATGGGCCATATTTTGAGAGCACATTAAATTGGCTTTGATACAGTTCCAAAATATGTATACACATATACAAGTTGAACATATGTATATGCATATTTCTATATATTATATTTATATATACACGTGTGAAATCTGAAGGACCTTTCTGCTGTACAAAGTATTAATAGGATGACTTGAATGTTTAAGAATAATGGCGAGAGAGAAGAATTTCGAGGCTTTGAGTTTCCTTTTTTTTTTCCTCCTGAAACAAACAAACGAAAACAAGACGAACAAACACGAGATCCCGCCGCCGGGGGGAGGGGGGGGTTTTGGAACTAAAGACTGCATGATATTTTTGCTAAAAAAGAAGAAAAAAAAAGAGAAAAAAGCGAAAAGAGTAAAAAGCGAAAGTGAAAGCTCTTGAGAGAGAAAAGATGTCTCAGAGTCCCATCGACTTTTTATTGATACTTATTGTAATCAAAAAAAAAAAAAACAACAAAAAAAATCCTCTACCGCAGCTCATGAAATCAGTGGTGGCTTGTCTGTTCAGGCATCAGCTGAGTGAGATCCTTGACACACACACACACACACACACACATTCGCGTGCACACACACCCCTCCCCCCATCCCTCTCCCCCTCCCCTCCCACTACATTACCCATGAATAACATGCACGGAAATCTCCGGTTCTACTATGTACAGCAACCTTGTTTGGATTATGTGTTGTTCCTTGGGTTTTTTGAAGTGATATCGTTCTCTTTACTCAGACATCAGCTCTGGCCTAATGGTCTCTTTTGGAGGGGGGACATGAGGATGGGATGTTTGACCTCCGCGTTTCTGGCCCAGAATCAACGCAATCTTGTGTTCCTTTCTCTTCTCATGTTCATTTTTTTTTTTTTTAATGAACACATCCTTGGGGGGGGGAGAAGGCCTTCTGATTATTGTAGATATGATTTTGTCTTGAAAAATACTGTGATTTGAGAGTTTTGGAACATGTTCTAGAGCTATAGGGCATTATGAGATAAAAAAGAATCAAAGGTATGCATTTCAAATTGTGATTGAACGAAAAAAAAAACATACTGTACATTTTATCATTCAGTATTCTCATGGAAGTATACTTGTACTGTTTATTTCCTCCTATTGATTGATTCACGTGCTCTTTAGGTTCATCGACGTCATATCCTGCTTTGTGTTTGCTATGAGGTCAACGGGGTCGGTGGTGGTGGTGGTTGGGGGGAGGGGCAGCGGGGTTGCTTTTGTGATTTGTTGAAATGATTCCACAGTGAAGATGTAAGAACGTGTATATTCAAAAGAAAAAAAAAAGATGAAAAAAGTCAAACCTATCAGCCCGCAGTTTGACCAGTTGTCATTCAGTATAACAGTATTTCTTTTGTTCGTCGAGCATTCGTCCAGTGTTTTTTCAGTCTTCACAGTTTGTTTAGGGCAAGACGGTGTGATCGGGATAGTGACGGGCAGGAAGACGAAGGATTTCAAACTCAAACTCTTATCAGTGCCGTCCTGCAAATGCTCTGAAACCCAAGGATCCTAAGGATTCCTGGGGCGTGTGAAAATATAGCCATGAATTGAAACGACAACCAAAAGGCCTATAAATCCACACGTATCATTGTTTTATTTTGCACTTAGATGCACTCACACAGAATAGCATTACCAGTGCTCAGGTTCATTTGCAAAGAAGAAAAAAAAGCTTTTCTGTGAGATTTCATTATTTTTTTTTTTTGTCAAAATCAGACTTGATTGTGTTTTAAGGTCCCAATTTGCTTTGTAAAGTGATTAAGCTGAAGTCAGAGCATTAGATGGACTGAAATACAGTGGCGGGAAGATAAAGGAAAAAAAAAAAAAGTCAAAATCCTCTGATGCTTGTTTAGAGTAGCTGAAGTGCAGATCATCATCTTCCTCAGTGTCATCTTCAGTTCAGGCACAAACAGGCTCTATAGGGAGCAACAGGCTCTGAGCAAAACCAAGACAACTAAATATACCATCGGGTCCCGTAGCAGAGCAGTGATTAGAATAGAGTGCAGCAGCCTGGTCCCTGAGAAACAGACGAAAGGGAGAAAAGAGAGGAGGAACTGTCATATACGCAAACACACAGGGACAAGACGAAGATGGAGGGGCTGCGGAGTAATGAGATGAAGATGCTAAAGCAGGAGTATCAATTTATCATTGGGAATATCCGCTCTCCTCTGGAGCGCGGGCTGTGTATGCATAAGACGTCTTCAAAAAGGAATACTGATCAGACACCAATTTGTCTCCGTAAGTTATAGTGAAGTTCGTACAGTGACGTGGCCCGAGCTGTGATCAGAGTTTAGTATTTCTTTCTGTTTCGATTTTGTGCATCAATGTCATGTAGAAGAAAGGGGGGAAAAAATGGGAAAAAAAGATGTTTAAACGTGTGAGTAAGATGGTGAGAGTAACAGGGATTTTCTGTGTCTTTCTACAGCCGAACAATCCGTTTGTTTTAGTCAGCTGTGACGTCCAAAGGGGTTACACGACCAAAATATAATGATTTAGATGTGAAAAAAAATGTTTTTATGATTCATGAGAGGTGGAAATGAGTGAGTAAGAGCTACAAGGAACAGGATTAGCAGCAAATCTACCGTTTACCAAGATAGAAATAATAATAAAAACTGCATTTGCACTGAGACAGGACCTAATGTGTTACACAGAAAATATATATATATATATATAAGTATTATATGCGACTAATAAATAAATAAATACAAGTAATATTTAACTGTGTAACCTTCACAAATGCAGGATTCTGCAAAATGTCATGTGGAGGTGAGCTCAGAAAATGCAATGAACTGAGATACAGTGGAAACATGTAGTTGTTCACACCTTGTGCAACATAATGAAAGCAAGTTCCTACAATTAATACACATACAAGTTTGTTTGTTTGTTTTGCATCATTTCACCCTGATCTGAACACCTAACAGCTTGTCAAACTGTTTAAAGGCAATATGATGGATCTTTCACTAAGAGTTGAGTGAGACTATGAGGCCAGAGTATGCCATTTGTTGCAGTGCAAGAAGAAGAGTACATATTGTTTGTGGGGAGAAAAAAAAAAACTAGATTTAGGGCAACCATAAGTGTTATTTTAACTAAATCGATGGAACACGTTTGACCAGAAAGAAGCCTAATCCATCTATTTAGTGGTTCAATGAAATGCACTTAATGTTTTGTACGCAAACTAACACAAAAATATAATTCTCATACTACAGACTACAGAAATGCCTGTTCGGGTATTTACTTTTTTTTTATTTAATTTTATTTTTTAAGCTTGTTGATATCTTTAATGAACTCCAAACATACCCGGAGGAGAAACATTAGCAGCCCTTGCATGCTCGCAAGTTAACTCTATTCACCATTCATTCCACTCATAACATGTATTGCTTTCTGGACATGAAATCAGCACATTCATCCCAAAAGCTGTGAGGATCTTCTGTTCTACGCTTTACTTTAGGATGTTTGCTTCTACGAGTGAGAGAAAAATATATTTCTTTTTGACACGTGTTCAAGGAGCAGAGGAGGAGAAAAACAAAGTGTTGAACTGATTTCAATGTGAATTTTCTTGCCTCTAGTGTATATGTGTAATTACATGTGAATTGTACTGTAAATATGATATCTTTCACTTACTAGTTCTTAATGCATGAACAAAAACATGGCAGTTCGTAATACCAGCTAGCCTCACTGCTAATGGCATGGACAGCTTCTCTAGCATTGGCATACTTCTGCAAACGAAACCTGAAAAAAAAGGAAAAAAAAAAAAACTAAAAACACAAGAAATACACGGTGTGAACAAAATAATGGAGAAATCAACCACAAAGTCCTCTCACAGTGAAGGAGCTTCTGGTGGAGGTTCACCTGTCCCCTTTAAGAATAAGGCTGACGTTAGCGCTGCGGGAGATTCCCGGAGGGATCGCAGTAGGCCTTCGGTTAGCCGTCAGCGAATGGGGCGGTGCCGCCTTGAATGAAATTCTCTAGTTTGGCTTTCCCTTTTATCATATCTGAACTAACCTAGCGGGAGATTTTAAGCACAGTATACCTGCAGCGTTTACCTCAACCATCAACAAATCACCGAATCATCTATGTATCTTAGAATCTTTAAGGGCATTATAGCCTAGCGGGCTTATAGAGGCTAGAGGAGCAGGGTTGCCTTAAGAAGGCGAGAGGGGTGTTCTTTCCTGTTCCTCGAAACAAAACAGTCATATGTGCCCTTGAGCAAGGTACTTAGCCAATTGTCCAAGTGCAGCTGCTCACTTGCCAACAATAGAAGTCTACGTCTGTGCAGGCTAGCTCCCGGAAGTAAACATGTTCAGCTATGTGAGGGTATTGATGGGAAATTGATAGTGCAATTGATAGATGCAAAAACCATTTTTACCACCGACATTTGAACTATACACCCTCCATTTCTTTGCAGGATTTCGTGTTGGTTTCCTGTCGTTGCATTCTAGCAGATTAAACCCATTTCAGGGGTAGTTTTCAAATGCTTTGGTCGGCTTGAGGTGGCCTTACACTATTTTTGATGTTTGTGGAGAAGCACACGCGCTTTTGTCCATTATTACCAGCTGGGATCTAATTTGGTATAAGTTCTCTCATGTCATTGACTTTTCATGTTAAAGTGTTTCCTTTTGGGACAAAAAAAAATGCTCCCAGTCAGAGTCCAACAAAGATAAAACTGAGTTAACTCTGAGTTATAAATAGCCCGAGGCTGACCTCCAAGAAAAGAGAGTGGACCACAACCATGCAAGAAAATTTCATCCACTGAACACCAGAACAAGGCTAAGACTCCTCGCTGTTGGAAGAACTTTTGTTGGTGCATTCATTATTTTGTATACCTTGTAGGTTTTGTTTTGCATGACCTGAGTTTTCGAAAGGTTTATTTTCATATATTTTTACTCTGCACACGCATCAGATTTCATCTCCACAGCCAGGAAAAAGAAAGATCCAGTGTTTACATGCTCAAATTGCACTTGTTTTACAGCCAGCTCTATAAACCTTGTGAAACAAAACTGTTGGTAAAACTGGAGGAAAAAATCTAAACACGGAACGTACATCGTGTGGTTCATGTGAATCACGAATGTGTGCTTCTATAATATGTACTTACTGTAAATCACGCAATTTGGAATAGATGCACAAAGTGCATGCTGTAGTTTTTATCAGGTTCAGCATAAGCATTAACATCAACCGCCCTTCAACTACAAAGGATGTGAAGGATGCTCACCAGTAGCATCTGAACGTAAGCCATGTGATTGCACACTGAGTGGGTGTTCCCTGTATTTTCTCTTTAATAAGTTTCCTCTGGTTTTTTGGTCTGTTGTCGATTTACTGTATGATGATACTTGCCAGAAGCTGTGCTGATTCCCAGTTACACGTCAGTATACCTCCCGCTTCGAAAGAGCCGACCAGGGAGACTATCTCATGTTTAACCAGTAGGTATGAAAGATTTTCCAACACTTTCTAAAAAAAAAAAAAGAAAAAAAAAGAAAAAAAAGGAAAAAAAATTGGCAACAAAAAGAAAGAAACCCACGAAACCAACAGCCCATTTATTTATTTTTTCTTTGAATATGAATTAGGACATTATTTTTGATCATATCTGTGTTCATTTCTGATTTGTTGTATTTGTTGCATTTGTTATGGATTGTTATATTTACTGTTGTTGTTGTTTTATCATTAGAAGGAAATGTAATTCATCTGATATACTGGCACTGGAAGAAAAATGCATTTGTTTTTTTGTACTGTAATTGTTTTAGTTTACATTGGGCGCTTATTTGATTCAGTTGTTTATTAAGGTGTTTGGTTTCATTTGGAGTATCGATACTCATGGAATCAACATTTTGTGTAGTATGAAGTTGTATTTTATTTTTTTTTTTTTGTCAGTGCAAATTAATGTTATAGTGTCAATCAGCTTTTTTAGGTGTTTGAACAAAATGTGTTTTTTTACAAATACAAGGTGTTCAAGTATGTGGTATAAAAAGGGTTATCATTCAAACAACAGACTTTTTACAAATAAAGGCTTATACAGTAAAGAAAGCTAATGTCTTTTCATTTGCCCTTTGAGGACTAATATACAGCATTGTTTTGGTTGACTTTTTATTAATTTATTTTAAGATATTGGTCCCCAAAAGGTAAATAGTTGCAAAACAAGAGATAAAATCAGGTATTTACCATTGCTATTCCAGGTTGTTGTCAAAGCTCTCACCTCTTAGTTGGTGTCTTGCTTCTGATGAGGACTGTTGGATATGAAGACAGTCCGATAACAAAATTTAAGAGAAACCAAGATGTCTTCTTTTAATTTGATTATAAAACATTGCGCGTTTATGAAAATATACCTCCTTTCATACCCTATTTCCTGAATAAAGACGCAAAGTGACTCCTGCTGACAAGTGTAATATTTGCCCCATTTTCAGTACAGGAACCATTATGGTGTGCAGCATTTCGGATTAACAGCGAGTAAGATTTAGGAAAGGATTCAGGATCTGGGATATGGTGATGCATAATTTCCCAATGTTAGAAATGCACAAAGTCGAAATGAGTCTGTGATAGCCACTTATAATGCGGAAATATTATTTTATTATTCAATCCAAGGCATAAGAGGTAAAAGTGAATTAGTGTTATAGTCTCCAATCTTGATAGCTTTCAATATAATTGTTTTAGCATAGAAAACATAAAAATAAGTTCAGAAATATATTTCTTTATTAATCTGTTCTTCAAAAAATCATGAAATTTCATCACTTTGGAGTTGTCAGGCAGAATATCATTATCTGCGTCGTCATATCCAATAAAAGCAAAAGTTGCAGAAAATAATCGTTAAAAGCACAGCATGTAAGATTTAGCAGGTTCTAATGGGACAGATTTGGCAGAAATTGAATACACTATTCATAAATGTGTTATTATTTGCATATAGTTTAATCAAAATCAGAATTGTTGTGTATTTATTTTCTTGGAATGGCCTTTTATCTACACAGGGAGCAGGTCTGTCTCCACTGATGCATTGCATCTGTTGTATTGCTGTGTTTCTACAGTAGCCCAGAATGGACAAACAAACGCTGATGCTAGAGATGCTATTTTTAGTTTTCCACATGTTTTGCCATCGCTGTAATTCAAGGGGGTGCACGGTCAATACATTCTCTTTTCCCAATTCATGAAAGGAGTGACGGATGGTCAGGATCTGCAATCCTCACCATTAGATGTCGCTAAAAACTACACCCAGTACCTTTAAATAAAAATTAAAAACAAAAAACAAACATTAATGATCATAATGCTGCTCACCATTAGAGTGTTTGTTCAAAGGGGGTTTCACAGTATGCTAAAGTCTTTCAACAAACCAAGAGCTGCTCCTCAGTGTGAAATATATTCAAAAGTAATATATAAATACTGAAGCCGACTTGTACCGTATATGCTCGTTTCTGTCAAGTTAACGGTGCTGCAAGCCAGGAGACATTTTAACTTCTCATGATAGGAGAAATACAGGTGTAACTAATCATATTAATGGCAGATCTATACCATTCAAGTATCCCAGTAAGGCATGACAGTGAGCCAGCATGCATGACGCAGGGGTCATGAAACAGAAGGGGATAAATCTGATTCAGCCGTCATTAATTTTATTATTTGCACCTCCCTTTTTTTTCCACTGTACGTACTGTAAAAAGTTGAAAAAGGCCTATAAGAGGCTGATGAACCATGTTGTTCAGCCTGATTCATTTAGTATCAAGGGAATGGGCACCAAACAATTTCTAATGCAACTGAAAAAGAAAAGACAGGGGGGGTCGTTCACTAAATATATAGCAGTAATCTCTGAACACTTTAAAGGTCCTACAGTATATTATACTTGTCCTGTGTTTTATTTGAGGTTGTGATATCCCTAACAAGATTTATGTGTGGTTTTAAGTGCAAGAAATCATCTCAATCTAGTTTTACATCTCCTCTCCCAAGCTTCCCTCTGGAGCTCTAGGAAGAACGGGTCATTTTGTGTCTGTCTCATTAATATTAATGAGCCTCTCCTCTGATTGACTGATTTGAATGCCTAGACCTTCTTATAATCAAAGAGCAATTAAAATCTCACTTTCTAAGATATGGGACTTTTATGTGGTATTTAGTCAGAGTTGAATGAAAATGTTAATAGTACAAAAGGAAATAGTCTAATGCCAGTCGTCAAAAGAATGGGTTTCAGCAAACTCTGGTTGTTAAGCTTGTTCACATGCACAATGACCCACTAATTGTTTTCAAACACTAAAATGCTAATAGTTGGTTTATAATTTGATTTGGTTTAAAAAAGGAAGAAAAGAGTTGGGTTAAGATAGCAGATAAATTCAAACATGGAAAACGGCAACCTAGCAACTATTAAAATAATAGCTGTACAGCCCATACATCACTCCTGTTTTCACCCTCTTTTTCTGCTCCATATGTCGTTCTTTTTTGAGACATGGCTGTTTTAATATCAATAATGCAAAGGGGGAAAAAAAGCCATGCTGCAGCCCAGTTAAGAGGGAAGGAATCATTCTCTAAACTTCTAGCATATTACATTACATTGTATGTATTTTTCACAAGATGTTATTCCACCGATTTTTTTTTATATACAATGATATAGCATTAAAATTGATACATTATTTAATCTTCAACTTCTCAATTGGCAGAAAATGAAGCAAATAGTTTTTGTTTTGAAACATTACTTTTAACCTTACACGTTATATGTAAAGGGAGCAATATTACATTATACAGGATTGTAGCAGGTGTTTTTATTTCTATATAACATACCATCATGTGTTTTAAAAATGTACCGTGCTTGTTTGAAAATCTCGCTTGTCAAGCAATTGATCAGTGACTACAATTACTCTTCTCCTTGAGCTTCGGATAACCCTGTTAATACCCGAATTTTCACATATTAACAAGACTGATGTGAGGTCAGAGGTCAAATATCGACTCCAACTAATGAAAAATATAACCAGGGGACCTGCTTGATACTCAGACACAATCAATTCCACTGACATGTGAGCAGGTTGTAAACAATTATGATGAAGCAGCTTGTTTAAAATATGACTTTACTGCATCACAGATAGAGATAACGGAGCTGCAGTTTAATGCTAATGAATCCCTGACCTAAACATTCATTTTGGACCGTTTGAAAAAAAAATATCATCTGATCTGGATCTAGCCAAGTAGTGTCTTCTTGAATGTATAATAGCTGGATATAAGAAGGTGAAATAGACTGCTTTTTTTACTGTGGATGTAAAGCCAAAACACCATTATACAATCCAGTTGCACTTGTATTCAATACTCTTGTGATTGATTTCCAATTTTTATGCCCAAACATGCTTTCCTTCTCCTCCGAAGTGGCACTTATTTAAATCTGACCGCAAATCTTTTACCTTGTGGATAATTGGCTGAAATCCTATGGCCCTCAACCGTCACAGGGTGCTGCATTGCTGTGTTTAAACATACTGTGTCCAAGCTGTTTTGTGTTTCCATTTTAGGTGTGTGTGTGTGTGTGTGTGTGTGTGTGTGTGTGTGTGTGTGTGTGTGTGTGTGTGTGTGTGTGTGTGTGTGTGTGTGTGTGTGTGTGTGTGTGTGTGTGTGTTGTATTTCATCATGCTTAGCCTCCTCTAGTAGCTGTGACCTGTGTAGTAATGATCCTCCCCTGACGTGTGCTCCTTCAGATACGAGGCAGATTTAACGCACAGCTTTGTCTCATCTAATTAATTTCTTTTAATTTACTCTCGGCCGCCTCTACCCAGGCACTTGGACAGATGATAATGCCGCTAAGTGAGTTCACCTTGAGAGGAGTTAAGGTATATAAATAATAATACGTCTGCATCTGCGGTGATGTATAGAAATCACCTTTGTGAAATCAAGATCAAATTCTACCATTCACAACTCATTACAATCTACTGCAAGTAGCCTTTGAAAAAAACACACAAGCCTGTGTAACCTACAGAAAACAGTGCTGCGGGTGAAAGATAAAGGTAATAATGCTCAGTAGGTTCGCTGTTCCTGAATTTGCCTAAATTTCTCTCTCTCTCTTTTTCTCTCTGTCCACAGATTGGCTCTTTCTACATTGGAGAGCACTGCTCTGTTAAGAAAATGGATAACAGAACCGCCCGCTGAAGTAGCTCAGCAAAATGCGCCTTCCATTTCCGTGTTCTATTGTCAGCACTCCATATAAAAACATAAAATATTGAAAGGGTGCATTAACATGGGTCAGAAATTGATGGCTGTTCCTTCGTGAGGGAAAAAAAAAAAACAGAAAGTGGTCAAAAAAGCATCAGATGCTTTGGTTTTGTGACTCTGACAATGACATTTTTTGTATTAATTTAATTGTCTTCACTGATTCTAACCGATGCCTTAACATTGACTTCCAGCTTTCTTTATAGAATACATTTCTGGAGTTTTTTGGGTTTTTTTTCTGTGATTGCCACAGTCATGCAATACTTATGAAGTGGGTATTTCAAGTACAACTTCGCAGAAACATAAATCACAGTACTTTTTGGATTACGAGCAAACAAGCCTTCCAAAGGATTTACGATGAACATTTATGTTCTTGTATTGGCTGGAGAGATAATTCTCACTAAAATAATAGATTATTCAGCCAATAAACATTCATATGTGTTAGGAGTTTCACTCCACTACTGTTTTTTTTTTCTTTGACATCATAAAATATCAAGCCATATTTCTGTTTCAGCCTGCTGTGTCCATCTATTTCCCTTTTACAGGATGTTCATCTGTGTTGCCATGGAGTTCTTGTTTGGGGGTTGAAAAGCGAGTGAAGAGACAAAGAAGAGTGGAAACATAATGTGTCTAATAAAATATTAAGACACATCTCTTTTATGCAATGTGACCATCGCTGAACCATTAAATCCAACCCCCCCATCCCGGGGGCATCGTTTTTAACAATCCTGGGTTACAGCAGAAGGGCCGGTGCCTGTGGGGCAGTTAAAGGTGAGAAACATAGCACATAGATCACATATGCCAGAGAAAATGTAAGCTATGCATTTTAATATGATGAAGTATATTCAATTAGTGTTGGGAAGGTGACTTTTAAAATGTTTTGCACTACAGATTACTAAAAAAATGCCCTGAAATGTAAATTGTAATGTATTTCATTGGATTACTCAAATTAAGTTGGAATACTTTGTCAATACTTTGTTTGAAAAATTTGTCTCTGAATGCGACGTGATTTTGAGAATGACCTCTTCAGAGAAAAGAGTTACGTTAAGTTAGTTAAGTCGGGAAAAGAAGGAGCTGAAAGCATGAATAACATGCATCAGATACACCACTGAAGCCCCAAGTTTTTTAGTTTTTCTGCTATAAATGACAGTAAATAAGGAATATCACTACAACCACAAAGGTTATGTGCTTTAACCTGGTATCAAAAGAAATCTACAACATGTGAGGTGACTACAGAAGTGTCCGAATCAATTTATGTTGCTGTGATAGAGCAAAATATAGTTAGAATAGTGCAAAGAAAATCTAACATTTTGTTTCACTACAGATAGAACTATTTCATTTATAACTTAAAAATAGAACCAAACCAACCCATATCAGGGAAAAACACTTGAATCTGCAATGTAAAACTCAATGATTAATAAGATAAAGGTTCAGAGATCAATTATTTGTCCAGAAAATCGTAGATAGCACACTGAGGATCATTACAGAACATAAATATATTCTGTAAGATGTTTAAAAAGGAGATTATAAATAACCCAATAATCACACAAACAGCTCAGATTTAAATTAAGTATAAAAATAGTCATTAGTTGCAACCACACTACTGATTTTATATTAACTATTTTCTTATTGTATTGATGATGTGGATATTGATGATATATATTGATGCTGTAACAGTAACATTATGTTTTACTACAGATAAAAATACTTTATTGGAGCTGAGGTTTTCTCCTGCAATATAAGCATAAAACTAAATGCTGCCCCTGTATCAGGGGGTTTAGTGTTTTAACAGTTTAAATTATACTTAAATACGTAAATCTCAACAGCTCCGTTTATTTTGGCATTTTCCCCTGGAACGAAGAGAACCACAGAAGGACCGATTTTAGATGATCAAAAATGCCATTAGACAAAGTGGCTATGGGAACATAATGTATCTCAGGAACACATAACGCTTCTCCACGCCAATAAGGGTCAACTGTGTGCTCGTTCCTGTTTTTGCTGCCAGCAATCTATGAAAATTATAGCTCCAATATGACACTGACAGGCTGTCTATTACCGGAGATTTGCACAAATTGAAGGAGCAGACGGGATTATACATTTCACCATGATTACAAATCTGGCAAATAAAGATTGATTGGCTGGTGTAAACCTCCCCCCCTCCGGCTCCTCGTTCCAGGCTTTCTACCTTAGACAATCCATGATAGGTCACCTACGCCAATAGCAGACTGAATTTCAGAGATGACAGCATCAGATATTGCTTCTGTCAGTGCCCCTTTTTTTTTTTTTTTTTACTTTTTTTATTTTTTGTAGGTTTATTCGCACAATTGTGTCAATCTTTGCGAAAACAGTGTTTCATGCTCGCGTTTGATGCCGATGTGAGATGATAGTTTAGTGTCACTGCGTTTGCTTTTACTGCCAAGGAAAATAAAACAAAGGCAAATGCAAAGGAGACCTTTTCCTCGGCACGAGTCAGATGATGTTTCACACTACTGTTTGAGGCACTGTGCTCTTATTCTCGCATATGATTTGGTTTTGTACCATCACTATTTTTATAAGTGGTGCTTGGTAGCTGTAGGGACAGTAAGTGAAGTCATAAATGTCTGGCGGCTGGCCTATATATATATATATATATATATATATATATATATATATATATATATATATATATATATATATATATATATTACTGAGTAGGAGCGAGGCCTGCCAAAGCTGGAGTGTGGTGCTCCTGTCTCTGTTGCCATCGGCTGCCTTAACACACACACATGCACACAAACACACACACACACACCCTGCACACACAAAACCACTCAACATCTAACAGCCTGGCCTGTCATCTGCTGGCCTACACCTGAACTGCAACTTCCTCCTTAACGCGGTTAAGTCTAGAGCAGTCACAGTATCTCAACCAAACTATACTGCTACCGAATACACCGAGTGAATAAATGCATAATTCCTTCTATAAATGCTTGATTATATGCTGCTGCTGTTGTGATGTCAAAATTATCAGCAGACAGGAGGAAAAAAAAAAGGAGGAAAAATACAAAACACCACACCTCAAATGTGTACTCGCCCCTTCTGAGCCAGAGCTCTGATTCACACCTCCTCTCAGTCTGCGGATGGAAACGCTGGTTGTGGTGGGCGGATGAATAAGTCTGTGTGGCGGTATTACACCGAAACCTGCTGCTGTGGGTCTGAGAGGGGCACAGTTCCAGGCCCAGAGTCGTTCATTCCAATTCCGATATGAGACAGCTTTCTAGGTCTATACATGCAGGAGGTCGGATTTGTCACTGGCCCCTTCACATACGCTCAAAATAGTAGTCATCAGTGTGATTGGAATACAATTAGGTATATGGTACGCACAGGATAATTAATTAATTAAACACTTTTTGTGACAGGTTAATAAATACAAGCAGAGCAAAATAAACAGTAGCAGAATTTAACTATGTACGTTTGCTCAAATATTGTGCTTAAGTACAATTTTATTTGAGTAATTTCATTTTATATTCACTTTTATACTTCTACTCTACTCCATTTCAGAGGGAATGTTAAACTTTTTACTTCACTACATTAATTTTAGAGCTTTAGTTGTGTTGTGTTATTACAGTATAGTAAAATATTGATGAGTTTATAAAGTACACTGTGCTGTTAAAGATAAATTCAGCGAAAAAGCTTGTGGCTCCTTACGAAACATCTGTTACAACCACTGGTCATGATTCAGATGTCAGAGTTGTCAGCAGTTCCACCAGAGACATATTTCTCCTAAACCTTCAAATTAATAACTGGTCAAGGCCCAGAATCTTTTAAAGATTAAAGAAGTGTTTAGAAAAATGAAAGCAATTTTTTTATACACTTTATATACACACTTTTTATTTACTACCCCATCTTGTTACCTTTATAGAGCTGTTAGCTATAGAGTTAGAGTTACTAAAATGTCTAATAATTAATTATAATCATTAAATTAAAATGATACATTACCTGTTAAATCTATTTAATATACCAGCAGCAACCCAACTTTCTGCAAAACAAATGCTTCAAATTAACTACATTTACGAATTTTCTGCTGATAAAATCTATATACACTTTAACCTTAAGGAGCATAAATGCAGGACATTTACTTGTAGGGAATTATTTTAAGATTGTGGTGCTTCTACTGAAATTACAGCAAAAACAGCAAAATCAGCATTTAGAAGACAAGTGCACAAATTAGGAAGAGCACAAGGAGGAAGCAAACAGCTGATTCAACAAAACAAATGTAGTTTGGTGATGCCTTTACTTTTACTCTCTGTTCTGGTCAAAGTTGGTTCTATTAGCATGTTGATGTTAGCATTTAGCTCAAGCACAGCCTCGCAGAGCTGCTAGTCCACTATAAATAATTCTGGCAGATGATTATTAATAGATACTGATTACCATGAGGAATACAATGAGGGACACTGTGAGCGTTTACTGTATATTTTCTGGATCCGATGACCAACTTCTGTCAGAATAGATAACATCTCATTTCCAAAACTGAACTATGTATTTAACTAATGCACTATTAATGGTTTTATTCATTTTTTTATTCATTTTATTCAAATGCGGAATCCATTCATGCCCCATTATCTCCGTTTCACTCACGCTGGCAAGTTGATTCATCATAAATGTTTCTCGGCCTCGCATGTTAAATAAGTCGCTCGTGAGTCTTTTGATTTCATTTATTTGCACTGCCCAGTTCTGCCGAAACTCATAACCGCCATCGCATGTTGGGATGAAGTTGACCGTCTGAAACTTCCCGACCTGTCAAGTGTCTTCAGGATAATGAGCCCTACATGCCTCCCTCCATCCCCCGCATCACCCACAGCCTCCCTCCCCTCGCCTCTTCAGTCACCCCTGATCAACATTTTTCACATTGTTAATCACCTATGTCAGCTTCTGCTAATTATAGACAATTAATCATATGTGATTCACTGCCTCTCTCTCCGTCAGCACCATGCGCTACAACCATGCAAGCAAAAAAAAAATGACAAAGGTGAAACTGCCTTTATTAAGTATACACAGCACCAGGGAGTGAACTCCCCAATGATAAGCGGCGTGTTGCAGTGCTTTGGCTTACACTTCCTTGAGGCAAGGGATAAAGGCCAGGTGGGGATTAAATTACATTAATTCAGGAGCCAGGAGTCCTGACCTAGAATGACTTACAAGACGGGGAGGATGGAGTGATGAGCTGTTGAGCTATAACTACTGCCAATGCACTGGAAAATGAATTAGCCATCATGTGTCAAAACACAGTGTGGCCCTGGCCTGCCATATGAAATCAACACCCTGAAACACTATGCACATGCGCATTATTATAATTTCTCTGTGTGGATTTTTTTTCTTTTTAATCTGCCCCCATGCAGCCAATCAACGGTTAAACCAACTTTTTTTTTTTTTTTTTGAAAAACAACAGGGTATACACACCCAGTCTGGCAAACATGTATATGCAAACACTGTGTTATCAACACGTACAGTATCAGTCAGTCCATTACCAGGCATCTTGTTACCTTACTGTACCAGTGCTTCTGTAGCGTTGCAGTCAGGGACTCCACAGCCAAGACTGGACGGTTTGCTTCTTGCTTTGTTTCAGATCTGCACGTGTGCTCCAACATTCTATGAAGATGTGCTCCACGCTGCGCTTGGTGGTCCTCCTTTGCATCATAGGTAACAAACTTTCTTTTTTTCCCCCCCAATTTTCTGATTCTGAGATCTTTTCTGAGCATTTTTGAATTATGCTGTGTGTAGTTTTGGATTAAATTGAAACCTGATAAACTTTTCATTTTTTTTTAGGATGTGCTGAGTTGATCGTGGTCACAACTCCGCACAAATCTGTAAATGTTACGAGGGGAGGAAACGTCCTCCTCCAGTGTAACTTTGTGAGCACCAATGAAGGGACCTCGGCCCTCACCATCCAGTGGGAATTTACCTCGCCCTCCATGAGCTCACAACAGGTTTGCACCAAATAAAGCAGATTTGATGAAATGTATTGAATTAGAATAATTCAAATTGAACCGATTGAGGAAGCAAATCCTTTCACTCAAAGTTTATCCCGTAGCTCACTTTGTGTTTGTTTAAGACGTTTCTTTTCAAAGCTTGTGTGCTTCACTTCCATATAGGTACAAATTGACAGCATGTTGACAGAGGTTCATTTTAATTTGGGCCTAATTACTGAAACAACACCTCAGTCGGATTTACACAAGGTGGAATCTCATCACAGAACTCATTATTTAAGAGGATATTCATAGTTTCATTTGCTTTTATTTTTGAAATGCTCTCAAAGGACTCTACACACCTTGCTCAGACAACAAAGCATGTGACTGAAGAGTTAGATGAGATCAGATTTTTTTAAACAATGCAGATAATAAGTTTGTCCAAATTCTGAATTATTTTAGAACAACTCGTTTTTGATTAGCTCTCACAAATAGATTAATTCTTATGTGAAATGTTTCCATTCAATCAATGTAATCAACTAATTTTATTCAGGTTCTTCCTGTAAGACAACTTTGTTGATTCGTACTAAGTCATTAATCTTTTTTTTTTTTTTTTTTTGCCACACCAAATTAACCAACTGCAGCTGCCCTTCTTGTGTTTCATTTCATCCAACTAAAAGAAAATAATTTCAAAGAAGTGTACGTGACTGATTGTGACTGTGACTGAAATACAGTTTCTGTATCTATAAATGTAGTCAGTCAACTCTGAATCACTATAGTCTATAATTATGGGGGCATCTGAGGTTTCATTTGGACCTCTTAAAGGTTTTACTATGGGTATAATATGTAACGTGTTTTTATTGTGTTGATTTTATTGCCTTTTGGTTTCAGGTCTTTTATTATCAGCAAGGAAAGGATTACATCACGGAGGCCTACCAGGGCCGAATTGAGCCTCCCTCTGCTCCTGGCACAACCAAAAACGCCTCAGTATTGTTAAAAAACATGCAGCCATCTGATACGGGAGTCTACAACTGTGAGATTCACAACGCGCCTGATGCAAGCGGACAGTCTCAGGCCAGTGTCTTTGTAAAGGTTCTCGGTAAGATCAATTAACTCCGAACATGTTTTTGACTTAATTATCAATATTAGTAGTATTTTTTTGTGCCTTGTCAGATTATGTATACGGGAAAAAGAAGAGCTTTCAGTATTGTAAATTCAAACTCGACAGCAGTGAGATTATTCGCCTATTCCTAATCAAAAGAAGTAGTGTAACTGTGAACAATGGGTGCACAGGGGATTTCGTACTACTGGACCACACCCATTAGCAGTATCGCTTGAATATTTGCATTATGACAGGAAACAAGAGTAACTGATAGCGCAAAATGGCGCGCTGGTGTTCTGCTTTCGTCGTAGCACATGGGCGTTGTCTTGCAGCACGAGCTGCCGGCGCCGTTCGAAACCGTTTATGCTGCTGAACTGCTGATGCTCAGGCCATTTTCTACATACTTATGAAGGTGTGGCTACCTGGAAATGGAGAGCAAAATCAAATCAGCAGTTTTTTTGTTTTTTTTTTAGATATGGTAGATTATGGTCACTGAGAAAGAAAGGAATATAACTTTACTCATCGAAACATTTCGCTCAAAAAGAGATTGGACAATCCAACAGGATTTTTTGCTAAAACTGGGTGGTAACATTAACATTGACTTAAAAAAAAATAACTACCCTTGTGATCACAACTGACCAACAGAGAATAATATAATTTAAAGTACAGTACATTCATCTGACCCTGGTCTTTAAGGCATTTACCAGGAGATACTAAAATGCTTTTCACCTGCATGTACTGTATTTTATATGTACCTTCTGCTACCCCATTTGTCATTTTCTACTTCTTTTTGGTCTTTTGTGTAAAATTTCATCTAGCGGAAATGGAATATAAGATTAATTATAATTAGTATATAATTCAATCAAAAATAATTGTGTGTTTATCACCTTAGATTGAATCGTTTTCTCTTTTGCAACCACTGTAGATTTGGTTGGAGCATTCTGTTGGTTGCAGTCTGCAAACTCACCACTAGATGTCACCAGAAACTACACACTGTACCTTTAATAATTCTCATGTGAAAGTAAGGCAATCCTTAACAGTCTGCGTGAGCTACTCTTACTTTCACCTGAGTATGTTACAACACAAAATTCCACTCTGAATTCCTGTGGGTGGAATCCAGCTGTAGCAAGAGCACTTTGATTCCACTGAAATATGCCATGCACTCTTCCCACATCAGAGATTACTGCATCTATCATCAGCGTCGTAACATTAACGCATCTATTAAAATAGTGGCCCTGAATAGTGTGATTAGGGAATTCAACATTCAGTTTGAATCCTCTCATTCACCGAGTTACCAGGACAACCTCGCAGGCCTCAGTATCCTCAGTAGTTTCCATGGTTACTGCAGCAGTCTCCTCATTGTCAGTGTTGGAAATTAGAGTAGGACTGTGACTGTATCTTTGTACTGCATACAGAATATCAGCATCTGCTGCTGCATGCTAACCACACTTCTTGTACTTCATATGAAAAAAAGGCAGGACAGTTTCCTTCCTCACACTGAATGCGATGCATGAATAAACGCTGTATGAATATGTATGGCTGTTTTTCAAGCTGATTATCATGGGATCAAAGACCATTTTCATTGCTTACTTTTACATAATATACTATGTAACAATTTTAAAGAGAGTGAGCTGTCTGAAATTAAATAAATTAATAAATAAGTATGACAGCTTTATTCCCTGCATCATATTACATATTCCTAATCCGTATTTAAATTCAGTTCATGTAAAGACAGAATTGTAAAAATGTTTTAACAGAACCATCAAATCAGTATTAAAAAGCTTAATGATGAGGAGGCAGGAACCCCCTGAAATATACAGTAGAGATTCAGTCTCAATTAGGGAACAATAAGGACACTCCTAACACACTTCCTGCCTCGTGATGACTAATGATGAGACACGTGATGCTGTGTGTTGTACACAACCCAAATCTGAAATCTAAAAACTCTCTTTGCTACATATGATGTGACACAAGTGACTTTGAATAAGCCTGTTTTGAACTGTATTGAAATTGTGTTCCACCAAATTTTATATTTTTACCGAAGCTAATTATTTCAGCCTTGCTGAAATGCTTTGAAAAGTGTTAATAGTTCCTATAGATGGTGCATATGCTACATGATAATGTGAAGTTAGATCTACCACTGAATATAAAATGACCTATAAACAATTGCATCCTCCTTGTGGTGTGTCAGAACCTCCTTCTACTCCTTACTGCGGCGTCCATGGTGACATGGAGTCGGGTCACCTGGTCACTCTGACCTGCCACAGCGAGCACGGGAGCCCCGCCCCGACATACACATGGATCAGGCTGGATAAAACAAAGACAAGGATGCCCATACTGGGAAGAAGTGAGTACTGCTCGTGATATGAATATATATGCACATATTCATGTTCTTTTTCTGAAACACGTGCACTGTTGTCTCCTCAGCGACCACCTCTGGGATATTGCAAATCAGAAATATATCCGAGTTTGAGTTTGGGGAGTACCAGTGCAACGCTACAAATGTGCTGGGATTTGCATCCTGCACCGTCGAGCTGAGTGAAGGTTTGTTAACAAATAGTCATTAATTGCAACCCTACTACTGATATTATATTAAATTATTTTCTTATTGTATTGATGATGTGGATATTGATGATATATTGATGCTGTAACGGTAACATTGTGTTTTACTACAGATAAAAATACTTTATTTAGTGTTATAGCTGAGGTTTTCTCTTGCAACACATGCATAAAGCTCAATGCTGCCCGTGTATGAGGGGGTTTAGGATTTTAACAGGTTAAGAATATCCCTGCAAACAAAAAAAAGTCAATTTTTTGGAAATAAAAACTTTGTTTTGTACAGAAATGAAAGATGGGGTGATTGCTGGTGCAGTGATCGGGGCGTTGCTCGGCTGTGTCCTGATCATCCTGGTCGTGTGGTTCATCGCTCACAAAGTGAAGAAGCACAGATACAGCGCGGTCAAAGCAGAGGCCAACGAGATGAAGTGAGGGTCTTCATGTTACATTCCATCATGTCATTTGTAAATGAATGTTGATTAAGCTTCAACTCCCTCTCTGCCCACTAGGAGGAGCGCTCCTCGGGCTCAGGAAGCCTCAGAAAGCGTTCCCGTGGCAACCATCAACCTCCACGGTGAGGCGGATGAGCCTCAAGCATAAAAATAAAGAAATAAATAAAAAAAAGGCCACGGTGAAAACAACTGGGATGACGTCACAGTTGTGAGCAACAGGATGTCCAGGATGTTCCAGTCCTCAAGATACGTCATTCTCAGATGAAATCAACATGATGAAGCTTACGTTCATGTTTTGTTACATGTGTTCTGAATCAAAAAGAAGTTATTCTGCTTTTAGCTTGTTCCTAGTGCTTTCAAGTGTGACAATTGGTACATATTCATGACTCATTTGGTTTTAGAAACACACTATATATCAACCAATATCTGGTTTTATTTTAAGACTCAATACATGTGTAATAACACTGGCAGAGTCTGCATCATGCAAATGATTAATGTGATAAATGTATCACTGCTGTGTTTTACTGGGGGCTGTAATTCATGTTTTGTCTTTTACAGTTGTGTTTTTTGCTTGTTTGTTTTTTTATAGAAAGACATTGTTTCAAAACTTAATGAAAAAAATGATAAAATATCTTAAATATTACAGCTACAATATAAAATCAAATATGTTTTCATAGTAAATGGCTACTCAAACTAGGGAGGGTTGAAAGGAATAGCAGATCAATCTTCTATTGATCTTTGGTAATGAGAACTGTCAAGCAATTGTGGATGAAATATGACTTTTGTTTTTAATAACATTCAAGTAATTTGCTGATCTTGATTAAATATTTTTTTTTTCGTTTTGTTTTTTCTGAGCTGTTGATTCTTATTGCTCTTCCAGTTTGACATTATCAGGTATCATCTAGGTGGCAGCAGACTTGTGGTTAAGTGAGTGTAGGAAGAAGTCTGCCCTTTTGTCCTTTGAAGAGATAAGGGATTTGCAAGACACTTTTTTCCACTTCTTCTTTTATGTTACTTAAATTTGTTCTTGAGAATGTAATCTTGAGCATATTGACAGCTGCATTTAGGTTCTTCGAGACATTAAGTCATTTTTCAAGTTTTTGGGGAAACACAAATAACTGGAAACACAAAATCAAATGTAGAAAATATTATATTTATGAATCATTTCAAAATAAAAGGTCTTGACAATGGATGACTGTGGACATATATAGAACAATGTGTGTCACTGATGTAACATATGAAGTGACAATTTTTTAACATTCTAGTGTGATTTTATGCAACTTTAAATCGGGCTTAAACTTCCCTTTCATTGCATAGTCCCAAGTAAAAACTTACATTACCTGGAGTTAAATCAGTCTGTGACATTTATACTAAATTACTGTAAAATATTATAGCCTATAGCCTTTAACACTAACCAGTAGAAATTGATTCATGAATCATTTGTAGAGCTTCTTCTTGCTTCTTGAAACAGCCACCCTCTTGAAAGCTATCCTAAAGAATAAAAAACTTTTATATATTTATTATATATATAAAAATAAAATGCCCCAAGTTAAACGGCCATTGTCCTATAGGGTATAAAGAGTATGAGCCTTTTAATTAAGGTATTTTTTCCAGATGTGAAAGCATAATCAAGAGGTGATATAGGCCAAAAGCACACTTTTGTCAAAAAAATGACATAGGCCATTATTTTAACAGGATGACAAATTATGTATTACATGATAAATAATCTGTGTAATCATTTTTGGATATATTTCCTCTCCTCCTTTCCTATCATCTCCTCCTCTCCTTTGCTCTTTCCTTCTCTCTTTATTAATTTAATGAGTGTGCTTTATTGTGTCAGTGTGTGTGTTGCAGCTGATCAATGAGACAAACCAATAGCCGAGTAATGTGAATTCATCTATTCAGTTTTCTGATTTTTTCATTCTCGAGCTTCCTGGCTCAACACTGGCCTTGTTTTCGGTGCTTCCTCTCGTCGGTTCTTGCAGACGAGGAGTGACTCAGCTGTACACTCAACATCTGTTTCACCGGCTACTTACTGATGTAATTTTAAAAAATTAAATTATTCCCCTTTTTTCTGGGGACCCCCTGACATTTTCTATAGCAAAACTTTGAGAACTTTAGATTACATGTACATAGTTTAATTCTACATTAGCGTAAGGTATAAATGGCCATGGTGCACTGATGAAACCCTGATCCATTTCATTCCAGCACAAAAAAGCAAAAGCCAGAAATCACTGGGTAATAGGTTTTAATCTCCAACTCTATTAACAGCTGCACATAACTTATGGACATTTTGTACTACAGATTCAGGGCAACTTTATTTATTTCCCCATTAGCAAAAGCATATTTTATACTGTTCTTTCCTTGGCGCAATGAATTCCATAAATTGTATGCAAAGCATCCTGTGTACCCTCTGCCAAAGCCAAGCTAGTATCCACAAATTTATGAATATGTGGCAAGTGTGAAGGCAGCACTTTGAATACGTTTCCTTTACCAGAGAAATATCGAAGAGCCACTTTGACGTCTTTATGGAGACAAACGGTGAGTATACTTTACTCACGGCACCTTCATTTTAATGAAAGTAATTAAATCATAAATCGTCCTTACCCTAACATTTCCGACAATTTGAAGTGTATTTTTTAAGCCTACACTTAAAAAGAAAAATGAATAAACAAGTAAAACATCTAAGCAAGCAAGTTCTTATTTTCAGACTTCATTGTACCTGTAGGTGTTTTCTGACAGATTATAAAAATCATCACGTTAGAGTGAGTTTGCGATTAGTATACACACCTCATGACTGAAAAATGCAACAATGCTGGTGTCACTTGAACTCTTGGACTTTGGATTCTCACATTGGAGTTGTTTTATTTGTTATTTTTTGTATTACTCCACAGCTTTCTATCATGCACTCCTTTATGTTTAGTATTTAAACTCAACATCCAATGAATTACTATGTGAGAGCAGATTATATCTGTCCGACAATCACTTAACATCAATTAAAAAACAATGTTCAAGGAGGAGTCAGGTACAATAAGGACCTGGATCTTTAATCAAACCTGAGATTTAAACCTAATGTACAGTACAGGCTAACAAGATAAGGCACAGAAGCGAAGGGGATTTTTCGTCCAGCATCACGCCTGCAGATCGAAGCAGCGTGCGGCACTGAGGACATCGTCCCTGGTCAGATAACAGCCGCACAGTTGTCTCACACCAGTGAAAGACTCCCTCCCATGCATGACACGCCAGTTGTCAATAAAAATCACCTAATGAAGACAAGAGAGGATAAAATCCTTACAATACACTGAATTACACTGACTTTCTGTTTTTACTGTCTTAAAGCTGCATATTCATTGGTTAATTCTGACATTTGGAGAAGCTTTTATGGTTGTATTATGTTTGTGTTATTTTTGAACCCCCATTCACTTTACTTGAATGGGGGTTCATAAGACTGTCATAACATGTTAATTTATGTCACTTTTGATGCAAAGTTGACATTGTTTGACATGTGTTTGCTATTACAACTTGACATAAACCCAAGACAAAACCATGACATAGCAGACCTTACTGTCTAACTTTAAAAACCTATTGAATTTATATATTACTTTGACATCAGCTGTCACTGTCCATTATGGTTGTGTCCTAAATGCTTTCCTTTATGATGTCATAAGCTCAATAGTTTTTTACCGAATAACATATAAACTTCTTACTTTTCCTGGAGTCAGTTTCACCCAAAGCTCGTTCTCTGGTCGTCTGAGTTCTGTCGTCAACTCTCGATGCGCCACATACCAGCGCTGAACAGCATCATGGGGGATTGTGTTAATCACTGATCGGTCATAGTTGTTGTATCTGTTTTAAAAAAAAGGTTAAAACCAATAAATCAGCAGTCTCTTGACTTTTAGGTTTATTTTGTTGAAAAAAATATTTTAACTTTAAAGAATACAAGATAATAATAGCAAAAAATAAGATATGTACAAAGGTGTTGGAAGTGATCTACGATTACTTCTAAACGAGAAGTTTCCTCTCGTTTTATGTTTCTTTACTCTCCTACTTAACTGCAAGCTGTACGAAACCTTTACAGTATAATTCAGTGCATTATTGTATAGTCCAACTTTAAGTGCTTGCTAAGAGTGCAACGTTTTCTAAGACATTTAATGGAAATATGCTACTAGGTCATCGTTAAATTAGGGGTAAATTGGATGGATTTCATATAGGATGCAAACAGGCAACAAGTTTAAAAAGCAATTTCTCATGGTTGAATACTGTAGTGTGTGTAGAAGTGTGGAAAGAATGTTTTATTTCAGATTGTCAAACTAATGCTTATCTTTACTGTTTATGCTTAAAAAAAACTTAAATCTTTTCAACTGCAACGACAAAAAGATGTAAAATCCTCCTTTATTTGAAAATGTGTTTTATTTCTTACTGTTGGAGCTTCACTATACACAATGATGTTTGTGCAGGGTTTGAGATGATAGAAGGATGATTTCAAATTCATCTGCCGTATGTCCGGATCAGGTTTGGATTGTGTGAGATCACAACTAGTTTTGGGGCCAATCCTGGTCCAGAGTGTGAGTTTAAGTAGTAAGAAATAATATAACTCAAAATTAAATCACATACCGGATCATGTAAACTTCATTGTTCCAAGGATAGACGTTGATCACAGGGCCGATGCCGGTCATGTGGTTTCGGTGGTTGCCGGTGTTCTCGATGTACTCGTGTTTGATGGGAATACGGGACAGCAGCTCAAAGTTCTCAGGCGACTGCTGCCTTACTTTTTCAGCAGCGTAAAACCCATCCACAAGTAATGTCCTGCCCCCCGTTCCCTCATGCTTGAGGCAGTGAAAAACCTGTATTCTGCAAGCAAAAACAAAATTAAACAATTAAACTGGAATTAAGTAGAAAGGTGTAATAGAATGGCCATAATAAGCAGTTTTTTTAAAACATCATCATGGGTTACATAACATATTTTTTTTGTAATATAACATTACATTACATTGAACAACTGTTCAGTATAAAGACAACATTGTGGGCATCTGTGCTACTATGAAACATTGTTTCTGGAAAGGCACTTTGGATTAGATTCGATTAGATACGACTTTATTGATCCTTTGGGAGGTTCCCTCAGGGAAATGGAAGCTCACATACATCACATCACATACAGCACTGTTAAAAAAACTTAAGACACACAAACAGAAAAGCAATATGTAAAAAAACACCCTAAATACTAACAGCAATATAGAAAAAATAAAATTAAAATAGAAATAAATGCCTGTACATACCATTATTATCGCAACGTGGTTATTGTTAAAATGCACATAATATGGTGTAGATGCGTAGATGATTGCCCATGGGATTATTTGAAAAAATAATAAATAAATTGCACATGGTTATCTATTATGTATATGTAATCATATACATTATTATGAATTATATATGATGCCTAATGCAAAGCTATCTGATGAGATGTCCTTTGTTTTCTAGAATCCATAGACAACATGGGGTTAAATAGGGAAAACCTTCTTCAATTGCTGTGGGAATGCTTCTAAATTTTACCTCAGTTACCCTTCACTTACCCGCATGGTTCCTGGAAGTATGAGGTATCAGTGTGACGGTCTAGGGCCAGCTGGCTGTAAGCACTGTCTCCTCTGGAAAAATCTGAAGTGAAGCACCACATTCGTCCATATGTAGTCTCTCTTAACACACAAAAGCACGAGTTATAGGAATATGTGGTCAAGGCCAAACACTCCCACTATTGCCAGGGAATGTCACCATAAGATTCAAGTGCAGAATAGGTGTGTATGTTTAGCATTAGTAGGAGAATACATAGGCCAAAGGAAGCGCTTCATACCTGATCAGGCTGACTCTCTGGGTAACTGCCTCTGTGGCCTCAACTGTAGCTGGGACGTCGTCGACGAAAGCGATCCCGTACAGAATATAGTTCTGAAGAAACTTCTTCAGTTCGTCGTCACAGCTCATGAACTTGTCCCATTTGGCCGAAGGTATCTTGGCTTCTGTGTAGATGTCTGAGTTCCACAGGACTCGCGGCTGGACGGTGGTCTGCCCTTTCCCTTCATAGCTGTTCTCAGCTAACCAGCTCAGGCTGTACTTTGATACATGACCACCAGGCCCTTGGGAACGGGAAAGTAAAATATCGTTATCATTGTCAAAATGATACCTTAATTGCCTGTTCAATTTTAGCAATGCATGTCTAGAATATTAAGAATTGGCAAGGTTAATAAGTGTAAGACATTTTCTCTTGCAGCCTCTATATGCATGAATGGACACATAGAGCAGCACATCAGGTTATAAAGGATTGCAGAACAGCTCATAAAAGCTTGCCGTGTGCAATACATATGCAACAAATGAGCAGATGGAGGCTCTGATCTGCAACGTGAGTTTCCATGACGCAATATTGAGATTGAGTAGCAAATCAAGTTAGTTATGGCTGATACAAAGCTATCTGAATGAGATGTCTGTTCTCTCAAATCCATGCGCAGGATGGGATTAAATAGGAAAAAACCTTCTTTTGGTAACTACAGAAGCTGCTGGTGTAGCCTGCACCTGCAGAAAGAAGATTGTTCATGGACAGAATGTGCATGCTCAGACTCAACTGACCTTGAATAAGCAGCACTAACAGGGAGAGGCATGATCACCAGTACGCCCACAGGAGTGTGTGCATCATCAACTGTCTTGGGGGTGCTGGGCCCTCATGTGTCAGTTGATGTAAAATCCAGTGTCACATGAAAACACTGTGACAGTCCTTTGCTACAGGGAGGCACCAGTCTCTAATACAACTCAGTGTGGCAAAGGGAAAAAAGAAAGCTTGGGCATTTCCAAGCTACTGGACTCTGAGTGCACTGCTCTATTAAAAGCTTGAAGCGAATGGTCTTCTGTCTATATTGTGTAGGGAAATATAAGAATTAATTCTTGCACATGGAGTAAGGGGACAACCTATTAATTAAATCCTAATATGTACATGTAATCTAAAGAGACCGGGGACCCTTAATGGTCCTTGACAGGATGTTAGGGGGTCCCCAGAAAAAAGGGGAATAATTTATTTTCTTTATAATTCCATCGGTAACAGGTGAAACAGATGGTGACTGTACAGCTGAGTCACTCCTCGTCTGAAAACTCATAGCTTTCATTTCTCCACAATGTTCTACAGTAAAAGTGAATCTCATATATTGCCTATACATTAAATATGTTGCAATTCCCTGATTATGAGGTCGGAATCTAAATCCCGGTTATAAAATGCCCTTTCATCTTTGTTTTTAAATGCAATAAAACTGGAACAGTCGAGGGTGTTATTTCTTGACCTGATTACACGGGTGAATCTTTAGACAATGAAACTTCACACAAGGGAAAAGTCCACTTCATTTTGCCTGTAGTCACATGCTGGGTAATAATTACGTTGTCATTCACAGCTCCAGTATTCTCCTTTTTACATGTTGTAAGTGCTAAACTAGAAATGATTGCTGAGAATTAGCAGGTCGGCTACAAGCAGAAACACTTAATAGACAATTCCTGGACAAATGTCTCAGTTCACTAAGAGGAAATGATTAAAACTAAAAATAAATATTGTATTGTGTGATTTTTAGTATTTGATGGATTATGGACTTTCACGCATATTTTTCCAAACCTTCGCTCAATCAGTGAAAAAACTTTATTGTTGCCAATTAATTAATACAAGGAGCCAATTTGTTACATGTACAATTCTGACTGTGATTTATTAGAGTCGCTAACTAACAACACAATATTCAAATATATTAAATCTGACTGTAACCAAATATAGGCTTTTGTTGTTAAATGCAAAAAGAAATGTTTTTTTCTCTTTTCTTTCCAATTGCTGTTAATTGTTACAAACCCTGAGAAAAAAAATTGTTTGCCCAGTACTAGTAATAGTTACAGACTATTAGACAATTACATGACTATCAAAACCAATGCTCCTATAATTGGCAGATTATAATGGAGCCATGACTAAAGTACAGTGCAGTGATTCGAATAACATGCATGCACCAGGCCCCCTGGAGGCAGCCTTGTGTAGTGAGTTATTTAGAATGAAGAACTTTAGAATTCCAGCAACTAGTTTGCACAGTATTTTGCAGACGCTAATGCTGCATTTATAACGGACTTACAGGTGAGGACGAGGTGTCCGTCCTGCACTGCGGTGTGATCAGGCCGGATGCTGAGGTCTATGGTCCCGGTGTCCAGGTTCCTCTGGTTGGTCTTGGTGCTGTATGAAGACTCGGAGCGACAGTGATCCCGAAGCCAGACGTAGTTCAGATGCATCGGAGTCCGTCCGTAGTTCAACACTGTGGTGAATGCATGTTAAAAGCGATGTTTTAATAAGTTGAAGCAAAAACAAATAGGAAAAAAATAGTTTTTAAACTCACCGAGACAGTCATCGAGTAATTGGAAAGTTGCTGCACGCGCACTGCAGGTCTGTGTGTTTCTGAGACCGGACAGCAGCTGTTTATACGCGGGTCGCAGCGTCCTGTTTAACGACCCTAACACCGCGGATGTAAACATCATTTGTTTATCAATTTAACAAAAAAATGCAACTTAAATCGCACGCTGCGTTGTGAACGGTGTCTGTGCAGCCGCAGAACTACAGCAACAGCAGCGACTTCCCTCCTGTGGTGATTCGGTGTTTAATGCCATAAAATGTGCGTGTCTGTAATGAAAGTGCGAGATAAGACGTATAGTTTCATGTTGTAGTAACTGAGCCGCCAGCTCCGGACATAGGACGCGGCCAGACGGCCTCTACACACATGCGTAGTTTATTATAACTGAGTACCCGGATGTCCTGATCGACTGAGTCATCTCTTAAAGTGGTCTGTGTATCTGCTGCAGTTACTTAATACAGTTCATATTACAGGGTTCACACTAGAAAACAAACAGCAAACGACATATGTTAGTGGTGCAGTCATGCAAATAATTTGCTTTTAATTCACACAGGTACTGGGGCATTAATTTGCTGGTAGCTATAGACCAGAAGAGTCCAACTCAATTTACTTCATGGGCCAAATTCAATTCAATTTGACCTCAAATGGGCCAGACCGGTACATATTTACATATAAATAACCACACCAACATATTTCTCCTTTCCTTTTTATGTAATTACATACACTATAATATAATTCACTTTACATTTAATATAATTTACAATACAGAGGAGGTGTATTCAGGGGGAAAGGGGCACTTTTAATGATATGATGTCTCACTTATTCCGTTTTTCATCAATCTACTGTTGCATTACAATTCAAGACATTTACTTAAGTAAGCATCAGCAGGAACTGGTCCAATTTCTTGTACAACCAGTGGACCCTTTAGCCCTGCTATAGATAGATTATACCTATTTTGACATAGCAGCAGGGCTGTTAAAAAGAAGATGTGTAAAAAATCAACGCTCCACAGGAAAGTGTCCTGTCTACAGACCTTCACAGCCACCATACTGACATGAGAATAGTAGTTAAATACTGTTGTTACCAGTGGATAAAGTCACACACACTGCACATCTCAACTCATTTTACATGAGTTGCAACTAACCCAAAATATCTCTAACTTTTTGTTTTTCACTGTGATTCAGCAAAATGCAAGATGTCTTTCTCCTCCCTGCTGTATCTCTCTCTCTCTCTCTCTCTCTCTCTCTCTCTCTCACACACACACACACACACACACACACACACACACACACACACACACACACGCACACACAAGCAATAATAAACATGCAGAACAAACACACACACATAGACCAAACACACTGGCTCCGTGGGACCTGCAGTGTTGGGAGTTGTGAAATGCCTTATTACACTTTTGGACTAATTTACTATCAGGAGAATCAAACAGGGGATGTGTTCATTGTTCTTCTATCACTCCGGTGCTTATTTTCTCCTCCTTTGTGGATGGAATACTGTGTATTAGCTGTGGGTGTATGTGTGTGTGCTTGGGGATGGGTGACTCATTGTTGCAGCTGTGTTTTGTGGTGACACTAAACATCTTATTAGTTGGAGAGTTAATCCAGTAGAGCAGGGTGTTTCTGTTGTTGTGGTGGATGTTGGTGTCATTTGTTGAAGGTGGCGGTAGAAAAACACACGGGAGCATGCGCGTTCTCCGATCTGAGCCCTTTACTCAAAAATCATTCTATGGACTCCACTGAGAAAGTTAACCAGGGTTTCATTTTTTTTTTTTTTTTAGGTTATATTACAATCCATCACATCAACAAGGATTACAACATGTAAATTGCTTCACAAATGTTACACATAGCCTCTTTAAATAAGTGAATAATATGACCAGTGACGTGATCTGCAGTTGAAGTAAGTTATATCTAAATGATATGACTCATTTAAATAACTGAAGCTGTATATTAGCTCTGCTATTAGATTGCAAGTGCATTGTAAAGAGATCTTCTAATGGCCGGTATGAATAGGAGGATGATTATAGTAAGGATAATGTTGCTTTAAGACAGATGTGGAAAAACGCTGAAATTGTCCTTTAAGTGAGCTTCTGAGCCCTCTCCATGATGAGCTATGTGACGAGCCATGTTAGTGGTGGGTGGCTGCTGCTAACCAGCATGATGGCTCCCTCTGGAGTCCCCTCTGGAAACCAGCAGCTCACCTTGTTCACTAGACTTTATCCTACAGTATCCTACTGTATCGCCCTGATTAGGAGACCTGTCGATTTTGGTGGTAATCAGTGGAAAGAAGAGGGCTCAGCTTTATTCCACATGGAAATCAATGCATTTAATGGAATAATTCACATTATATGACACAGCATCCGAACAGCAACAGTGTTATGGCCAGGAGGGAACATTCATCATCCATGAATATGTTCACCACTGTCTGAATTGGTGTAAAATTCTAATTTGCCAACTCAAATTCAACTCAAAATTGTAGATGAAACAGATCAAATGATGTCTATTCCCTCTTTACTGGTACCTGATAAATTAGACTTTCTCTGCATTTAATTCTTAAACCACTTTCTGTGGTTCTAAATCAGATACAGAATACATATATGAGAATTTATATATTCATAGTGTCCTGAAATAAACAAATCTGAGCAAAAATATCAGATTTGGGTCACATTCTCCTGCAGTGTGAACGTAGCCTAACTTTATTAAGCCTTTGATATTGTACTTTTGCACATGCTGGTCATTTCAGGGCAGTGACCAGTTCAAGCTGGAATCTGATGTGCGCCATGTTTATAAAAATACATTCATTTAATGGAATAGTTTACATTATAAAACATAACAGCAACAATGTCACAGCCAGGAAGGAACACCTTAACATGTTCACCACTCTGAGTCTACTGTCTGATTTGGTATAAAATTCTGATTCGAGTACCTGATAAATTAGACTTTCTCTGCATTCAACATGTCCTTTGTTAAAAATCTGAAAATGCACCTTTAGTGCAGGTTGTGTGGGAAATGCACATTTAATCTTAGGTGTAGGAAAAAAGACTGGAAGCATTCATGAAGTATCAAGATTGTTTTTGCACTCTGCGCAAACCTGGTTTTTAATGGTACATCCACTTTTTTTATGAGTGCTCATATTTTTATATAACTTGGATTAATTTGTGAAACACTAAGACAGAGTTGACCCATTTTTATACTCTGGAACATGATGGCCCCTCCAGCGACTACACAGTTGCACATTAAAACCACACTTGTGCAACACTGTCGCCATTTTTTGTAGTCTATTAATTCTATGCAGTATGAGCGTAGTCTCCCATTGATAACTGTGGCCTTTTTTAATAGCATCCTGACTGTCTTAATAGTGCAGCTGCTAATTCGGGTGCACTGTTTCAGCTGCATGGGAGCAGCGTCAGTGGGGATTTATTTCCCTTCCTGTAGCTCTGTGTTGCAGCCCTGCTGAGACCGCTGCGGTAATGCTGCGTTCAGGTACCGTCAGAATTGCGGGACCTTTCTGACAAGCGTCTATAAATAGGAAGTTTACGGGGGTGAGTTAAAGTAGGGCCGGTTATGCAACAGACTTGCAATATAAAAACAGAGCGTTGGGGGGGAAAGGGAGGAAATATTAAATAAAACACTTAAAAACAGAGCGAGGTAATTCATTTAAAATAATCGTTTGATTTATTAGCGATTAAATTAATTATGCTACTTCCATTAATCGGTAGCGAGCACTTTAAACGCCTAAATATAACATGAGAAGGCACACGGAGAACAAGAAAACACCTATTTTACGTTGTCTATCTCGCTTTTATTTCCATACAGAAATAGGTAAATCTCATACGATCGACATGAGTCGTGAGATTTCGGAGCTTTGCTGGGAGCGCGTGAAGGCGGCAGCAGCAGCCTTCCCCTGAGCAGCAGTCGGCTGCATGTTTACTTGCTTTGTCAGCGGTGTCCTCGCAGCAGATATCTCATGTACCTCATCTGCTGCGGATCAGAACCTTGGACTTTTATCTGAGTGTTATCACACCATCAGGGCTCTCTATCAGCAGTTTCCCTCTCTCTCGCAGCGTTTCCTTGCGGACCTTGAACAGGGAGGGAGGTGGGGGAACACGTCGGGTTCATAGTTTATTCTTTTTTTTTCTTGCCTTCTAGCCAAACAGGGGAAGATGACGTTAAAATCCAATAAAAACGAAACCGCAGTTATCCTGGAGCCGGTGAGCAGCGTCAGGACGGCTCTCTCTGACCTGTACCTGGAGCAGCTCCTCCAAAACAAACCAAAGTCTGACAAGGTAAGATGTTTTTTTGTGTTCTTTACCTTTTTTTTAAATTATTTTTTTACGCCTCCCCACCCCAATAATTTGCTGTATATTTGCTTCCGGGAAACAAGAGCAGGGGCGCATGACTGCTGTTTGTTTCCTGACAAGATCTCTATAAATAGACCCCCGGTAGTGTTTTCGTGTGTTGACGTTTGAAACAAAGAACCATGCATGTGTGATGTTTCCTGTAATTACTGCATTGCTCAGCTGGAATCCGCTAGACATCGCATTAGTAATTTCACTTCTCCATACACCCCCACCCACCCTGCTCATAGAAAATAATATGGAAACCGTTTGTCAAATTGGGGAAACTCATCAGGAGGTCTGTATTTCCAGCTGAGGTCACGTGAGGCAGAGTTTTAGTCAAACTATTGGCTTTCTATTCTTTTTCGAAATGACATAATCCTATAACATGATAAAACAATGAGTGTGAAGTCATATCAAAGTATCTTAAATGTAGATGATAAATTAATCACAGTGGTTAATCTGTTAACCACAGTTCAGTGTGGATTTGCATACAGAGAGTTGATGAGCTGCCACTGATGATTTATGCTCCCACTGCAGGCCAGTGTGAGCCAATCTCATCTGTTTTTGCTCATATGGGGCTCAGTTCTGAGGAGATTGTCAGAAAAGTGTGAACAGAACAAGTGACAGGAATCTGATCTTTTTAAATTCACATTTAGGCCATTTTATGTTCTTCTAAATTTAGATACAGATCCGATTTTGGGCTGACCCAGAATTCATACATTCAAATTGCTCTGAAATAAGCAGGTCTGAGTCAAATATGAGCAAAACCATCGGATTTGGGATCACATCGGCCTGCGGTGTGATCGTTGCTTAACTTTTTGTTAAGCCTATGAGTCAAGCTGGGCATTAAAAGTGTCAGTTGAGGCCGGTTGCAGGTTGTTTACGACACCAACACTGAGTGACCTGTTTTCAGTAAAGCCAGAATAAACGGCTTAAAACACAGCTGCAACTTTTCAAGATGAGCTGGAAAGAGCCGGGCAGGGTGACGGCTGGATCTGGCAGACATCACCACCGCTAAAGGAACTCTATGTGCTAAACTTTTAATCTGAATGTGAACAGTCAGCAGTGAGTGGAAGGAGGAAACTCCTTTTCCTGACATCAGCAGTCCATGGTTCGATAGACATGAGCAACAGTCTTTTTCCAGCGTGCTTTTGCACTGATTTGTGAAATCAGTGTCTTAACATGAGGTCATGTGATCTATTACTTCACAATGGAGAGACCGACGTGTGTGTGTGAAGACTCCCATGGGTGATTTATAGATCAGGGTTCAGACACATTATCCTAATTACAGTATTTTTCATACTTCCCAATAGATTTTTCAGTTCACATTGACTCCTGAGCACAAATAACCAGCCATTTTCTGTTAAAATAAGATATTATTATTGTTTTCCCCATATTTTTTTTAGTTTCTTAATCAAAAATGAATTAATTGAAAAAATGAATTTTTTAATCATTCGAAAATTAACCATGATCACAGACTTAGAGATTTTCTTATACAATGCAATTCGAAGATATCACAGCTTTTTCTTCTAAACTAATATGGTCACAAAAGTTTTAGGCAAATTTAGAAGTTTAGAAAACAGAATAGGAGCAAGTCTGGAAACAGATATGTTCCCATATTTTTTCCACAATCAGGCCTAGATATGACCTTAATCTGATTCCATACTTTTCCAAACTGCATAGGAATTGGTTTATACTTAAGTTTGAAGGTGAGTAAAGTGACTTGTTCCGTCGCGTCATGCTGCCTTACACCGAGTTATGCTCCTCAAATACCAGTGCGCTGCCTTATATAAACAGACATTCATTCATGCAGAGAGCATTCAAACTGAAGGACGACTGCACGACTTGTTATTTCAGCTTCTTATGATCGCTGTCGCCACCTCGGCCACCTTCAAATAAAACAGACCTCAGAATGTTTTGACTAAATCAAGTTCTGGCAAGTCTAACTCAGGACTCAGGACAGCCCTTCCTGCGTTTTTCTCCGTGACCTCTCCGAATTCTTTCAGCCTGTGTTTGCAGAAGTTGTAGCTGTTACATGTCGGAGTTTGCCTGAGTTTTCTATCACTCACACCTTTCTGAAAGACACAGACCCCTATAGGACAAAATCATCTCTTATTTGTAAGAGGTAAGAGATCGATTCAACATAAACCATACAGGAGGCGGAGAAGGATTAATAATTAATGAATCTTGGCTTGAAATGCAAAATCTGTTGCATGCCAAGAGAGGATAAGAAAGAGACAGAGTGCATTATAATGCAATCAGTCACATTAGATCATCCGAGGTGACACCATACGAGCACACGTTGTAGGAAAGCAGACGCAACAGTCTTATCAAGAGATGACTTATTAATCTGCTTCGAATGAAGCCAAACTTGCCTCCAGAACTTAAGCACAGGAAGTGCTCTGCTCCGTCCTGAATGCACGTTGCTTTCCAGCCGGCTGTTTGTTTGCGGCTTAATCTCCACTCCCTAAACTGGTATTCAGGTTTCTGAGAGGGCTTCCTGACCCCAGCTATAGGAACACGGGCGTTGAGTGGAATGCAGATAGTGAAAACCAGATACCGTACCTTTAATCATGTTTATCTCGTTACCCTCTGACAGTGTGAGTGAAGGAGAGAGAGGGCGACATTTAATTAAAATGGGTTCAAATATTTAACTTAAAGCGAGACGTGGCAGGCAAAAAAACCCACTGTTTTTCACTGAGGTTTTGCTTCCATAACATGTTCTTTCAGACTAATGGAAAATGTAGATGTTTATTTTCTTCATTTTGCCCATGATGCATCTGTACAGTTCTCCTAAATTCTGCTTGAATGCACCAAACTCAGAGACAGAAATTTCCACTTCTGTAGCACTTGCATACACCAAACTTTCCAGTTTTATTCTGAACTATATTCTGGAGGATTTTTACAGAGGGGATGGTTCATATGTTATTCATAACCTGATTTATAGAACATTTTACTAACAAAAACTTGTTTTTTTACTGCCAGCATGTTGACAGCATTTTCTTACTGTTGAAGTGAAAGAAATCCATAAAAACTTGACTCTAATATGTCAACCAGATGAAACAAGCATTTTGAACCTGGCTTTGTCCAATGGTCAGTTCTGAAAATGTATGTAAATTAGAGGTTATTTACTTCAATAATTCCTCATTTGCATATTTAAACAGGTAACTTTTAATAAACAACCTGTGATTTATTAATTAATTTGTTGAAAGGCTCCTCAGCTGATGCCATGGTAATTGGCTAATCGCCCTGATTTAATTTAATAGTATAAACTAAACTCAAAATCAATATACATTAACATGTATATTGACAAAGAAACACAAATCTTTTAATCACTATGAATTAAAAAATACATACAGTCCAAAGGCAGTCAACACTAAACGTACAGTTGGGTAGAATATTATTTAAAGGTAAATAGTCTTGCTTTAAGTGGTCAAACATACAGTATTTCCTCCATTCTTTGCACCTTCTCCAGATTGCTTTGGTTGTTTTGTGCTGCAACAGTTTATTGCAGTGATAATATTCAACCTTTAGATAGTGAACTTTTCTCAGTTTCCTTTCTACTCAGTGCTACACTTTGGTGGGAAGAAAAAAAAAGCACTGCTCTGAGCCTTGAGGGAAAACCGCCCAATATTTGTGGCTAAAGGTAAAGGTTTCAAATGTCGACATCCCTCACTTTAAAGGTCCCGTATTGTAGAAAGTGAGGCATTAATTGCTCTTTGATTATAAGAAGGTCTCTGTTATATAAATACTGTCCCATGTTTAAAATGCATAATCCACAAAGGAATACAGAAACTGTGCCTTAAAACAAGCTCTGCCATGTCACTACTATACATTTACCGCCATTCAAATCAGCCAATCAAATCAGCCAATCAAAGGAGAGGCTCATTAATAGGACACAAAACGGCCTGTTCTTTATACAGCTGTAGAGAGGAGCTTGAGAGATTAGATGTAAAACTATATTGAAATGATCTTTGGTACATAAACCCACAAATATATTTTGTTAGGGATATTAAAAACTTCAAATAAAACCAGAAGGAAAAGTTTATGATATGGGAGATTTAAAGGTTTCTAACGGCGACAGGGAACATCCGTCACTTTAACAGTCTGCTCTTGGAGAAGGAATAAAATGTGAGACACTGTTTGTATATCAGAGTTAGAAATCAGTGTAGTGCTGTGTCAGGGTGAATAAGTGGTGCTTTTTTTTCTGGAGCAGAATTGCTGGACAGATTCCTTTTCTCAGAGGATGTAATTTCATCTGTTCCCAACACCGTCCAAATGTTTCCTCCCGGTACAGTCCGAGACATAACAGCCTAAAGCTGGTAAATAGCTATCATGTTGCATGTCATTCAACTCTGAACTCATCACCTCTAACAGAAATAGGATTTTTTTTTTTTACCTCATTAAAATATACTATCCTTATTCATAAAAAAAGCTTTTTTGAGTCAAAAATAATGCTGCACACTTACTCCCTGGCATCAAACTGCTGTTACATGCAGTAGTTTAGGGCTGAGCTCACAGGCAGGGAGGATGATATTGATATTTATTGGTTTATTGTAGTGCTGACACTGGAAAACAGATAATATATTTTTTGCTGAAGTAAGCGCTGATGTGTCATTTTTATATAGAGGAAGTTTGTGCTGATGCGGTAAATCTGTCCCCGATGTCAGCAGGCTAACACATTTATAAAACCTTTTGATACTGTGTATTCATTGTTCTACACGATATAAGGGTGATATCTATAGAAATCCAATTTTGCCCCCCTCCCCTCCCCAAGAAGGTTAAAGAGTGTGTTATCTTGAGCCTCTCCATTCTGTAAGACATTACCTGACTCACTATGGACGTTGAAGATCCTGTGGCACTTATCACAAAGAGTAGGGGGTTCCCCGGTGACCTGACCTGGCAAAATTCCCAACCTGGCTCACCTAATCCCCCCTCAGTGTAATCGGCTCAGTGATTCCCTCTATCTCCACCTCCAAGCTGATGTGTGGTGAGCGTTCTGATGCAAAATGGCTGCCGTGCTCCCCTGGCGATACACAATGATGGCAGTGAACCTTTCTCATACATCTCAAAAAATCTTCTACTGACGGAACTGAACTGGCGGCCACCTTGGAAGATGCATGAAGATTTCCAAGGGATAAGGATTTCCGCTTTTAAACTCTTGATTTTGGTTCATTTAAGGTGTAAAAGGACAGTTTGTGAATTGAAAATTCTTCCAAAATCTGCCCAAATGATCCAAGACTAATAGGGTTTTCCTACAGCAATGCCACTCTTTGATGCAATGGCTTGGCGGTACTGGTGGTATCCATGACCACATGAACCTGGCGGACCAGATCCCTGGTCGTGGTTAATGAGGTGTTATCACTGGGTTAATTTTCAACCCCGGACATATGTTGAAACCGCAAATGAAACGTAGCTGTTGGCAGGCATCAGCGAAAAAGCTTACAGTTTGATAATGATCAGTCAACTCTTTCATATAAACCGACTGGTGAATTCTTTGGAACAAAGTTTTGAGATTATTTCCATAAAGGGAGGTGGAACTTTTGTGAAGGTTAAAGCAATATAACGTTCTTTTTTTTTTCTTCTCTTTTTTAAACAGGCGGCTATGCAAACGTATGAGAATAAAGGAGCCGAGATTTACACTAATGGTAGTGCTGGACACATGAATGGCACAGAGCTGACCAAGATGAAAGAAGTAGAATTTGAAAAGATTCCCTCAGTACCGATGGTAAATCTGATGCCTCTACACACACACACACACACACACACACAATTTTTATATTTCACACACACAAATATGTGTTTCTGTTATCCCCTTTAACTGTGGTCTTTTGTCTTCTGTAGGGTGTCACTCTGAAACTGAACGACAAACAGAGGTGCACCGTGGCCAGAATATTACATGGGGGCATGGTCCACAGACAAGGTAATAAATCCTGTATTGATTTTAATGCGGGTGCTAGTGGGGCGTTTGTTTATTGACCTGGTTAGAAAGAAAATGCTCAATCCTAATGATGCTCTGATGAGTAACTGTAAGATAAGAGCATCAGTGAAATATTTTCAACATATATCTCAGTTCATATTTCAAATTGCAAAAAATGCAACTTTTGAGGGGATTATTAAGTACAAGCAAAAAATACATAGAGTACAAAACAATATAATGTGATACCACAACCTCAGAAAACAATTACAAAATAAACCACATTAACAATTTGAAAAAATAATAAATGAAAATAGACAAAGTGAAATTACTAGTTTCAAAGTAGAAGCCTGAGTGTGTGTGTGTATATATATAGTGTACATATATTAGTATATTTTAGTTTTAGGCCACATCATCCTGCCCTATTTTAGTGGCTCCTAATCCACTCAGATAAAGGACCATAATAACTGGAGCTCATTTAGTGTTTTGACACTTCTCCTCAGGCTCCTTACATGAAGGGGATGAAATAACAGAAATCAATGGAAAAAGTGTGACGAACCAAACGGTTGACCAGCTACAAAAAGTTCTGGTAGGTTGATGCCATGTAACAAAAGCTAACTTGTATTTCATTATTGCACATTTTGCTTTATGAGTAAATCTCCACTGTCTTCTCTACATTACAGAAAGAAACCAACGGACGGGTCACGATGAAGATCATTCCCAACATGCAGAGTCGATCCCGAGCCTGTGAGGTAATCACATAACCTGGGTCTTGGTCTTGTCTTGTAATGCCTGTTTCCGTTTGGTCCGAGTGAATTTTCTGTTATATTTGAAAATGACTTTTTTTTTTTGTCATGTGCATGACTTAAACAAGAAAATTAACTTTTGATTAAGACCTATAAGTAACTTCTTATTGGTATAATGTACAAAGATGAATTTGATTGCTTTTCTACCCGCCTTTTCTTCCTCAACTTACTTTTTTTTGTTAAAAAAAGGATTTTTGTTCTTTATTAGGTGAATCTTCCATTAGTCAATGAACAACCCAGGTGACTATGAAATTAGTTTAAATTCAAAGAACATCACTCACACTAGTTTTGCTAGTTTTGACTGTGAAACACTTAGTTAGCGTGTTTCATTCTGCCATCTACTGTCCACAGCACATCATTTCCTCCAGCTGGCATGCCAACTGCTATTGATTAGACATCAGGCATTATTTTAAAATATGATGTGAAGAGCTTTCATTTAATAAGCACAAAGAAAACATTTTATTCGATGACACTGCTCCTAACTTAATGTAGTTTATTGATCAGGTTCTGTTCGCTGCTGGTTGCTGTGGTCAGTGATGGCAGTCTACTCTGAAGCTTGTAGTTCATTAATATGTAGATCTAGTTCAGAAGCTTTTCATAATTTCAGTCTCCAAGAACATAATTTTTCTGGTACCTAGACCCCTCTGGTGAGTGTACCACTAACTACCAGAGTGATTTGGGGAACTGATTACTAACCCTCGTGATTATTTACCCTGAAGAGAATTTACACATGTTCCTGCTGTGATCGTCGATGGCTAGTAATCAAATCTGGGCTCAAATTTGTGGTCAGAGTGATTTTTCCTGAGATGTTTTTCTGTTGAACCAGAAGAAAAGCTTTTCTTTTGCAGATTAGCTTTAGAATATGAATTGATGAGATGATGTATTATACGTCTGTGGGACAAAATTCGTTATTTTCCCACTAGAAATTGAGCCGTCCAAGATCAAATCATAAACTTGTGTATATTCTGTTTATAAGAGTGAATTTCCAAATTCACAACTGTAGAATCTCATTATTTGTTCAAAGTACTGGTATAAATATTTCTTCAAAAGGACACTATTTGTATGTGTGTCCAGGTATTGTTGGTCACAGTGTGCTTAGAACCTTTAGTTCCCATTACAACAATATGAGTGTATATTGTTCTGCAGACACTGCAGTTGGCAGCAGGCTGATGCACTGTTTCAATGGGAAATTCAAGAGCAATCTTGAATGAGCTGAGGTTGAAATTTTGCAAACATATTTGAGATATGCCCCTTTTTTTCTGGCTTAAACTTTTAAATATAATGAAAATATTTCAACTCCATTTTATAACAAATATTTGTTTCAAATAAATGACAGTGTTGCTCAACAAGCCATAGCCATAGCGTTACTGTCTTTTATGAGTTATCTCAGAACAGTGGAAATGAAAAGTGTAGAAAATGTTGTCGTAGAGCTTATAAAAAGTGTAAAAGTGGTTTAGTGACCTTGGTGCATTGAAACTAAGCTGAAATACAGAAAAGTACAGTTGCATAATGCAGCATTGATTCTTCTTTACTAATTTCACTTGTCACTTGATGTGCTCTCGCCTTGCAGATGTACATGAGAGCCCAGTTCGACTATGACCCCACCAAGGACGACCTCATCCCATGCAAAGAGGCGGGTCTAAAGTTTGAAACCGGTGACATCATTCAGATCATTGACAAACAGGATCCCAACTGGTGGCAGGGCAGTGTGGAGAGCAGTGCTGCTGACTTCGCTGGACTCATACCCTCCCCGGAGCTCCAGGAATGGTAAACAGCTTTGAGACAATAGGACGGATGTCATAGAGCAAAGTAGAAAGTGTTCCTGGTGTAGACTAAATGAAATCTGTCTCTGCTGCAGGAGGGTGGCGAGTAAAAGCAAGGCCAGAGAGGGCAGCCAGTCCTGCAGCCCGTTCGGAAAGAAAAAGAAGTGCAAAGACAAGTATCTGGCTAAACACAGCTCGAGTGAGTATAACACCGGAAGCATTTTTCATTTTCTCTCAACTGTGTACTATTTTTGCTTTTTTCTGCAACAAAAATCCCTTATTTTGCAGTTTTTGACCAGCTAGACGTGATTTCTTATGAGGAGGTGGTCCGGCTGCCTGCTTTTAATAGGAAAACACTGGTGCTTATTGGTAAGTGTCCTAACTAAACTCATTAATAATTAAAGATATAGAATTTCTATGAAAATTGTGGATTGTTTGTGATACAGGTGCCCTAAAAACTTAGATGGAGATAAACGTTGATGAATGTTTGATTAAGCCCCAGGCCTATTGTTCATATTTCCAATATCCTCAAACCTGGTATCCAAATAAATCTACATGTGAGGTGACTACAGAAGTGTCAGAATCAATTTATATTGCTATGACAGAGCAAATATGGTTAGAATATTGGAAAAAAATGTGTTTTACTACAGATAAAAACACTTTATTTAAAACTCAAACTAACCCACATCATAAAGATCAAACTAACCCACATCAGGAAAAAAAAATCTAAATAAGCTCAATTATCTCTCATGCAATTTGTGATTTGTTTGTCCATAAAATCATAGAAATCACACTGAGGATAATTACAGAACATGAAAATATTTACACAAACAGCTTAAATCTAAATTAAATATCAAAATAGTGGTTAGTTGGAGCCCTACTACTTATATTAAATTATTTTCTTATTTTATCGATGATGTGGATATTGACGGTAGAATTGTGTTTTACTACAGATAAAAATACTTTATTTACTGTTGGAGCTGAGGTTTTCTCATGTGATAGATGCATAAAACTTAATGCTGTCCCCGTATCAGGGAGTTTGGGATTTTAACAGGTTAAAATGTCCTTTTCTGCTGTTTTTAGGTGCACCAGGTGTTGGAAGGAGCCATATCAAAAATGCACTATTGACCAAATACCCTGAGAAATTTTGCTACCCTGCACCACGTAAGTACAACCATAGATGTGATGTTTTTCTCTTTAAAAAATGAACAAAAAAAAAAGTTGTCCCTGGGCTAAATTTGCATCTCTGATTCCATGCAGACACTACCAGACCCCAGCGTAAGGATGAGGAGGATGGACAGGAGTATTATTTCATCTCCAATGAAACCATGACCAAGTCCATCTCTGGGAACGAGCTGCTGGAGTACGGCAGCTTCCAGGGATATATGTTTGGCACCAAAATTGAGACCATCCAGAAGATCCAGGATCAGGGAAAAATCGCTGTGCTGGATGTAGAACCACAGGTCAGGATTCACAAGTTGTTGTGAACACATCACATAAAGAACAGTTTGGGTTTGAGGAAGTTGTCCTATAATCTAAACATATTTAAAACATGGTAGTGTTTTAAACACCCGTCTTCACAAATACAGAAAAACACATTCAAATTCACCAGAAAGAGAAGATTTCTGTAAATTACTGACCCTAAAACGTTTCCCTTTACAATAAAAGATGACAAGTTTCAGTGTAGTTAATGAATCTAATACAAATTCTTCTTCATTTTACTGCAGACCTTGAAAGTTTTGAGGACTGCTGATTTCGCACCTCTCGTGGTGTTCATCGCTCCCACCAACACAGCTCCCCAGGTGTGAAATCTTCATCTAAATATACTTTGAAACACCCAGCTTCCATCCAGCTAACAGCTGCTAATCCTCTGTGTGTGTTGTCTCTCAGACGGTAAACCTGCTCATGATCCAGAAAGAGTCCGATGCCATTCTGGCCACGTACAGACACTTCTTCGACGTGGTTCTCGTCAACAACGACGTGGACGAGAGTGTAAAAGGCGTCGAGGAGGCCATGGAGCGAGCCACCTCCACCCCACAGTGGGTGCCTGTATCATGGGTGTACTGACTCGCCAATGTAATAACCTTTTTTTTGTTTGTTGAAATTCAGTGCAATATCACTCCTTACACAAAACCACTGAGTTAGTGATGTCCCAGGTGTGTATGGGTGTACTTGGTTGGTTATTGTTAATTGTCACTTTTTTTGTGCATTTAAATAAAAGCAATATATAGAAAGGCTGAAATCAGAAGTTGGAGAACCACACTAGGAATGTTTCATTTGGTCGTTTAGACGTGTGCTTCAGGCTTTTGAGGAGTAGTTTTGGTGCCACACACCCGTGTGTTTGTTGGAACGTGAGCAAAATGCAAAATAGGACCACAACTGTGAACGAAATCCTTACTTTTTAAACAACAGGATTTTATCATGTCAAACACTGAATCTGGCTTCATTGTCAATTTTCTTTTTTGTTCTTTTTCCTCTGTTCTCGTTAGATTGTGCCATGAAATTGAGACTCTGCATCTGTTTGTTCATACAGTGTGTAACTGGTTGTAATAATGCCCTCTACACAAAACCTTCATCAGTCAGTCATTGACCACCCCACTTCTAACATCCCATCAAAATTGTATACCTCATGGGGTACTGTAAAGGCACTTTTAAACAGTAAATAAATTTCCCAGCTCTGTTGCAACTGTTTCTTTGACTGTCATTAGTGTGGAAATGTGTTTTTTCAAAGCCATTAAAAAAACTATTCGTTTAGTATTGGCAGTTTTAGGTTAGCTGGAAATCTTAGGCAGAAGAGAGACTTTTTTTTTTATTTAACTAAACTGGAGTCAGAAATATCTCACATTTTCTGTGAGAGACTTGGTATTTGTACATTTTACACACATTATCATCTGAGTATGTTAAATATAAAGAGTGTTAATATTGCATAATATTTTTCATCATTATGTTTAGACCACATTTATTTTAAATTTGCTATTTATGTGGTTAATCATGTCTGAGTGGAATATTACACACATCAAATGACTACTCCCCATTAATGAATTCATTTACTAGACAAAATGGGTGCTATAACTCCCACAAAATCTAACATTTTAGATTTGGACTCTTGAGCACAACCAATGGTTTATGTCTGCCTCATATTTTCCAAAAAGAAGTCATGGCTCAAGGCTTTGATCAAATATAAATACGTGTCTGAGTTGTACAATACAAGTAAATCACCTGTGTCTCCCACATTACAATTCTTGCCTCATCCACAGTGTGGGTGAAATATCTACAGGTTCTACATGACAATGAATTTGTTCACCACTTCAAACCAGAGCAGCTATACACAGTTTCCTGTTAATGTGGAAGTCGGCTATTTAATTCAAACAAAATATACCACCCTATGGCAAATAAACTGCTTTTTACGTTCTGCTCACTCCATCGAACTACATTATGTGTCACAAAAATCTTATTAGGCTTCAATTTGTGATGTTTTGTTTGCATTTTGAATATATCAAAACAAGCAAAAAAAAATGCACATTGAGTATTGCATACATATAATAATATACTGCACATAAACATATTTTAACTACAAATTATGCACATAAAGAATAAGGTAAATGATGTTGATGATATTTTTTCACCACAGGCTATTCTGGATTTAATGGAGCATGGTACTATATGTATGTAAATACTATAGCGAGATCATAAAATATAACTATTTAGGTAGCAACTGTTAAGGCGGCAGCAACCAAAGCAGTGTCCACTGAGCAATGAAGCAAAGTTGTGCTATGGCGCCACCATGTGGTTGAGCCTGCAGGATTAAAGCTGGTCTCAGAAAATATTGCAAGTCAACTCAACCTCATGACCTACAGGAGTGAATGTGCATCTCTTGTGACACATTATACGAATAGATTGTGCATAAAGTGTTCAGGTGTAAAAATTGTCAGTTCTGTGGAAGAATTATTCACCCAAAGCCTCCCAATAAGGTAAATCGGCAGCTGCCAAATAGGAGCTTGAAATGAGCTTCTATCATATCGTTTTTTGTTTTTTTTTTGAATAGTAAATGTTAAGGACTATTAAGGGGACACTGACTGGTTACCTGATATTCAGATACTGCGATTGCAACTAAATGCATGGTTTTCTGTTTTTGAGAAAATTGCTGTGCACTGTGCTTCAATATTATAGAAGCATGCATTAAAATAGCAGAAACACAAATGATTGTATGAAAAACAAAGTAGGAAAAAAAGAAAATATATGTAGACATACACATGAAGAAAAAAATCAACATTATGAATTAAACGTGTTGATAATTTGCTAATATATACTTTCATCTTGATTTCACCATATAAATCAGTTTGTAACTGTATACATAAATTGTAATATTTCTATTTTCATTTCATTCAAACTGAACTATATTACTAAACACTGTTTTGGATCTTAATGCAAACACTAAAAAGAAAAGAATGAACTATTGCCCATATCTACTATGTATTTGGTAGAGCAAGACTGAGGTGGTGAGACTCTGGGTTTTACTAGTGCCTATAAGGGACTCATGTTGCAGAGGAAGCCAATAAAAGCGTCAAATGGGGCCAGAAGTTAGATTTAAATGGTTCTTGATGTTGCTCTATTTTTGATTGATTGGCCTTAATTAGACTAGGAATCCCTCTCATGTGGATTACCAGCACAGAAGTACATATACTTCCATAAACACATCCATAATAAATATGCCCTAAAATATCTTCTCCAAAAATAAATAGTAATGCACCATTGTTACAAGGCATGTATTAAAAAACCTGTCTCAAAAGTGAAGACTTTTATTAAAAATCTACACCAATATGACATTCAGGAAGACTAAGACTTTAAGAAATAGACATAAATCTGCCTGCAGCTGGGCGACACGGTGGCGCAGGGGTTAGCGCTGTTGCCTCACAGCAAGAAGGTCGCAGGTTCAAGACCTCCTTGGTCCGGGGTCTGGGACCTTTCTGTGTGGAGTTTGCATGTTCTCCCCGTGTCTGCGTGGGTTTTCACCGGGTACTCCGGCTTCCTCCCACAGTCCAAAAACATGCTGAGGTTAATTGGCAACTCTAAATTGCCCATAGGTGTGAGTGTGTGAGTGAATGGTGTGTGTGCCCCACGATTGGCTGGCGACCATCTGGGGTGTATCCCTGCCTGCCTGTAACGCGCTGGGATAGGCTCCAGCAGACCCCTGCGACCCTAATGAGGAATAAGCAGGTATAGAAAATGACTGACTGACTGCCTGCAGCTGTCAAGCACATACACCAGAACTGACACCCTAACATTTTAATTCTCATGTGCATAAATACCACCATCTTGCTAATATTAGTATGTTTTGTGCAATAAATCAGTGAGGTAGATTTAAAAAATGATTAAAAATATTATCTCTCATGTATATTTGTTTTATATTCTACTGACCATCATATAACGTGTCTAGATAATTATTATGTATTGGCTTTTTATTGATGCTTTATTTTGGCGATCCACTTTGCTATTGTGATGCCTCAGTTTCCTTATTGTGGGTCTAATAAAGGATTAGCTCATTTTATCTAATTAACAACAGTATGTATTTCCTTATTGACTTCATACAGATGCTACAGGCAGGCCAAAAGCCTGGAGTCTTATCTTATGATGAACAGTTCATGTCGCATAAAACATCACATAACAGATGTGTCAACAGGGCAGATTTCGAGTAGGAAACCACTGTTGAACCAGGAAGTTTCAGCTCAGGGAATATTCCCATTACCATTCTATACTGATTCAATAAGAACGGAATAACATTGTCATTCAGAGGGTATACAAGTAGCCTACTTGCAGACATATGTTTTGCTCATGTTTTAGTATTTTGAACCAGTCACCAGATTAATCATTGGTACAAGAGACAACTCCAGTGGATAATAAAGGGTTTTGATATGTGCATGTAATGTATATATCATGTCTGTTAATTTTACTTATTGCTCTGTTTTAATTTCTCATGTAATCTATGTATTTTCCCTCCCACCATCTTATCTCATCTGATCTCAATTTTGCTTCTTAATGCTTTCTATAACATGTGTTCAATGTTTAATTCATGTTTGTTGTAAATCACTTTGAGCTGCAATGATAAAGATTATTATCATCATAATAAATGTCATCATCATACTCAAAATAAAAAAAAGATAGGAAGTGAGAATGAATTATCTAAATTAATTGAATCCTCTTAAAGATTCCTAATGTTTTGTAGTTTTTGTTTCAGGTTTGAAGCTTTAATCTTAGGAAGCGCTCTCCTCTGAGGAGTAAGAGGCTCCCGGAGGACCCATCCTCACATTAATGGTGTCAGGCTTATACAATTCATAATGTGATGCAAATTCATGCCCGCCTCGGAAAAAAAAACGGAACGGTAGGTTGTTATCAGGTGGGTTTCCTCTCCACTCCATCCCTGACCATATTTACTATGAATGATAACCAGGCACCTCAGTAGGCGAAGCTCGCCACACCCCCTTTCAAGGAACGCCATTTTGTTGACACACAGACTTGCAATCAAAATAAGCTCCTTAAACCCCAAGCGTGACCAGGCCGCGTGCTGTACGCGCACGGAACATGCGTAAAGTCGCAAATAACGACGTCTAGGGAGTAAAAATAAATATTTAAAAATAAAAGAAAAAAACGCATCGCTTTAATGAAGCCATAAAGCGGTGGCCGTGAACGTTTTGAAGTCTCCCGGTCACCCATTTCAACATGAAACTCGCCCCGATTGACGTCACCGAGCCATCTTTGTCCACCTAATCCAAAGCGGCCGTTTATTACGCGTTCATTACCGCACGGACTCCTGACAGCGCCAGGCTCCGCTCGTAGCCTGCAGGTGCCGCATCGCCGTAGAAATATAGGAAGGAGAAGGAGCGAGAGAGAGAGAGAGAGAGAGAGAGAGAGAGAGAGAGAGAGAGAAGGGGGTTTTTGTGAGCGAGGGGACACATCTCAGTGGCAGATACAAGCCAGTGCTCCTCCTAGGCTATATAGGCAGGGAAACGCCACAATAACCATCCAAAGGGTGCCAGAGGGTAGAGAGGAGAGCATAAGGCAATCCACATCCATCTGCCAGCCACTTAATACGCGCTAACATTCCCCAGTTCGGATTTCAGCACAGCTGTCTAGCCAACACAACCAGGAAACATGTAAGTACAAAGATTATAAAAGCTGCTTCTTGTATGAGAAATAAATCCACGTTTATTAATGGGAGCTAATTTCGTCCTCACGATTTATCCTGGCAGGCATCTTTGTGCGTGTGTGTGTGTGTGTGTGGTTAGGAGCGCGTTTTGTGGTGTCTGGACGGGCTCGTGTTCCGTCGTGTAAAGACATAACATCATTTCTGTCATAAAATCGCCGATGAATTGGATTTCACAGCTTTCATTTCTCCGATAACGTGACCCGAACGTGACTGTTAGAGGATAAAAAAAAAGCGTCGGCCTAACCTTGGAGCGGCAGACGGAAGCATCGGATTTGTCTGCTATTAAAACACATTATTAGCCTCATTTTCTTTTTTTTTCGCCCCTCCACAAGCTGCGTGTTATTTTATCAAACAAAACGCCTTTATTCTCTCATTCTGCCGTCTGCCCCGCTGCTGTTTCACCGGAGCCAGCACGCACGCATATATTTTTTTATATATTCCAGTTTGGACTGGTTCGATTTGAAAAGGACACCGTCTGTGCCTCGTTTATTCCCATTTTATTTACGCACAGGCTAATTAAAACCGATATAACGCACGATATATTATTTTCTGAGCGTCGCTCGGAATGAATGACGATGAAGCTAATTCTGGAAACAGCAAGGACATATGTTGAACGAGCAGCCCTTCGCTCCAGAAGCGACAGGCAGCGTTTTAGATGGATGGTGCCTGTTGAACATGTAAAGCGTCGACATTATTCGACGAATGCTCCTTCGCCTTCTAATAGACGGCGATATTATTAGCCCTGAATTAGGCTTAGGCCTAGTTTATATTTGCAACCTCCAGCGGGGGGTGGGGATAGCCTAGCCTCCTACAGTATGTCGTCGATTGTCGTGCGAGGGCGGACAGCTAGTTATATATCTCAGCGTACTCCGGGGCTGTTAATGGAACCTGTAAAACATCTCCCCTCCACTGCCTTTGTATGTCCCTCTTTGTTTGCCGTAGCACACATAGTATATAAAGGGTAGGCTAAGGAAAGATTGTCGTGTCAGGGCTTTTTTTTTTGTCTTCCAACACTTACAACGTCCAAATAGCTAACGCACGCCATGTCATTGAGCTGTGGCATTAGCATTAAGCTAATTCTTCCATCTTTTTTTTATTTTATTTATTTTTTTTAATCCAAATCCATCTCCCTTAAGGAACCTACCCACCCCTTGATGTGCAAAGCTGTCATTGTATTTACAGGCCCTGTCAGTGCTCGTCGTGAAATGTTTCATAGGACATGCGTGTGTGTGTGTGTGTGTGTGTGTGTGTGTGTGTGTGTGTGTGTAAGGACAGAAATGAAAGAGTGTTGGGGGTAAAGGTTCCAGTACAGTAACATGACTCAGAATGGGATAGTGAGCTGGGATCAGACGGATCGTGCTGTGGCGCTGTCCAGTGCTGAAATGTCGCTCTCCATTGCTGAACGCTGCTTTTCCATGACAGTGACCACCCAACAGAAACCCATTACACCACAGACCTTTAAATAGTCTATCTATCTATCTATCTATCTATCTGAATAAGAAGAGAATAAATAAATTGATCGTGTCACATTGCAACATTGTAGTTAAGTCTATATACCGATGAGAAGTTAAATAAAATATTAGTATTAATAAATAATAAATAATAAATAAGTAATGAAATGTGGTTTAGCATCTAATCAGAAGTCAAGGACCAGCAAAGTGCTAAATATATAGTATTTACAGCATGATACAATATAGAACAGTGTAATTTGGGCTAGGTTACGTACATAAATAGTATAATATGAAGAAAATATATTTACAAGTATACAGGTGCTAAAAATGCTAAATATGACAAATATTAATATGCAAAAGATCTATACTTACTACCAGTGTACATGGTAGTATAGTATAATATAGTATAGTATAGATAAGTAGTAGCTGTATACTGTTGCATAATAAATTGCTGTATATTGTGCATAATAAAGGGAAAAAAACAATTGTACAATCTGTACAGAGATTAGCAAAGTGCGAATGATTAGTACAGGAGTAGACAGGTGATTGATAGTCTCTCTTTCTTTCTCTTGATCTATCGGTACATCTCTGTCTGCTTTTAGGCTACGCCAGGTATAAAAGACACTTTTAAACTAGTCCCCATTTCATTGGGGACCCTTGGAAACCTTGTACAGACCCCTCATTGTCACAGGAGCCCTCCATGGAAACCACAGGCCGAGACTATTTTTATAGTCTTGAAAGAGGGTTGAATATCTTTAGCTTTCATAGCAAATCTGACATTGACAGCGGACTTGTAGAGAGAGGAATGCGACACCTTATCAATCCAGCATGTCAGATTATCTGTCTTCATCAGATCAGAGTTCTCCTTTAGTTCAATGAAATAATGGTTCCATTTGCCATCAATGTCTGTTGCCTGGATCAGTCAAACCAAGAAATGTATGGATAAACAGGACGGGATGTTACGATCACACTACTATGACCCCATGTATCCCATTATCTGGGGTGCATGCGAACAATTCAATCTGTCACTTCCAATGAATAGTGGACAAGTTTCCAGTTTGCCCTCTGTGGAGCATGGTGGGCGGTATTCACAGGATGGAAGCTGCTGCGATATCTTGCAGCTCTTCCTGCTCGGCCTGGTACCAGTTCAGAGGTGACGGGAGCGTGAACCTCTGCACACATGACACCTTCGTTGGTGATACTCGATGCTGGCAAGAGAAAAGGGCTCAGCAAATGCATAAATATCATGCGGTTTAATATAAAGCAGTAAATATCAGCAGGTTTTTCCTAAAATGTACAAAGAAAAAATGATGATATATCGATGTTTAATGTACCCCTGATTTAAAATTTCTAGTTTTTTTAGGGCTGGTTGGCAGCTGATGGGGACCACAAGCATCATCAGGCCAAGGATTTGTTGTTGTTAGAGGATTAGTCATGTGTATGCGTGTAAAGGTGACCTTTATACAGAGTTTTGTCTCTCATTAGTAAGCTATGCCACACTACAGGCAACATTTAAGCAATTTTATTATCTTTTTTTGTTGTTCTTGTTGATATGGCCACATATTGTAATTAAAGGCAATCTAATAGTAGGCAATCTAATAGTAGGTTCTGCTCTGTGTTTTTGAGGAGTCCTGGTTAACTAATATAAAAAGTTATTGCATGAAAGATGATAATTTTAATTTAACACTGGTTTTTCTTCATATATTATACAAGATTTACACAGTTAACACAGGGGGTTGATAGGGTGAGATTTGAGAAAAGAAAACAATGGAAATTGAGAAAAATAGATAAAACAATGTTGTTTCTGTTGACCTTCAAGGATCTCTTCACATCAGTATGTATCTGGTGTGTTTGTAAGAGCACAGGGGCTAGTACATGTCAACATGAAGACAAGGTGTTTTTCATGGCGCTTTCATTTTTTGACACTCCCTTAATTTCTCTGTCTCACTGAGGTCATTATTGGTGCTCAGGGCATCCAAAAGAGTAGTTCTATGTAGGCCACAATACAACGTGACATGACATGGCAGAATCTTCTACTTGTAATAGAAATTAATTATCCGGACCCTCCAGCACTAAAATATATAACTGTTCATTTTTGGAACTTTGCTCATCCTATTAATCTTAAAAAAAATGAGACCTGATCTGAATTTTAATCACAATACCAACATGTGAGTACTTTTCCATCCATCCAGTCACATTCAAACTACAGAACCATCCATCCAGCTCTGTTTAATTCACAGCAAAACTTAACACTGAATAGAACATGAGCAAATAAACTAATTAAAGGAGAGCTCAAGATGAATAATAATAATAATAATATGATTTTATGACTGCAGATGTACAACATCTGCCTCGGGGAGCAACATACACAGCATGAAAGGCACATAAGTGTATCTGAAATATCCGACACACTCAAAAAAACACTTTGATGTTGAGTAGATGATGTGATGGAATCAAGTAGCACATCACAATATTTAAACATATTCACTGTAATAGCCACACATTCATAATCGCTCTTTATACTTTTCTTTTTCAAGCTGTTTTTCCTTTTTCAGAACAAACATTAGTCAGTCTTATAATAAGAGTCACGCTACATTTAAAGTGCGTGATTTATTATTTCATTTGTGTAGAAAGCCTGTGTTCTGGATGTCTTGTTTTATTTTGTAACACGAGTGCAGTAAACATTTTCTTAGTGTATATACTTTATATAACATATATTTTTTTAATCATTAGGTCTGCCCCAGCTGGAGCCCCTGCACCAGAGGGAGGGAGTCAGGCCCCTCCCAACCTCACCAGCAACCGTCGTCTGCAGCAGACACAGGCACAGGTGGATGAGGTGAGTACTCACATGACTGCTGGAGGAATCTATGGTTTTATCATAGTTCATTGGTTACTGGTAAATCTACATGTAGTTCTTTCTCATTCGTATATACTGCACATGATTAAAAATGTGTTGTTGCTAAGAATACCTTAGATTAGTCATTTCTATAATGTTTCAAACTGTGGTCAGACATGGATCTTTCAGTTCAAACAACTTTCAATCATAACCCACATCTAAGAAAGCATAAAGCATTAACCGCCGGCCTAATAGCTCCAACCCTCATCCTGATCCTGTGTCAATAGCTGATAACACTGCGTTTCTCTGCGTGTCGTTCCCCAGGTGGTGGATATCATGCGTGTAAACGTGGATAAGGTTCTGGAGCGTGATCAGAAGCTGTCAGAATTGGACGACAGGGCTGACGCCCTGCAGGCTGGAGCCTCTCAGTTTGAGACCAGTGCTGCGAAACTGAAGAATAAATACTGGTGGAAGAACGCCAAGGTGAGGATATACAGTACATATAATGGATAAAGGCAGTATTTGACTGTACCAGTGTAAAAAAAAGGAGAGGAAAAGCCTTCGAGATGGGAGAAAAGTCATGGTTTTCCCTAAATCTACCTTTTTTGGCCTTTAATCCATTTAACTGTGGGATTAGATGACTCATTCATAATATCTGCTCATGAATGATGGTGCAGACAGGGCCAGGTGACATTTTGGTTCATGTATTATGAGATTACCTTTATTTGCTGTATTTTGGTGCTGTTAAAATTTTGCTTTACAACACATTACGATAAAACTCATTTGTAGATTCTGTGTTAAATTCACAAATTTGAATAGGAGAAAATGTGCTGCTTTCTAATGACTTTTTTCTTATAATCCACGACTACAGATGATGATTATCCTGGGTGTGATATGCGTGATTGTCCTCATCGTCATTATTGGTAAGATTCTGTTTCACTTTTTTGAGTACATAAATGATCTCATTCTTATCTCATAGTACAAAGAAGCGATGGAATGAATCAATTAGAAAACTGTCAAAAAACACACTCACAAATAATTTGTAGTTTATATGATATATTGTATGTCCCAGATTTTTTTTAAAATTACAATTTCCTCTCTTGTTTCTATTTACAGTGTACTTCAGCACCTAAGAAGAGTCGCTCCTACCCCAGTCTGATCCTAACTTCCTTGCTACAGAAAAAAACCCTCAAATTGATGACAAAAATTAATCACAGATAATTAATTTACTGTATATCTCCCCCCGATTAGCCTCGATATAACACCCCTAAACCCTTCAGGGCCCCATGGCTCCCCCACCTCCACCACCTCGCCTCTGGACCCCTGTCAATATTTGTCCTGTGAGTGTGTGGCCCTGTCTCCTTTCTGGGTACTCTTGGCTTTTCTAACCTGCCATACCGAGAACCAAACACTTGTGACGATGCAACAACAGAAAAGGAAACAACGATTGGCGATAATTGTTACATAACTGATATATATAGTTCTTTGTAGAGTTTTATTCTGATATATATATACTGTTTTGTAGGTGTGTGTGTGTGCGTGTGTGCATTTTGTATTTTTTAATTTTTTGTATTAATTTTACGTATGCTTCAGCGTTAACTACTGCCTATTAATCAAAGTGTGTATCTTGCATGTTATCATCATCTGTCTGTCCCCTGCTTACTCTCTCATTTTGGTGTGTTTTTGCACAGTGGAGTTAGTCTCCATTCAACTCCAGAAATACCAACTGATTTGCGAGTTTGTCTGTGTAACTCGTGCCCAAAAAAGTCAAATTTGTACTAAAAAATATACAAAAATTGGCACTATTCCATAGATAAAACTGCCCTTAAATATTCTCCATCAGTCATATTCACCAAATTTCTATAACTTGATGTCATCAGAAATTCAAGTGCAAGCTCCTTTGCTGGTTTTCTGAGTCATTGCTCACTGATACTGATCAACCATACAAATAATGCATGAATTGTTGAGCCCTTCCCTAGCAATCATTCCCACTTCATTCCATCGTAACCCACCCATTATCTGAGTGTTATTTTTCTCTTTAAATAACTGTAGTGTCTTCAGCACCCCGACCCTCTTTTGTCTCGCAGCATGCTTGAACACCTCAATTTCCTTATAATAATTTCAATACTGCCATAGTTGGACCAATGTCTGTAGATGTTTCTTTTTTATTTTAAATATTACGTAGTGTCTTATTTCGAAAACATTCCTTCATTGCAGTTTAGTGCAAATGCTCTTACTGTAGCACATGTAAGTGTAAGTATCTTTAAAAAAAAAAAAAGAAGAAGAAGAAAAACATGCGATGAAACCTGTGTCGAAAAACGTCCGTCATACAAACCATCAGAGAAAATAGTTATAGTTAAAAGTTGTAAGGGTACATTTGGATAGACAGGAATTGGAGGTTCAATCTGTCCAAATGGGTTTTCTTTTGTAATAGTGGTGATGTTATCTTAACATTACACTTACAGTATACTGTGGAGATGTCATTAATTTCAAACTGTGGATATGGCATTGAAAAACAATTCCAATGCCAGGGGATGAAAATGGCACCGTTGAAAAAAAAATCAATGAATCATTAATTTCCATAAAGTGAAGGTTAATTCTCACTGGTCTGTTACATATGTGGACACTGAAAAGCCTTAGTCTCCAGTCATTTCTGTTAGAAACAGTCAAACACACCCTCACACTTGCGGTTTGTGTCGGAGGGAGTGGCTGACTGCCGGAAAAAAAAAAAAAGGAATCTGTTTAAAATGCACAAACAACCTTGTTTTTGATGGCGCTGTCTGGCTGGTCAATAGCCTGGCCGAAGGAGATCCTCATGCAGCAAAACCTCTCCACACGAAGAGCACATAAAAAAAAAAAAAAGAGACAATTCAGCCTTATTTGCAAACCCGGGAGCAGGGACAGAGGCTTATGAGGACAATGTCAAATTCACAGCTGAGTTTTAGTTCAGCAGGCCGCTAACTTTATAGTAGGTTCAGAAATGTACAGTCAATAAGTTAGTGACACGAGAAGCAATTGTTCAAAAAAGGAAAAAAAAATCTGAGTAGCATTCCTAATGAGTGTTTTGCTAGTGCAGTGGTTCTGTCTCAGTGTTTCTCCCTCTAGTTAAGGCCTTTTTTCTTTTTTAAATATAATAGATTCTATTTTTTATTATAGTATATTTTTGTGTGAAACAGACAGGTAAAGAGGAAAGTGGGCAATCAGTACCATTTGCTGCCAACAGCAGTAAGCTCCTCTTTACCTCTGTCTGGTGTGTTTTTTGTAATTCAGCTCCGTGCGTTATACACTGCCAAGCAACAAGGGAGAGGCTTCTATTGTTATAGCAGTTATTTCTTTTCATTGGTGCCCTTACTGGTTTGGTCTTTAACAATTCTTTTATTTATTTATTTATTTTTGGCATCTTCTCCTGTGTATACTTCCCTTTTTTGGCTGTCTTATGAGCAGGGCAAAACGATGCACTTGTTTTTTTTTGTTTTTTTTTTAAATTTCCCCATGCTCTGTCAAACTAAGGCCTTGTACACATGGACCTGAAATTCCTTCAACCAGCTGAAGGCATTTTTGGGGGCATTTGAAAACCATTTAACATCATTTACAGGTTTTGTCGTGTGATTGTGGTAAAATCTAAGCCGTGAAAAAAGCCAAATCTCTGTTTCGCGAAAACAGCAGATTTACTCTAAATGCTTTATATTTATTATAAACGCTTAACAGGAAGCAGCTCAGCCCATGCTTTGCTGCCACTAAAGCCTATTGTTAGTAATTATACAATGTGTACAGATTGTAGGCTGCAATCACTAGAGAGCTTTAGAAACCATGACATCACTTACGATATTTAAATACTAGTGTGTGTACAGCCTTAGTAGACTTCTCTGTTTTCAACGTAACTTACCAGCTGAGTAGACCAACCTGCCCCCTTTTGCTCAACTCACTGATTCAGAATCCTACCGTGTGTGTGTGGATGGATGTGTGTGTGTGTATGTGTGTGTGTGTGCACCTGTGTGCATCAGTTTGTGTGTGTGTGTGTGTTAGAATAGCTCTGTCTTGGGAATATCCCCAGTTTATCCCGACAGATTAGGCCGCTTAAACCTCAGAGTGAGGGCACGTTGTTTCCTTGACCACCGAAGTACACAAGCAGAGAGGTTGCAGATCTGCCGGACAGTTCTATTAGGAAGGACCCCGACCTTTATAAAAGCCACTCCTCCCCCCTCCCCCCCAGTTTCCCCTATATGTTTTCCTCCCAACAGAACAAAAAGTAAACTGCAGAAGATTACCAAAGACCAGATTTCCATGCTTACGCTGCCAATTGCCATCAAAAACAAGCGGAGAGAAACAGGTTATCCAAACGATTCTAGTCTGTTTTAAATAGCTTATTACCCTTACCTTATCTAGCCACAAATTACAGGACCTTTTAACTACCACACACGGTTTCTACGGTGTGTCAGTTTGGCTTATGAGTGTGCCATTCTAACATATGCAAGTTAAAAAAAAAGAAAAAAAAAAAAAGTAAGGACCGCATGCTTCAAATCTCAAATACAGCCCCCCCCCTTCCCCTCTACCATGTGTATCCGGGCCTGAAGAGAGGTTCTTCAATCTGTAACAGGTTTTTAGACACATGATCCTATAACTAATAATAGCACAACTCTTCTTTTTTTCCGTGTCTCCATAGTGCTGCCAAGTTTTAAACTGAAAAGACATGTAAACTTAACTTTAGCTATTAGACATAATGAGAAAAAAATGTTATAAAAAATCTGCATTGTTTGGTGTTGTAATATGGGGGTGTTTTGGGGGGTAGGGGGTCCTATATCCTCAGGTTTAAGGTATTAGCAATTTACCAAAATATATATGAGGACAAAAAAATATATATTAGCAAACTGTAAAACTGTTTTATTTCTGGCAATAGAAAATCATTACGGGGTTACAAATGTGGTCCTTTTAGCCATCCTGCAGGAGTTAACCACACAGTGGACTGAAGTGACGTAACACTACTGATTGGGGTAGGACTTCTGTGTTCTCCATTAAAATCCAACTGTTGTCCTTGTGAGTGCTCAATTGGTCACAATGGTGAAAACAAAGGGAGTGCTCTATTTTTTTTTTCTGTTGCTTTATTGTCTGTATGAAAAGAAGTGTGCATATATTTTAACACCGTGGCACTTTTTTTTCCCGTTGTGATTCGTTCGTTTTGGTGGGATACGGGGACATGATTTGGTGGAGAATATCGTCTTTATGCCATCCACGAGGATCGTTCAGTGACCTCAACTTAACGCTGTGTTCAGGCTCATTTGGAGCTGCGAAAAAAGGGGTCCAAACCCTCTTCCAGGTTTGAATGACAAACTTGTAAACTCGTGATTCACACTTGGAAGGAAAAAAGCAGAAAGAAACAGACTGACAGGAGCTTATATAATGAAAAAAAAAACAATCAAAACATTCAATAGAGCATCATTTATCGTGTACAGAGTGGGGAATGTTCCCCACATTAACCCCCAAATGGGATGAATGCAGCAATAGGAGGGAACCTATTGAGTCTCTGAGTGTTTAATGGATGGTTATAGAATACAATATTCTACTTAATATATGTTAACATGTTGTATTTTTGAACCAAATATTGTTTTTTTTTTCTTTTGCATCAATTTAATAATAACTCCAGATGTCACTGAATTGTGTGTGTGTGTGTGTGTGCGTGCGTGTGTGTGTGTAAGCACTGATGGGTAAAGGTAAAGAGATGGGAAGCTAATGGGGTGGAAAAAAACAAACAAAAAAGAGTATTTTTACCTTCAATTGTCCAGAATGCTAAGAATGATTCTACAGTTTACATCAGATTGCAGTTTGTATCTACAAGATATATTTTTTGTTTAAATCTGTTTATTTTTGAGGAAAGATTTTGATTTCTCTTTTGGGACCGGGGTTTGGCCCATATTGCCCCTGTTCATCTGGTCTTACAGGAGGGACAGGACTGGAGGATCATGGGCAATGTGCTCAGTTTTATTTAATTTTTGTTTTTCTTTTCCTTTGCTTTTATTTATTGATAGATTTATTGTGCTGTCATTTGGTATGGGATTAGAAACTAAACAAGATTGACTCAACATCCAGGAGAGGAAATTGAATGAAAAACTAAAGTACATAAAATAATTGTAGTGTAAATCTATCAATGTCTTATTATATTGATGAACATCATGAAATATATGTATATTGGAAAAACAGTATCTATGACAACTTGTACTTTTGTGTGTGCTTCACGTGCTTTGTGGGTGTGCAACAATGGGCAGATGCAATTCTGACTGCAATTCTGGGACCTTATCTGACCTGTATGAATAAGCATAAATTTATTATCAATACCAAGATAAACCTCTTTCCTTAATTTATCCTAAGTACATGTGAGTGTGTCTGAAAAATACATGCAATCATGAAGAAAAAAAGTGTATTTTCTGCATCTATTCAGTCTATTAAGGTACAGTGTTGTTTCTTCGCTATCCTACTAACACACATACACATACAAATAAATACATTCATGTACTCAAACATGCACCTTTTTGCTGCCATGAAAACTGCAATCTACTGTCTCAAAGAGTATGAAGAGTCATATTGGAAGTCTAGACTGCACTTATAATAGCTTTATTTCCATGCTGTATGCGTTTTATACATGTCTATATAGAATTTATACATCACTGAATTACAGTGCAGATCACACAGAAAGAGTAAAGCTGTAATGCAGCTCACACAGCCCATTCAGGATTCAAAACTCAATTTAGACAGAATTTATGAAGATTACATGCACTGATTTTTCAGTTACAGCTTTGATTCTTCATCTATATACAAAAGCCCCTTTTCACAGTAGCCACATTGACATGAAACAGGGAAACACAGGTGATACTAATGATACTAATTAAGGTTCTTTTTGACCTGAATGAGACTTTATTTAGTATCACTGCCTGTGTATTATCTTTTATGTCTATCAGTGTTGGAGGAAGGACTCAGATCATTTAATTGATTAAAAGTAGAAATACTGTAAAAATGCTCAGCGTCAAATAGAAAAATTCCTGAATTCAAGTATTATCAGTAATTGAGTAATTTGAGTTGTACTCAAGTAGAAGTACACTTAATACAGACAGTTATACCACTAAAACACACACAAAAGCATTTAATGTTTTGGTTTTATTATTAAATATATAAAAGAACAATTTTTTAAACAGTAAGAATGTTAAAATCTATTATTTTTTGTCAAATACGAATCGGAAAAGTAGCTAAAGCTGTTAAAGTAGAGCAGAAAGTACAATATTTCCTTCTGAAATATAGTAGAAGGAAGTATAATGTAGCTCAAAGTCGTACTTAACTTGAGTAAATGCACTTAATTACTTTCCATCTCTGATGTCAATATGGCTGCTGTGGATAAATAAATTAATAAAGTTTTATTGAACTAAACAGCCTAATGGCATAACAGTAATAATGGAGCAGTATCCTCTCAAGTTATTACAGTGTTCAATACAAATTGACGTCGTTATATAGTAATCGCCCTAAATGGATGCACAGTATGTGTTAAATATGCTTCTAGAACAACGCTGGACTAGCCTGTTCTACGAAAACACCACTGAGAGGCGCTGCAGGCGACTTTTATTTTGAAGCACCTTCAAAATAAAAGTCGCCCCACTCGAAGCGAGATAACTTCGTTCTTTCGCATTATCTGTAGCTTCAGTATAAACAGACAAACATAACCTACGTACGTCGCGGTCAAAAAAGGGTAGCAATTACGTAATGGAAGCGCAATTTCAGTGCATTATTAGCTAACATTGTTAGCTACGACCGTAAACACGACGTAGCGAGAGGGGTGGTTAACGTAATATCACACAACGTAACGTAGTTACGTAGACATATACGTGAAGAGTTCAAGGTTGGTCGATGGAAAACGTTAATAAAACAGCACAGGCAGCAACAGAACACCAGTGAAGTGTAATGGACTCACTTCTCTCAGACGCTCCACCGCCCAGGATGTAGTTTCCTGTTTTCACCACCAGGTGTCACCATGACAACACTGGCCTCCAGTAATGACCTCACAGTAGTAATGACAGCCAGTAGTATACACTGCAGTATACATGAATACTATATTCATGTTTCTAAGAATTTCATTATACTGTGATAGATTTTCACGTTTCTATGTGTTAAGAATATGTTTTTTACAGTGATAATTTCGACAAGGGTTTTATTTATCCGTTTTTAATTCTATTTACTTAAAGTCATATATTAGTCTTTTATTTTGTTTTGTTGTAGTCGTAAATACTGCCAGTGAAGAGTTAAAGTTGGAATTTCCCTGGATGAAATGAGCACAGATTTTTTTTTATTTATTTATTTTTTTTTAATTACTACACATGTGTTAGTTCTCACAGAGCAAGATGTGGGCTAATTCATAATCACCCTCACTGTATAACATCACTTCAATGTTTTTTGTTTTAAATCCACATTAAAATGCCTAATGAACTTCCCTTTGCATGAGTGTTATTTAGCATGTGCAGTGCAGATGCAGTGAGAGACAGAAAATGCTTCAGTGTGGCAAGGCAAGGCTTCAAGGCAAGTTTATTTACATAGTGCATTGAACAGTTGATTGAAGGGGGGAAATAAAAAAAAATTAATTTAAAAAACAAAAAATGAAATAAGATTTTAAAAAAATCCCCCAAAAAACTACAAAAAGTAAAAAAAATTGAAATAAAAAAAAAATTGTCTCGCTCTAAGTATATGTCAACATTCAGGTTTATATATATATATATATATATATATATATATATATATATATATATATATATATATATATATATATATATATATATAAATTGTCTCGCTCTAAGTGTATGTTGACATTCAGGTTTATATATATATATATAAACCTGAATGTCGACATATACTTAGAGCGAGACAATAGTAACTAAATTGCTATGTGATCTGATTACATATTATACAATACAAAGTATATAGTGTATAGTGTATTTTTGTGTGTTTGCAGTTCCATAAGAAGTAACAAAAGTAGATCCCTGCAGCAACAATCATTTTTCTTTGATTGCATTTCTATGATGAAATATCAAGATCTCAGAAATTCCCATTTAGAAAAATAAAATATTTATTTCTTCTCTGATTATTGACACAAAGAGAGGCTTTCATGGTGTTTCTACAGTCAATGGGATTGCTTTTCTATCTGTTGTATGATATTGTCATCACCAGCCTGGCAAATGCTGGTGGGAAACGGTGTGTTTTAGGGTCCCGATCACAAGAATTCACTTAAATGTTAAAGCCAGATGAGGCACTATGAGTGTTTCAGCACATACCAGTCAACACACGACATACCACATTTCACAATCCAGAGTTGAATCCAGGAAAAAGCTTTTATGTCTCAGCGAATTCTCTCCTTGATTCAGAGTGATTTTTTTTTTTTTAAATTGTGAGACAATTTATGATCATCAACTGATGACACATATTTGATATTTAACTCAATGAAAAAATAAATATACTGTCAGTTCAATGTTGATTTACTTGCTTTTTACTTATTTAAACCTGTTGCTCCTAAGAGGAGAGCATTGGTCAATGATGATTTCCCCCACCTCATCCTGCTCTGTGCTAATATCTCCAGATATAACCATCTATAATCCACTCTTCCATTTTGGCTGTGACACTCCTCCTCCAGGTGTTGCTTGGCCACCTCTCTGTCACATTTACTATGTGGGATTCACTTCAGGGCTTCATGTATGATGGAACTCTGTGATGGAATTATTCTTTTTTTTATTTCTACTTCTATTGCAGGCTGCTTTAACCTTTGGCACATCGCTCTGTTATTCATTTTTTCAGGCCCTCTGGTGTTAAATAATACGTCTGAGGCAGTTGTTGATGAAGATTTGTAGCTTGTTCAAGAGACTCTGTTGTTTTCCAAGTCTCAGATCCAAAAAGGAGTATAGCTTTTATGCTGGACTTGCATAAAGTGTGATGTTACGTGGTTTCCAGATGGCTCCCGTCATACCGAATGCAGCTGATTCAACTCAACGTTAATATGCATACTTAACAGTTTGGAGCCTCTAAGGCTCTGAAAATGTAGTTCTCTGATAGGAGTTTTCTCATTAGCAGCAGGATATCATCATTTCTTGTTAAATTCTCATCTCATCTGCACGTGTTTCTATTTATTTCTGAGGTCATGTATAATGTGGCCTACTGTTCTGGGCCGCATAATTAAGAGATCTTTTTTAAACTTCAAAAGAGTGAGAGGATCTCACAGGAACCACAATTACAGTGTAGAGATGGACAACAATTGTTATGAAAGCATCAGTTTTGCACTGTTACCTTTTCTGTAAGCATCAGTTTCTACATCCAGTGCTTAAGTTGTGTATATGTGTCACATTACATAGTATTTTTAATCACAGCGATCACATTGGACATGGATATGGGATCAAGTTGCCAGGGGAATGCGTAGAGTCATCTGTTGAACGTTGGAATGAATGAGTCGTGGATGTGACCTCAAAAAAACAAAACTATTTTCACTTTGTCAAGCTGTCTCTCTGTTAGATAGTTTTAGGTTTGTTTTCCATTTTTTGGATTTCTCCAACCCCTTCTCTGTCCTCCTCTTCTCTCCCAGTCACACACTCCCCTGCTGCTTTTTCCTTTGACCCTCCGAAAGGAATGTGATTTCAGCTCGAAGGATCCATCAGGAGTTGTTGCAGAAACCTATACCTTGGCTTTGATTCCTGTTAAAGTGTAAAGGTCACTGTGACTCCTACGCAAACTGGCAGAGGCTGCGCTGTTCTGCACACTCAGACGCTGTCCGCCCCCCCCCAGCAGACTCCTTTAGTCATTACATTCCTGCCTCTGCTGCCTCTTATCAGGACTTAACTTTAACATAAACACTGCAGCGCAGCCTCACAGCGGGACCAGAGCACCAAAACAGCCCCGTGGAGTTCTAAAGCTTTTACATGTGGCAGCAAAACTATTTTTAACAGGCTGCAAGAACCTGTGCAATGAAAAAACATAAAGCCGTTTACATCACATTCGACTGGAGAAACAATCTCTCCGTGGAAACTTTACTTTGTGGTTTTATGAGTTGTCCATCCTGCTTGCGCCAGGCATTAATCAAGGTGTTGCGACACTGCATAGCATGAACGCATGAAAGTTTTATGGCGTTATTGGAACGGCATCCCCTCTACAGGCCTCAGTAATGTGGGCCAGAGGGTTGGCTCATCAGTGAACCTCCACAGAGAAACAATACTTCCCCCCTCTCAAGTGTTATTGTTGCCTTGGTGGATTGCAGGGGCAAATAGACACTCTCCAGCTCAGATGTCACGGAGCCGAGGGAGTTCCTGGGGCTTAGGGGAATGTGGTAGGAGGAGAAGGCATAATGTTGATGATACATCCATGTTTTATTGGAGATTTTTTAAGCTCCTCTTTGCTTTTTAAGTTGATGATTTTACTAGAAATGTGACACTATTCAGTAAACTAAAGGTGCAACACCTGGTCTGCAGTGGAATGTGCAGATTTATGGCTCCACTTGTTGAGTGTTTTCGTCCCTAGAGCCTCAAGGCTCTGCCTCCACCTGTACACGCCACATAATGATCAGAGCAAATTCTCAGAATCCACATCACAATACCCACACCCAGTTTGTTTTTTTTCATTTTACTTTTAACTTCCAACCATGCGAAGAAGTAAAAGCCAGAAGAGCTCAGCCGCACCGTGTGATACTATAGTCCCTTCTCCTCTCTGTCCACTTTTCAAAGATGCCCCCTCTGTTATATTGAAACCAAGGTTATTATGGTGAAAACATCTGGCTCTAATTAAAGCCTCCCTCCCTCCTTCCCCACACACGTCATCTTCTTTCTCACCACCCAGCGGTCCTCTCAGCATCTCTGTCTGTCTCTTTATCCATTCTCGAACTCTCTTCCCTCTCCAATTCCTCCCCAGTAAGTCATTCTCTCCGCCCATCCCGAGCAGGCGGCCTCCTTCTCCTCCTCTTCCTCCTCCCCTGCAGTCTTTCACTTCTTGCTTCCTGCTATCACCTCCTTTCTCCTCTCTGGTGCTGCATCATGATGCAAATGGGCTGCATGTGGGGTCTCTTCTTGTGCCTGTCGTTGAGTTTGGGATGGACCAAGGCCCAGCAGACGAACAACTCCAGGTGAGGTGGCAGTGTGCGGAGAGAGTTTGAGAGATGTGGTATGGACGATGTCTCCTCATGACATATATATCTTAACAAAAATCAACTGATGAGTTCACAAGAGTGTGCTTCTTTTTTTACTCCAAATTCTTTCCTGTCTGTGTAAGTGAATTCTTTCCAGTTCCCCTGTTGATCGGGTACAGAGTTGTCCTGTTGGCTTTTGGCTCGTGGCGGGAGGCACGTTCTGGTCTACAGTGACTGAACGGCCACAGATGTTAATGCTTTTGCTTCTGCCTGTGAGGTAGAATCTGAGCAACTTGGCTCTGGCTCTGGACATCTTGGCTCTGATCAACAGACGTCTGACTCTGTTGGGGTCTGCTGTCTGAACTCCTGTTTTTGTGTGTGTGTGTGTGTGTGGGGGGGGGGGGGGGGGGGGTCTAGTTTTTCCACTCCAAGTTAGTGGCGTGGACAAATAGCTCGCTTTCTCATTTCGTCAGAAATGTCACGTGAATTATTTTTGGGGATGTTTCGTTTCAGTTTAAACAAAAAAACGTGAATGGGCGGTAGGCGGCCACAGGAAAAGCAAACATCAGTCTAACAGGCATATTCTTCTTGGCTCATGAGTACACAAATGTGTGTTATTTATTCCTTCTGGAAACAGCAAGCAGTCGGAAACTTTCCCTTCTGTGGAATGAACTCTGACTTTCAGTGATTTCTGCGAATAATGCTGACACATTATATTATGCGACCGTCGATTACAGTGATTTTGCAATTCAACACAACGTAAAAATCAGTGATATGTAAGGTCAAAACAGTTGTTAGTTGACAGTTTGCCTGTCAACTCAATCTGAACCTGTATGCTTTAATCTCAACCCCAAAATTAGCAACAGCTGGAAGTGTTGCATTATTGTATTGCTACTTCATCATGAACTGAGTATGACTTTTCAAATTAAGAGTGGGCTCAGATCTTTTTTTTATGATTGGAATGACTGATAACAGAGCAAAACAGAAAATAAGTTGATAAATGTTTTGAAAAAGTGCTCTTTTTGTGTGTGTAATCCAATTGTTTTAATTAGGGAAAACAAATGCAAGAATGGATGTAACATCTACACTCTTCAGAGGCTGATAACGTGTCGCCCGATAATTGACTCACTCCATTTTTTTCAGTGGGATTTTGCAATTCCTCATGAGCCAAGCAGAAGCCAAGCAAAATAGTTGTATCCGTGGGGGGGTTGACAGTGAACAGTAATACTCTGTTGTCTCATTGACCCTGTTCCTGTCTTCTTCATTAAAGGCCTGTCTTCCACTGTGGAGGAATCCTGGATTCAGACTCAGGCTTCGTCGGCAGTGAGGGCTTCCCGAACTTCTACAAACCCAACAGCAAATGTACCTGGCACATCACAGTGAGTCTAAATCCTAATCATCTAAATACCACCTATTTCCTCGCTCAGTCTCTCAGGGTCTGACTCACAGGATATCTCTCTTGTTTCCAGGTCCCAGAAGGGAACGTGGTCATGCTCACCTTCCGCATTTTTGACCTTGAGGCCGACTCACAATGTCGCTACGACTACCTGGACGTGTACAATGGTCAGTCCAACCTGGTGCAAAAGCTGGGCCGCTTTTGTGGAACTTTCCGTCCTGGCAATCTAATCTCCACCACCAACACCATGATGCTGGAGATGGCGTCAGATGGAGAGACGCAGGGCAGGGGGTTTGTGGCCTATTTCAGCGGAGTCAAGCCATATGTAGATGGTATGTGGTCATATATTAGAATGATGAAGTGTTTTTTAATTTTCTGTAATTTACTTAATACCATAAAAGCAACAAGTCCGATTTGTGATCACTTTTGCATGAATATTTCAGGGTTTTGTCCAGCATTCTAATGAAGGTCATCTATCCAAATAAATATTGTCTGTTCTTGCTGTAATCTAATCATTTGTCCTCTTCATACTGACCATTAGAAGATCCCTTCATAATACACTTACAATGTAAATGGGAAATGGACTGAAGAAAGCTTCAGTTGTCCAAATGAGTCAAGTCAAGCTGTCTTTCAATGCTACAGTGTTTTCAGTGCCAAAGTCCTTCTTTTTATTATTATTATACTTCAGGGAAACACTGCCCAAGAAAACAAGCAGATGGAATTTGGCAGATAACAACTTGATATGACTATGTAGACTGCTGAAGCCTCTTATAAAATTTAGATAAACTTCAAATGCATTTTTTCACATATTGACCCCTTGAAAAATTATGAACCTATTCTTTATGTAACTTCGTAGTGTTTACGATACAAAAAAAATAAATAAGACTTAATTCCACTCCATCTGGATCACCCGGCTTGCTTATATTTTCCTCATGAATACCTTTGAATCTGTCAACATTAATATCAACATTAACAACAGCAGTTCGTAACTGTGCAACATAAGTGTGATTGATGTACCATCTGATTGTTTTATTCTTAAATTAATGAGGAGAAGCCAAATGCATAGTTCATAGACTCCAATTTCCTGTTATCTTCATTCATTATCCTCACGGAGAATTACATTTTGTTTTAGACCATCAGTTCTGTGGGGGCAAGATAACAAAAGCCCAGGGAGAGATCTCAACGCCCAACTGGCCGAACAAGAAATACCCACCAGGAACCAGCTGCTCCTGGCTCATCACTGTGGCGTCTGATATGGTCGGCAGCGCTACCAGCATGAAAACATTTGAAATCAAGGAAAAGCTGCTCTGCAAGTGCTCATTTTAACGACTAATCCTGTTTCTGTTGGTACCAGGCAATCCAGGTAAATTTTGATAAGTTCTTCCTGGAGGCTGACACTTATTGTCGGTTTGATTACGTGGCATTCTTCAATGGCGGCGAAAAAGATGATTCGCGGCTGATTGGAAAATACTGTGGCGATGAAACCCCAGCGTAAGTGACTGAAATTCTGTTGACCTTTGGAGGAGTTTTAAATCAACTTTCCAGCTCATTTTCTTCCTGTCTCCTTTGTAGGCCAATTGTCACCAGTGGCAACGTCCTACTGGTCCAGTTTGTGTCTGACCTCAGCGTGACATCCGATGGATTCATGGCCCGCTATACCACCGTCCCAGTTGGTACTCAGGTACCACGTGAGACTGATACGAGAGCCAAACCTTCAAAACCTGCTGTCAAACCTGCTGTCAGACCCGCTGTCAGACCCGCTGTCAGACCCCCTGTTAGGCCTGCGGTACCTGAACCCGTCCCCACCCCCAAATATGTGCCACCTCCTGCTCCTGAGTCCACCGTGAAACCCAAACTGGTCAAGCCAACAAGAGGCCGCGGACCAGTCACCACTGGCCAGGACAGAAGGGTGCCTGTCACGAGACCAAATGGACCAAATGGACCAAATGGGCCAAATGGAAAGAAGCCTGGTGGGTGGATATATTGTTATTGTTACAATGTGCACACTGTGTTTGTGGATGTTTCGATCTGAATCATGTATTCTTTGTGTTCTTAGTCCCTCAAAATCCACTGTGTGCCAAAGCCTGTAAAAGAGATGGAACCATCAAGTCCAGTTTCTGTGCCAGTGAATTTGGTAAGTTTCTTACCGTTCACATAAACACTACCATCCAAAGGTTTGGTGTCACTTAGTAATTTCCTTATTTTTGAAAGAAAAGCAGTTTTTTCAATGAAGATAACTTTAAACTAATCAGAAATACACTCGTTAATGTGGTAAATGACTATTCTAGCTGTAAAGTCTGCTTTTCTGGTGCAATATCTATAGAGGCACATTTCCAGCAATTATCACTCCAGTGTTCTAATGGTACAATGTGTTTGCTCATTGCATCAGAAGGCTAATGTAATAAAATTTTATATCCATTTTACAACTCATAGTGGTAAATAAAAGTGTGACTTTCCATGGAAAACACTAAATTTTCTGGGTGACCCCAAACTGTTGAACGGTAGTGTATAATTTACAGTTAACCAATCAAACGTTGCGTTCTCACTGAGCACTCCTTTCTCCAGCTCTAACCGGGAAGGTGACCGCCCTGACCCCTGGGCCCCGCGGCACTCTTTCAGTTAGCGTGTCCATCATTAAGACCTACAAAGCCGGCCGGCTAACCATCACGCAAGTCGGAGAAACCATGTCGGTTAAGTTGGTGTCACAATGCAAGAAATGCCCATTGCTCCGCAAAGGTACGGCTGCTATTAGATTCACACACACTCACATGTACCAGCATCACAAGGAAGTAATACTGATTCATCTCTCTGCTCGCTCTGTCTTTGTTTATAGGTGTCAACTACATTATCATGGGTCAGGTGGATGAAGAGGGCCGTGGTACCCTGGCACCCGGTGCATTCACAGCTCTATACAAAGCCCCGCATCACAAACTGTTAATGAATATCAACAACCAACCCTGCTAACCTCACAATTCTTCCCAGGCCAGGAGATCCAAACAAATCCAAAAGGTTCAATGTGAAATACAGATGTTCTACTAAAGCACACGATTTCAGTAAAACATAGCAGCGATTTTATACAGCGCATTAAAGACAAATACTTTGTTTTTTATACAAGCACCTGCCAAACCTTATGTTTGTAATTTATATATGAATAAAGGTTTTTATATCTCTTTCACATGGTTTGACTGCAGAATTATTTGTATATTTTAAAGCCCTTTTTTTTTCTTCTAACCGTGAGTCTGCAGAAAGGTGACTCTGGTTCCACCTGGTGGATTTGAAGCAGAATGACAATCAAGGTGAAACATTTTCTAATCCGACAATATATTTTCATAAAGAATCTGTGACAGGTTTTAGATTTAAAACATTTTTTTGGCACAAGGTCACCATTAGTCATTTAGTCTACCATCAAGATGTCAAATCGCATATGGAGATTTGGATATAATTGAGCCTGGAGTAAAACACATTACAAATCATAGCATGTAACAACATTGGAATATTATGACATTTACCAGAAAAATATCATTATACTGTAACAGTCATTAGCAGAGGTAGACAAAGATCCCAAATAAATCCCAACTATGTTCTGAGTGTTATTTTTCTGTCTGAAAGTGAATTTTATTGTTGTTAAATACCAATGTAAAGGATATATAGCCATACGGTTACATGACAGCACTCGTGTGCATGCTCCACAGTAATTAAGATGTCAGAAAAGAAACCACAACATGAATCATCTGACTGCACCTCAAACACTGACAGCAGATTGTATCTACTTTCGTGTTTATAGGCCACATGTGTTTGACAGCCAAAGAACAGCTGTGGAATCATGTCCCGTAAGTGCTTTTAACCCTGCTCTCTGATTTGAATTGCACCTTTTAGCCCATTGGCGAATCCTCCAAGACTCCGCATTTAAAAAAACAAAAACATTTAGGCAATAATTCATAAATAATTCAATACATAATTGTTGTCACATATATATTGCATGCAAACATGAATACATACACACATATAACCTGCATACATTGGCACATACTGTACATTAATCTACATGCCTTTACATACAATACCAATACTCTACAGATCTACTGACAATTCAGTACAATAGTGTGATGCTGAATACAATTGAATCCTATAAAAATAGTTTAAAAAAATAAAGTATATAAAAGTAAAAAGTCATTTTATCAATTCACAAAATGAAAGTTTGCCTTCCCATTTTTTTTTTTTATTTTGTCAGTACATAATGATTTTTGTCTCTTATGTTAACTTGATGTTGATGCCAGTTTATCCTTAAAACTAACTGTCTTGATTACATTTTTGAATTTTGCAAATTAGTGCAACAGTATGTTGTCTCACATATTCTACTCCCGTGGGCCATCCCATCATAGTATGTACTTCACTCACTCAAACCCATACCTAAAGAACGTTTTAGCTGCCTGGTTTAGTGTGATCTGCAGTCTCCTCATATCTCTCTGAACTGCATTACTCCACACTGCACAGCAATAATTAATGTGACTGTAGATTACACTATGAGATATTACCGTAAGAATGTGTTGAGATAAAAATGTTGCAATTTGTCCAACCATTTACACCATCTTTATCACTCTTTTAGAACAATTTGTAATGTGAGTCGCCCGGGAGTTTTGTATTTTAACTTCCAATAATTTGACTCCTGTAACCTAATTTATTATAGTGATGACCTCGATCACTCATCCATGGAAAATCCGCAGACTTACAATAATGATGTTGTACAAATGTTTACATGATTGGAATCATATTTAATCACTCAAACCCATTCACTGTATTCTCTATGTCTTTGAACTTCACCTCTTAACCTCGTCTCTTAAATGTTTCACAGTCCATCACGCACAGTTTGCAGCGTTCTATACAAAACACGAAGCTCAGCTGTCGAGTGACGCTTTATTGTAAAAATGTATCTTTAAAAGTACATAGAAATATAGAATACAAAAATCTATAATGATATCAAACAATCAAAGTAAAAATGATGAATTATGATGAATTTTTACAATGGTTTTTAAAATAGAAATACAGTGGCAATCTGACTTTTTTTTGTAAGAAAGAAAGAATCCAACTCTCCATCCAACAGTGATACATATTACAAGCACATACCACCCTCCTCTCCTACACCCATACGCTGCCCTTCCCCTCCCTGTCTGAAGCTCCCTGCTGGCCGCAGCAGCCTCCGCGCCCCCTCCTCTGGCGCGAGGCGGGCAGGTTCTTGTAGACGGCGCGGCTGTAAGGGATGAAGCACATGCCCAGCTGGAGGTGCCGGGCCAGGCGGCAGAAGGCCGCCAGCGCCAGGACCAGCAGAGGGGTGAGCAGCAGGAAGCCCACGACCAGCAGAGCCACGCAGCCGGTGTCGTCCAGCAGGTCCGAGCAGTACAGAGACGTCCCGTGGGGCTGCACCTGGAAAGCACCAGAGAAGGGAGATGGATGAATGGTGGCATGGATGCAAAAAAATCTAAAAAACTGGAGAGACAACACCAACCTGTGTCCTAATTGCACAATAATTCCCTATCCCAGACACCAAGTCAATTGTTCTCAAACTTTTTTTTACATCAAGGACTCTTAAACTAGACCATGGACACCATCTCATAAATTATATTGTATATTGCCTTTATTATACTGTATAATATTGTATTATTAATATATATTATTTTATATATTTTTATATATAGTCTGTGTGCAATCTTTTCTTTTTCTTGCATATCACTTGTACTGCTTCTACTGCTGCTGCTAATGCAATTTGCCCACTGTGGGACAAATGAAGGTCTTATCTTATCTCATCTTATCTCATCTTATCTCATCTTATCTTATCTTATCTCATCTTATCTCATCTTATCTTATCTCATCTTATCTTAAGATGTTTTATAAAAGAAAGTGTCAGAAATCTAAGGCCAAAAGTTATGGAGGAAAAAACTGCCACAATCAAGAATAAAAAAAAAATAAATAATGACTTATAACATGAGTCTACATAAATAAAAACACCAGTAGATGTCTAAACATATTTAATTTTCCATTTAATTCATTCATAAAATTAATTTAGTTTTACCTTTTATTTTTAAAGTATTTCTTTATTTATTCTCACCTGAAAATATAAAATGGAAAATACATTTTGAAATAAATAACTTCATGTGCAAAGGAAAAATAATACACAAATAATAGGAAATGAATACTAAATTAAATACATTTATTTATTTATTAATACTGGGAGTCCTCCACACAAATGGCCCTACATTCTGTTACTGTGGAATTACAATGAAAATAATTAAAAATTTAATTATTCCCTATTTTTTTGGGGACCCCCACACCTCTTCAAGGACCCCTGGGGGTCCCTGGACCCCACTTTGAGAACCACCTTTGAGTATGCAGTGTAATTAAGTCTCTATGATTCTAAACCTACTGGATTTCTGACTGGGCTGCTGCTGTACGCTATTGCCCCACAATGCATTGCACAAAATGAACTCGAGCTACTCCTCACAGCTGCAAAGAATTTAAGTTAAGCTCCACAAAGATTGGTAAGATCTTGGAAAACAGGATCAAATCTCAGGAAAAACATTTGTCTTTCTCTTTGTGGAGTTTAATCGGCGGTAGCATTCCAGATTCACAGTTTGATTGACAGTATCCACCATTGGCTGTCAGTAAAAAACGTAAACTGAGATATTATGATCAGAAACAGATTGATAGTTACATGTTTTGTACCATTTTCCTCTTATCAATCTGCACCCTCTCTCACCGCAATCAAAAAAACAGAAAGAAGGCGGAGCCTTACCGTGGAGTGGCACAGGAAGCCGAATATGATCATGGCGAGGGCCGGGGTGAGGATGACGCCGAAGATGACGCTGGCCAGCGAGGCGTTGATCAGGGCTATGATCATGTTCTGCGCTGTGACCAGCACGGAGCATGCCCAGCAGTCCAGGGAGCCCCGTAACTCCAGAGGGGCGTCAGCGGCCTCGCTGCCGCCGCCGAGGGAGTACGGGGGCGGCACCACGACCCCTGACCCCGCTCGTGAGGGGGAACCCAGCTCAGATGGATGATCAGATAGCGTCTTCTCCAGCGTCCCGTTACGTGAAAGACTCATCTTTTTAGTGGTCTAAAAAGCAAAAGAAACCTTCAAGTGATTCCTGAATCTGCAGTAAAAATATACATGTATGGACACGATATTCTGGGTTTATTTTAATCCTCCTGTTAGGAATGAATGTTCACATTCTGGGGAAAACTGCATCAACAGATTTTGTGTCTGATGGTGAAAACAGATTAAAATATGTATAATATTTAAAATAAATTACACTGAAATGTGGCAGAGCCATGTCATGTTTAAGACTACCCCAAAAAACATGGAAAGAGAAAGAATGTCGGTCCATTAAGTAATGGTCTTCTTAAATAATGTGGTGAAAGGTGTGGAAAGTCAACACAGATAAACTGCAAAAGCTCTAAGTGCGAGGAAATGGGCTCCACTGACCCCACCTCCAAACTCCACCAGCCAGAACAATGAGCCATGCAAGGAGCTGCTGGAAAACTGTGAAAAGCCCACTGATCACTGTGTTAGAACAATGTAATGATTGATGATTCAAAAATAATGATTTACTGGTAGATGGTGTACGTGTGAGCTTGTTTATTTCCACATCATATTTTGCTTTCCTGCTATTTTGTAGACTCAGGCGTTCTCCGGAGGGACCTAAAAAAGCCCATTTGATGAATTGCAGGACAAGTGATGGGAAAATGACAGGGCGGGTGTTCATGAGCGTGTTCGCAGCTACCGTTAACGTGCCAACGGCCGCATGAACGCAAGGTGGTTAAGTAGCAATCTATTTGTGCTTGTGTTTGAGACGACAAAAATGACGTGTGCTCGTTTGTCTCGAGCAGATTTCACTCCATAAACAGGAAACTGCTTTAAAACAGGCACATCATATGAATTTAAACACCTATTAGTATTTGTGCTAAACGTGAATACAGTTTCTTCCAGTGCCACACATTGGAAAACCAAGAATCGACTGAGACTTGGAATTTAGTAATTCACAGAAAAACACTTAAAAATGCTGATTTTAAACATTTCCTGCTCCCTTAACAGTTTTCCTATTTAATCCCGTGGCCTAAAAGACAATTTTGAAATCAGTGTTACTTTGAATCTTTTTTTATTATTATTATCAGTGAAGTCTGTTCCATTCACAAGTGGAGGAGCACAAACACTTGACTTTTGATGACATCATCAACGCAGCCTTCTCGATTCTAGACAGAATTCAGTCAGCTTTATAAATTAAACATAAGTCTCCAGAATCAAAGAAATAACATCAAATCAATGGGCTCAGTGTGTCAAGTCGCCCGAGTTTATTCATTTGGATCAGCACCGGCATTTGTTTGTTGCCGGTTTCTTCGATAAAAGAAGTGATAAAAAGGCTTCTACTCACCGTGTGATGTGTGATGACCGTCCTCCTGCCGTTAGATGCTGGCGGTAAATGAAGAGCGCCGGGTGGTCAGACACAAAGAGAATTTCAAGAATTTCCTCCTGATGTATGCCTTCTCTGTTTTAAAAAATCCAAGATCTTGAGGTGAAGGTTGAGTCGCTGCTACTTAACAGAATCTAAACCGTTCACCTGTTGTTTTTTTTATTTTATTTTGTTTCCTGGCCTGTTTTACAGGGAAAAAAAAGAATAATATAAAAGATATTTCCTTAGACTTCTCCCTCAGACGTCTTGGACTGGGTCAGAATGGAGCTCTGCGGACTTGAGGTGAATTCTGCTTTCCCACTGGCTTCAGCGCTTCCTTCCCTGACATTCTGTTTCCTCACTCTGACTCCACGTTGAGATATGATTGAGTGTAAAAGTAGTTACGAGTGTGTGAGTCAGTGTGTGTGTGTGTGTGTATCCTGTGTGCCTCTAATGTGAAAGCACAGAAAGCTGGCTGGGCTGAATCTAGGCAGGGGAGCAATGGAGTTTTTTTTTTTTTTCTGTGATAACCCTGGAGCCCAGCTGTGGAGCCGGGGGAGGGTTTGGAGAGTGTTTATTTGAACAGATTAATGTGTTCAGGGTAACACTGCCCACTCCACACTTTACACTTTCTCTACATCGCCATCAAACACTGATAAAGCCTTGTTTCGACATTGGAAACAACTCAGCTGGTTTAGGATTGATTTTGATGCTCAGAAGTAAAATAATAAAAAAAAAATGTCACAGCATCACAGGTGAAAGTTCTTTTAAACTGTTATATTAAATGGCCGTGATACATTGATTTACTGGAGATGATGAGGGTGAGAACAATAAGGAAGCGGCCTGCTCTTACTCAGCATTCTAGAATCTAGAAGGTAAGACCAGAGTTGCTTTTCAGCGTTTCAGAGGCAGGGGCTGAGGGTTGGCCCTTGACCTTTTTGATGGAAAACAGAGCTCCACTTTCAGAAAACACAAGGAAATGAGGATGGGGGGGGGGACATTGACTAATTTGGTGGTGGGGGGGGAAAGAAGCTATCATGGGACTGATAAGAAACCATAGGGGCTCAGTTCAAAGGGTGAAATTAGTATTTTGATATGAAGCCTCATTTTTTTTTATCCCGCTCTGAACATCTTTGTTTATTTGTTTCTTCACAGGGCAGATATATACTCCCCGGAGAGAGTGAGGGCATTTTAGCAGTCGTTACAGGGAAAAATGATCAAAGAGCTAAAGGCATTAGGGCTCTGGGTACAAAAAAAAAAAAAAAAGTGGGAGCAAAGGTTGTTTTTGCCATTAACAATGCCACTGTGAGTGCTGTTTATATGTGTGCGTACGTCAACGTCTGGGGGATTGGTGGAGGAAGAGAGGCCTTCCTGTCCTTGGAACCGGGATATCCGCTGCTGTGGCCACGGTCTACGATGAGCTGTCCCCGCATTGGAGGTTTTGGCATTCTCATGTCCTCTCACACATTTCTGAGAAGGAAAGACAAGTTAAGAATAGAAACCAGAAAGACAAAAGCACAAAAGGTAATGAGGCTTTACGTAAGGCGCCTCAGCGTAGTTTCAGGAAAGTTTTAGAACCCTCATATCATAGGATGTGAGAGCTTAATTGCGTTTTGGTTGTAAGAAGGTCTGGGTGCTATATAATACTGTCGCTTATTTCAAAACGCTCAACCCACAGAGGAATGCTCACAGCCAGTATTCAGAAATTGTTCCTTAAAGGTCCCACTTGTTCAGGGTTCCTTCAAGTGTCTCACTGCTGCTTTATGAAGCACAGGTCATTTTTGGAAATGAAAAGTGACTATTTTCACCTTTAAAGGTCTCGCATATTACACTGTTCCTGGGTTTTATTTGAAGTTTTGTTATCGCTAATTATGGCACTCTAGAAAGAACATGGTGTTCTGTGTCACTCTCATTAGGCAAGGCAAGTTTATTTCTATAGCACATTTCAACAATTCAAAGTGCTTTAGAGAAAACATTAAAAGCATCAAGATACAAAAACATAAAAAGAGTTGATTAAAAGGAGAAAAATTAAAAAAAAATAAAATAAAAAAACAAGAGCAATTTATTACAATTAAATAAGATTACAAATTTTAAAATGGAATTAATTTTGATTTGAATAGATGTGGCGGTTGGGTAGTGTCTGGACAGTTGTGACATCACAACTTCACAGAAGTCCTGATGTTTGTTTTAATGTTAATTTACTTGAATACATAACATTATTCAATATAAATGTGTTTTCTCTATTCTAATAAAAAAGAACATTTACATTTCATTTACTATTAAGATCACATTGTTACTTTTCACAAAATAGTATCAGAAACTATGCTATAAGTAATTCTCTCTACTACCATAACTACTAATCTGTGGATGAGTAGCCTCAAACAAACTGGTCCAGTAGAGACACACAGTGACGAGTGGCTGTATGTGTAACAAAGCTGACACACGCCAAATGTTTGAGGCTGTAAAGTGGGATGTCGCCACAAGAGAGCAGCTACTGTACATGCAGCTGCAGCCCCTGCTGGTGGAAGAGTTGCTTCACACAACATGTGCATACTGCAAAGACTCATACAGAATGGAACTCAAAAGGCAAGAGACTGATTGTTGAATAATTTATCAAAACATTTTTTTTTATTTTCTTGGAACAACAATACAGTATGTCACAGAAAAATCACAGAGGGCTTTAAGACAGGTCTGGCTCAGGTTTTCTTCTATGCAAGTTCTTTTTAAAACAATAAGTGCAGCATAAATCAAACGAGTCAAGAGGAGAAAGAGCATTGTTACATCCTTAAAATAATATTAAGAATGAAGACGAGACAAAAAACAAAAACATTGACACCATAAAAAGTCACATCCCTAAAATTCTCTGCAAAAGTGTCAAGAATTACAACTACTGCTAATGCTCATAAAACCACTAATGCCTCACAAAATTATGAATTTCATACAATGGAAAAAAAGTTTAAAAAGATCTTGTATTTATCTGTTAGATACAGTACAAAGACATCATTCCATTTCTGGTACCAGTAAACTGTGTTGAAAATGGTTCTAAGCACCAACTGGTCTGGTATTTTCATATACTTTACATCATTATATGCTGTTTAATGAGGGGGCATTGAGGCAAGGAGGGGTCTAGCACCATGAAAATTAAACCACTCCCTGATTGCACTTCCCCTATCCACACATTATGACCATACTACATCTTTAAAATACCTTGTAGCCCCAAGTGAAGTACCCTTTGATATGCAATAAATATAAGAAAACAACCATGTACAGTATAAATAATGTCACCATTTACAATTTTTCATTTCATCTGTAATCCAAAAAACAGAAAGTGACAACAAAAAGAGGTATAAAAGTGGAAATAAACTGCCATTGCAGTAATTGGATATTGGATATTTTCATGGTGTACTATAACATAGCAATAACAAAAACAAATGACTGAGGTGGACAGATTTGACCATACAGTATACAAATTAGATTGTTGATTGAGAACAAAACTATGCAAGTCTTTTAGTCAACCTAAAAACAGATACATTATGTACATTAAATGGTGTGCACAGACTGATGAGGGCAGGGGTAGTTGATCTCAAAGTTGTCATTTGTGTTGATTTTGTTGTCATGGTTACACAGCATCAGTTTAGATAGTGTGAAAGAGGTCTAACCTAATTCTGTCAACTAATGTGAATACAGTCCAGCGCTGAGTAATATTCCCATTTTGTGAAGGAATCAAAGTTTTGGAACATACTTTGAAGCTGGTGACATTTTGTCTCCCTTGCATTATAACATTGGAACTTAGCAAATGCAAAATACAAAAAAAACAATGCCAAAATGATTTTGTCTTAAAAGGCTTCTGTTCTAAGGGAATGTCTACATGTCAGAGAAGAAAAAATATGGAAAAAAAAATGCTCAAATGATGACTGGGCCTTTTTTTGTCATGTCTCAAGTCGAGTCCTCTTAAATATGATGATCTGGAAATATGAATTGAGCCTCATCAGGACGGATGTTTTCTGCAAAAATGAAAACACTGAAGAAAGAGCCCTGCAGTCTGGTCATTGTTTTTGCCCTCATTGGCTTTTTGCATTGTCGCTTTGTGATTGTGTGTCTCTTTGGACGTATTATTTTTTTTCAGACTGTAACGGGGAACTTCACCTACACAAGCGACAATAGTGATTCCCCTCTATGCAACTCATCTATGCACACCGCACCACTGTGTAATTCCATAAATTCATTCACAATTTACAATTATTTATTTTTTCTGTCATCTAGAAACAAGAAACAAAAAGGAGGTATAAAACTGGGACTGTATTCCCATTCCCAAAAAATAAAAACACCACTATGTCTGTTTTCTCGGTGCATCATAGAAACTACACCATTGACTATTTAGCTGGATTGAAAAAAATGAATTTTCCATTCACTGTACATACTGGATTTCCAACTAAGAATGAAACCATATTAGTCCTCTAGTAAACCCGTATTTTAGAGAAACTGATAAAAGTTTTTGATTTGCTTTTTTTTAATTCTTACATAAAACCTTATTTGCTTGTGTTTAATCCTCTAATTACATCTCCTCTAAATACAGTTCACAAGGCCAATGTGGTATACTTCTAGGCTGGTTAAAACTTTTTAAGTATCTAACGAGAATAAATAAGATCAGAATAGCACCTCAAAGTGTTTACAGACAGGAGTTACAAATGCCAGAGTTTTACCTGAATACCAAACAAAAACAGGAACCAATACAATGCCAAATATGACAATCAGCTACTTCTCCTGTGAAGCGATTTCCCCTGCTGGTACAATAGAATCACAGCGAATTCATGGACATATAGAATAACTAGATTGGTGTAAAAAACTTCTACTGAATTTGCATAAAAGTACCTGAATCAATACACAAAACCGGCTACTTGACGCTTTAGAATCACAGCAGTGTCCGTTGAACATATAACCTGATCTTCAGTGCTAGCAGTGCTCACATTTTCTTTTTTTTTTATATATCTGAAATGCTTTTCATGAAAAGTACCAGTCTAGTCATTCTATTTCAAAACACAAGTACAATCAGCAGTTGGTATGGGGAAGACAGTGAGCTATAGTTGAATTGGCTGAGTATCCATACCTTATTGTGTGATGTAAACAATACTGAGTAAACGTGATTGGCTGATTTCAGAAAGTGTTTCCAGGAATAGATTGCCTTGAAGACAACATTTGTGCTGCCATTAGAGTTTTGGTTATGGCTGAAAGACACCATGGAGGAGTCCTCACTTTGATAATGGTGATGGAGCCTGAAGGGGAAGAGGAGAAGTCAGAGCTCAGACCACCACTTGTATGTATAATAAAGGATTAAAACAACAGGTAATCATCAATCTAAACTGTTGAGCTTTGGACAGTGGCAATGGTCATCTGTAATCTGTATATACAGCTCTGGGAAAAAATAAGAGACCACTGCAAACTTATCATAACACTATCATCTTACTATTTTGTTGTTTGGGCAAAAGGAACATTTTTGTTTGAGTCTATAAACTACTGTCAACATTTCCCCCAAATTCCAAATAAAAATATTAGCGTTGAGAGCATTTATTTGCATAAAATGTTTTCAGAACTCAAATGAAACAAGATCAAATTAATTTTAAAACAGCATAATACTAATATTTTCACTTAAGAAGAGTTCAGAAATCAATATTTGGAGCAATAACCCTTATTTTTAATTACAGCTTTCATGCATCTTGGCATGCTCTCTACAAGTCTTGGGTGACTTTGTTCCACTCCTGGTACCTCTTTAAGCAGAATGAAGTGCGCATGTGTTGGAATTAGGCGCTGGAATTGAATGGCTGGAATACATGTAGAGATGCTGATTTCAGAAAAAAAAAATGCAGTGGTCTCTTATTTTTTTCCAGAGCTGTATGTACTTAGTCTAGCTTCTGAACTTTTTACTTTGGTGTCGCTATTACTGTCCAATAAAACAAAATGAGACTGACCAGTGTGAAGCTGTCGTAGGTCCTCATCAGCTCCTCCATCCGATACTGTTCCAGCACCACTACTCCTGCCAGTGTCGGGCTCTTGGCTCGGGCACAGTCCTCGCAGTGCACCACATAGTTCTTCTTACTGTTGTTCTCACTGGTCACAAACAGCATGTTGAACACCTCCACCTGCACACACAGTTCACATTCTGTTTGCAACGGGGCTATGCCATGTACAGTACACAAATGCACAATTTACTGTGCAGGCACACAGCAAGGCCTGCAGAAAAAGAGACTCACGTCACACTCGTTGCAGTAGTAGGCCGGCTCGTCCTTCACACGACTCTGGTGACAGATCTTCTTCCCCGCGGCCACCAGCTGGTCTCTCAGTATCTGGATGTGCTTGATGGACTGCATCAGGCAGTGTCTGAGAGGAGTGGAAAGTATTGGATATAAACACACACACATTCACAAACACAGATAAAGAGTAAACATGCATTTTACTTGATCATCTTGAAGGTGTCCTGGTCAGTGATCTTGATGGTGCGAGCCACATTCCAGGAAACGTGGATCATGGGAACGATTGATTTAACCTTCTTCACCTCGTTCCACTCAAATCGCTCCAGGGCGAGTTGATACTGGTATGCTGGGAGAGCGAAAAAACACAAACGGTGGTTAGTTTTGTATGAAACAACAGAATTCATTTGTAATTTGAGTTTTCTGCTGCTATTCTTCTCTTCTTTTGGTCCTTGTTGTAACTTACAGTTGAGAGGTCCCACATTCCAGGCGATGTTGTTGCACCAGCCCACAGCCTGGACCCAGTGTACAGTCCCTGCATTGATCCACACCAAGTCACCTGGCCTCTGAATGAAGCGGTACACAGGAATGTTGGAGCTGTAAAGGTCTTCCAGAACTGGCCACCAGGACCCTGTCAGGTAGTCTACTCGATGCCTGAGGGAAACAGACGTAGCACATACTCATACTGCAGTTAATCTTACATCTGTTCTTAAAATGTCCCATATAGTAAAAAGTATGATTTGAATGGCTTTTTGTTATGAGACATTCTAGGTGTTATATAAATACTGTCCCATGATTCAAAAAACACAGATCCTACATTTAGAAACTGTAATGAAAAAAAAAAGCCATCAGCATTGCATGAAGTTGAACTGTATAGTCACCACCCACCCCCTTTCAAAACCATTCATATCAGCCAATCAGAGGAGAGGTTCATTAATATTAATAATGAGACAGAGAGCAAACCTGTTCTTTCTAGAGATCCAGAGAGGAGACAAAAAGAGGAGATAAAAATCTATGATTTTGGGTAAATATATCTTGTTAGGGATGTCACAATTTCAAATAAAAGTGGAAAGTAAAATAAGGGGCCTTTAAAGTAATCAAACAAACAAAAAGCTTTCTCACTTACTTCTCACAGAATTTGTTGATAGCTTCCCAGTAGTGCTCATGGACAGCAAACCATTCACAGTCGCCTGGCCCAATGTTGATGTTAACTGAGCAGAAATTGTTGTTCTCTTGGTGACCTGATGAGAAATGCAATTTAGTCAGTTCATGACTTCATTTGAAACCTTAAAACTAAAACTTCTAAAAATCAGAGAAACAGTAATATCTAATTGTGAGGACAGACACACACTGACTGACCTGGCGTGCGGCTGCCTGGCACCTTCATGTAAAGCTGGACAGTGTTCATGCCCAAGATAGTGTGACCGACATGACTGAGCATGTTGTTGCTGGACTCCACGCGCATGAAAGCTGGCAGCTTCAGAAGCTCCTGCAGCTGCGGCTTCCACCTTATAAAAAAAAAACAAAAACAAAAACATGACAGGTAATGTGAAAGCTTACTGAGCTAAATTCAACTGGGAACAATTTAGTATCATAATCTAACCTTTTAGGATCAGAGAGATCAATGTTGGTCCCAAATTTGATTATCTTTCCGACAGTTCTCGGCTCTGAGCTGGAGGGAATAGTAAAGTCTGAGTTGAATATCATTATAAGAGGATTCATTGCTGTAAATTCTTCATATAAACAGTTCATAGTTTTTTGCTGACCTGGTTGTGCTGGTGGCTTGAAGAGGTTGGCCTTTGCTAGAGATGTGAGCGGAATTGGCTTTAATAGTAGTCGAGGTGGAACCGCCTTTGCTGTTGGTCGTCAGACTTGCTTTTGCATTGGCTGATGGATCTGAGGACTTGGCTTCTCCTTCGTCTTCATTGTCACTCTCCTTTTCCTCCTATAACACATCTACATGAGCTTAGACACTAGATGATGGAAAAAGAGGCAGAAAAGTGATCTGACCTCTAGTCTTATGTCAGAAAAACAACAGTTTGTACTTTTGTTTTTTTCAATGAACATTAAACAAGCACTATCCACTAAATACAGAACTATGTGCATGTGCAAGTGTGTGTAAGGAAAATGTCTACCTCCAGGCTCTCCTGGAAGCTGGAAGCCTGGTATTGGGCATATTTGGCAATGGTGGTGTGTGAGCGGCTGCTCTCGCAGGGCCACGTCTGCACGCCGCTTGTATCCCAGTTCTCATCAGCAGGCTGCTGAACCTGAGTCCTCACTTCCACCGCATGCTCCGCATTGGCCTCCACCAGAGATTTGGTAGAGAACAAACCAAGGTCTCACATAGGAAGAGACACAACAGAGCATATAAGATAATTATCAGATAATTAAAGCCCACTGAGATGTACCCAGCACAATTTAAATGTTTCCCCAAACTCTTTGAAATTAGATTTAATTAGAGATTTCTCAACCCAAAAATGGCTTTCACCTCAGCTGCATTAATTCCTTTTTCATGACTTTAGGCATATTTTAACCCATACAAATTATGACATAGATATAATAGGTGAAAGAATACATTAAATGTGCAAATTCATTCAAAGCAGAAATCCTCTATCAGTGTACAGTCTCCCGTTGGTCCAGCCATCACGTCATGGTTGAGCAAACATGCTCCGCATTCAAATATGGCTCATAAAGAAACAGCTGTGATATGACTGACAATTGGGAAGGAATAAATGAATGTCTACCACATCTTTAAAATCCTGCTGCCCTACAAGTTTAGAAAAAATCATGAATTAATGGCAATGTATTACTAATCACTGAAAACTTGAAAAGATGGCTGCAGTGTGAATGCAACTCAGTATCATCACTTATTTCTTTGCCTAATTTAACATTCTACAAATTTTTTTTTATTTTTTTCTCAGCTTTTTAGACGGGAAAACGTCTCCACTTCACTGGCCATTGAAAGGGCTCATCATACCCCCACATTCCTCCACAATGACAGAGCTGGTCCTCAGCCCATCTTTATTAAGCTTCTTAATTTCCAGGACAAAGTTAAAATCCTTGTTTCGCCAGGGAGAAGAAAGAGCTACTATTCGAAGGTACATGTATCTTCATACATTCTTTTTTGTGTGCAGAAAGAAACACCAGTGTTTCAACACAGGTAAACAGAGACTACGTGAACTCAATCTCAAATATTCTCTCCGGTACCCATGCACAGTGAGTGTCATAATTGATGGCAAACCCCAGCTGTTCAACTGTCACAAACTCACTGAAGCTGCCTTCTTGTCACAGATGAACTCTCCTCTATGAAGATGGCTTAAGGCTGGTAAAGACTGCACGACTTTCCAAGTCATCACATCGCCATGCTGTTTAAACTGGAAGCCTCTCTGTCATGTGATCAGGAATCTTGAGATCTTTGTGGTCTTCATACTACACGACTGATCAGTGACAGAGATGTATACACTATGCGGCACTATCTTCACCAGCAGGTGTTGCCACTGTTCTGCCAGATTTCCAAAACAATGTTTTCTATCAAGGATTAACGTGAGAAATTACACTGTAAATGCTAATTGTTTTAAAGAATGGAAAAATATTTTAAAAAATACATTCTAAACACTTCTGATAAGGCTACTATTAATCAAATAGGAGATGGCAGCATAATAATCCATGACCCATCTTCTATAGCCCAAATGTTTGGTTAACATTTCTTCTCTGCCTTTTGTGATTTAATACCTACTGCATGCACAGATACCACACTTCATCATATTAGCTTTTCATTTAAAAACTACCTTTCTGAAGTTTGAATTTCTGTAAATAAAAGTTACACATAATTTTAGAAAAAAACATTTTTAATTAGCTAATTATCATACTATCAATAACATTTTATCTCCCTTCCAATGTCTTTAGGCCCAATCACTCAACCACTACTGCTCTATTAAAAATAACAAAAGATATATAAACTTACTAAGGCGGAGGGAGCCAGCAAGACCTCTGATGACAGTGACAGCATTTTTAGGATCAGTGCAGAACTGAAGCAGAACTGGAGAGAAGGCATCTCTCTTGCTCTCCAACTGCAAAGTACAATTTTGAGCATTTGAATGACGCAAATGAACAAATTTAGTTTTCTTAAAAACTAATAAAAGTACTAATAGGTTGGAAATGTATAGGTCATTAAACAAGATATGCTAAAAGAGCTCAATTTGCGGGTATTGAAAAAATGACCCATGGTAATATTCAAGAGACTTTAAAGGTAAAGTGTGTGTAAGACATAGTAGCATTTGACAGCATCTAGCAAAACAGACTTGGCAGAAATGGAGTATTATAGTCAAGTATGTTTAATTAGTAAATTTTGAAATGAAATACTATTTGTTTTATTTTTATTACCTTACATTGAGGCATTTTTATCTAGATGAGGAGCAAGTCTCCCTCTGTGGAGCCTGCGATATTACATCCATATTTCTGCAGTAGCCCTGAACAGACAAATCAAAGAATGGGTCTAGAAACAGCCTTTTATGATTTTGGCAGCCACATGTTCTTCTATTTGCTTGGTGTACACAGTTGGTTGCAATCTGCATCCTCACCACTAGATGACATCATAAACTACACACTGTACCTTTAAACAGTCCCAAGAATTATGGAAATGGATTACAGTTTCTTGTTCATATAAGAAACGAAAGATCTTTAGGATTCATCATTTGATATTACTTTTTGCTGTGATAATCTGTGTGGACTCACGTAGATGCTTGGAGTGGGAGGGTTAAGCTTTTCTCGTGGAATGGGTGTCTTAATGCTAATGTTAGGTTTGACAGAGAGGGCAGGTAGCAGGAACGACTCCTTGAATTTCCCCTTGACTTTTTTCATCCTGGGGTGGGTGAGACAAGAAAAGAATCTATTAAAACCTCTGCTGATATTTTACAGAGGATTATGTTTATTAGAGGAACACTCACTTGCAAGCTCTAATCACATCAATGGCGTTGTTTTCAATGCTGATCTTGGAAAGTGGGATTTGCTCTTCCACCTCTGATATGTTGAATGTTTGTCTGCCATCAATCTTCAGTTTATTCAAGATGATTTTAAGCTCCTTAGACAGGCCCATTGACAATGCTTTTAGTTTCAGTGGGTTAACTGGTGCTGATTTACTAACTGCTGTGGAGATACATAGTTTGGATGTATTGACAGTTGATGCTGAGCTTGAGGTCTTGGTGTCTGTGTTGCCAGTTGCTGGTGATATTGCATTTTCTAACTCACCAACTTCATCCTTCTTCTCTGTTACAGTCTTTACTTCAGAGATCCCAGTGTCCACTTTTTCTCTCTGCTGCACCTCTTTGTCATGTGGGGTTGGATTTTTCTGAGGAATTTGTTTAGGTGTTTTACATGCATCCATTTCTTCCAAATCTCGAAATTCATTTGCTTTGTTTTTAAGACAAACAATACTGCTTTCTTCTTTCTTTATCTTAATCTTGATCTCTTCTTCTCTTTCTCCATCCTTATTCTTTTGTTTTCTTTTTCTGTCTGTGACTATGCGTTCTATCTCTTTGCTGTTTGCCCTGTCTTCCTTGGTAGAGACAGTAAGGACGCCTGTGAAAGAGGCAGTATGTGTGGCTGTATGTGTGGTGGTCAGTCTCAGCTCTGCACTTAGTGACTCGTCCAAAAGAGATGACTCTTCTTTCTCAGAGATGTCTGCATTCTTATCATCTTGTTCGTCTTTAATATCATTCTCAGCGTCGTTCTGCTTCTTCTGCTCTAAGGTGTCTGTGACTGGATCACACAAATCTGTTGCACTGTGGGATTTAAAAAGTGTATCTGAGGTAGTGTTAGTTGGTGATTGATTACCAGGTTTGGAGGAGGTGCTAAGCTCTGAGTTGGGGGAGAATTCTTGATGCTCCTGACAGTGGATGTCTGGTCCCAATGCAAGAGAAGAGGAGAACTTAACCCCACCTGTGGTGCTAGCAGGAGGCCCCCCAAATGGACCGCCTCGGCATGCAACCCTGTGGCCACCAAGGAAGGTCGCCAGGCTTTTGAAGACATCATCCAATCCTGTTTTATGGTGATGAAGTTCACGAAGGAGAGCACCAGAAGTTTCCCCAGTGCTGTCCTCCTCCTTTTCTTTCTTAACTTCTTTAGTTGGTAGATCTAAGGGGTCAGACATGCTTTTGTGGTCACCAGCTAGTGTGCTTTCACAAGGCTCCTTATTCATCTCTTCAATGCTCTCGTTGTCTACAGGAGGAGGGGAAAAGCACTGGGTGGGACTCGGCTGGAGGACAGGTCTACTTATCACTCCCTTTTCTAGCTCTTCTTCATCTTCTCCCAGCACTGATACTGGAGAGCCCTGCCAGCTGAGGACAGGAGGAGTGTTTGCAAGGTTGTCTCCAATTTCCCGAAAATTTCCCATTACAGCCACAGGCTGAAGGTCAGGGGCATTTAGAGTTCCTCCATAACTACCTTCTTTGCCTTGCATGGGCTGCTCTACACTAATGGAGCATGTTGTACTGAGATGTGATAAGGCTTTAAATAAAAGAGAAGGGGGTGCCTCATGGGGCTTTTCTTTTGGTCTCTCTTCTTCTGATTGGCATGAGACAATGGTGAGCTTCTTGCTGGTCTTTTTGGAGCTGGTGTTTTTGGGCTGTGAATGTATTAGTCGCTCCTTGACAGGGAGTTTTGGCCGACTGACAATCTTTTTGGGCATTTTGCGATGTTCAGATTTTGAGGATGGTTGAGGGGCATTGTGATTCCCTGGTGTATTTGTAGGATTCATGGATGGCCTGTGTGATGTCCTCTCCACTCGTTCACTCCTTTCCCTGTGCTTGTGTCTGGTTGGGCTGGGTGCCGATTGGCCTTGATTCTCAGGGGCGAGACACGTAGTCTCTATTTTAGTCATTTTGATAGAAAGGCAAATTTTGCTTTCTGTTTTAGTTTTTAAGCCTAATTTTCGCTCCTTCTTTGCTATTTTATCCCTTCTCTTTTTTCTCTCATCTAACCTCTTTTCCTCTTTTTTCTTTCTCCTTTTTCTTTCTTCGCTCGTTCTATTTGTCTTTTGAACTTCACCCTTTCTGTCTTTTTTCACCAACTTCTCTTTTTGTTTGTTGTGTTCTTCTGACTCCTTCTCAGGCTTGCTTGCTCTGGATCTGTTGTGGGGGGACTGTCGTGAGCAGAGGGGCTGTGTGGTCTTTCTGTATTTGATGTCTGAAAACCTGGATTTTGGACCAGCATGAGGTGTGAGAGACGTGGTAGATGTCAGGCTAGGTCTCAGGAGGTGATGGGGACTTCCCTGGAGTTTCTGCTGTCCAATGAGGCCAGGACTAAACTGATGAATGACTGATGGATCTTTTCTGCCACTGGCTACTGAGTATGAAGAGGGACTGGAGGGAGAACATAGGCTGCTGGCAGTAGAACCTCCATCTTTAGGACCAGAGAGGGGGGATAAATATGGAGGAGAGTCTGCACCAGAACCCCTGGAGATGCCTGGATCCCTTGAATTGCCCCTTGGATGAGTACGCTGAGGTTCCTGCAGAGGTAACATTATATCCATTTAGACCTTTATTCAGGGATAGGTCTGATGAAATGGCAAAAACACTTTTCAAAAGGAATAACTAGTTATCATTTTATACTTTTCATGCTATTCAAATAGCTCATTTCTCACTGTGCTTTGTTTGTAATGATGGCTCCAGGAGTCCTTTTCCTCCAGAGGGTGCAGTGGGGGGTTGTGCTGTGGGGCTCTGGGGTGGCCTGTGTGCCGTTGATAGTGGTAATGATGGTTTTGGTGGCTGTAAGGCACACGGGTGTGGTCTGCTGGTGAAGACGAATTTTTCCGGTCATCCTTCCCTCTGTTTCCATGATGGGGTGGTCTGCTGCCACAATTGTGGTTCTGGACTGTTGTGTTACAGAAGCCATGTCCTCCAGCTCGCAGTTTAGAGGTTTCCTGCACAAAACCAAGACCAGAATTTGAAAATGATCAATATGATTATATTCAGATTACATATTTAGTAATCATTTACTGATCAGGCAGAGCTTACCTGTTGCTGTGTTGTTGAGGTCCTGTGGGCAGATTGGTGGCAAGGACCTGCCCTGTCATGAAGAGGCTTCCAGTCATCTTGGTTGCAGCGGTGGTGACGAGGTGGTGATGGGGCATGGGCAAGTAAAGGTAAACGCCTTGATCCAGGATGAGATGACTAGACAAAGAAGCACACATAACCTGTAATACTACAGAGGATGAGGTTTTACCAACAGGTGGTGGTTCTATTCCATATAAAAAAAGGGAAACTGTGTAGGTAAAAAGGCTATTTTTAACAAAATAATTCATTTTTGTTGTACTAGGTCAACAAACTCTACCTGATCAGGCCCAGAGTCCCTTCTCCTCTTTGCTGGATACTCTTCCCTAGGGGACAAAGGGTGCTGTGGGGGTGGACTGTGCTGGTGCATTTGGTCTCGCCACTGGTGGAGCACAGGTCGTTTCCATGGTCCTGGTCTGTTTATCATTCGGTCTGGGAAGCTCCTTCGGCAGTCTGAGGGGGCCCATCTCTCTAGTGTGGACGGGAGTTCTCTGTTGTTGCGATGCTGTCGAGGACCCCCATGCTACAGTCAAGAAAGTAAAGAAAGATAAAAAGAACAGTTCCTATTTAAAGGTCAAAAGGTGACACACACTCCATCTGAAATAGCAATATGAACTCCTGAAAATGATATTGTTCCATAACCCCCATCTGTGAGTCTCACCAGAGAGTTGCTGACATTGTCCCAGTTTGTGTAGCGCTCTCCTGGTCCTGTTAGATAACCATTGTTGTTGCCAGCTCGGTTGTGGAATGAGCGTGTGGAATTGTGATGCCAGTTCTGGGCGTCAAACGGCTGCTCCTTTCCATCCCAAAGACGTAAAGGCTGTCTGTGTCCTTTAGAAATACCCTTGTCCTGAACATGGTTGATGGTCCTCTCCCCTCTAAGCAAAAGAACCACTGAACTGAGCAACATCCATCATTGTATAGAATGGATACAATATATACAATACTGTTCACAGAAAATATATCAAGGTAGCATCAATTGTTCTGCTTGTACGATTGCTAAAAATGCCAAAAAGCTATATTCTGTCCATCTGAGTGGTTTTAACAACAAATACATTAATGTACATAACTGAATGAGTGATATTTATATATTTTACTCACCTATTATAGAGACGACTTGATTGTGGATGATGTGATTGATTGCGACCTCCTTGGCATCTGTAGGACGAAATAGCAATTATTCTTGGACACTTAATGTCTCATGGATTATACAGCTGAGAGTTGAAAATATAGAGTTCATTAGTATGCAACAAATCAGGGAGCTTTGATTTGCTTTCTTGCTTGCTCGAAGCCAGATTTAAGCCAAGCTGTCTTGTTTTTCCCAGCCATTGTTTTCTTCCAAGTGCTTACTGTGCATGTATGATCCTTAATTAGGGGAACATTATAAATAGGTACTTTATTAGCTAGCAATATTCAAACTCAACTCATGATGAACCATGACAGATATTATGGGGAACAATTCTGAACAATTCAATTTTGACCTCACTGAATACAGATACAATCTGCAAAGCTTGTTAATAAAGCATCTCTCCATTGTTAAAGGATCACTTGACCCCATGCAGGGCATCAATGGGACCCTAATGAACTTCAAACAAACAACTGGATAGCTGGATGACAAAGCCGCTCATTATGAAAGCTTTAATTTGACCTAAAAAATAATGACTTCTCTCAGCTGTAGCGAAATAAGTTTTTATTCATCAAAGTCTTTCTTGTTTAAACTGTAATTGAGTTCATTCTCGGAGCTGCAGCTGAAAAGCTTTTTATAAAAAGTTTCAGTTAATCAATTAGTCCCTTAAAGTGGTGCTTATAATGAAATGAATAGACTACTGTCTTTATAGAAGTAAAAAGTAAAACTACATAGAAACAATGTGTGAGAGTGTTGTGATGGTGCTGCCGACCTTTCTGTGTTGTTCCAGAGCCGACTGTTTACAGGAGCCCATTGTCCTCTGTTAGGTCCTCCAGCTTGGTAGGAGTCCCATGTGTTACGGCCAGAGTACAGCTCTGCTGGGTGATACATGCAGCCTGAAACAGACATGTTGTTAAATGCATGAGATTAGGGCTTTGAATTAATGAACAAATAAATACATCTCATTTTACTGAATGCAATACAGAAAGGCTGCCACTTCCATCCAATCAGATGTCAGCATATCAGTGTATTGATGCTATGTGATGACAATGCTTAAATCATTGAACAATACATACAGTGTATGAGAAAATAAAAGCAAGCTTTAGTTCCTTGATTCAAAAAGCTGTTCTACTCTACTGATTTATTAGTTTTTAAAATACATGAATATAGTGAGGATTTTGTTTTGCAAGTACAAAACAATGTTCATGTGTAGTTTGAATCGTTCCACCATCTGTGACATTTGCAGTAAGCTGATTACTAACATGAGCTTTGTTTTGACGCATAACATAGTCGACAGTAATCTATGCCTTCAAATAACTGCTTAAATTGGACATTGGTGCTTTTGTAGGACTACTCTTATACTACATGTTTATATACTTCCGTGGTGTACATAGTAAAGCCACACACACAAAAAGAGACAGGGACAGAAACAAATGGAGTTACCAGTCTTGGGTCTGTGTTTGATAGGCCCTCCACTTCACACCTGAGGGTAAAAAACAACAACCTGCGGATGGACAAGACACACAGTTGAGTGAAGCATTCTCTAGAAAGAAAGATATACAATATCTACACAATAATTGGTTTGTTTTTTTGTTCTATAATAAAAAAAACAAATACGCATTTAATCATTTTGATTAGTGATTTACACTCATATCAAAATGTTATTTTGTGTATCTGTTGTAGATGTTTTTTCTGCCAGGCAGAGCTGTTTTGTGTGTTCAACATCTCGCTAATCATGACAACCCAGCAGTATCCACAGCCAGTGGCCAACCACTGATAGAAAAAGGAAAAAAAAACATGGCACTAAGATGAAGGACCATGGCAACCTCACTTTAAAAACACAGAAAAGCAGAGAAAAACACAGGATGTATGTAGTATTTTGTCACCATGAAAGCTATGAGTCTAATTTACAGACAGAAATGGTGGTTAACGTATCTATTATAGGGGTTTGTTCTGTCCATCCTGTCTCACTTCTCATTATCAACCACTAACCCTTTTATCTATGCTTCTTTATTTGCTTCAAGTAGAGCAGCTTCCAGATGCACAGTGAGTTTTACAGCTGCCAGCTGAGCACTGAAGCACAACACCAGGTCAAGAGTTCAGCTGCTTCTAAGTATCTCTGGCAGAAATGTTAAAAGTATCTACTTATTGTCTGATCACAACTTCTAATCTTTAGCCTAACCTGCTTGTTTTCATACTGACTTTTACCAGGGTCAGAAAAGATCTTACACTTTTTTTCCCAATTGTAGGCTCCAAAAACTTCAGCTTTATTTTGTTTAAAATAAGCTGACTTTGAAAAGATCAAATTTTCAGGCTTAAGAGAACAATGCTGTGCCCAGGGGAAAAAACAGGGATCACATTGGGCCCCACCACCACAGGCCAATCTTACACAGCAGGTCACCAAATCAATAGGGTTTCTTGCACTTGGTGTATTGATCGTGCACAATAATGATCATTCTTTTCATAATAATAATAAAAAAACGAAATTCCCTTGGACCCCCTTCAACACAGTGCTGCTCCCTTTCTTCTTCAGTTGGGATTAGGGCTAGTTCATAGGTAGGGGAATGGAGATGGAGGAAACAGGGCTGCCCTCCTCTCTTATTATGGAACCCCACTGCTTTTCTTGGCAAGACACGGCCTAATCTGCTTCTGATTGGTTTACCCCGTTAGTCTTACTCTAACCAATCACACTTCTCATGCGTAAACCAACCTAACCAATGAAGTAATCATGTTCATAAATAGTAAGAAGAACTGTGGTGCAACACGTTACCACTTCCATAGTAGTACTTGTTTTGCACGTTTGCAGCTGTGCTATAATAACCTTAGTGTGAGTACTGAATGAGCTATGTGAGCAACCTCTTCGAGAGTCTGTTTCCAGAGCAACTGAAAGCCAGACAGTTCTTCTGCTGTGGCTTTAGGCTTTTTAGAGTCAATTGCATTTCGATTTATTTTTAGAGTAGAAAGAGGACACAAAAGACCTTTATGTGCATATTAGTTTACACTGCTGTTTTATTCTAACATGTACTATGCCATTAGTAACTACATAAAGCTGTACAACATAACATATGTACATAATCCTCAAATTAACCCCCGTCCTACAAAAAGCTATTTTATGAAAAAAGCAGCTGATTCTCTGCTAGTGTTGAAATGGTCTTTGCATTGATGTTGAGTTATTTGCTTTACAACTTCCTTTGCTTGCGATCTTGGTTGTAGGACTTATTTTTTTTGGCCCAGAATGGCAACTTGTCATGTCATTGTCAACGCTGAATTCTGATGAGGAAGTATATCATGTGCTTAATTCATGTCAACAACTTGTAAACCATATTTCACACTTTGCATAGTGTCACTACGTTTTACACAGTGTTGCAATTTTCCAATGTATTTTTTTTTCACACTTGTAACCCTGAGCTTCCTGGCTTTTGAGCAACATTACACAAACAGCAGCTAGACCATCTGTTTTAGACCCTCCCTGCTGCACAGTGGAACACAGGTTGTTGTTACATCGAAGGGAGAGCTGTCAGTCAACAGCAACTTCAGTTTAACTCAACAGAACAATGGCTCTGTGCTTCCAATATTAAACCCATCTGTGCAGGGTTAATGAAAAACATCTGGAATTTAGCTCCAAGGCCAAATGATGTCATGAGCAAAAGGGGTTAAGCGTCTGTTGGGTAAAATCTTTGCTTTACAGTAAAATAACCTCAAGTAAATGCAATTCAAACAATACATACATTATGTATTGTGTAAAATATATATATATAGACCTAAGCCAAAGTCTGATTTACAAATAAACAGTGATTCTGTTGGTGGGTGATGCCACCTACTAGATGTTAAACCCGCTGTCTGCTCTCAAAGACTCCCTCCATCCTGTCACCAAGGAAACCCTGGTCATCTCTGTCACCCCAATTCGTGTCTAACCTTTTAAAATTTCACCACACTAATCCTCTTTGCCAAGTGTAAATTGGAGACATTTTTTTGGAAACATAATAGCAGCATGAGTACTCTTGCAACCAATCTTGCCTTGCAATGAGTGCTGAGAGAACAGAAGGAGACAGGCTCTCTGGTCCAAATTTGATGATGCTGTCATCCAGGAATAGCAAGACAGCAGACCTGTGCAGTCTCCGATTTCTTTAAATAGACATGCTCTGCTATCTGGCAAACGCACAAAGACACACGTAGTAGAGAGGAAATACCATAGTCAGTTGGTGCACAGATGTACAAGACAGGAAGGATTTATCGTTTCAAATCAAGGACAGAATCTCGCCTTCATCCTTCAGGTATCCCTACCATTCACTTCCTTTCTATTCTAGTCTTTTGTTTTCTACAACACGTGCTTTCACAAACAATTCCAATCCTCTATAGACAAAGAAAATGAAAGTGATGTGAGAAAAAAAGGGGAGAGGAAGGACGGGTGACCTTTGACAGTCTTTTCACCTGTCTTTCCCCTTCATGGCCCTGCTCCAATACCTTTGCTATCTTCACTACTTGTTACAACAAGGCATCTTTTCTTTCTTGATACCCAATATCCCAGCCTCTTCCTTTCTCTTCCAGGCTATGTGTATGCCTCTGCCCATGCCTCACCCTCCCTTTCTCTGCATGCTGTGTCCTTGTATCCCTGGCAACCGATGATATCATTTAGTCCAGAGCTGGGAGCAAGGCCTCAAGCAAAGAGGAGAGTGTTTGGTGTGTGTGTGTGTGTGTGTTTCCTCTGTTCACTCTTTTCTGATGTTTGTAACATTTTTACAACAGCTATGTCAGTTGAAAAAATGGAGCAGTAAAAAAAAAAACTGCTTACAGTATACACTCCAATTTGTGCTCTCATCAAAAGTGTCACATTCTTGCATCTGTCACGCTATGTGGAGATGCTTGCTAGCTGCAGTGACCCACTGCAGATGTTGCATCTCTTGTTGAGATTGTATGTGTGCATGTCTGTAAGTAAAATGGAAGGATAATAATTCCATACCATAAACTGAAGGATGGACTGCACCAGAGCAGGCCCGTCTCTGGTGGCTTCTATGATATAGCTAACACAAGGAGCATGAAGAGAACAGATGGAGGGAAAGCGAGAAGCGACAATGTTCAGAGAGACAGCGACTGCACAGGCAACCCTCCCATGAATTGACTGCAAATACATGATTTATTGGAATGCAGTACAGAAACAGTGTGGCGATCACAGAGAAAGAACATACAGTATGAGCCGAATATCAATCACATTTCTAAAAATAACATCCCTGCAGCCCCCCTTCCCTTTGCTCTATCCCCTTCTCCCTTTCTATAATAGCAGCTTCTCCCGGTGTATGCTCCATAAAGCACAGCCCTCAGAGGGGTACTGGAATGTACCAAGGCAAGGTCAAGAGCAAGAAAGAGGGGTGTCTTTTGCAAACAATGCATAATGTTCAGCATTTTGTGAACAAAGACAATAAGGCCAGTTAACCAGTTCAAAGACAGTGCTGGATGCACGTGTATGTGTGTGTTTCTGTGTGCACCAGAAAGCTGGCTTGTGTGGGCAATGGTAACCTAGAATCGCACGTCCAGGCACTTACCCATACTGGCAATCATCTCAACTGAGAGCATACACTAGGGCTGTGTGGCAGAAACACTAGATGTCCTTTGTTTATTCTATTTCAAACAACTCCAAAATGTATGTCTGAGTCAAACATTTCAGCCAGTTATTTAAAAAACAGCAAAGCCTCTGTAAGCCTCTCTGTGTGTAAGATGTGTCAAACAAACTGAGCAGAACTTTCAGCGGAGCCAGGTAATGTACTGCATGTGACACAGTTTAGACTAAACGAAGCTCGGTCATTGCACTGTAGCTTTTTACTACTGTGCACCTCCCACAAACTCACACACACACCCACACACACACTCACAAATACACACATACACACACAAGGCACATATTCAACAGTTAAATGTTCCACAACCACAACACAAGTGTAACTGGGACAGCCCCCCCCCTTAACTACATTCATCATTTGTCATCCCTGCGCTTGCACTGTGTCTGCACGTGAGCAATGCATGTGTGTGTGTGTGTGTGTGTGTGTGTGTGTGTATGTATGTGCATGAGCATGTGTGTGTGCTTCATGCATGAATGTGCAGCACAGTGTGCAGACACACACTGCAGTATGTTCAGCCAAAGAAAGATCGTTCAGAACAATGATAATGACAGATATTTTAAAAAAAAATTACAAAAGAAGTCAAACACAGAACAGAAAAGACACACACACCACACACACACAGACACACACACACACACACACACACACTTTCACACTATACAATGCATGCAGTATATTTCCATTCAGCCAAAGCAAACAGCACATCAAGTGGCTCGCCTGCGTTGCTCTTTTACCTCTTTTTTGTCTTTGTTCTCTTTGGTCCACACACCCCTCTGCTCCCCTTTTCCTCTCTTTCACTCCTCGCCACCTTGTCTCACCCGATCCTCTCCTCTTGTCTTCTTTCTTCCCCCTCTTCCTGTTTCCACTCCATTCTCTGATGCACTGGTGCTCATAGCAGACCAATGTGGGGTGGGTCCACAAGCTGCCAATCACAAGAAAAGAGCCAATGAGAGGGGGAGAATCTCTTATCTATCACATTTAGCAGGGAACAGGCAGGAGGCAGGAGGAGGGGGAGCAGACAGAGGCATGGAGGGGCTCTTTATTTCTCTCTTCCTCTGTGTGTGTGAGTGAGTGAGAGAGAGAGAGAGAGAGAGAGAACACAGAGAGAGAGAGTTGGAACATGGCCAGTACAGCAGAGGAGATATTTTAAATCTCTCCACAGCTGTAAAAGAATATTCTCGAGCAGATGCAGACATGTTTTCCACCAATATAACTGCAAGTGGGTAGTACTCATTCTACTTTGAATGCTGTACTTGTTGACACTTACAACTGCAAAAAATATGAAGTGATTATTTGTCTACCTGTATCCTTCTTAACAAATGTTTTTAATCCTCAAAAAAAGAACATTTAATCAATTAATTCTAGAAGAAAAATGATATGTGATAGACTGTGCTGACTGACAACCTATGTGACTTGTTTGTAGCTTTCTTGAAGGATGTTTCCTGCAGGTGTTTGACAATGCTACAGGGGTTAAATGAGCTTGTTCTCGCTTTTTGCACAACATAGTACCAGTGTGAACAATGCATTAGCGTTTTTCCCATTTCTTTTTTATATATCCAGATATTTTTTGTATATGGATGAATTGGGATGGGAGGCAGAGTAAAATGGTGACAGACCAGCCTGCGAGTGTTGGCTGAGCTCAAATGTCAAGTGACAGGAAAACCAGGGGGAGGGGGCTACAGCTCCTGGTTCATTGAGGGAGGGTCTAGACTTTATGGCTCACAATGCACCACTCACCCCTCTGCTCATTTCACCCATCACCGACCAATAACAAGCAGCCAGAGCTGACGGCCCTGAGAGCACAGTGAGAGGTAGAGACAGAGGGAGAGTTGATGAGGAGCCAGACGAGTAGGCACAAGTGTGAGAATGAAATGGTGGAAGCAGACTACTGACAGCTTTCTGCCTCTGAAGTGCCCTAGCAACAGCCCCTGATCAGCCCAAACTCTATTGGTCACTGCTCAGCCCCATGTGGGTTATAAGGACCAATCAGCAGGCTTTGGTGCAGAACTAAGTGGGAACAGCTTCACAGGTTCAGAATATCTGCTAAATGATGCCACCTTGTGGCTCAATAAGAGCCTAAAATATTCTCCTGTAAAATCTTTTTTTCTCTCAAAATATTTAAAAAGTTGTCAAATACAAAAAGCTGTACAACATGAATTTGTGATTGATCACTTGTGCTTCATTTTATATTATTATCATATATTTGTATTTTGTAATTCCTTTTAATTGTTATTATTGTAGCTCTCCCAGTTTATATTGTTATTTTAACATCATTCTCTTGAATATGACATATGCCTTTTTGATAAAAAATTAATAAACTACGGCATCTGCACAATGAAGCATCTGTTACTATTCTGTCTCAATAGTTGCATACTGTAGATAAAACTCTTACGCTTGGATCTAATGATACAATAATGGTGTAAATGTTTCACAATGTTTCCCATAAGCTTTAGAAGCAATTGCAAATTTTTAATGTAAAAAAATGTACTAATATTTTAAAGTATATTATTATAATGTCACAGCAAATGCACAATATAAAATAAATGTTTAAAGATTGCTACTCAATTAACACCCACACAGCTTATTGTTTGCCAATGTAAAACACATGTCTTGTGAAGGTTATTTAATCATATAGCTAAGATCACTTCTCCTTTCTCGTTTTATTGTTTAACTTTTTGTATTTCTTTTCCTATTTTTCTGACAGTGATTGGTAGAAATGAGTATCTGGGGTATTAGATTTTAGATTAATGTTTGTATGCATCTCTCATTATGGAGAAGGAAATGGGAACAAGCAACAAACGAGCCTGCATTGCCTCCAAGTGGGCAATAAACAGTATACAGTATTACTGCCAGATGATATACTGGACTTTATGAACATGCAGAACGTTAAGTAGATGGACGATGCATTTTTTCCTTTCATGGTTAATTGCACGAGAGGGTAAGGGATTTGAACTTTATGCACAAAAATAAATACAGCATGCATAGAATGTAAATTTCTAAGTATGTACTGCATGACATTGTCATACTGTATTCAAATGTTTTATGATAATTGCACATTTCTATCAGTAAAATAATGGTCATAAATTATTTGAATTTGTCATTAAATTGTTTAACAACCTTGTGTATGCATACTTATCTAATGAGCCTACTGCAGGTCAGACAGACTGTCATCTGTCAGCTGACCTTTAACAAAAAGCACAATATATACATGTATTAATCACAAACAAATATACAGGACAGATAGGTGGACATGATTTTTAGCCACATAATTTTGGGTCAGTGGGCTGAATCATTTATTAGCCATGTTTGAAAGTCACGTTTTAGATCATGTACAGTACATACGTCATAAAATCCAACATCCCCTCTGGATGTACAGTACTATAGAACTGATACAACCAAATGCAGAGGCAGTAAAATGCTCTCCTTTTACTGATGTTGAAGCAGCAGAGGGCAGCTGAGCTGGGTCGGCACTTTGTTTGAATTTAGCATCATTTTAATTGGCAAAAATGCTGACAGCTTAAAAATGTCTGTTCATATAACTGCATCATTTATGATTGTCATAACTCAAGATTAGATCAGAGAGGCGAGCTGGTCCCCCGATAAATAACAACACTCAGTCACCTAAATTGACTTATTAGGACAGTGAAGGATTGGTGCTCCAAATAATCTGACAAAACAGTATGCATTTGCATAGACTGATTCAAGCAGAGGACAGTGTATAGGACAGCTATTGTGCTGCTTCTTATATAATATGCAGCGCATTTTATTTCCATTGCATTTCAGACACTTATTTGATTATGATCTGAAGCATGTGTGGTGAGATTAAGGACACTTTGACCAGAGGATGTAGTCGCTGTGTGTGGGTGGGAGGTCAGTCACCATACAGGCCACCCTGCATGCACCCAGATAATACATAAACAAGTATTAGAGAGCTACAGTAATTAAATTGTGGAAATAAATATGTTAGATATAAATAAAGACAGAATTTGCATAATGTAGACACTGTTATGAAGGACAAAAAACTTTGAAAACAGGAAGAGCGTCTCAATTGGATTCATTTTTCTGTACACAGTGAGCTGCCAAAATAGGTCAAGCACCCATTTTGGCAGAACAGTGAACCACTTGCTATGAAATACTTCTACTTCATAGCAAATGTTTCTGAATTTGCTATGTTGAGTATTGGGTTATTTTCTTATTTTGCTTTGCAAGAGACATGAGTGGGCTCCAACAGTTAGAGTATGCACACAGCTTTGGTTCACATACACTCTTTGTCACTGTGTTGTAGTGTCATTCTTTATCTCTCTTTTGCCTATTGGCTTATCCACCATTCACACACAGTAGCCTTGTACTTCTCAGCCCCATTGGTCACTGTGGAGCTTTTGTTCTTCACTGAGACAGATTAGACAGTTTTGCATTTTACCATTACATTGATATTTCATCGACACACTCAGCAGAATTCAGGCCTCTGTGAGCGTGAATTCCGATTATGGCAGAGTGTGAATGCTCAGTGAAGGAAAAGGATGTTGTAAGGTCAAAATATATTTGCGAGGGCAAGTAATGTGACAGGCAGTATATAATGAGCACAAGAAACGCTTCTGCAGGGGTTTGAGTTTCTGTAGTGGTGAGTTTCTTTATAAAAGATTTATTAGTACTTGAAATTTCGTTGTGGTAAAGAATATGTTGAATAAGGACTCGGTGGGAATTTCATAGAGCACTACACACCTAATAAGTTAATCCATTGTGTAGTCAGGTCACATTTCATATATCTAAGAGTTGTTAACAGCTCCAACAAATTATTACTTTTCTCTCTAAACTCTTCACACAGTTTCTTTTCAAACAATCCAATATTTCACCAAAAAAATCAAAGATTAGAGAAAACATCCAAAACCTTAAAACAGATTTATGTATCAAACCTTGTTTTTTTCCTTCTTTTCTCTCCCATTAATCATCTCACAACCCCTCTGATAAATCTGCTGACCCTTTGGATAGGCCAGACCTCTAGGTTGGGAACTGTATATTATATGAAGTAATTGAAACTGGCTCCACCTCCAGTAGCTATACAATAAACCGCTAGTTTTACTGAAATAAATAAACTACATCAAGCTTATAATACTTGTGTTCTTTTACTACTACTTACTACTTTTACTTGAATACATTTAGAACATCTTTTAATACCCATGTAGGCTTAGACTTTAACTTAAGTAGGGTTTTTCATGTAGGACCTTTACTTGTTGTGTAGAGTATTTTTTACATTGCTGTATTGGTGCTTTTACAAGCACCTTTTTCACCACTATACTTTGGTACTGTAGCTCTACCTCCAAAACAGCTTGAAATAACATCAATGTAGGTTAATATTTATGACTGTCAGCATCAAGAGAACAAGTACAGCACTTACTCCACCTAAAGTGATGCCGTGCTCTGCACATTCACACCCACATAATATAAAAGGCCTGTCTTTTGGTCATACTCTACTTGTTTTGCATATCTGCTCACTGGCATTTAAATTGGAACGCCAAGCATTTTCCATCATTGTTCTGCAGACACCACAGTATGAGACGCTTAGGAGATGTTTTGACCATGAATATGTTACTGTCTTTCGTTTTTGCACTTTTTATATCCTGCTGTTTTTTGCCTCTGATATCGGCAACAGTTGTTCAGGATTTCAATCATGTGGAAAGGTGCAAGGACTCCCTGTATATGGGGACACCGCCGCGGGGCATCTACGGCGGCCATCTGAAGAAGATCTGCCAACGTTATGCAGACAAACCTCGCTATGTCACCCTGTATGACCCCAAAAAGCGGATTCCGGTTTACTCGGCTTATACATTCAAGAAAACAGAAGGAGACAGACGAGTGGACTACCCTTGGATGTATGAGCCACAGGTCAGAGACTTTTCTTTGTTCAAGTTTGTTCTTTTTAAAAACTATAATTTATGAATGGGTTTTTAATTAAGGGGGAACCTACACTACTAGACAATACTGGCTTTGTATTATTTCCAAGCAGATCAAAAAGATCTATTTCACTATAAGTGCTCTTCTTTATATCTCCAGCTGGCAGAAGTGGATGGAAATGGAAATATGCTTCCTTTCCCCACTGGTTACCTACACATGAAGTTCGAGGACAGCCAGGCGGTCCTGAATGACTACTCTGATGTGGTTCTCTATGAAAGAGGTCACTTGAACCCAGACCAGCACCAGTCCTCACCACATGACCGCGCTGCCACTTACACCCTGACCAACGTGGTCCCGGAAATACGAGAGTTCAACATCGGGCCTTGGCGTGAGTATGAGGAGAGAATCCGCGTCCGCCTTAACAACTTTTGCCGCGGTAAAGCCTTCATCGTCACAGGGGTGACCACCAGGGGCAACATGATCCGTCGCAACAACCAGGACCGCGTGGCCATCCCCGAAGACGTGTGGTCCGCTTACTGCTGCACCGACTACGACCGCAACGCACCTCATGATATTCGCATCCGCTTCCCTTCACATGCGGCCCTGGCCAAAAACGCCAAACAGGGCAACAGTGTTAACGAGATGCCGGTGCAGGAGCTGGAGATCTTTCTGAAAAGTAACATGGATGTTGACCAGAATCTCCAGATCTTCTATGACAACTGCATCTCTCCCTCACCCCTTCCTCTTTATCTCCAACACACCATCTGAGAGCTCACCCTGCTATATTCCCCACATGATATCCTTGTTCACTTTCAAGTTAACAGGAGTAATGGTAAACATCTGTGCTTTTTTGCTGAAATTTAAAAAAGGAAAAAGGATTGGCTGTGCTCTTAAAAGTATAAAACCTGACAGATAATTTACAGCAGAGCTACTTTGTTTGGGAGAGGCATTAAAATACTAATGTTTGGGAATTATAAAAGCTCTATTAATAAAATATCCCGAATTTACTGGCCTGTGGTGTCTTTGTGTTACCTTCTAATTGTACAGTAAGCAATTTTAGGTGTAAAAAATTTGCATTACTATATATTTTGGTAATTTGTCTGTGTAAAGCTGTAGTATACTTAGAACTTCCTTCAAATTCTCGTGTGAATTTGAATGTTTGGTTGGTTGTAAAAAGGGATTTGACTTTTATGGCCATGATAATCTCTTAATCATTTAGTTAATGTTGGAGTAGTAAAAGTCCTTTGAGTGTAGTAAAACATTTCCAGGGATAGTTGCATATATTTGTTGTAGAGTTCATGTTTTTCAGTACAAAACAAACCTTTACAAGCAAACTGTTTAAATTTGATCATTCAAAACAAAGACAAACAACATAAGGCATTTATTACTTCTGTCGTGAGTCTTCCCCTCTTTTTTTATAGTGAAGCAAATGGCCAAATTCTTTTGTTTTTGCTTTGTGTAATGTTAAAGATATTTAGATTTAAATTTAAAATTGTTTCATCTGCAATAATTGTGTGCAGTTATAGAGTTTTTTTTTCTTTATTTAGAACAGGGGTGTCAAACAAAGGAATGGGTCCAATTCAGCCCACTGACTGTACAAAGTCTGACAAAAAATTAACCAGTTCCTGTTTCTTCACAGAAATGTCAACTCAAGTCTTATCACCCGAATTTGCCTCAATGGGCTTTACAATTTTTCAGTTAACTTCACATCTTAAAAGGAAAAAAAATCCTTTAACAGGTGAAAAAAGGGGAAGAAACAGGAACAAAGTTGAGTAAGATGTGAGGTCAGTGAGAATCTTTCAGGTCTCAAGGGATAAAATATTTACAGCTATGATTTGTAAATGGTCTGTAAGGCAGGAGATAACTTCACCTGCTGCTTAAAACATAAAAAAAAAACAAAAACATAAAAGGGGGAAATATTTGTAGGTGTTATTTATATGTATATATTTAATGGTCTGGCCCACTTGAGACAACTGTACAGTATGTGGCCCATGAACTAAACTGAGTTAGACACTCATGGGTTAGAAGACGTCAGTCAGTCACAGTGTGGTTTTCTGAAGCAGCAGTAAGGCCTTTTCTGTAGATCACATTTGCGCCATCTAGTGAAGGAGGAGAAGTATTTTCTCTAATGACTACTTAGAAAAAAAAAACAACAGTATTATTGTCTACAGAGGTAGTTGGATTAATCAGAAAATAAACATGTTTATAACATTAAAGTGTGCATCAGTCACCTAAACAATAGTGCATCTGAAGTGTATCTATTTACAATGAATTTGCTGAAGTCTGTGACAGTATGATGATCATGATGAAGAATGCAGTGCACATCCACCATAGTAAATTAAGTTATTAAACTCAGTGATTAAATTCAATTAATCCTTATTGCAGCAATATTTCAAGACAGTTATTCTAAACCAAAAATAAGGATTCTGTATTGCAGATATGAAAAATTGTATTTAGGGAATTCTTGTATATTAATCCAAAACTGATTTTCAAACACTGCTTAGTTGCAACACAGCTGCAGGCAGGGTTTGTTTATTGAAATGATGTATCATTATTGTTTAGGCAAGGCAATTTACCTGTGATATTTATGAGAGAAATGACCTATTCAAAAAGATAATAGATTAAAGAGCATAATGTCCCTTTGGAGAGGTACAATGTGGTCTAAATGTGCTTATTTGCCCGTGATCATAGTGAAATAAATGTATCTGTGGCACAAAACAATTCCAGATCAGGGCTTACATGAATGGAAGGTCGTGCATTTGTAGAAATGCTTTATCCAACGGGACCAGTGCATCGGTCTGTGCCAATGTGTTTGCTGTAATATTGATTTATTGTGTACAACAGCTGAATAAACACAGATCAGAGGACAGTTTCCCCCCAAACGCTGCTGCCAGAAACCAAGGTTTTTTATGCTTTGAAATGAAAAAAACTTTGAGATAAAGGAATTAAAGTTCACAGCTCAGTTTGTGTGGCTTTAACCAAGAAAACACTGGGAGGTAGAGTTACATTCAGTGGTGAATGATAGCTGGATGCTAAAAAAACAACAGTTAAACTGAACAGGTAGACCTTTTTGACATGACAGTAGGTAAACACAGGTTTTTTGTATGTTCTATTAGGTAAAGAGCTTTAATTAATGTGATTAATTACTGAAAACGTCTATCTGAAATGATCTTACTGTATGTTTGTTGCTGGTGGTAGCTGTTCTCTCTGTGAGCAGGTGCAGGCTTTCTTGAAAAATTAAAAAAACGCAAAACAACCACCATAAATATCCTTCAGGTTTCAAATATAATAATACTAATAATGAAATAAAGGTTGTGAATAAGTCCTTGGCAGCAGTGGACCCACACACAGTTATAAACTGACTCTTACAACTAATATTACAGAGTTTTTGAGCAGAGTAAGCATTAAAAATAGCCAGCTTAATGTTATATATGCTCCATTCTGTTCTGAAAAGAGAAAAAAGTGGGTTGATATGGCACTAATATTACAAGCTAACATTAAATAGCAAGTACAGAAAGTTAGCAACTAAGTTGCCTAAAATTAGCTGTTGAATAAAGTCAAGAATATAGCAGTTTAAGACCAAGGCAACAAGAGAACTCTGATATATTATTATTATTATTATAAGTGAATATTTAATTACTTACTTCTGGCAGGAAGCAGACCGAGAATTAAAGCTAACGTTACTTTAGCTCCTGCTGGTTATATATGGCTAATAAATAACAGGTGTTACCAATGATACTAATTAAGGTTCCATTACATTACATTGTAGAGTAGCCTTTCCAGGGAGCTCACATGCACAATAGCAGCATCCTGACTCTGACCTGAACCAAACCTTAATTAGCATCAACGCTAACACCTGTGTTTACCCATTTCATTTCAAAATGGCTGCCATAAAAAAGGTCTATTAACGGGTTAGCCATAATAACGTGGTAATGTCTATCTGATGTTACTTGTTGTGGAGCTTGTCTGCCCCCAATGATACAAAATAAAAACAAAATAGCTTGAAAATGAACCTACTCTGTAAAACTGAACATTTAAAGTAACTAACTGGCAGCAATTATTCAGAAAGTTACTGTAATTATTTTTTACAGTAGAAGTTTTGTAATTTACAGTACAATAGTTCAGTATTATGTCTTGACTATAAAATAAAAAACAACAATTAAATACTCTGATTTCGTTCTATTTAAAATATTAGTTGATTGACTGTAAAATAATAAAAAAAATATATACTGCCAATTAATTATATATATATATATATATATATATATATACAATTTACAATAAAAATCAATGAAATATTATTATTTCAGTTGTATGTACAGTATTAGATGACTAATAATAGACGACTGTGATTTATTGTAAAATATACAGAAATCTACTGATCTACGCAAAATAAACTAAAAAGCAAGGTTTTACAGTGTACAAATGATGGCATGAACACATTTGTTTAAGAATATCTTTTAATGTTTTTCCAGTTCAGATACACAACATACAGTGTGTAATAGCCTCTATTTGAAATAGAAATATTAACTTGAATTCTTCCAACCCCTTCTGGTCATTATGCTCTCTCACAGTCTCTTGAGCTTCAAGCAGGTTACTGAATCCGACTAAATGAAAACAGACAAACAGGTGCAAGCCTTCACTTTACCAGTCCAGCAATACATGTTGTAATAAGAAGATATTTGGATTCTTGTAATGCTTCTTTTTCATTTGTCTCTCCCCCCCACCACCACCCCTTGCCTTAAGCCAACATCAAAACTGTAAACATGTAAACTTGGTGTGTGTGCTTCCATTGTCTGTTGGCCGTTCCAACCCTTGTTTCCAAAAACATAATGCTGCTTTTTGGAGGTGTGGGCAACTCAAACTCACATCAAAACTGGCGGGTCGATAACCCCATAAACATTGTGCAGACAAAATTGCGAAAAGGTAGCAAAACAACCACCATGATTAGAATCTGAAATAAGACCAAAAGTGTACAAAGGATTTCACAACCTTCCATTACAGGTTATACTGTATAACAATGCTCAAGACAATGCGAGACACTAACAATTAAATCCAACAGCATCACAAGCAAAATTCCTTGATTTGTGGTTTGTTTTGAGCACATTTTAAACATCCGTTTCATCTCTCATTTTTCTGCCTCATTTTCTCCAAGCATCTCCAATTCCTTCATCTGTTCTCTGCGGCTGTTCTTTGGCTTTTTAACCAATGAAAGGACTCATTTTACGCTAAAGCTGCCTTCATGATTGATGGGATAGTGCCAGGTGTGTACGTTATGCTTTAGACAGCCATATATCCAGTAAAGAGCATTTTTATCACCACAATATCGAGGCTAACCTGAGCCGTATACATTCCTTTTCATGTTCATGTTGACCTCAACCGTGCTATGATTTCTTTTTTATTATTATATATATATATATATATGAATAATTTTTTTTAATCAACAGATAATTCATGTATGTTAACAGATGTATTCGTGTGCCCATAACGTATTGGATTTCAGCCTTGAGATCTAGGAAATAAAAGAAGAATCAAACATATGCACGAGCGCTAAAAATCATGTAAATCATCGAAACTTGCACCTGCTGTCACAAAGGAAAGATCCGGCCAATCACTCAAAACCAAACGACAAACATAATATTTACAAATTCCAGTTTGTTTCTCTTACACTTAAAAAATGTACAGTTTTGTTTCATGTTGTTGGTTTTTGTTTCTTTTTGTCCTCGCGGCTTGCTCCAGTCCAGTGTGAGGGATGGCAGTCTGGCTCCAAAGTGTCGTTGTCCCAAGCAGACAGGATACGGAACGTTGCAAGGGAAGCGGAAGGAATCCCGCTCGCCTCGCTTTCTGTGGTATGTGGTGTATGAGTAATGTCTGCCGTTAAAGATTTTTTCTCTTTTAAATCAGGTTTTTTAGAATGCATCCTCTGTGCATCGACAGATCGTTGCTGACGATCTGTTTCATCATCACCATTAAATCACTGCCAGGCGTTTGTCCAGTGTTGTCGTAATGTCACTGGGTTTTTTCTTTTTTTTTTTTATAATTGTCCAGAGTGTGACCCGTCTCTGTGTTCAGTTGTGCGAAAAGATGTGAAACGCGCGTACAAGGCTCTCTCACCTTTTGACCATCATTAAATATATATCTCCTCCTTTTTTTCCCCTTCCACCTCGTAGAAGGGAGAATCATGAAACAACAAAAAAAAAGAGCAGACGAAAAAAGATAACTGTCAGGCAGTCTTCAAACACTTTGATGCATGTGGTTAGTGTCCGCCAGAGACAAAAACCTTATTTTAGACAATTCATGTGAAGTAGTCGCTTCTTTTCGTTTTTTTTTTCTTGTAACCTAAAAAAAAAAAAGTGCTATCTTCAGGTGAGATTGAGAGACGGTGACACTGGCGTCACGGTTGCAAAAGATAAGAGAAACAGCAAAAGGGGGGCGGGGGGGGGGGCAGGGGGGAGGGGGAGGCTTTCATCAGTCTTTCTGGTAGTTTTGCGGCACAGCCTCTGTGTTAGGAAATGAAAAAAATAAAGAGGAAATATTTACTCTCTTTGTTATAATCATAGTTTTACACAATATTCATCTCTTAATACTTTAATACCTTTTGAAGTACCACAAAGTGCAGCTGATATTAAAACAGGAAATGAAAATGACTTTCAAAATAAAATAAAAAAAGAGAAAAAAAAAATCAATGAAGAACAAGACAAATCATCAAAATGACAAACTTCTCCGTTCACATTCTTTAGAAAGAAAAGAAAAAAAAAACATCATGCAAATATCCCAGACAGCAAAGTAGTTAATAAAACTTTATATTCTTTTTTTTTTCTTAAACGCGGATATATTAAATCTGATTTCCCTTTAAAGAAGGGACCAGCCACAGTGCAACATTGAATGCGATAAGAAATAAAAAATACAAATTAAAAAAAAAAAAACAAGTGTGTGGATTAAAAAGAAATATGAAGGGGTTGGCACTTTTTATGATGGTAATTCCTTTTGTAAGATAGTCAGGATAGACCTCTTCAGGCCGTCCACTGGACGCCAGTGAAAGAGGAACTTTATCACAGTACTTGGCACCAAGAATGCTGGTAAAAACGAGATATCAGAATATCTTTTTTTCATTCATATCCTTACAATTTATTAATAATACATCATTTACATTTGTGTTTTTGTATAAAAGACTCCAAAAGGAAAAAAGAGTCTAGAAGTGATTGCATGAAAGCGGAAAAAAGGTTATGGATTATGTCAGTGGTTTAATAAAAAGAGCTACTGTATGAGGGCAGATGCGGAGGGAGAAGAGAGTGAGGCAGGTGAAAAGAGAGAAGCAGTTAAATGGACTGAGTTGAGGATACAGACAGAGCAATAATGAGCGAGAAACAAATAAATTCATGGACATGATTAGAGCCTGTGTGGTGGAAAGATGCAGCAAGTTCTAATGGGCAGCCTGGATTCCAGGTTGCATCCCACAGACTGAGTATGATTCAGTTATTTCCTGTACCGCCCAACAGTTGAAGCCCCAATCTGGAAATGTTTGGAAAGAAATCGGTCTTGAGTATAAAGTTGTTGTTTTTTTTTTTTTTATCACGGCATTTCGGTTTGTGTCCTATCTGAAAACGGGTATACAAATGTGGGGAATCGAGTGAAATGAAGTTTTTAAAAGTCATTTCTTTGCAACTCTCAGCCCCGTCAACAACATCTCATGCAAAACAAACGTCTCCAGAGTCAGAAAACAGAGACAGCTGTCAGGACATAGTGCTCGACACAGGGTGCCAAAAATTCCCACTTCCAGATTGGGCCTTTAAAGCTGCAATTTGTAAGTTTCAAGAAAACCACCGCTTCATGACAGACGGCTTGTTTTATGGCATATGTCGCCTCGCACAAAGCCGTTCGCTACTGTATTATTTTCTCTAAATGAATGAAAATGAATATTTGTCTACCATGTTAAACATAGTTTTTACACTGACACAACACATGCGCGAAAAACAACCGAGCTACACATACGATGCCTGACTGATTGTGATCAGCTCCTCCTCTGGGGAGAGCTACAAGCTTAAAGCTGCGTTTTTTTGGTGGCTCACCTAAGCACCAGATACTGAAAGATTTAACCGGGAAAAGCAATATGTACCTATGACGACGTGCTTTTGGCAAAGGGGCTTTTTTTCTCTTTTAAATCAACCCCCCTCCTTGATTTATGATTACACTTCAGAGGTATTTCACTGCTTAAAATCTTACAAACTGCAGCTTTATTCGAGGGCTTGATGAGAAAAGACGAAGATATAGTAAAGAGGGGGCGGGTGAGGGTGGAGTTTGTATGGAGCAGTTTGTGTGGTGCGTCTCTGTGGGCCCGGACTGGGGGTAGCAGAGGTTGTGCCTGGTCCTATACGCGGGTGGTGGAGTGTTGGTGTGGCAGGGCATTGTTGCTGTGGCTGGGGATGGGCGTGGTGGAGGGGGCGGGGACTGGGGGGTAGGTGTTGAACGGGTGGAGGGGCTGCATGCTGCTGATGGTGCTGGGGATCATGGTGATGGTGTTGGCCGTCATCAGCGGCACGTCCTCCGGCGCCCGCCGCAGGGCCAGCGTGTAGTCGGGCGGGCACACGGGCGGCCGCAGGGGCTCCAGGTCACCGAGGACGCCGCGGGATGGCAGGGGCGTGCCGTGCTCCAACTCCACCCGCTGCTGCTTCATCTGCAGCGACATCAGCTCCTCCTCCTGGCTCAGCGCCAGGTCGTTGTGCGGCGGCGCCCCCACCACGCCCATGCCGACGCCCATGCCCATGGTGGCGCCGCGCTGCGGGGACAGCCGGCGGTGGCGCCGCTGCATGAGTTCGTGGCGCTTGTCCCGTTTGTAGTAGAGGGCGGCGAAGGCCAGCACGTTGAGGAAAAGGAGCGACGCGCCCACGGCTACCGTCACGCTCAGCTCGGTGGAGTAGTCCCTGGTCTCGCTGGGGAAGGGGGAGTAGCGGGGTCTCTCTGAACCGTCAGGCTCCGGATCGGGCGGGTAGGTGGAGATCACGGGGTGTCGCGTGGAGCGCGGCTTCCAGGGGACGGGGCGCCCCGGCGGCAGTTTGGTCGTGATGGAGCTGATGATCTCCTTGTGGAGGCTGTGGAGGTGGGGCACCAGCTCCAGCCAGAAGGCCACCTTGTTGGCCCGGTAGTTGTCTCTGACCCGAGGCTTGAGGCCGATATGCAGGTACTGCTTGTCTTTGGAGCTGAACTTGGTCCAGATGACCTCCTCAAAGCGGTTCGGCTTGGTGTGGATGAACGTCGTGTCCTGAGGAACTGGTAGATTAGGATCCCTGGAAGAGAAATAATAAAAAAAAAAGAAAGAAAAAATCTAATATTTTTTTGTGTTGAGAATTAAGCCTGGATGTTTCAGTCCATTCCTTTTTTCGGTTGCTCTTTGATAAATTCTGTTGCACAAACCCTCTGATATGGGGGTAGCATTAAGTTTTATTCATAGATCACATAAGAAAACCTCAGCTACAAACTACGGATTTTCATCTGTAGTAAAATGAAATAATAATAAAAAGAAAATAATGTAATATATTTAGATTTGAGTCAGTGCATCTTCATTCTGTAATGATCCTCAGTGTGATTTGATCTTTCAACTCTTATCTTATTAATCATTGAACTCTGCATTACAGATATTTTACCTTGTTTTAAGTTCCAAGTGTTTTTTTTCCTGATTTGGGTCAGTTTGGTCTTGTTTTAGTATTAATGGGGTTTTATTTGTAGTAAAACACAATTTTAGTTCGTGTTTTTGCAATATTTGCCAAGTTTAAGTACATAACCTTTGAATTCCATATTCATTAGCATTTTTGACAGGTAAACTCAAAAAATAGGCCTGGGGCTTAAGAGATTGAACTGAAATAAAACCATTCATGCTATGCATACTATTTGAGGTGAACATCAGCAAAAATTTAATTGGGAAAAAACAGATGGTATACATCACTGTGTAACTCCCAACTCTGATGTGTCCACCCACAACATATTACAAAAGACATTCTGTCATTACGGAAACTCCCCAAATCACTTAAAACTAAACAGAAATCATATGTTCACACTTAGTAGCTTAAGTTGCCAAATTCTCACCCAACTTCTGATTTGACATGTGTTTGAAAGTTATTCTCAAATTTAACATCATACTAACCCCGTCTTGGCAAAGTTGGTCCAGTACATCATGACCACAGCACTCAGCATTACGTCGTTCTTGGAGAAGTTGCAGGGAAACAGGTCGGTAGCTCCCACCATGGGAATCCCAAACACATAGGGGATCTCATCTCCATGGGCGGCATCCGCCCATTCAGGCCTGGCCTCGGTCTGACAGTGGTGGTGGAAGGTGTAGAAGTAGACGGGTGACTGGAACTCGGCGTGCAGCTTGGCAGTGGCGACAGCCGGGGCCACCCACTGATGGTCGGTGAACAGAGCCAGGAGAGTCTTCCGACGCATGTCACTGTTGTCCCTGTCGGCCCAGTCCGTGTACATGAACTTTATGGTTTCCCTCAGGATGTCTTTACCTAGGAAAAAACAAAAAAAATTATAATTTTCTTTTCTGTTATTCAGTTCCATCACTTGGAACTACCGCTTTAGCATCAAATTTATTTCATCAAAGAAAGAGTTCATCATTGACATACTCCCCAGTGCTGGAGAGGCCAACATGAGGAAAGCTGCAAAACACACTGAAGGTGAAAAATCTTGGTTTTGGTAAAGAATTTGTCCAATATGGAGCAGAATGATCTTATTGCACTGGCAGATAATTTACCTTATGTCAAGATTTGGGTCAATTTGGTCTTGTTTTAAGAAAACAAGACAAACATTTTCCTAAAACAAATATTAAATTGACTAAAATAAAGAAAACAACTTGAAATAAACTAAACTATCTGCCATTGGCACACTGTTACTTTTGTCGTCTATTTTTCAATTTAGTTTTAGTCTTACTCTTGTGTTAAATGCCTTATTAGTTATAGTCAACTTGTATTCTTTTTCATCTAGTCACATTTTAGATGAAAATTGGCATTTTAATCTAGTTTTAGTTGACAAAAATTCAAAATTTTAGAAAAAGAAAATTCTAAAATGCTCATTCAGTGAAAGCACTTTCTTGATTGTAATTTAAAAGGTCTGTGGCGAAAACAATATTTTTTATTAAGCTTTTATTATAATAGTAGTAGATTTGCCTTGTCTTTTTTATCAACAAAAAATGTGTGATAATTTTATCACAATCGGTGGTTAAGGCATTGATTTCGTCTCATTTTCGTCATGAAAAAAAACATTGTTGACGAATGAAATTCACACTGCACTGGAATAAGATAATTCTACTCACTGTTGGACTAATTGTACAAAAACAAGATATTTTCACCAGGTAGTTTTTGCAGTTTATAAACAATATGTATATTATAAAGTAAAATAGTGTAGGATCTGACCATCAGGGTATCCATACAGATTGTCCACAAAGTTGGAGATGGTGTAGTCAAATGAGGCGGCTGATATTCCGTCTTCTCCTTCACTGTCATCCACAAACTTCAGGCCCTCTCCCTGGTTGACCCCCAGCAGGATGTCGTAGTTCAGAAACTCGCCCTGGCGTTGCAACAAACAAACAAATGTGGCAGAGCAGAATCACAGCAGAAATGTTAGGGCATTATTTGCACCAAATGCAAGCAAATGAAGAATCCATTCCCTGGATCATCCTAAGAAATTGACGCTGACCTGCTGCATTAGGATCTCTGGGTCATCCGGCACCACGTCCCCGTCCACCACAGGTCCGAAAGCGATGTGGTAGCGTGCGGGCTGGATGTCTTGGTCCACCAGCTCCCGGAAACTCTTCCTCCTCAAGCAGTCCACCAGCTCGGCCATGTCTCCCAGAGTGCAGCCGACCTTTCTCGCCAGGATGTTGGTGTACATCACCGGCCGGTAGTTGACCGACCAGCTGGAGATGGCCGATCCGCTCTGAGCGATGGCCCTCTGGAACAGGCCTGCACATAGCGGGGCCACATACAGAATATATTGTTACTGCCTCATGAGAAAACACAATCACTTATTCTCTCTGTTTTTTTTTTTCTCTCCGTTTGACACACTTTTGCTCGTAGACGATGAGGCCTTCAAGGCCTTTGCACTATGAGTGCTTTAAATAATGCATATGTTGAAGGAGGAGCAATTGTAGATAAAGTAGATATCCCGCTGCTTTTCATAGCCGCAGAAAATTTTCATGAACATTTGGATAGGATAATGATAGTGCTTCTGTTACGTTTTATGGACGACAGCGGCGAGAAAAATGGTGACAACTTCACGCGCAGCATTGGGCTCGATGGCTGTGTCGGATGTAGCACGAGAGACAGAAAGAGACGAGAGAGAGAGAAAAGAAAAGCGCTCACACTGTTGCACCGCTGCACTGTTATGTAAAGCGGCTTGCTGTCCCTCTGTTTTATCTGCAGATTCTGTCATTAATAATTAAGCCCCCCCATATTCTGCATGTGCCCCACCCCCGCTCCTCTCCCTGTGAAATCAATTAAGAAGCATCTCAGCTGTAGCTCTACGCATAGCTCATCTCCTCTCTGCACACATACACACTACCTTTAAAAACTCTTCATGTTCCAACTTTTTCCACACTTTGTAGTGTTAGAGCCTTACTTCAAAATGGAGTAGGAGAGGATTTTCTTTGCAGCAAATAATATAAGAAAATATAATATTAACAATTTTTGATTCTTGTTCTTATTTACTGACTAAACTTGAATAAACCAGCAGTCAGGCAAACACTTTACTGGGCCCAAAAAAGCACCGACCCTACTAAATTCTTAAAGGAATTTTGCTGTACAGTGCTGTCAGGTGTGAATATGGATCATAAACATGAAATCATAAAACACATTCAACAGCTGAGTTATTGAAATGCCTTTTCAATGTCCTCCTGAATATTTTTGACAAAAATCCTCACTATCTAATCTCATACAGATTAAAAATATATTATTTCATCTGGACAAGGTCAGGTTATTACTGAAGGTTAACACTTTAGTAATAACCAAATATATAAGTATTAAATGCCAATACTATTCACACTGAGCTTTTCTGGACATCACATCAGAGGATTAATGCTCCAACATCTGGTGGGTATTTAAGAGATCTGCTGTTCAAAAACAAGCTAAATAAATAATGCAGTATTTGATATGTAGTATATTTTACACTCACTGCTATCATGTTCATATTAAGGAGTCAAGGAAAGTATTTTTGAAATGATTTAAATTAAATTTTGCAGCATTGATGCTTTCCTGTGACTAAAGACTCTGCAATTTAGCTTTTAGAAGTGTCCATCTATAAAACAGATGTAATGATATTTAAATGTGACTGGCAATGTTTCTGGTCCAATACTCAGTCCTCAGTGACACTCATGCTGTTAATGTCTCTGCTTAGAATCACTATGGTAACAGCATTCTTCCATAACTTCCAGCAAAAAAGACCCTATAATATGTCATTGTATTGGGATATAATAGACCCAATTTCATGGCAGCCATAGTGACATGAAATAGTAGGGTAAACACAGGTGTTACCAGTGATACTAATTAACTTTCCAGTGAGCACCATGACTCGTCTGACCTGACTGGAACAGAACCTGAATTAGTATTGGTTACACCTGTGTTTACCTGCTATTTTATTTTGATGTGGCTGCTTTGAAAAAACGTCTAGACTGTTATAAATTGCTCATGGTATTTCTCATTTTAAGTCAAGGATATGAAAATCGGTAACATACATTACATGCTGTATCCATTCCTAATGCCTTGTCCAGACGGGATTAGTTTTATTGGAGAAGGACAATTTTGTCAACGCAGTTCAGTGATCTTAGTCCCATGTGGAATGACGTTATTTGGGATTATTACAGTGCCTGTGTCCCAAGGTGAGGAATGGTTTTATGGCAAAAATCCTACTGTTTCCATCCATCTGTCGACTCTAGCACTGTACAGACGGCAGAGTGTGGTTTTCTTTCAAACTATTGAATCTTTTTCATTCGTGTTTATTATAAAAAAAAAAAATAATTTTAATATAGGCTATTGCTGCAAGTAGTGGCTGACTCATTTCTGAATATTGCATCCCTTCACTTCAGGGAATTCTATTCCCATACACCTTTATCTGGGTTAGGCTGTTCATTGAAAATACTACGCCCTGTAAAGAAATACACTACCCACACTGTCCTGAATGAAATGTTAATCCCTTCAGAGCAGGGTATAGGACTCTGAATGTGATGACAATGACGGTGACAGAACCTCACCCTCAGAGTGGTGGGAGAGGATGAGAAGGTTCACGCAGGCAGCGCCGGCTCCTGAGCCAAAGATGGTGATTCTCTCTGGGTCGCCTCCAAAGTGGCCAATGTTTTCATTGAGCCAGCGCAGGGCCTGGATCTGGTCCAACAAGCCATAGTTTCCCTTAGCAGAAGGGTCCCCTGTGCTCAGGAACCCTGCAGGGCGAATTAGAACAAACACAGAGAGGGAAATAGAGAGAAAATAATGCACTTTTTCAGATTATGTGTGAAGAGAGGAACAACTGGGACATTCAGGGGGCACAGGTTAACGCAATCCTGTGCATTCACTGCCTTCAAAAGGGGTTCTAGTCTGGAAAAAAATGCTTTTCAATGCTTGTGTGTAAATATTTATTTGTTTTTTATTGCAACACACAAACTGTGAAATAAGATCACACACATTCTGTTGTGGTCTGCCCTCCCCTGTAGTGTTGCTTAAACCTGGCTGAACAAAGTTATTTAGAAATGGATCCTGTTTTGATGTCACAACAGGACTGGAACTTAATAGTAGTGTTGTTCTGTGGACATACACCAGCAGGGTGGGGGTGCAGCATGCCTACATGCATTATCTAGTTTAACTGCATTATCATGCATTGTTTAGTTTATTCATGCCGGAGAAAACTGAAGTCTGGGGAGTTGGAGAGTTCCGATATTAATCAGAGTAACGTTTTTACATGTTGCATTTCAGTTGTCCATTTATACTCAGTTTAAGGCAATAATTATTTTTTTTCCAAGTACCATGTAAAAGTACTGATTGCTGCTACAGTTCCAGGGGCTTTTAGACCTTAATTCATGCTAATTTTTATAAACAGACCACACAAATCTGAATATTAAACTTGGAAAATAGAAAAAAATAAACCCTATCTGAAAAAAAATAAATAAAAATCCCACATGAACAGCAAACCGCACGTTGTCATTGTCAGGAACTTCTCAGCCTCCAACTAATTGCAAGTCTGAGGAGATTTCACAAGTTAGCTTGCCAATTACTCATCTTTAAAACCCACGCTGCAAATACAGCATAGATTAAGAGAACTTGTCAGTGCAGAGAGGAGGAAAGCGACAGAAGGCATGTTTCACCTACTCCAGGACACACATATATACACTAGGTGTGCACCCATAAAAAGATAAAATAAACTGAACAAAATCTCTTTCAGACGTCTGCTCGCACGCACGCATTATCTCCACATCTCATAAACCTGAATTACAGTATAGTACAGGGGTTTTCAATGTGTTTCAGGCCAAGGACCCCTTAGCTGATAGAGAGATGGTGCAAGGACCCTCTGCTATTTATTTTATAGAGAAACACAGAAAACACATAAATTGATTTCAGAAAACTGCACAGTCATCAGATTAGTGGCTGTGGGGGTCTGGAAGCCACAATGAAAAAGAAATAAAAGTCCCTCGTCTTCAAGGTGGCGAACACATATCTTGATTTTCTTGTGTTAACAGTGCAATATAGCAGTTTTGGAAATGTTTCTTTTTCACTTTAGGTGCATAGATTGCATAAATTTCCAATGACTGACACCAGATTTTTAGCTCGCTATAGTTAACTGTGCTGTAACTGATTTGGTGGCAGTGGAAACAACCCGGAAACACAATTTTTGCCTCTTAAACTGATTGCTATTTGCTAATTTGTTAGCGAGCAGTTGCCTGTTTACAGACACTGCAGATACAGTAACAATATATTTTTTGGAATTTATTTCATAGTTAGTTTGAAGACATTTCTTCTTCTTCAGTTCAAAAATGTAGTGCAAGGAAACCATACAGTAACAATAAAAATTTATTTTGAAGTTGTGTTTTTGACTACTTGCAAACGTTAAAGCTGCAGTGCAGGAGTTCTGTCTCCCTCTGCTGGCAGTGGCAGTATAATTAAATACACACTGATAAAATATAATTAAAAAGGCTGCTCATGTTTACAGCTGGAAAACAGTGGATAAACTGTCACACAACCTCCACTGACTCTTTTTACTAGCAGAATATGATCAATTTAATCTGATAACACTTAGAGAGTCACGAAGAGCTGTATGATTAAAATATTTGATCCGCAATCCATGTTAGCAATGGGCTGTCTGTAGAACATGAGCATGATTTATTCATCCAGCCAGCAGGGAGTGTTGCCACCGACAAAACTCAATCTACTGTGAAACACAAAGAGATTTTTACCTGGAGGTGAAAGGCTTAATCAGCATGGTGTGAAGTCCAGTGATTGGACAAATCAGATATTGAGTTATATTACAAAGTCCCACGCTACAGAAAACAAACAAACCAGAACAGCTTTCTGCAAATAGTCTGAATATTTGCTAAGAACATGGACACCAAACAGACAATACAGCTCTAAACAATACCACCCTGCTGTATGTCACCTGTGCTTTCTGTTTAGAAAATATGTACAGTATAATCCAGAATACCACTGTATATCCTAAATGGCAATTGGGAGAGAGGTGGGGCAGCCATAAAGCACAGTATAGGGAGCGGAGAAACAGCTGGTACAAGAGGACAATCAGCACATTTTCGAGTGTGTTGAAAAGCAAATTAACTTTTATTGTTGATGATTATCATGCAAGTGTTGGAGATGATGAAGATGGTGGCAACAACAGTGATGACAACCTGCCAAATTGACCTTTTTACAACAATTAGCGTGACACACGTCTCGTTCCACACTTCACTGTACTTGCACTACAGTTAACAGCGCTTTAACCTGGAGTGTTCTCAGCAGGTTAACCTGGCGTAATTATGGATCATACAACAGTGTCTTTGCTTCTATCAATATGACACTGTCACTAGGGGTCATGTTTAAACAAGATGTATTATTGTCAATAAAAAGAGAATAATATGCAGTGCTTATTATTGTTTGCCTTTTTAAGATTGTTATTTGCTCAACCTCGACCAAGAGTTTTAACCAAGTAAATTTTTGCCTATTATAATTTCTCATATTTAACAAGAGAAAGACAATTTTATTGTCACTTACTGTACTTTATATATCTGATCAGATATAGGGGAAGACAGGACAAAAGTTACATTATTGCTATGTACATTGGTACTGTGTATCTGACATGCACAGATAGACTACGCTTGAGTGTGTTTAAACAAATAATTGTAGTTACTGTGTACTGGTGCTATCTTTAGATCATGAACGGCTCTTAGCCTGATGTGACTCTGACCTGTGCCTCTTAAATAAAAACCATAGGCATGTGGACGTGTCTCCTCTGTAGCGGCCCGGCCGAGTGCTGAGCTGCCTGCCAGTTGCCTGGCAACTGTCCAGAGCTTCAGGCGAAATGATATGGACAGACACTCACAAAAAGCCCTTCCTCACACATGTTCATCCACTTATTCAAGTACACAAGTAGCTGCATGCGGGAGACCACATGCACACTCTAGCGCCTTCTGCGGTTCTCTTTGGATGGGTAACATCTAGAGAGGAAATTTGGTTTTATCGTCCACCATTGAAGATAAGTCAAGCGAGTTCCCTCTCTCCTCCCTTCCCCTTTCGGTAAGTTTTCTTCATGATTTCCTCCCTCCTCCTCCCATCTGCTGAGTTGGGCTTCCTACTGACTTTAGTGCTGAGAGCAGCAGTTTGTGAGGCTGGATTCATGCATATTCAACACTTGCTTTAGGTAACGGCCAAGGAACTGTGAGGAGAGTCATCAACCTTTAAGTAAACATGCAGGCACCTATTGCACATTCACACATATGTGCTGCACTATTATCTGTACTTTACTATTTATTTATTGCATTCCTCCATTTTAGTGCTGCATATAGCTCATCTATTTATTCTCTCTCCCTCTCTCTCTCACAGTATCTCTATCTCTCTCTGTATAGAAATGTATTTTTTTTTTCTGTGCTGCTGCAACAACCGACTTTCTGCTGCAACAACTGAATTTCCCTGCCGGGGATCAATAAAGGTTATCTATCTATCTACCTAGGGTGAAGACAGTGAAACGAATGGAGAAGTAGTGAGCAACTGATGGAGGGAATTTTGAAATAGATGCATTTACAATACATTGCATCAGGCAGTGTCCTATAAGAAAGTCCCCCAAGAAGGTCTGATAATAACTGCTGATTCCTTTCCTCCGTCCTCTGTATTTTGTTAAAAGCATAATGCACCTCCACACCAGGACTAAGATGTCCCTCTAATATACACTGGTGAGATGAGTCTTGGTAAAAGCCATTATCCCTTATTGATTTTGTATTGCACCTACAACAGGAAGACATATTACTACAGAGAAACAGACTTGTATTAAAAGGTCCATTTTTTCATTTCGAGATGAGAGGTACATTATAAAAAAAGGGCTGCAGCTCCACATCAACAGAATGCTCAGCATTTTATGCATACAGTACACTAAATATTAGTGTATGTGAATACTATCTAGTGATCTGTTATCTACTGCACCATTCACAAATTCACAATTCAGAGCTGGAGTATGGTCAGTCATCCGACTGTCTGACTACTGAGATGGGAATGTGCATCTGCAGAGTCATTTTTCCTGAACAGAATGACTGCAGTGGGTCACTGAACATATTTCTGTGAACAGAGGAAATAACAAGAGGAGGGAAGGAGGGGGGAGGTGTGGCAAGAGAGAGAAAGCAATAACAATAAAAAAAAATCCAGAGACATAAGACAGGTATTAATCGGAATATTGCCCAAAGCTACTGTCAGATCCTCAATGACAGGAGAGGTGAAAGGAATATATTGATGGACAGATTATAGAATTTCACTGTGACATCACGCAGAAGACGGTGAGAGATGTCAAAAATCAGAGGGGAGATGGTCAAACTCTGCACCAAAAAGGTGATTAAAGAGAGGAAATAAAGCGATGTTTCTGTATATATGAGTCACTAAATCAATCAAGCAAAAGTAGAGCATTTAGAGAAAAAATGTTTCCTGATGATGAATGTTTCCTGCTCACTAGCTGCATTTACATGGACCCTAATATTCCACTAATAATCTAAATAATAGCCCAATCAGAATAAAGAAATGCCTTATGTAACCCCCTCATTATTAAAAAGACTGAGAAGGAACTGAGATTGTACTGTTGAAAGGGGTTGTGTAAACCTTTGATAATCTATTCAACAAAAAAATATATGTAATTTTCCTTGTAATAAATATATTTTCTGTGCCGGATGTGGGGCTACCAATAAACAATGTGAACACGATTTTTTCCCAAAAGATTATATTGAAGCGCTGTTGCCTCACAGCAAGAAGGTCGCAGGTTAAAGACCTCTGTGGTCCTGGGTCTGGGACCTGTGTTGCAGTTTGTCTACGTGGGTTTTCACAGGGTCTACGTGGGTTTGCACAGTCCAAAAGTTTAGAGTTTAATTGGCGACTCTAAAGTGAGTGAATGGTGTGTGTGCCCCACGATAGGCTGGCGACCATCTGGGGTGTATACCTGCCTCTCACCGTAATGCGCTGGGATTGGCTCCAGCAGACCCCTGCGACCCCAATGAGGAATAAGCAGGTATAGAAGAAGAGATGAGATTATATTGAGGTGATTTTATGAATTATAAACTATGGGACTTTTAAATACTTGAGTTTGCATCTTATCAGATCATTTTATTTAGCGTCCATATAAACAGCTGTGTTAGAAAATCTAACCAGAACCTAACAGCTATTGAAGATTAAAAAAAGCTGTTTTGATAATTGGAATAAAGCAGATTTGATTACTGAATGTGGTTGTGGATGAATATGACTTGACAAAAATAAACTTTCTCTCTACAGAATGTATGAACAATATCTCATTCTTGAAAAACAGGGTCATTTTTAATTTTCTTTTTTTCCCCCACAGCATATCTGTGACTCAAGGATATGCTGGACAGTCCTTCAGCACTTAAGCATTCTTCTTAGATTATCGGAATGTTTTACATGATTCTGTTAACTCTCCTTGTTGGCACAGGAAGTTCAATCTGAAGACCTGCTGGCAGGTGCATTTCAATTATGTATCACTCTGTATGTCAAGTATACCCAGAAATTAAATTATATTGTAATAGGGCTTCCTCCTGCTGAACTAATGTGATTTCAGTACACTGCCCATAGGCTCCCAATGTCATTGTATTTATTACCTTACTTACTTCACTCAATTTTTACCCTCGGAAGGTTTGTTGAAATAGTACCGAGCTGTGCACTGAAACCGAGCTGTCATGTGAATTTGAAAAGCAATGCTTCAAACGTCACAGTGGCACACACCTTTCAGAGATTCTCACGAAATTTTAGAAACAAATGATCAAAACCGCTGCCAGACAGAAGTTTAAAAAAAAAGATTTAAATTAACTCAAAACATTAAACTGGAGCCTCCTTTGTAGACAGAACTTTTAATCATGACCTTAATGTTACAGACATAAAGCTGTTTAAGCCATGATACACACCCATTCATCATATTTACTGTTACTGTATCCACTCAGCTTTTTATTTGATATAAGTTAATGTGCCATAACTCTTAGTAAGTATTATGTCACTGTACATTCATTACAGTACATTAGAAGTGTAATTATTCTACTGTGGACTAGAGCAGGGGTTCTCAACTTTTTGTAACTTAAGGCCCACTTTAAGGCCCAAGTTGAGAATATATATATATATATAGATATCTCTCTCTCTCTCTCTCTCTCTATATATATATATATATATATATATATATATATATATATATTATAAATTCACACTTCACTAGAACTAGTTCATACTTCAGTCCACACAGTTTAAAATGTTCACATTCATAGTCTATAATTTAGTAATAATTTTTAACTAAGTTCATGTTCCTTTCTTCTGCTTTGTTTGACTTTGGATTCTTTTAGTAGAGTACATAAAATGTGCCTGATTAATAGGATAATTGTTTAGATTTCAGCATCTAATTACCTAAAAATCTTCAGTGACACAGCATAGAAAATCATGACAGAGATACCAAGCCACTGGAGGAGACATCAATAATAATGTGGCATTGGGCAGAGACGATCTCGAACTCCACACTCCCATACTGTAAGTTGTCAAACTGAAGTGACAAGAGGCGCAACTGAATAATACAGATGATGCTCAGTGGTTGAGAATATCTGGCCTAGAGGTTATTGGTGAGTCATATTAAGTAATGAAGGCATGGTATTTGAGTAGATTATCTGGCTACTGGTATGCTTCTCCTTTTGTCAACTGGGTTATTACATAGACATGGTAAATTGAAATTGGAAAATCACTGTCGCTTCACAATATGGTTGATGCAAATCAAAGTCATCATCCAAAAAATCAAGTAAAAGTGAGGGTCTATCATCTGATTTTACATGCTATAGATGCAAATGCGCCTGAAAACAGATGCTTTAAAATAAGCATCACAAGTCTTTAGCAGCATGTAGTGGTGCAGACGGTACAGTGGATATATTATACTGGAGTTTGAATTGGAACCTGTTTGTGATGTGTAATACTTATCAAGGATGATTAGCTGCGTTGATTATTTCCCTTGTGTTTGATTGGTCCAGCAGTGCATCTGGCTGCCAGCCCGGGAGGCAGACTGATGTCAGTTATGATCGATACACCTATAAATCTTTAGTACGCTATGTGAAATTTGTCTACTGTCTATGAGAGAAGCAGCTGACCTTGGATAATGTTATTTGTGTCAAAAACCTCCGGCACGAAAATCATTTTATCATCACCCTCCCTCATCAGAATATCACAATCACGCATGTAATGAGGCCCGGAGAGCAGACTGAAGCTGCAAATGGCACAAATCCATTCTCATCTTCAAATTCAATGTGTAGACCCACAAACTCTTGATTTGCATGTGAACCTGGTCACAATCGGAATGATTTGAGCTGTTGTCGAAAGTTGGTGCACTCCAGGCAAAAATGAGGGGAAGAAGTGTTCATGATTGCCTGCCGAGTGGGAAGACTGTGGCTCTGTGCAGGGAGTGGGAGGTGTATTTCATTTGTATTTAGGAACAGCTGAGTTGTGAGAAGGCAGCAGGCTGAAATTAATTGACAGCGAAATTTGCACCAGCTAAAAATACGGTTTATGTCACATCCAAAGATAAGTTTTTTTCGGTACAGGTTTTAGGCATAATGATGAGTTTTAATTATCAGTAATTTAATTTAATTATGTGAGGATTTGAAGGTTAACTAACTGTTGAAGATAAACAGAAGATAATGACATCATTCAACAAAACTATTATTTTATAATATAAGTGGCATAGTGAGATTATAACAATATAGCATAGGTCCATGGTTTTAGACGTTTTTCTTTGACTACACTATTTTCTTATTCCAGTAAGCTGCGCTTCAGTCCACTATAAAAAGTGTTGCATGCACTCAGGTTCGGCTTTAGCACCATATGGACGACGAAACATGGCCTCAACCATAAAGCTGCTCTCAATAATTCTATATTAACAATGGATGAAATGACAAAGTGTGCTGTGAAAGAGGCCACTCGTAGCGATGAGCCCCGAGAGAATTATCACTCAACTATGCAGCTCTGTGGAGCCTTTTAGCATCTCTTTGCTTTGCTACTTTGGTTCCAGCCACAGCAGTTTTCAGTGCATGCTCCCTGATAAGGCAAAGCTAGCAGCTAGCCGCTGAACATATATGGGGATAATTTTACAGTTAAAGAAACATATTACCGTTAGGAGTTGGTGGGGATTTCAAATGAATGGTCTCTGTCTGTGCAATTAAACAATGATACACTAACAAGTTAGCCATGGCAATGTGCTCAGGGTTTAGAAAGCTAATACGACGCAAGCGTTAGCACACTTCTTTTCATGTTTTATCTAGTTCTAAAGAAGATAAATGTATTCCAGATTTTCTGCTGCTTTAAATTTTGATTGATTTTAATTCAATCTTAATTTATTGCAATACCCAGAAAATTCAGTCGGCAGAAGTAGGACATTCTGACAGGAACTATTTTTCTACAGCAATGTGTCAATGCAGAACATTTTTTTTTTTTTTTATTGCTCATTTGACCTTTTTCCGACAGAATAACAGTTTGAATGGTTGCATGCCTGGGATCTGCAACACTTGTTGATTGAGTGCTAATCCTAATTAATGCTAATGTTGCTCGGTGTCTTGCTGGTTGTGAAAAAAGGCAGCTGTGTACGAACAAATACACCACTTAAAGTGTTAAAACTGGAAATATGAATGTTGTGGGAGTCGTTTTAAAAAACTGCAGATCACAAATGACTTGTAATGGTGCCAGCATGCACAAAATCTGATTTATTTTATGAACATTGACAGCAAAATGGGTAAGTTCTTAATTTTAAACTTTTGACACCTATTTGTATCTCACTGACAAACATTATAAGTAACTGATAAATGTTAATCAAAAGGGATCATCCAGCACAATTGTAACTATGTAGTCGAGTACATATTGGAAGGATAATAACCAATCTATTAATGAAAAATTCCATAACGCCTTTCATTCAGAATAAAATCTGGAGTTATTAAACATGGTGGTATTTATTACCGAATCGTCTTAGATGCTCTGCACAAGTAAAAGCTGAAATTTGGTAGCGAGTGCAAAGAAACGTTTCCAGAAGAAGCGTTTCATCTCTCTTCCTGAGGTGAAAAATGTTCTCACTCTCTGAGCCCACGATGGTGAGCCTTTCCCCAGAGTTCATTAATTAGTTAATTAGTTAATTAGTCTGAACAGATGGCTATATGCAACACAAATGTGAAGGCTCTCTGTGCCCAGAGCATGAGGAAGGTAGGAGAAGGTGAGCCGAGCAGCAATCTAAGATCTCAACTGTCACCGAACCTCCGACACAGGTTGTGTGCAGCAGACATTTTCTTCCTATTCACCCATTTTATTCCACAATGACAGGGCATATCATAAAATGATACAGGGAATTCCAGACAGCATATCATTTTCTGGAAAAAAAATGACGCACGTTTGTGTCGCACTGGGGTCGAAGCATAAGGCGTAAACCCAAACGCAAGGGTGCTGTGGTCACAACTGCAGGAACATTTATTTGAATGAATACTTTGCATCACTGCAGATTTAAAAACGCATTTCTGACGGTTTATTTTTAGACTCTTCCCTTCTCCCCCCTTCTGTTTCCTTTTTCCCTCGCTGTCTCTCTACGATTCTCCCTCGCTCATCTGTCTCTATTCCCTGCTCTCTCTTCTTCCCTTATTCCTGAGTCCCTATCACTCTCTTAAAGGCGCAGGCACTGTATGAAATGAGGTTGGCATGAGTAAGCTTATGTGTGTGTGTAAGTACAGGATAATACTAAAGATTAGGACATAAAACTATTAAAATACGGTATGCTTGTGTTTCTCACGTTGGCTCAAATTCACAGTGTCAGAGAGGAGCGCTATTAAAAATTCAGAGGGATGGTGCATTATTCATATATATATTCTACGCACGGCACGCAACCAAGTAGTACACTCACACACACACTTACACACTTTGAGGAATCGGTGTGCGCACGCAGGCAAACATGTATGCTCGCGCTACGCAAACATACAAACACACACATACACACACACACACACGGATAATCGCCTTAGTACAGTAACCCATTTAAAGCATATCTGAGAGTGAGAGTGTGAGAGAGAGAGGGAGAGAGAGAAAGGAGAGAGAGAGAGAGAGAGAGAGAGAGAGAGAGAGAGAGAGAGAGAGAGAGAGAGAGAGCACATATTCGCCCACATACCAAAATTCTCGACAATGTTAAAGGAATTGAGGGCACTGCGTCATCCCTCATAATCACTCAGCAGGATCGCACTTCACCTCTATGTGTATGTGCTGTATTTGTCTGTGCTTTAATGACTGTTTGTAGTGACTCAAACATATTGCATGAGCGTACTTCAGATATTCCCAACACAAATCAAAGCAACAATCTGGATGTAAAATCTGGGCAAGGGATGTGATTTAGAAACAAGGTCGATGTGTCAGTGAAGGAAGCAAACAGAGACACCCCAGAAGAAGCGCTCGGATCGGCGTGTAATTTAATAGAACTTTCGGCTAACGTGATTTCAGATTGTGGTCTGAATCTCACGCTTGACTTGTTAATGCCTGTGATTTCATCTGGCAGCTGTGAGAAAAGACCACGTAACGAGCCGAAATGGAGCAGGATGAAGCTGCAGGGTCAAGGTCCTCGTTACACGAACTCCCAGTTTGTCCTTGTCCCCCCGCGCCTCTCCACCGGCGCTGTCAATAACGGCCTGGATCGCGTTACCCTCTGTTAATACTCACTCCAACTCTTGGACAGCATCCTAAACTACTCCCGTTTCTCTGTTTATCATTTTTTCTGATATGTTGAAACAGGCGTGATGCAATAAACAAGATCTGATTACCGGACCTGGCAACCGCAGTTACTGACACAGATAGTGTGTGTGTGTGTGTGTGTATGTGTGTGTGTGTGTGTGTGTGTGTGTGTGTGTGTGCAAACACCTCCAAAAAGATGATGGTGAATGTAAATACTCGAGTCCACTGATTTCCAGCAGCACAAGGGCTGGGTGTACACATACACACACATACAGGGGGAAAAAAAGGCAGTCCACAATCACAGGCCATGCAAGCACTGAAAAGCTCCAACAGAATGGACAAATAGAACCCCTTAATCCAAAAATACACTGAACGCAACAGATACACATTTCAATTCTCTTTTCAATGGCTGAGTATACACCAAAGGCACAAAGTGGTCGACAATGCCTCTGAAGTGGCAAGTCAGATCCTGGCTCTTTTATCTGCAGAAGTGAACATTAATACAACAATTAATTCAAGAAATGCAATTTTGAAGTGAGGTGAACACAGTTAATAGACTTGTTTGTGCTTATCTCAGCTTTTTTCTGTGATTAATGTGTTGATATTTCAGATATCCCTGCAAGTCAAAAGCCAGGGCTACAACCAGTTCTGAACCCATGCCACCCATTGAGTAGCCTTGGCTGCTAAGGTTGTTGCTAATGTTTTTGTTGTTGGTTGTTGCTAATGCTTAAGGCAGAAGTACTAAATGCGCGCTTGCTATATACATCACCATAGTGCTTCTCAATCTACTATGATATCTAAAACAGAGCTGCAGACTGAGAAAAGAATAATGATCTGTTTTAATAATCAGTTAAGAATAGTGATCAGTTACGTCATGTAACAAAGTTACAATGGAGACAGCAACATTTTTCATGCGTTTCATCTGAGTCTCAGTTTGAATTCTGCATGCAAGTGCGATACTGATATTTTCCCACCAGATGTCACCATTTAGACTGCATCAAATGATTTGAACAGTGAACCATTTTAAATGCAATTGCTTCATAGTGATTTCAGAAAGCTTTACTGTGGATCAGACTTCAGTTTGAACATGTACGGATGTATTAGAGGAGTTGAAATTTCGAATTAAAAAAAAAGTGGTGAAATCCTCCTACTACTGTAGCTGGAAGTCAACTGTGATGCAGCTTCTGGAAGCCAACCAATCAGAGCATGCGAGGGGGGCCTTAAAGAGACAGGAGCTAGAATCGTCCTGTTTCAATCACAGGCTGAACCGGACTCCATAAAGAGTCAGAATAAGATAAAGGTTTTATTTAACAATAGTTAATCATGTAAAGATATTCCAGTAGAGGCCAGAATAAAAATACAGATGAAATACCCTATTTAAAAAGCACCTATAAAGCACCTACCACAAAGTAGCTACTAATTCCAACTAATGTGCTGTGTTATTCTGGTTTGATATTAAATATAAAATAATTGATGACGTTTTAATTAGTGAAAAAAATAAAACCGAACTACATAGCACGCATACTGTGGAATAATAAACATTTGATTTGCACAGTTGATCTCATCAACCTCCTCTCCTTCTTTTCCATTGATATATAAATGTCTTCTGGCTGTAATGCGTTTTCAGTTTTCTTTTTATTGGCTGTGGGTGTTGTTCCCAAGATGCTTAAATAAAGTACATTGAATGTAGAATGCAAAATGAAATTCACAAAGATATTCATATCATATTCATGACATACTTAGGAACTGTCTCTGCTTAATTTTAGTTCAAATATGTAATGTCTGCCTTGAGCTACAGCTGAATGTTGAATCGATTAAAGTTTATCTTCTTGAACTTACTTCCTACTCAGTGACATGAATCATACAACATCTTTATTGTTACTTAAAGTCAGAATTATCTCCAACAAAATGGTCAATCGATGTGAACAAGCTCTTGACCACATGCACATGCACTTGCGCTCTCATTCTCACTCACTGTTAAGTTCTGATTTGGGAAACGTGTGTAAAAATCCAAGAGCTTCACAACTGCACAGAACTCTATTGTGCACTGTGCATACACATTCTCATAGCACTTATTACTGCTTATGCAGAGGCTGTAGGCAAGAAAAGCAAAACATTTTTTCATCGAAATTCAATAAACTAAAGAATTTTGTTGTGTGTGTGTGTTTTTTTGTTTTTTTTGGTAACTATGCCTGTTTTTACAACATACATAGTTACATTCCATCACTGGCTATTAATTAGCTTAGTCAACTTTGGGTTTTCTAGCTATAATAATTAAATAATAAATAATAATTATGAGCAACAGCATCAGAACCACAAGTGAAGTACTGAACTTTATATAATAGAAGATGAAATGGTGACACCAAATACCTGCAGCTACAGGTATCTGCTGCTACAAAAATTATATTGTTCTTTTTTTTATGTGTGAATTATTTATAACCTTAGAACTTTTGGCCATGTTGGGATGTTGTAGGAATGTTTTTTTTCCAGTAGTCAGGGTGTTGACTGCTTGTGAACCAAACCTCTTAAATTGACCTGGTTAGCTGTTCAGCATGAGTTGCTATGGTGATATATCCCTGGGTTAAGCCCAGCTGATTTGTCTACTAATATTGCTTCATTGTATACCCTTCTGAAACCTGCAAAAGGAGGGTTTTTGTGTATCCTTTCATGGGCATTTTGTGATTTATGATCTAAAAGGGACATAATCTTGGCCCATTATTTCTAAAACACATACAGCATTTTGATAAGATTGTAACTGCCAAAACGCGTTTGGACTGTTCTGATCTCTGTCACAAGGTGACATGTCAGATAATGTCTGTAAACATTTACATCAGACTCATACGCTGCCTGATGATGCGGCGCATCACACTTACCGAGCACACCGAGCCTGTAGTTCATGGTGACCACGATGACATTTCCATAGGCGGCAAGGACACTGCCGTCGAACATGTTCCCTGAGCCCTCCATGTAGGAGCCGCCGTGGATGAACAGCATCACTGGCTTCTTACGGCGATCCCGGATATCTGCATAACACCGATAAATAAATAGCATCCGTTATTTTCACGATCATTCTCTTTCAAACCTTTTACCACAATGTTAATTCCTATTCAGCTTAAGACTCCACAGGCAACAGGTAGTTGGCCACTTTTATCTGACAGCTCTGGCTTTGTGTATCTGCAGCAATCCTGTGAGTAAAAAACATCCATATGCAGAATTTTTTTTTTTACCCTCCTACAGTCAGTGGGACAAGATGAAGATACAAAGTGCGAAACATTTTCAGTAGAATGCCTTTAAGTTGCAACTGTTTCATATCTGCCCCACTGACTTCTCCTCTTTATTGTGTTCTATATTCTGTGCCTGTGCAGTGATGGTATCTTCCCGAACTGCTATTCCCCTCCATGTGTGGAGCAAATGGTGCAGCCACTTCTGATGCCCTTTCTGTTATTGGTGTCTTTGTGCCCATCATTATGTTGCTATGGTTCACTCTGTTATTCAATGTGCCCTCCCCCCTTTGCAGCGTCTGTGGTATGGTCTGAGTGTCTGAGTGTGGATCAGGCTGAGAGAGCTGCCAGTGCAGCCCAGTTAGGCTGAGCGTCTGCACTGTGCAGGGCCTGTGGATAATTTGTATGAAAGCCAGACCAAGTGGAAACATAAATAACAGCCACGGCATCTGCTTGCCCTGATGAGCTTCAGCACATGGAGATGGGGGAGACGAGGAGATAGGAGGAGAGAAAGAGAGATGAGGGGGGAGAGAGAGAGAGACAGATAGGATGGGACGATAATAAGACAGCGTGAGAGAACTGAAAGGGGGGGGGGGGGGTGGGGGGGTGGAGACTTGGATGCAAGGTTCACACCACCTCCAACAACAACAAAAAAGAAAAAAAAACATGATAGCGAGGATGAATAAACATGAAATGTTACAAAGCAAGTCATACACAGCGAGCTAGCTAATGAACACTCAAATTCACACAGGATTCACACCGTATTCATACAGAGACACACACACAGGCACACACACACACACAAACTCTTGCATAGGCAGCTGCGATGCTGAGTCGCTATGGAAACTGCTTCTCGCTAATAGAACTGCACCAGCCATTCCATTGCACCGACTCACTGAATGCCTGTTGCCGTGGTAACAAATTCTACTCATGTATTTGCACACCCGCCTGCATCACCACCTGAATCTCAGGTTACACATGCACTTTAGGTGCGTCACTCAGTCGTACAGGCACACGCGCACACACGTCCACATGATCGCAGAAAAACGGCACATATGCCTTCACACATGCAGACATCTTTTATGGATTATAGGAATGACACAAGCGGACCGTCTAAAAATAACAATTTCAGTCCTACACTCCAACGAGCTGCTCTTTTTCTTCTCTTCTCTGGTGCATTCTGAGGCTCCGCTGATTTCCCAGAGGATATGTAAACAAGTTCAATTATCCCGGCATTACCAGGACAGTATAGAGGAGTGACATGTCAGCGGGCCGTCATCCTCTGCAAATTAAACCCTCAGAGAGAGGGAAGTTGTGCAATGACATATAGCTGCCATTTTAAAAGCCATCAGTATTCATTTTACTGTTATATTACTGTTTAACTGCTGTGTTTACTTGATGTAAATCTAGCAACAAAGCAACAAACCATCTTACATTTCAAGCTGTTTAGTGTTACTGTGTGCACTATCAGTATATTTGCTATTGACTGGAATGTTTGAGAGGTGGTGGTGGTGGTTTTAGCTTTTCAATCACAGAGCATGCATTTATTTGGACAGTGTTTCTTTGTTTAAAAAACAAGAGACTAATACATAAACTTTTAAATATAGTTTTGCACATAAAGAGGACTATGGATTTTGTCCACATCACTTACATTTTCAGGACATATTTAAAGGATCTTCTAATGGCCAGTATTAACAGGATTACAACAGGAAAAACCCGTTATAGTCTTCCTAACTGTTGCCTAACTGTTAACTTGAAAATGTGGTAAATTGAAGCTCTCCATTAGATTGAAGAACATAATAATACTACTACTTATGAAATAATTACCATAATCATATAGATTTCAAGGTTATTATACGAAAATCACAACAATACATAACAAACCGTGATTTTTCACTCCAAATCTAATGGAAGTATAACCCTAAAAATTCCAAACTGACATATTCCCTTAACCCAAATTAAAGCAAAGACATACCCAATAAACTAAATGGGAATTTTAAAAATCTATTCATTGTCGGGTAAAAGATGAAAAACTCACAAAGTTTAAAATAAATATTTCATCCACTGTACAAACTTTATTCTAACGACATTTGGGGGCTTTTGACTTTCATCAGATTAAAAAAAAGTTATATTATAAAAAAGAAGAAGAAACTATTGGAGATTTATGCTAGTTAGAAATTCTTAAACACATGAGGTAGAACACAGGAATTTGTCTGACTAAGCTGCCAATGCTTTGTTCTCTGCAGTCCATAAATAAAAGATAAATAAACTTGGAGACAGGAGTTGGTGTGTGCTTAAGTGATGGCAATGGAGACACTACGATTAGAGAGGTGATTAGGGCTGTGGGGTTACAGGGTGAAAATGTTTCACTCGGGCCAACAAGGAGCTCACTGTCTTCTCTGCCCTCCTCCAAGACATTGGCACATTGTTCAGGCCTCTCCTTTCTAACCTGTTACTCACCTCCTCCTTCCTCCACCTTCCTTCTCACCTTACCCCTATTCCAGTGTTTCCACCAGAATTGGAATCTGTTTGTGATAACTACCCGGTGTGGTTTAAGAAAAATGACAGACTAAAACCCCTCCATTACAGCCTTTTTAATACAGAATGGTGTGTCTTTATTCCACCATTATGCATAAAAGGTTGAACACAGAATGCATTGTTGTCCCACCGCGGAGGTAGTCACATTCCCAGTCCTGTCCTGATATAGTAGAGTGATACTCTGAGGTGGTCTGCTATTCTGAAGTGAAATTTGTATGGGAATACAAAAAGTGGAAAAAAAAAAGTAACCGTAATTTTTGGTGCTTCGTAATGAGATTGGTCTTTAGAATTGTATTATTTATGATAAAGTTTGACTAATTATTCAAATGACTGAATTGACAAAGCCGTAAATTTCTTTTTTCTTTGAAATAAGTTTGCAGGCTGTAATTTCTTCTTCTTCTACAATAATTTAGACTTAACTTGAATGCATCAGTTTTAAACAAATTGGCGCGGAGGTCACGGGATGAGACGGTTCCATTGTCTTGTGTGAGAAATAGAGTGAGAGCAGGACGAGGCCGGATGGAGTGAATCAATGAGCTGCACGCAGCTCTGTCATGATGTAACATTTTACCCATTTTAAATAGTAAAAACATCGAAGATCAATATGTGGCAATCAATGTTGATACCGCAGCGGCCCGCCACAAATAAATCAATGTATGGGGAAGCACTGCATTCTCAATATAACTGACCTCCCAACAGAAAGTGCCTACTTCCTACTTTCTCATTCCTCCGGTTCTCTCTCTCATTCATTCACTTATGGAAATCTCGATTGATTTGGGTGTGAAAAAATGTCGCCTGACGCAGCGCTTGATTGGTTTTTGCAACCAAATCCACACCTGAGCAATGCAGCTACTTGCAAATAATAAAAAAAAGCATCTTATGCTAATAATAGTATTTTTTTTCACCACAGTTTGGAACCTGTGTCCAATCCATTCCTGAAGAATTCAGCCCTACCTGAGCCCTACTGATCCTGTCAAGATCCATCAGGTGTCGGCATAAATGTCAAGCTCTCTCGTCCACCCTCTCACTCTCTTTTTTTCTACATCTCTCTCATTTTCAAAGCTCTATAAATGTCATTTCATCATGCACTTGTCTTCATTATGACTCTTCCCCCCCCATTGCCCTCCCTGGTGCTCTCACAGTGCTCGGCTTTTCCTTTTCTTTCATCTCTATTCTATCGTTCTGCTCCTCTCCACGACAATCCTGCATGGATCCTTCTCTCTGTTTTCTGCGTTAAAGAAACCACACAATTGGATTAGCTACATCTGTCTCTTTTTAAAGCATAGCAATTAGAAATGCGAGAGAGAGAGAATGCAATACACAAATAGCACAAAGCTCAAAATACAAACACACACACAGGCACACGGGCACAAATTAGAGCACATGTGCTCAGGCGTAGATTTGCACATGCACTGCGCTTCAAGTAGACCCGCATGCACAAATGGAGATGTAATGCACTCTGTGTGTGCATAATGCTGTGTAATATACAGTAGGTCTGGGCACGTGTACAGAAACGGATGCACACGGTGTCTGCATAGATTTTGGCCGCATCAGTAAAGAGTAGTAAGAGCGTCTCCCAGTGACTGCAGTGAACTTGACAATGATAATGCAGAAATTCTGGAGAAAGGGCTATAAAATGATGATGCTAAATTATATTATAAGTGATAAATTAGCAGCCTGCCTGTGGACAAAAAGGGACTTTATTACAGGAATGGAGGGTGAATAGAAGACTAAATATTGATTTTTAATGATGCATCACATAGGCTAGCCAGAACATCAGTGTGTGGTCGATCAACCACATAGCAACTGAGAAACGGAAGTAAATTAGCCGACTGTTAAAGTACAGTTTTAACTAAAAAGGTGTTTATGAAGCGCCATGACAGATCTGCCTGCAGTTGCCAATGGTGAAAATGCATTTCCTGTTCGTGTCATCTTACAGGCAAAGATAGTGAAATGACCACATACAAACGAGTGATGATTGTTAATAAAGATATGAAACAATACAACTCCCAGTGAGACTGAAAAATAGAACAATTAAAATACCTTCATCCCTCGGTCTGTTCATTGTAGACTCGTCCTGTTTTTTTGTGAGTGGACCTAAGGTTCAGAAAAAAGGAAAGGGGAGACACAAAGGACAAAATTCAAAAAGATTGCATTTGCCAGAAAATAAATAAATAAAAGCCTAAAAACCTACAAGATCATATTCTCTGTTCATTTTCAGGGACTGTACATCTGAAGATGAAACATTTACACAGATTACACACTGGTTCCTGATACCCCCCCCACACACACCTGAAAAAAAAAAAAAAAAACTCATCTGTTTGAACTACTTAGGATCTAGTCACGGACCTGCCTCGTAAATGACCCCAGAGGCCTCTTCTCCTCAACCTTTACCCCAATCAGTCCTGACACACTGCTGCTTTGTAAAGGAAAATCAATGGGCAGAATCAAGCCATCACTCTTTTTCAGGTCACAAAAAGGAACAGAGTGCCAAGATAGTGTGTGTCCTGCTCCAGCTCATGTCAGCGTTGCAGTCCTAAAGCAACAGTCCCCACATGAGGCTGTGCCATCAATACGGGGCAGCTACCACCTATGCACTTTGTGCACAGAGAAATGCCGCCGCAAAACCTCAGACTTGGCTCTTTCCTGCTGTTTCTGATATTTACACAGCATGCGGAGGCTTGTGACAGGATCCCCCTCCCCATCAAGGTCAAAGAGGAGACCCACATTAAGCTTTAATGGTAACGCCGGTTAAACGCTCCATAGGGCACAGCCAATAACAAGCATTTATCACAGTGACCAACCGATGCCCTGGCGCGTCAACCCCTGTAAGTCTTAACTGATAAGGATCCCATTAATTTACTTTTTTTTTCTTGCTTTCTGTCAGTCGAGTTTTCCATCAGCCCACAACAGTCACTGTCTACATGCACGCACGTCTTCCAGAGAGCCGTTAAAACGCACTCGCATTCACACGCCACACAGAGCGTGTTAACAGTGCCCTTATGATCTGTTGCTGTACTCCTCGTGCCCGTCCCAGCAGCAAGCTCCCTGCTCTATGGCGGGGGAGGCGTTGCGGCCTCCCATTTTTTTTAAAGAATACTCTACGCTGGGGGTTGCCAAGGGGTTTATCACTCTGCCAGTGAGTTGCTGACATGTCCGTTTCTACCGTTCTGCTGGAAACCTCGCAGCAAAGTGACGACATATACCCTTTTCACAGAGCATTGCGTCTTTTGATGAAGGAGACACTTGGCATCGCTGCACTCCACCAGTAAAACGCTGCATTTCCACCCGTCCCCTCTATATGAATGCGGTTTCCCGATATATAAAAAGTTTATCTCCTGTCTAAATGGAAAGGGATCAATGCTGAATGGATTTTGCTACATCCTCCCCATACCAGCATGCAGACGCCTGATCCGGAGAGCACTTCCTGCCGTAGTGGGAGACGGTACAGTAGTCGGTCCTGGGCGTACAGAGCAGACAGGTAATGGATAGAAAGGCACATTAGTGCTCCTTCTTTTCAGCACTTCCCCTACTACTCAGCACCACTCTAAAACCACACCTCACTGCTTAATGGAGACTGTTCTGATTTCATTCGTTTCCTAATGCCTAATAAAGAGCTAAACTCTAAGTGAGGATAAGCTGTACTCAAACAGACAGTCATGCTTTGCAGAGAACTCCACCCAGACACTTCCGATGGGCACCAAACCTCAACAGTACAAAGTTAAAGCATGAATATGTGAAATTCTCAGATGATCAAATGACGCTCCAATAAATACTGTCGCATCGGTATGACATCATATATGTGCATAAAGCAGTAATTATATTTTTCATCATATAATCTTCATTTTTACAAGGTACTAAAAGATGAGAATAGCATCAAAGCTTCATGTCTGAGAAGCTGAAATGTTCTTTGACAAATTATTTCAGCTCTAGTAGTTCACCTATTTTGGTGTTTCCACAGCCCGATGTGGGTTATTTATCTGCTTGGCAAAAGGTTTTATTTAAATACCAAGGATGTTTTAGGTCCACAACTTTTGAAAAAGGACCACTGATTTTTCCTTTTGAAGAAATTAAACAGTGATGTCAAAAAAATGGGAAAAAAGTGAAGCCAAATAAGAATATGCACACTTTTTGCGGGTTAAAAAAACATCTTTCCCCTCTGCCACAGCATAGAACCCTGCCGGTAGGCTGACACATGTCACATGATGTGGCGTAACGGGCCACTGGTCAGGGGAATGCATTGGCCCACGCAGCAGCATTTAGCTTGGGTTGTCCCAGTGCTGTTTGACCTAACGCAGCTCCCTCTCTCAGTCGGCAGCGTTTCTGCTCGGTTCATCGAGCTAGTGGCCGGAGCGCAAGCTGTCTCCCGTCCCTCTCCATTTCCTCAGCGCAGTAAACGGGATGAAGCTGCAGTATGTCATGTCTGCGGTGGCCTGCCTGCTTGACAAGGTGTCAGACACAGCTTCGGCTCAACCCCCTGCATCCAGGCGGCAGCTCTCAGCATATGCACTCTCCTCGTTCCCGTGGTCTCCGTTTCCCCTTAGCCCGCAGCACCGTCTTTCGCCCCGTACCATCCTGCCTCCTGAAATATGGTTTTTAATAAAGAGCACTGTAAATGGCTGCTCTAGCGGCAATAAAAATGAAGGATCTTAGCCCTTGGCTGAGGAGTGTCTTGAGGAAATGGGAATGCAGCGGGACGCCGCTCCTGCCTCGCAGCAAAGGTCGCGCACAGGAGAGTTGGGGTGGAAAGGAGGTAAGGCGCGCGAGAGAGATAAAGAAACCATTCAATCCGAGGGAACATTTGTTTTATTTACATTATTCTAAGGAGTTGTTTGAATTTCATTTGAGTGTCGGGAGGCTACATGGTGGTTCAGTGGGGACGGGCACGGAGCTCATTTGCATTCAGAACAGTGACCCCTTCTACCGCCATCTGCATAAAGATGGTGGAGAGAGGAGAAGAGAGAGGACAAGAGGCAGGGATGGTTTCAGGGAGGAGAGAGCAAGGGGGATAAACAGATGCAAAGAGAAAAGAGAGCTATGACTTTATTTTTCTTTCCAAAAAATAACGTAAAGAACATGTTCACTGAGAGTCTTTTTGGGTATGAAATATAGAAGATTTTTTAATCCAGGCCGCGTATGAGTTCCGTTCTGCCAATTCATTTCGGACCACCTACATCATGTCCGCTGTGAGTGGGAATGTCACTCCTCGCTGCCAAAATGCAGCACATTACATCCACCCTTTAAACATCCCCGACCGTCACTCACCGGCGCAGGAGTTACTTACAAGCTCAAAACACTTCATCTAGCCATAAAAAATCATTGATGCTGAGCTGAAGGCAGGCACATCTGAAGACAGGTGAGAGACCAAATGCTTCTTGGCATGTTACAGCCATCAAGACAGTTGCCGTGCAGAGCCTTCAAAGACATTCGAGGAAATGACCAATCGCTTCTTCTGCAAAAGGGAATGTGCTGAGGTTTAATGCAGCTGGAATACGAGGGGTATGCCAGGCGAATATGTATTCCTACGTGAAAGTCTCCCAAACAAAACTGCAGAACTAAAAGGCATTTAAAGCCGCTACGTTTGGCATAACTGTAAATCTAACACCATGTAAACAATTCCAGGGACTGTGGCAACGATTATACGTGGAAAATGTAATGTGTTTGATTTCAGGGGCACTTCACGCTCCACTCTGTTTCTCTCTCTCCCTCATACACAGTAAAACATATCCTTGGGGACAGCATCAGCCTTGTGTTAGCAGTGACCCCTGACAATAAGTGACAGATTTCTGACAAGCACACAGGGGTACATGTAAAATCACTTTCACTCATTTACACACCTTTTTCCCCCGGGGATAAGAAAAGGGCGCTACATCACCCGCTTGGTGGGTACTAGACATATTTAGTGTACATACTGGAACTCCCATTCCCCCCACCAGTCGTTCATGTTACACTCGAGCAATGCTTCCACTAGCTTTGGATTTTAGTGCTTTAGTGCTCTGGACTAATCCAGAGCCAGACTTCATATGTGAGTAGGGGCATCAATGCATAAACATGTGTTGGTTGAGCATCTCTCGCTGCAACTCTCCGGTGAGCAGATAAATCAAAGACTTTTTAACATTTTATCATTAGACTTGCTTACTATCGGCTCCAGCATATGCTCTGCCTCCAAAGTCAGACTTTGATCCTGTGTTCTTTTACCTGCCCATCTGCTTTTTCAAACGCTCTCCACAGGATCATTAGACCGAGAACACCACCCAGCTAGCCCGCGCCGAGGTGAAGGTTTTGCCTTACGGTGATCTTCAGTTTTTCGACTAATTTCACCCCGAGAGTCCCACACAAGGTTGTGTTTGGCCGTCTATTGTATTTGCTCTATTTCCTACTAACTGTTGCACACGCATGAGCAGCTTGCATTATATTATTTTTTCATCTAACCTTATTAAAACATGTAGGTAGAAAATTATGAATATGTTATTACGCTATATAAGGAAATATTTAAGCAATATATAAAATAAAATGTTCAGCCAAGCTAAAACATTAAATATTTGTAGTAACCACATAAATTGATGTAATTAATTTGTCTTCTTTAAATGTAATAAGCCAATAACTGTTCAATAATGTAATAAAAGGTGCTGAAATGTTAACGTAACAACTTTTGGCTGATAACCTAATATTATTATGTTATTGGCTGGTTATTGCCTTATTGGACTGGTGAAGAAAAAAAATTATTTGCAAATGTAATAACTGAGCCGATAACTTAATAAGCTATTACGTTATTGGCAAAAAGTTATCACCTTATTAGTTCAGGACTTTTATTGTGCAATAATTACATTATTGGCCTATTACATTTTAAAGAGGACACATTTATTACGTTATCGGCCGTTATTGTTGCAATGTACCTTAAGCAGCAGGAAGATTTTATATGTCGTGTCTAAAATTACTCAATAACCAATCATAATATACATTACATGATATTAACACAAGCCCAGGGGATTATCAGAGAATATGTTCTTTGGTAATCTCCTGGCGCTTGCCCTAACACAACTACATGTTAATTCCATGCAGTACCAGAGTATATTGAGACACACATTTCCACATATTCCTACTTTTTGAACCCATTGAAGCCTATGAGCCTTTAAGTCTACGAGTGTCATTTTATCCTTAAAATTAAAAAAAAAAAAAATGAAATGTTTAAGCAAAAAAAAAATTAAGTTTCCAAATGCTTCCTCTCATACACGTCACTGACTTCCTGCTCCTTTCTCTTGAGAACATAGAGAAGACAAACTCTCCTAGAAAGAGTCATTTGTTTAGATTATTATGATTTAACATATATATATTTAAGGTCTCTAGAATAATGGCTTAAAATGATTTTTATACATAGTATAATAATATATAATATAATATAATATGTACTATAATAGACATTAAAATGCTATTTTATGCAAAGAAAAGACTACAAAATGAAAAAAATGGGGCTCAAATGGGTCAAAAAGCTGAGCCAGAAACTAAACTTGTCCCTCAGTTTGATGCAGAGATTGACCAGATCTGGCATTTTTACACTTTAATGTACACTGACCTTTTTAGGACCCATTCTAAATGCAGTATGAGTATGAGATTTTCATCTCACTCACCATCTTCAGTGGGTACATAAATGTTGAGGTAAAGGCAGTCCTCACTCTGGTTCTGAACATAGGTCGCTGCAGCGTCCAGGTTGTCTGTGAACCACACCGGCAGCATGATCTCCGGTAACACGCCGTGCACATTCTGGGGACACACAGGTGCAAACTGGGTGGCGTTGCGGATCTCTTGCCAGGAGCCCGGAGCTTCGGGAGGCTGGAAGCGGCGCTCACCGATAGGTGCCGTGGCGTACGGCACGCCTAAGTACTGTTCAACGGGGCCCAAGATCTCATTGTTGAGCTCCTTCCTGATCCCACGTACCTTTCCGTAGGCTGTGGACACTATAGGGTGTTTAAGGTCAGCCCGTTGACATGAGGAAAGGGTCAGGTGTAGCACTAGTCCTAGGAGCCACACCAGACAGTGATTGGCAATCTGCTGAGATGTATAATGGCGTTTCCCACCATAGCCTTGGTGGCTGGCAGCATTGAGAGGAAAAAACAACATGTCCAAAATAAAGGCTCTTTTAGTCATATCACTGGGACTTCAGCTGGGTGAAGCGAGGGGTCACAGTTTCAGAGGGTAAAGGGAGATAACAAAGGCGAGACGAGGATTCATGGAAGAGGACAGGTTAACGGATTTCCTAGGGCGACATGGCGAGGTGGCAGGATGGGTAACATTCTCAGGTAGGACTCTGTGGTCTCATCCGTCTTCCTCTGTGGAACTCCTGATGGGTCCAGAGCTGCAGTCAGGAAACCAATTACACCTGAAAGAAACAGACAGGTTGAAGGAGTCAGTGTATGTGAATAGCGAGCTCTTTAAGCCCTGACAGACTGTCCGGGAGGACGGAATGGGTAAGCTTCTCAACCAAGAGTTTATTCTACCCAGGATGAAGTGTCTATTCAAACAGCTCAAAAAGAACACAAAGATACACCAAAGGTTAAATCTGTCATGTGAATTAATAGGCTAGGAGAAGATGACTGGTTTAATGTAAAAATGTATAGGCCGTGACAAATCACCCCTTTGCGGTAAAGATGCTTCACTAAATCCTGTTGCGTCACCACATGTTAAATAGTGAGATCATCCTCACACCAGCGATGCGTCTACTGTACACAAAGGGCAAATATGCACACTTCATGCATACAACCGATGGTTCAAATGAACCTGAGCAATTCACTAGTTAAAATTAATTACACAGTCATCATAGAGACTACCTCGGAATCCACCTGCAATGTTTCATTCACTTCAACTATTTAAATTCAACTAAAATGAATATAACATAATGCATTCCTGGTGGGCAGCATATGATATAGCAGCAATAAAGGATTAAGGACATTGTCACTTTTAAAGATGGACCACTAGATCATGTCTCCACCTAGAAATAGCTTAAACAAGTCGTTGGTCCCTTTTGACACTTTTCAACTTGAATCTTTTCAATCACACATGTCTTTTCTTGTCTTATAAATGTTACCAAGAATACAGACAACCCATATAAATTGTGTTCCATTTCACAGGCTTCACTGCTAGTGTCTTAGTTATGACATAAATCTTTACTGGATATGAATTCACCTAAAGATTTGCTACTCCGTTGAACATTTACTCTATCCATTGGTGTCTTTCTGGATTACGCGCTACCACTCTGTTGATTTATATTTAATGTAAGCTAACTAGCTCTTTGCTATTTAATCAAGTGCTGTCATGGAGAGTGTTGTACATGTGTTTTTGTTGTTGTTGTTTTCATTTGCTCTGCTTTTTTTCTTTTGCTGTTCTTTTGTATTCACAGCTGACATACAAAATACTGAATTCAAAAGTCAATCCTTGCCAGATGCCACTAACTCGCTCAATACGCAAAATGACCTGTACATCACTTTTACAAAAGCGGTTTGTGTGTTGCCTCTCTAATGGATTTTGGGTGTGAACACCCACAGCTGCATTTACATTACATTACATCATCATGGCCACACTGGGGTCACTAACAGTGGAAAGATCCAAAAGGTACAAAGTATTATTCTGCTGTGAGGAATACTGGGAATACACCAATTCAGAAATTTAACATGATCTCCAAAGAGTCTGAAACAATAAAAAAAATGTAGATTGTGTGATAATTATGTGCAATAAGGAACTTTCGATGAGCATCTGTAGGAAGGGTAAGTGACTGTAAATACTTGATCTGGTTGCAAAAATGTAATTTGTGATCCAAAGGGAAACTCTCTAATTGACCATGGTGCAATATGGTCCCGGTTTCATATTTCCATTGTGCACATAATTAGAGTAGTTTGAATTGTAATTGAATTCTTGTAATTAAACTCCACCCTTAGAGAACACAAACAAACCAAAGCATGTTCACACATCAGTCTGAAGAGTGAACAAGCTAAACCCTATTGGCCCCCGTCCCCTTTTCAGCCATCCACACTGTCAGAGTTAGCCTTTTCCTCTCAACTCAGTTCAGTTGGTTCTTGCTTCCACATCATTACAGATGAATGGGCAGTGCTTATCTCACTCTGGCTTTGGGAGACGAGTCGTTTAGGTGTGATAAAGGCTTTTTGTGGTGCTAACAGTTGGTTGAATGCCACCTCATCCCTCCACCCTCAACCCTGTAATATCCACACTCCACTGCCAGCCAGCAGACAAGGGATGACTATAAAACACAGCAGGAAAAAATGGCATGCAATATTACAATGTGTTCAAAGTCAGATGTGAGTGGTAGCCTATTTTGTGAGGACAAAACATTAACTAGTCTCACCAAATGATCAGAGATCGGTCACTGCACATCTCCTGCAAAATATAACACCATTAATCAATTTTTCGATCCTTTATTAAAGAAAAAAAACTAAATACTTCTCAGATATCATCAACAAGAGCAGCCATAACTCCAGGATCCTGTTAACACTGCAATTAATCCCTACACCTAAATCAATTCTGAGCAGTTTCAAGAGTTGACAGCATTAGGTCAAAGATTTCATACCCCACCAAAGATTTCACTCTGGTCCTGAGACCCCTGCTGATTGTGATAATTTCTGCACAGTCTCTCTACCCCTGCTTAGACGCCAAAACTGGTATGGAACCCACTAGATGCCAGCTTGACATAATTACAACAAAGTTCTGAAATGTTGTCTAGCTACAGATAGAGTCCCCTCTTGATTTTAAGGATGTCATAGACCAGCCACTCCTTACAAATCTTGGCCTAGGCCCAACTATTCTAAACAATTTTAGGCCAATTACTTTTTATGTAAGGGTTTAGAAAAGGTTGTTTTAATTAAATTTCTTTTTAAAACCATAACAATATCCAGGGTTCTGCAAAGCCTACAACACAAAGACCACACTCTTAAGAGTGACAAATGACCTCCTCTGTGCTGTGGACGATGGTACATGCTCTATCTTGCTTCCTTCAGATCTTAGTGCAGCATTCAACACTGTTGAACACGTGATCCTCCTAGATCCCTTGCCACTGGGTCTGCATTTCACGATCTGCCCTTGATTGGTTCCACTCCTCTGTCTCAAACAGAACATGAACTGTTACGTCAGCACTTCATCCTCCACACCTGGAAATATTTTTGTGGTGTTCCTCAAGGTTCAGTTGAAGGCCCTCTTCTTTTCTGTCTTTACATGCTAATATTGGGGAAAATGTGTAAAAATCAATATGACATAGCAGCTGTTGTTAATGTGACAGGGTGTCACTGCTTACATATGCTGTATCTCCCTATACGTTTAGATTTTAAACATAACCATCTGTGCTTGCATAGTATATAGGCACATGTAACTGAGCATACAGTGTGAGTCTAAGCTCAGAGAATACATTTAATATGCAAGGTAGTTTCAAGGATGCACACGGTGGTATGTGCTTACTGACTAGGATAGCACAAGTGCGGGTCAAGTCTGCAGCCCTGACAGATTGTTCTCTGTATCACTTGCCTCCCTGCATGTGATAGCGATGACGTACACACACATGCGTAAAATCCAATGAGGCATCAGATGTTGCATGTGAGTCAACGGTGAGCATAAATTGGTCTGTTATCAGGCTCTCATGTGTGACTTGCAAATGGTAGTACCCCAAGATCCCCAACATCTGTTCACGTCAACCATCCATGAGCTGAGATGGCAGAGAGTGTGCATCCTCACACATAAAATGGGATAAATTGACATACAAATCACCGGGCTGATGCAAGCTGTTTTGTTTTTATAATGGGTAGTCCTGTCAGGTGAAGCTGTGTGAATGTCTCCCTGCCAGTGGAACACTTTCACGGGTATCTTTCAATTGAACGGTTAAATTGGTTTGTGAAAACTTTGCCGAATGGTGGTGTTTGAGGAAAATGCTTGCCTTCGGGATTTTATGTTGCTTTGTTACCGCTTTGGGTGTTAAAATCACATGAGCTACTTCAGCTGTCAAGCTGCTCTGCTCTGTTAGTCTACATATGTGGATGACAAGCAGCTTAGCAAGCCAGAAACAGAGTGCTTTTGGACTAAACTTGTGCATCTGCTATATATTGTTATAATGCTTCGAAGAGGGGCCATTTTCAATTTTAAAAAAGGAAACAAGCCTCTAATGGCTGGTTGTATTCTCTGGAAACCAACAATATCTACATACAGAAATCCATCAACTTTACACATTTATCTCTGCTCAAGAGAACTGGGAGACATCAGTAGATGAATTTAATGTTAAAGGGTTTATTCATTTTTGCAAAAGATAGTAGATTTTGTAGATTTCACAAATGTGCAGCTGAAAACATACAGTACCATTCAAAGGTTTGTACACAAATTTCTATTCTCTTGAATGAGACTGCTGTATGTCATTGTGATTGAGAAGAGAAGTTTAGAGGCTTTTTATGTTCCCTTAAACCTTTAACGGACCAGGCAAGATGAATAAGTTGTCTTGTTGATAAATTAAGAGGCTGACAGAAGAGCGTCTCCTAGACTGGAGCTAAGATTAGTTTTGTCAGCCTGCATATTGTATGTAGGCTCAGCCAAAGGGCCTCATCTTCTTTTCACACTAGACAGTGGTGAGCACTGTTCTCACAGGAAAAAAAGTCGGGCTCATAGCCCTGCCATTCCCGGTTCCTTTTTGTGTGGAATTTCCCCATGTTTGCATGGGTTTTCCGCTGGGTGTTCCAGGTTTCGCCGACCATAAAAGTCATGTATGTTAGGGTTAATACTTCTGTCAGTGTCGCTGGCAAAAGAGCTGGAGCTGGTCCCCGGGTGCTGCACTGCAGCTGCCCACTGCTCGTAGTGTGTGTATAAGATGGGTCAAATGCAGAGGATCAATTTCCCTACAGGGATCAAATAAAATACTTCTGCTTAATATTCACCATTATCTTTGTTGAAACAGTGCATTTTAAAACAGGGGTACTGATGGACCAGTTCCAATCTATTCTTATCCACAAGGATCATGTGAAATCACAACCAATTAATTTATGATAAGACTATCGGTCCAAAAAATTTGAAGTTTCTGCATGGTAAAAGAATCATCAGAAAGGTATATTGTGGGTCTCACATTCAACAAACACTCCATATGTTGCAACGTAACATGGAGATTAAGGAGAACATGAAAATAAACTATAATCCCACCTCCGTCCATAATAAACAACATAATAATAATGACTATGTAACAACGAGACAGCAAAGGCAGCAATCACATTTTTTTTTTTGCATTTTTGCACTGAAATTGTTTCGCCAAAATATAAGTCAGATCAAGTTTTGTGGTGAATGTGACTGGCAAAACTTTGCTGCCGCTGATATACATCATAGCGACGGCTATCGGTCAGGAAAAAAAAATAAGTAAAATGTGCCTTGTTAAATGTTTTCAGGATGTTTTAGTGTAGTGTTTGGCTGTAAAAAACATGGTAGTTGTGTGGTTACCATATCGGGGTGGGGTGAGCAAAAGACAGAGCTTTCAATCAGTGTTAAACTTAATTAGCGATTTATTTATTTTATTATATATTTTTAGTCTTAGTCTTGTGTCAAATGCCCATATTAGTTTTAGTCATATTTAGTCAACGTGTATTCTTTTTTGTTTAGTCACATGTTAGTCAATGAAAAGTCCTGGCACTTTAGTCAAGTTTTAGTGAACTAAAATTCAAAGTATTCTAGTCTACTTTTAGTCAATAGTCTTCCTTTAGTGTTTGACAGCAAGTTGATACTAATGTTAATCAAAATTAATCTAGGTAGGTATCTGTAACAATACAAATTATTGTTAGGAACCTTGGTTTAATTCAGTGTGACACACAGACATGTTTTGAAGTGACACCAGTTACCGGACTGAGCTGAATGTGCCCTACACGCTAAAAGTTTAATAAAGTGTGTAACCCAGCAGGTTAAAACAGTAGCAAAGAGTAGCTTCTTGTGTTAAAGTAACAGATGTCGCCGCATTCAGTGCTGACAGCACTGGTGGATACTCCTCACTTAGACACAAACACACACATACCCCTGGCAGCAGTGAGGCACTAATTAGATTGTACTTTAAAAAGTCTGACAAAAAGGAAAGGAAGAGACATTTTTATTAAGTTTGTATTTAATTAGGTAGAAGCATGAAGTAGATTTTGTCTCATCCTTTTTTCGTCAACAAAAAATGTGTGTTAATTTCGTCACCGTCAGTGGTTAAGGGAATTGATTTTGTCTCAATTTCATCATGAAAAATATCATTTTGACGAATATATTTCTTCTTGTCTTGTCTGACGAAATTAGGACTACTTTAATGCTCTTCTGTTTTCATTTAAAAGCGGCTGACCAATGGTAGCATTTGTTCTCCCACTCACTCAGTCAGAGACAGACCGAAGGGACCTTAAAAATAACACAAATGTGCCCAACTGTTTTAAAAAATATGTTTTTTAATCAGATCAAACAGTTAAGCCTGAAAACATTTTAGTATTCATCTATGGGACGTGTCAGATAATGGAGATTAAAGCCCTTGAAGACAAGGGGAGGGCCTTAGAGGGTAATAGGCAGAGATTCGGCTGACTTAATGTCAATCAAGGTTTTAACCATTTTAGGATTATTGTAATAGGATCACTATTGAACCTTCTCAGAGGATACATAGAGTATGCATTCTGTAATATATTCTTTCAAGCCGTGGAGATGAAAACTCACAGCTCACATCAACAGTGTCAATAAAGTGTGTTTGGATGATATACACATTGCAGAAACAATTTGTGTGTACATTTTTTTTTTTTGCTTACAATACTGATATTGGCTGGTCAGAAGATTTATACATCACTAGGAGCCGAAGCAAAGATACCTCAGTAACTGAAGTATTCGCCAAACTGCCACGAAACGTGGAATGCATAGTCCCAGAGGGTCGTGAAAATCATTAGATTTCACTTCCACCCCCGACGAAAAGATTCTGCTGATGTCAACACCTAAAACAGTTACAAGTTTCTATAAGCAACCGAATGGTACCAGAGGCAATTCCCATCTCAGGTGAACGCAGCATGAAATCACACTTCTGCCCATATCTAATAAGAGCGACGGTAACTGTACTGCACAATATTGAGCGTTCATGTCAGTGTCATAATAAAAGATGTGTGCTACAGTCCCTGAAAATTTGCTGCTAAACTAATATATGTAGAGAAATTTTGAATTTGAAGGGGAAGATGTGAATTTGAAATTATATGTTGAAACTTAGCTCCCTGCAAACCATTTTTTCTGTTATAGCAGTTATAATACAAATTGTATTCCCATTTTCTGCATTTTTACATAATTAAGGGTGATGGCATCTAATAATAGTTGGTATCCAAACTAAATTCTCTCAGAATAGCACTAAATATAAGAATATGAAAAAACCTGATCATATATCCTGTATTGTTTAACCTAGAAGAATAGGACTATATTTATATGAAAGTAAGGATACACTTATAGTCTCTTATTGGTTTGGTTCTTTTTCATTGCTAAATATTTTTTTTAATTATATATATATATATATATATATATATATATATTATATTTAAATATAAAATATAAAAATATCATTCACACAAAGACTAACATCAGAACAGGGTTAAATGTATTTATGTTTAAAGTCACTATAGTTATATCTCACTAGAAATGTGAGATGTGAGATGTCAGTAACATCAAATCAAATACAATTCCTGATGTCAAAATACAAAGTGATGTTTAGACAGAATGAAGAACACAGACTCAGAAATTCCTTCTGACCTGTGACCTCCTCTGCTGCTGATAGACAGGGGAGCAGCTGGATTGTCTCACTTCACAAGTTTACAGTAATTTGTCACATTTTAAGCTATGTGTCAAAGTAAGAGAAACAGGCTTCATGTACACAGCTTCTGTTGTAGTTTTGCTGTAACTGGCCAAGCTGGGCACAATGATTGTGTAAAACATGTTTTGAGAACAAGAAACTGCAGAGAGCACACTGAATATCACTTTGTACATGTTTATACTTGTTGGTCAGGTTTATTGTATTTTTACTCAAGGTTTTATTGCTCTTACAGTAACAAGCAGTTGTCGTCAACTCCATCGTGCATGTGTGTTTGTGTGTGTTAAAGCGACTAATGTGACAGTGTCACTAAGTTTGGGTGCCGGATACACATGAACACAGGGCCAGTAACAATACACCAACTCCAAATTCGGTTTGTATCACAATTTTTGACCCATGGTTTGATACACCATACACCTGCAAGCATCCTCCAATGTCATGCAACGATCTTTTTACGGTGGCCGACAGGGCAAACATGCAGCAAAGTCAAAATGCTGCAAACACAGAAATGATGCAAAACCAAAAACACAGAAAAAACAATGCTGCGATCACAGAAATGAAGCAGAAGCAAAGGCTTACAAACCCGCAAACCAAATGTAAAAGAAAAATGCTTCAAATAACAAAAAACACACAAACCCCCAAATTGACTCCACAGTTCACTCCGGTCATACAAAAACAGCAGCACATCACAATGATACTATATATACACTGAATAAATAAAGATGTGTTAATGCAATCTGCAGAGCTTAAAAATGAAACAAAGGTGATCACTTTCATAAAGGGTTTAAAATTAGCAGTCGGCCAGTTGAAACTACTTTTTACTCTGGTTACGTAGGCCCATTAACTGAACCGATACACTACCGAAGGTACCATGTAGTGCGGATCGGATGTGAAAATCATGGCTTTGTTTCATTTTTAAGCTCTACGGTCTGCATTTACACATCTTTGTTTTCACTTGGGTCGAAATGGTCCAAGGCCTCACCACGAGCTGAGGGTCATGTTTCCTTGGAAACCGAAATAGACTGCAATTTAGACTGTGACTGTGATATTTTATGCATGGGTATCTGCTTGATATCATACCATGTGACTGGATCTGGACTGAATGATAACTGGTAGTTTGAAAGGGCATGTCTTGATTTTGCCTTCTTACACCACAAGACAGGTTTGTGGGTCAGAGTAGGTTTTTCGCTTTCAATGTTGTTACAGGCCTAATGAACACATACTGACTTTTTTTTAAATGTATAATTATAATTTTAAGATTTTATATGCATTCATTTCTATCTCCTAGACAGTCTGTGTCAATTTCTTGTTAAATCTCTCCGCAACAAATCTGTTTTAGACAGCAATATCCAAATAAAGATTCATCTGTCTGGGAAAATACACATTATTGGTTCTAAGTTCTCGTCACAACGTTAATTTAATGGCAATGCCATAATTGAGTAAAACCACTGTGTTGTTAGTGCTGCACTTAGTGTTAGCTTCAGTCCATTATTTATTCTATAAGCTCTCCAGACTCCACGAGCAGCTCAGCCAGACAGCATGGCCGCCCCATCTGCCACTGCAACCTCATCTCACTGCACACAGAAAACCGTGGGGCTATCCACGTGGAAATATTACTTTACACTTTAATAATCTGAATTAATCCAGAAAATGACAGGAAACATCTCATTTAATAGGAAAAAAGGTTTACAGTAGCAGAGGGTGAGCTCAATTTAAAACATGGATCAAAACCAATTAAGTGTCAGTGTTTTTCTTTATTTACAGCACTGCTGCACGGACTTGCATGTACTGTTAGTAACATGTACATGCAAATTCAATTAGGAAAGAAAAAACGTTCAAATGATCAAGTAGAAGTCAATTAAAGAGTCCTTAATGAAGCACCAACACAGGTTGTTAAGCAGCAACAAGGATCATACAGCAGCAGCAGTATGAGCAGATAGGAGATGGTAGACAAAAGGTTTTTTGTCACTGCTAGACCCCAAAAATAAATCAATATGTTGCTGCTGGTGACTATTGTTTTTCCCGCTTCAGACCTGTAGATCACATGGAAAACCCTTTATCTTACAACTCCCCACACCAACAGACAGACAAAAGAAGACATCCAGACAGCCACTGGCCTTTGAAATCTGCCTCTAGCGGCTTGTTACTTCCTATTTATCGGCTACCTTATCCTGTCTGGTAATTGTGAGTGGTTATATGTGTGCTAATAAAGCAGAATAGTGTGTACAATATGGTGACACACTAATTAGTAATGATCTAGGTGAAATGCTAGCTGTGCTAGCGCATGTAGAGGTGTCTGTGGGCAAAACACGCAGTTTGAGGGAGCAGTCTGACAGCTGCTTTGCCCTGAGCTTAAAGCTAATTTAAGAATAGAATGGCCCAATAAATTAAACAGAGAAGCCAGCTCGGCCATGTTGACATGATTGTCCAGTCTCACTGCTACACGTGCCTGCTAAACCCAATGATCTGAGTGATAACAGTGTGGATGATAAATCTTTTTCAAACCTACAATCAAGAGAAATCAGAGGAAACGGGAAAGATTCACAAATGAAGACAATGCGTGAAGGCATGTCTGGATGGGTTGCAATTTAAAAAGGAGATTTACAGGATAACACTGAATTAACTAGCTTACGTTCCTCAGGCGGGCACGTTCAACGCTAAGCCCCCCAAGCAAAACTGCAGCATTCATCAGCTTTATTCTTGACTCCTGGCTGCAGGAAGTATTCGAAAGAGCCCGAGGAGCTCAGGCTGACAGGAAACTCAAAAGTCTGAATGTAGCTGTGGGCCAGACATTGCTTTAGCCTACTTTAAAATGTGATCATTGAAATGTGACAACACCAAGCCAGAGCCTCCACAATATCCCCAAAATTTACATCATGCTTTATCTTCTGAGTGTGAAGGAGAGACGCTGCTCAGTGTTTTCCCTCAGTTCCACTGAAGCACTTACAAAGTATCCCATTCGACCGAGGAATTCCAAGTAATGTACTGTCGCTGTGTGCCTCCTATGTTCCTTATGTGGGTGTGCTACGAATATTTCACTGGCAATGTGCGAGTCTGACTAATTCATTACCGTCTGTGACAGTCACATCCAAAGTGACAAGCAAATCCCCTTTTCTTTATCTGAAGGAGGTCTGGATAAGAAATGTAGAGAGGCGGTGAAATAAAATGACATAAGAGTCAGTATAGGCAACTATATGAGTCTCTAATAATATCATAATATGTATAATTTAATGAAAAAATACCCTAAATTCACTGTTGAGCATTGAAACCGACACCGTGAATATACTTAACTAGATACCTCAAGACTGCCAAGGATCATGTAGGGAATATTACACAATACTTGAAATAAAAAAAATGCTGTTCTTGTGTATAAGAAGTGTGTAAGATATGTAAAATGTGAATTTAATTGGCACTGGCATCTGGCAGGTTGTAGTCAAGACCAGGGTGAATGAGAACAAGAAAAGACCAAGACTTTGAAGGATTGAGACCAACTCGAGGCCAAGATCAAGGTATATAACGAAAATGTGGAACATGCAAACCAGAGACCCTCCTGAAACTGACCTCAAAGTAACACATTCTTGTAAAAACACCCACAGAAACACAAATGAAGACTTCTCCTGATTCAGCTCTCTATGAATGATTTTATCTTGGGGAGCTATTGTATTTCAAATGAGTCACGTTTGGCCTTTTTGATTTTTTTGAGAGTAGAATGGAGATAGACAAGAAGGTGGGAGGGAAAGAGAGGGGGAATGACGTGCAGGAAAGGCCGTCCAATGCGGAATTCAAACCAGGACTGCCTGCGGTGAGGACTAAGGTCTCTGGATATGAGGTGCCACTCTACCAATTGCACCACTTGCCGGCCCTTCCTCTTTGTTCTGAGACTGAGATAAGACGGAGTAAAAATGAGAAGACCTTCAAAAAGTGGTCTCAAGATCAATCCAGATCTTGAGTACAACAATTATACCTTGTTCTCTGGAAAACATCAAATCTCTGTTCTAAGAGGCACTAGAATATTTCTTGAATATTCGTCCCATGGTATGTTTTACCATGTTACTTTTAATACAGGATTCCGCCTGCTTACATAAAAACAAATGGCAGGAAGGAGTTAAAAAGTGTACAGTTGTGAGGGTGCAGGAATAGAGACAAGTGTGAGGTCACAATGAGGCAGGAGAAGAGACCGACATAAAAGACAAGGAGTAGACATCAATGGCAGAGAGGGAGAAACTGTCACGGCTAAAATAGAGGCAGGTGCAGGCAACAGGGGTGATGTGTGTGGTTAAGTGGTTTCCTGAATGTCAAGTTACAGCTCATCCTGTAATCCCCTTTCTTAAAGCTCCACCATTCTGTTCGTCTGTGGAGCAGCTAAAAGATGAAACCTGCTGTACACTCCGCTATAATTATTGTACGTATAATTAGACCATGGCATGTTAAATAACATTTAATTAAACGCTAATTTTAATGCTGCAGATGTTCTTAAATCATACTGTACATCTTGTTTTTTGTCCGATCAACAATCTGCGATCCAATTACAATATAAATTTACTGTTATGTCGGACATAAAAAAACAGAACGTTGTCATATTGGCTTTTGTTGTTGTTGTGTTTAATCAAGACCAGTTAATTTAAGTGGCAGTTATGTTTTGTTTGACCTCCTATTTAAAAAAGGGGGGTGGATTTTTTCTGTCCCTCCATCCATTTCATCAGGTGGCAATGATTTAGTATGATGCAGTTTTATTGAAAGATTCCATGCTACATTCTGTTTCAATATGGGTCATTGTAATTTAGATTATGTGGTAAACTATGCTGGTTTATTGATATTAAAATATTGTTCCATGTGCTTTTTAACCCCTTTAAGCACCTCCCCTGTCCAACTGTGAGTTTCACCACCTCTGTTGTGGTGAAAGAAATTCAGAAAGAATTCATGACATCAATCTATAAATCCTTGAGATGTATAAAAAAGATAAATACATTAAAAAATGGCACATTTACAACCACCTTCAGGTCTTCGGGCTTGTTGCAGGGGCTTAAGGAAAGGTGACTCAGCCAGTCAAGTTAAGCCAGTGTTTGGCCCCAAAGACTGTCTCTATGTTTAGGATCAATGTCTCGCTGCATTGCACAAGTTGGGTCATTATGTTTCGAAATGGGCTACATGCCCTGTAGTGTGGAGGTGAACATCCGTTAAAAGTCCCTGAAGCCGAAAGTCAGCACTTTTAACCTCATTTCACATCTGACGCGCTGGAGAAGAACCAAAACGCGTCACTGTCCCAGTTCTGGTGTCAAAAACGGAGATGAGGGGATCCGACCGTAGAAGACGGCTGGTGTGAATGTTTACAAAGATAACAAGAAGGTGCGTGGTTGTGGGGAGAACACTATTAACTAGCACTGAATAACGAGGCTTCTATCAATATGTTCCTTGTGGAGATAAATTCACAGAAACAAAATAGGGGTAAAAATTTCTACCTTCTTTTTTAACGCTCCAGTCAGATCAAACATGCCTCTCTTGGCTGAAATCACTTTCAGCTGAACTGTGTGCTTGATTGAAACTATCACCATCATCTCTGTTGCCACAGTAACAAGAAGATTGTAACCGTGACCTAAATTGTTCATATCATGTAACCAACACCGAAACAAGAGCAGCCGGTTTATGTCCTAAAAGAAAAATGACGTTAAAAATGTGAACTCCTTGCATAAATAAATCATCAGTACCCACATGCATTTGTTTTCAGAAAGCTTTAGCATTTTTGTTACCTGCTATCTCGGCGGTCCCCTGTGTAAAGTGCAAAATGCTTTTAGGGGGGGCATCCTGAAAGAAGTGTGTGTGGCTAAGAGACACACGTCAGCCACACCTGCTTCGTTCTTACATAAGATCATGTGAGTACAGGGGGGGGGAATTAGGCTGGAAAAAGCACACATGGTTGACACCACCGTGCAGCACATTTACACAATTATACTCATCACTACTGAAGTGTGTAGTCAGTGGGAGAAGGGGGGGGGGGGGGCACAGCTGCAGTCTGGATACTGCACCAGAGTGGGCAGATGAGTGGAGTTATAGTAGTGACAGTGTGTGATATGTAGATGTAATAAGACAACGCTGTATGTTAAGGTGCATGAGTGCTGACAGTATAAGCACAGAGAAGGGAATGATGACAAGGACTGTACCAAGACTGGATATATGCTTGAGCTCATTATAAAAAGTAGTAGTAGTAGGGATTTCATTTTTTATTTTATTGACACTGATATTACAATATGGTAAATGATCAATGCAATAAACTGCATCACTGGTATTCAACTCATCTTTAACAAAAAGCTTTACTGGCTAATTTTGTTAGTATAAAATGTATTTTGTACTACAGAATTCCATATTATCAAAGCAAAAACACTATATTCCCCACAAATATCACTTTTACTGAATATTTTATTGAAAACCATCACAGTGTAATAATACCACATAATAATACCAATAGCATAATTACATGTACTATAGTTTTGGGCTATACCATACAGCCAGTCTATTCTGAATATTAACGAGTTCTATACATCAGAGAGAATGCTCGTTATGTTGTGTAAAAGAAGTCCAGACTTGCGGCTCGAGGCGGCATGTTTTAAATAATATTGCATATAAATATTGAATGCAAGTCTGGTTTACAAAAGCCTTTTGTCTAAATATATTGTTATTACCAGAAGACAATTTTTAAAATGGTGAATTAAACGGGAAATACTCATTCACACTATTACTTCCATTTCGGGGGTTGGCGCCATTTCGTCTATTGTTTCTGTGAAAGTTATACTTTATTTGCATTGGCCTTGATGTAATTACATATATATTGTGTGCAAACATTACTGGACAGTTTTTTGTTAAACATGTTAATTTAATAGCTGTGGATCATAGATAAGGATCATCATATTATTGATGTGTTTGGTCCGAAATAGTGATTTTTTTTCCTTTGTTGCCTGGCTTCATTTTTGAGAAAACCAAATTTTGAGAAAACAGACAAAATCTCATGTATGTCATGGATTTTTTTTAAGTTTTATGTTTATTTGTTCTATATAAAAGATATCATGCAGGAAAGAATTAAGAGGTATGGTGACCGGTTTGAAAACAAAATAATTTAAAATTAATAGAAGAGTTTCTGGAAATTAGTGTGGGAGTTAAACTGAAAAAGACATTGTGCAATTGACCAGGGGTCATTGTGTTGGCCAGATCGGTTTGTGTTGTTGTCATGGTGACCCACAGTTCAGAGTACACCAAGATATGCACAGGGGGAGGTTTATATCCATTAGTATCAGAACAATAAAACAAATCTGTAGCCAACGGATTTCCAGTTTTGACCACACACTGACCACATAATGATCCAAACAGGAAAAGCAATACACCTACAGCCGCTATAAAAACCACACTTTATTCAGTGTGGTTTTGGAGAATCTTGGTGTTTGTCCAGAGCCTGTCAATCATCAATAAAGGAAGTATTTTCTGCCTGTGATTGGCCTGATGTCGTCGCTGTAAGGTGCAGTATTTTAACTATTCAGGTAAAATATTCTCTGCTACATGAATTAATTATTTCTCATATGATTACACCAGCATGTTACTGTCTTAATGCTTCTTTAAGCATTTGGGTTTGTATGCTTTGTTTGTTTACTGCGTGTCCTGCGTCACCCCTGTGAAACCCCGCTCCATTACTGCTGTGGTAATGCACCATAGTCCAGCTGTGTTCTGAGTAGCCAAACAGATTAATAATTAAAAAGTTTTCAGAACAAATGCAACACACAAGCTTCTTTCTCTGAAAATAAACCGGCGGAGCTCTATGTGCAAATGCAGGTACTCCCAGGTCCTGCGATATCGGCTGGGGATCCAAAGAATAAGAAATGTACCCTTTTTGTGTTGTTTTTCTTTCCTTGTTCCTCTTGTTCATTCAAGAATGGGAAAGTGGCCTTGTTGCATTATACTCTTCTGAAAAGACATGGTGATCATCAGACAAAGAAAAAAAAAGATCCCTGACATTTTGATACTCCCAGGGAAACCGACATAGTTAAACACAATGCCTCAGAGCGGAGCTCTTCAACAGCGGGTCCGTGACCCCCGGTTGGTCCTCAGACTTTCTGCAGTGGGTCTGCCAAATCACACTGAAAATATTTTGAAGATTTGTGCCTTCTCTAACATTCACTAAATTAACCTTAACTGTACCTTAAGTTAGTAGTTAAAGTTATAATTTCATGAAATCCAACCACATTTTCAATATTATTCATGGTACACTATTTTTCACAGAGGGATTCACAGGAAACAATGTCACCCGTGCAATGCAACCCAAACACCTTACATCTGCTCCTTCACATTGGCATGCAGAATCGCATCTACTTAACAAAGCAGTTGTCTTTTGTCAGATTTTGACAGGGGATCTGTTTTAAATATTGCAGGGAGAGATTAAACAAAAATGGATAGTGGTACAGCCTGCACACCTCCCACTTCTCAGCAGGTTCCCGTGCCCCGATGTTGTTTGGAAAACGACTTGCGCTGTGTGCGGCATGAAATCAGACCGCTGTTGCTCACGGCATGATAGGAAAAGCCCAATTATTAACTGACTTAATATGAGAGCTTTGCCTGGTTGTGCAAGCCAACGGATGCATCACTTACTCTTTTAATATAGTTCTGAAAGAGTAGCTGCACTAGAAGTGTTAGCCCTACTTGCTGTTACCGCGGTAACCACAGGTGTCACCAAATCCACCAGTGCTGAAATGTTAAAGGATAGGTTGAGATTTTTCAAGCCTGTCCCAAAGCAACAATCAGGTGCTGGTGATTTCTTCTTCCAATACATTTACAATATGACTGATGGCCGATAAAATTCATTGCCCTCATTTTTTATATGAAATAATATCAGTCTATGAGCACTCGGAATTTGTTGAATTAAGTTGATCTCTTCCACATTTAAAGTCTGACTTTCCATATGTTTTCAGTGGCAAATTCCCCTTTTCTCTTATGATCCTCCTCCCACTGCAGTTGAACAGGAAAACACTGTCCTTCCAAACACAAACCACTATAACTGCAGAAGAAATCCTTTTTATTTGACCAATTGAGACAGCTGAAGCCTCATATTATGTTCACATGAATGTTCATACATTTTTTCCTCAAAACAAGGGCTGTGAGGGTTTTTTCTCACGTCACTCACATTGTAAACACATTTTTAGATGTTCTTTAATGGTCAGTATGAACAGGAGGAATAAAAACAGAGAGCAAAGCTTATTTGGGCAATGTCTGTTGTATTTGTGAATCCCATCATTAAAAAACTCAAACTTTAAAGGAGGGATAATTATTCAGTATGTTGCAAATTACAATCAGGGTTACAATTCAGCCTAAAACAAGTTATAAATACTTAGTAAATACCCCCACCAGTGTTTTCATTGCATAAACATAACTGTAACTTACCACAGTTTATTTTCCATCACCAAAATCTTCTGCAATAGACATTGAGAAAAAAAACTCATTTAAATGAACTTGTGGTTTTGGGAAACAACCCGATTAGCAAAATACTTTCCTTTCCATCTTTAGACAAGCCATGTCGTCATGAGTTCTAAATGTAAAAAAAATTCTGAAAAACCTTTTAAAGGAACGACGGCACAAAATTGTGGGAACTGTTTGAGATGCAACACATAGATTATGCATTATTACACTCTGGCATAAATCAATGGATACGCAGGGCAAATCAATATCATTATAGATTGTCTACAGCCACAATAAAAAACCCTTGTAACCTCATGTAGTTGGGGACATTGTACAGACACTATAAAGAAGGGAGCTGTGGTTTTTAGTTGCGCATAAGGGGACGATTCTTTCAGACGTCACAGATTTTATATGCAAGATGAATGTGGGGGAAAGCAGGTGCATTATGTTTGACCACAGACAATCATAACAATGCGTAATACAATCATCCAGAAATCATGCAGCTGGTCTTATGTTCACATTGCTCATCTGTTCAAAGGGAAGAAAGCAAACGGCCTGTATTTTCTAGCCAGACGAGTTTGAAGAAGCATCCTGGAACGCGAGCCTGCTTTTATTGTCCTACATTGAGGCAGCTTTGGCTGAGGATCATCATTCATTTGAGTAAATACATAGGGTTTACTTTTTTTTTTCCCCCCAATGCGATTCAAGCTGCCACAACACAAGCGGCTTCTGAAATTTAAATGTTGCCTTAAGAGGACTGTCATGTTGAGTGGAGAGCACACCTTGACAGATGGGCCCGGCCACATTGATGATGTGTAAGTTCGCTCAAGTAGAGCCGCTGAGACCCGCTGTAGGCTATGTGATGTATTCTGCTGAAGTGATTTGTATGCCCAAAAGTGTTGAGAGGTTTCCTGTACTCCGAAGGTACTGCTCTGAGGTCAGCTGAATAAAAGATGGCTCTCGCTGCTGCGGACCCTCGACAAATCATCCCAAAGACAAAACGTGCCAGACGGATTATCCTGCTAATTATTCACTATGTGAGCGATTTATCATAAACATTGTTTACCTCATGTGTTTTTTCTTCTTCTCTTCCTTTCAATTTAATGATTCTGAAACCGTATTTGACAGGACAAATGTGAGATGCTGAGTTAAACGTTTCAATAAAATGTCGACAGCAATATTTTCTCAGCACCAATAACCTGTATAAGCCAATACTGTAAGTAAAATTAGAGGTCATGTAGCCTCAGTAAATCCAAAACAACTGTTAATAAATGTTCCCAAAGATGTTTATTGCTACGCCTTATGTTGGGAAATGGTTCAGGTAGAGCACTGGGCCCCTGCATGAGTCAGCTGATCGGCATCAGCGGACTCGTACAATCACCAGATCGATCGGCAGATTAAAAGAAGATAATTAGGTGGCCTTGATAATCTGACAAGCTCACACTCTCACTCCTGTGATTATTCATGTTGCTGCTTTCTGCTGAATCCCCCCCTGCTGCTGTGATTCATCTGTTGAGCATTTGGACTTGTGTTTGCATTACAACCGCCTTGAATCCTTAAAAGGAAGAGTCATGACTAACTACTTGACATTTCACAAGAGGAAAGTACCGTGTAGTCGCTGAAGTCGTCAGTGTAACCCTTTGGTTGCACTCGTATGAAACTGCTCAGAAGTCAGTTGCATGACATAAAAAGACTTCAGTACTGACCTTGATGTCCACCAAGTTCAAGTGATTTAACATAATTGTGTGTGGGACATAAAGCCAAAATGTAATTTAAGGATATGGCATCGAAACACTACTCCGCAAATTATATTTAGAGCAGACATAACAAAATCTAATAGATTTCATATTGTATTCAAGCAACATTTATCATGAGATTAAGCAGTCTTAAGGCTTGGCATTCGCTTCTCTGAAGCTAGCGTTTTTCTCTCCTTCAGTAATTATTATTGAATAAAATGGTGTACAGTCCTGAGAATAAAATGCCAGGGGGGGAGTAAATGGCTCAGCACAAAGAAATTGAAAAGAAGTTCAGACAGCAAAATGTGACTACTGTGCATTAGCCTGTAGCTCACCAGCCGTGGTAGTTTAACTAGCCCCACGGGGGAAATATTTGGTTCTAGAGGCTTGATTTTTAGAAGCCTCTAGAACCAAATATTTCACAAAAGATGCAACAGTTGAATTTTGCTGTAACACTTTCTGGTGTAACCAAGCCTCAAGCATAAATAGTATTATTGTCAAACAAGAAAGGAGGTGCGCAGATTTTCAGGATACCTCTCATGTCTATGCAACTAACCCCCCATTGCTGCATGAATATATTTACTATCCATATGGAATAGTATGAAGTAGTTATTCCATGCCCTTTGCTTAAAAAATTAAAGAAATACTCCACTTTCAATTATCTGTAATTCTAAATGTTTCTGAGTGTAAGCCTTTAAGTGTTTATCATAATTGAGTCTCTATCATAATTAAGTCTTTTTTTTTGAAGTTCCATTGTAGTGACCTGCCTAATTCTGTCTTGTGTTACAATGCTGACTCTCAATTCCGAAATTACAATTTTCATGCAGTCCCCCAGTATCATGCAGCCAAATCCCATGATGCCTCCCTAATATAATAACCTATAACACATCTCACGCATTATTAGAATTTCTGTTCAAAAGGAAATTCATTTTGTTAAACTATAGGGAACAGTTAATATAGGGAATATTGTTAAAGAGTCAATTTTGTTGTGTAAGAGAAACATTCCCTCATTTTTAAGAAGACAGGGTTTCCCCTCCTTCATATCATTGTCCACATAAACCAGTTTTAATTGTCGTTCAGGCTGCTGGGCCAATATCGATGGGACAACGATGTTTACCAGCGGCGTTATGAATCCAGGATGACGAATAAATTACATTATGCCATAAAGTCTTAATTAACTTCTGAGGCCAAAAACATCTCCTATGGTTGCATCTCATATTGAGTCTTCTAACATTGATCTCAAGTGTACAACATTCTCATTCACATTTCCAGGCGTGACCTCAAATACCAAAATAATGGTCTATTTGCATGACTAACCCAGAGACAAGACACCCAGTAAACACCAGAACCGTTAACGTATTCCAGATTAAAATGGACATATCATGCATTTCCAGGTCTATATTTTAGTTCTGGGGCTCTATCAGAATAGAGTTGCATGATTTACAGTTCTAAAAACACCTTATTTAACTGTTACAGACCCATTACACAACCCCACAGTTCAGCCTCTGTCTGAAATAGACTGTTTTTTAGAAGGTCCCATATATGGAAATTGCCATTTTCGTCACTTTTGTGTCTATAGAGAAGGTCTAATATTGTCCCATGCAACACTCAATCCAAAGAAATGTGTGCAGCCTGGATTAGGAAAGTGTGCCTTAAAATTGTTCATTTGTACTTCCATGAATTTATAAGTAGTTTCATTCACAATATATGTGAATTAAACCAAAACAAGGGGAAAACAACTTTGCATTCTAGGTCTAGTGTTAATAACTTTGTTAATAACAGTCGTGTGTTAAAGCTTCCAGAGCCTAAATGTCCATAACCAATCCAAGTCTTCATTCATCATGGCCATTTTACAGCAAATCTAAACATTAGAATAACATTAAAAACATTTTTCCATAATCCACTGACTGTCGTTCTGGGTTGGATTTCTCTACTTTACAACAGGGTGCAATTCAGTCATTTCTGTCCATGTGTTCCTCTGAAGCTTGAGTTTGCACCTTTCCAATGCCGTAAGATATAAAGTTGTAAAACCATTTTTAATGTCAGGTAGAATTTGAAAAGCATTTTCAGGTCCCAGTATTATTCACTACAATGCTGATTTTTTTTTGCCTCAGATCAGATTTTTAAATGTCCGTGCATAACGTGTAACATCTCACTTCCAGCCTGGCTGCAGTGACTACACTTGACTCCCCAACTGAGCAATACTAACAGAAGAATATTGTATTTTTTCCCACTGGGTTGCAGTATACCTCAGCACCATGGGGACAGCGTGGGTGGAGGCATGGTTATTAACATTTCATTTAGCACAGTATCCCATATCCGTGCGAGCCTTGAAGTTCATCAGCCTATCACGAGCTGATGAAACTAGCGTTAAGTTGACTAACTTCTTACCGCAACATTAACCGGCAATCATGATCCCATCGGAAAATGTAGAAACTATGACATTTAATTATTAACAAATGGGCAGTCTCCTCCAGTATATCATGTAAGGCACATTAAAAACTGCCAATGTGTCCAATTCATGTCAACGCTGCCCACACCTTTCTAAAGAGCACCAGCTGCTTAATGTGCGTGCTGTGTCATAAGCATGGCAAATTATGATGAGTGTAGTACAGCAATACACCTAGCTGCTGAAAGAAGCATTGTGTGTGTGTTTTTTTTAAAGGATACACGTCATGTTTGAATGCCAGCTCCGGCTTGTGCATCACTGCCCAACAAAATATCAGAATAAAATGTTATGGCTGCTTAATGGATCATGTCTGATGAATCGAAGGGTGGAACTTTGCGATTCAGGAAAGGTCACATGTCCTGTTTTAATGGGTTTGTGCTTGTGTCGCTAATAATGGAGACATTAAATTACCAAATATTTTAATGGGGTTTTGGCGTGATATTCTTCCCAGACTGTACAAGACAGGTGAGCACTTATCTCGGCTTATCTCATGGATGACTATTACGTGATGGTGTTCGAAAGAGGTTACACAAGATGGTCACCATGGCATTTGCACAGGCATTTCTCCAGCTTTACTTTGCTCACAGATAATGGGTCAAGCCATTCTCGCCTGCTTTTTCTCCTCCTTGGTCGTGACGTGACTGAGAGCTGGGTCATTTTAACCTCCCTTTTCCTCTGGCTTGACATCTTCACACAGAAATTAAAATCTCCAAAACCTCCATCACAGCGGCTCCACCATTAACCCAGCAGAACGTAAATGTTTTATTTAAAGGTGCTGTAACAGTGGGAGAATCTAGGTTCAACATCTGGGGAAAAGTTTAAAAAAAAGTGCTAGAAAGTTCAAATATAAGAAAAAATAAGATGGATTCTTCATTTAGCTTTTTTTTTTTAAACAAACAACACAACATATAATACATCCGTTTTGTGCTACAAGTGTGCAGCTTTCTTTAAAGTCAGTGGAACTAGTTGCTGGTGCAGCAGTGACACTACAGGTCACATCCAACCAATCTCCAACCTCTTAACCCAACAGCACTGACAGATCTTGAAAAATGTTCTTGATACATCTCTGATGACCCAGAGCAGTCCCACACTATAAAAATGGTAAGTATGTGAGGGCTCTGGCCCTTGATACACTTTTTTTTCTCTAAATGTACAATTCTGCAGGTTCTCCTTAAAGAATTGATCTGCGATTCATAGTCGTGTGATGTTAAAAGGCAGATATATATGCAAGCATATACATATACTGCAAAACAATCAATCAAATTCTGGGCTGAAATCATCTAATTGTAATTATTTTGACTGATACTGCAATTGGGTTATGATTTATATTATTAGGGAATGGTAGATTTTAAGTTAATTGTTAAGCCCTATTTTATACTGCAATAATTTAGCCACCATTAGAAATTTTACAACAAGGATGGACTAACAAGTGTTTACTCTGAATGATAAAACATCCTCTGGCTTAAAATATCAAACTGACTTTGCCAGCAATACCTGAAAAGACAAGAACATGGCCAAGAACAGAACATCTCTCCGACCTCCACTCCTCTCCGAGGAGGTCGGAGAGATTAACTCACATGGTGACGGCAGTTTGAGTGTTATAGGAGAACACGATAATGCAATCACACAAGAACATGTAAGACTTTTGAGCTCTTCAAAGTCTCCTCATTGCTAGGAAACAGCTCATTTCACTTTTTTTTTTCTATGTAGCCTTGGATACGAGGATTCTATACAGTTTTAATGCTTTTAGTATTAAGGTTTTAACATTTGACACAGTGTTTGCAGCAGAAGATGGGATTCTCTGATAGCAGCATCACTGACAATATTACAATTATTGGAATATATATATTTATACACACCTTTTGTTCCACATTGTCTACTTAGATGGCCACAGCTAACTGAAAAACAATTGTCACTTCAGTTTAACACCTAAATTTTGCAGGATGCAACCTACTCTGTGGCTGCAGTGGTTTACTGCAGGCCACCACTTCAGCACCAGCAGGCAGCGAACATACGGCAAGTTTTTTATACCAGCTCATTCTCTCTCATGCTGTTGCAATCAAGGCTCATTGACAATTTTTGGTTTTGAATTAAAAACGTTCAATAAAACCACACAGCCACACAGCATCAAAGAGCAACAACTAAAGGGCCATTTCATCAACATCCAAATGTACGATCGATATGTGTATTATTAATATACAGTGTATGGTACTTTAATCCATAGACAGGCACTGCATGCAGTGATTTCAACCAGAGCAAAAAAACAAGAAAAATGATGAAAAACTGACATGTCAGAGTCTTTTTCTTGTTATACTTTCTCAAACATATAATTAGGTCATCTTTTGCAAAGTAAGCTTCAGCAAAAAAAAAAAAAAAAGCCAGGGCAACTCCATATCATTGTTAAATTATCTGACTGTCCCCTTTAATGTGCTGAGCATATGCTGATGGGAATAAGGTTGCTCTCCCTCTCAAAACCACAGCCACATAAAGAAAACACAGTCCTACAGAGAAAAGCCCTGGTTTGCTTGTGTAGGAGAGACTATCACAATGAAGACCTTTTGGACACTTAAACTTGCTCACCGACACCACACGTATCACCCAAACATACTTCATTAAACATTAAGACTTTAACGCGGTTTGTTCTGGACTGTAAGTCTCCATTTCATGTTGTCATCCAATCCATTAAGCAGCATTCTTTTTTTAAACAGTCCATTCATCATTTCTACTTTTTTTTCCCCTCTGTTGAAACCAAATATCTGCACTCTCTAGAATATTAGCTTTATTGGCCCTTTACTGTAGTTTAATTGGATACAGTGCTCTGGGGAAGGCAGCAATCACAGTTTCTTTTCTTGGAGACAAACAAAAATAGCTGGTAGTTTGGAAATTTATTCATTAACTCTTGTATGATATAACTGCACTGCATCTTTCGGTGTAGCAAAATATCATTCTTTAATATAATTTGCCACCAAATCCTCCAGGCCCCTCTTGCTGCTAAATAGACAACATGGATCAGCGACTAACACATTTCAATAGATATTTCAATACATTATCACATCATTAGCTAACAGGGGAAAAATATTTCCAATGTGATTATTAGATTTTTGACTGGATATTTCAACCAAATGTTGAGCTTGGGGTCCATTCTTTGCTCTTTTTTAATATACATTATTAGATTTAGACACAAAAATGCACTGAGTTAGGCAAATAGAGCGAGTCGTTAACCATATTCTTTGAGGTATGTGTGTTGTTTCGAGGTAAATGCAAGTAACCAGGTCGATGTGATGCCGGCATGAGAAAGCGAGCTATTCCAACAGCACACGAACAAGCATAATACCGAATTCTGCAAAACTCTAAAACACTTTATTGGTTTTCTGATGGATTTTAAATGTCACTCCTCCATAGCTACAGGCACTGTATCTAAGAGAAAACTCGCTCACACGCACACACGCGTAAACACACACACATTTATTCCCTAAAAAAAATCATAATGTACCATTCCTCATCCATGACCTGTCAGAACAGAGGTCCTGTTGTCTGCCATTAACTGAGCACTGCCCAACCACCACTGAATATTAATGGGCTTTCCCTGGATCATCAGTGTGTGCATTTAATTCACAATCCTATCTGCATCTTCTAGGGCACAGGCTTTGTGTGTCTGCGCGAATGTGTGGTGTGTGTGTGTGTGTGTGTGTGTGTGTGTGTGTGTGTGTGTGTGTGTGTGTGTGTGTGTGTGTGTGTGTGTGTGTGTGTCAGAGCTGTTGTGGGTTTGTTCATTAGAGAGGACATCTTCTGAGTTCAGGGCCTGCTGCCACAGACTGGTTGAGATGAGTTATATTGCAGCAGAGCAGTATGTGTCTAATTAAACAGCAATACATCATCAATAGATGCCATTTAAAAAAACATTATTAAGAAAAGAAACACCTGCACAATGAAGAAACAGGCCACTGATGGAGCCTTAAATCTAAAGAGCAGCCCTGTCTGATTGACAGTCTAACGTGAGGAGCTCCAATTAAACCACATGAATATCATCTCCTTGGCAAGCATGGTGAAAACGACTGATGCTGAAACGCAAAACTGATCATGTGAAAGATGTGACAGCTTATCAACAGGCAAGGCCAATAGAAGGGTCTCGCTGAGGCAAAAAGGAAGAAAATATATGTGCTATAGCAACAAAGTGGTCAAAGAGGATTTACATAGAAAATTCTCCCAAATGGTGACAGTGCGTCAGGATGGATGTAACGTGCGCAATGTGCGAAGTCGCCAAAAAAAAGCAAACATATTGCGCACACGTTTAAAAAAACAACAAAAAAAACTGGATAGACAGAACATCTCGAGTCACGTTTATGAGGTGGTGGTAGAACATATGGCTTACCTAAAACACTCGATGCAAGCGCCGGAATTATGAGGATGACGATGGCCCGTCCATCTAAACACGACTCTTCTTCTGTTTTTTTTTTTAGCCTGTGTCGGTGTGTCGATGAAGGTTTTTTTTTTTATCTAGGCCATTTCTTCCCCACGATCGCAATTATTTCTCAGGAGGCGTCGCAGGCTTTCGCACATCATCATCAGCATCAGCAGCGGCAGCAACAGCAGCAACAGCAACAGCAACAGCGGCAGCGGCGGCGGCGGCGGCAGCACACCTTCTCGGTGTCCGTCTTTCTCCGGCTTTTCCAAAAAAAGCACACCTCATACTGCCTTCCCTCCTCCTCTCTGCCTCCTCTGACAACACCCTGCTCTGTTCCTGATTCCACAGATGTTTCACCTTCTTTTTTTAGAATGTTGAGATTCACACGGGAAGGAGAAGATGGGAATAGAAATAAAAAAACCAACACAAAAAAAAACACAGAAAGCCACTCACAGTAAAATTATGCGTAACGCAATAGCGTCAAGACTCTGCGCGCTGCTTCAAAAGTCAACGCAGCGATCTGTCCTCTTTTCCCCATTTGTCCACGCGCTGATAATAATCCACGATGCAACCGAGAGGGCCTTCACACACACACAAACACACACACACACGCAAACAAACACACACGTACACGCACACACATACACGGATTGTTGGAACTTGGAAAAAAATTTGAAATAGCGCTCTACAGACACCCCACAAAAATCAGGTTTCCAATCTCTTCTTTGCGCGCGTGCGTCGATCTCTCTCTCTTTCTCTCTCTCTCTCTCTCTCTCTCTCTCTCTCTCGGTTTCACTTGGTATCTGACGCGCTTATCAGAAAATAAAGGCTCAGTCTGAGAGACAGCGCGGGGATCTTCCTTTTAGCCTTCATGGTTTCACACCATAAAGGATTTAAATGTAAGGATGCGGTGATGATTTCTGTTTTGACGCTCGACGACTGCACCGAAGAAGATCCCACGGCTTTCAACAGTCTCTCTCTCTCCCTCTCTCTCTCTCTCTCTCTCTCTCTCTCTCTCTCTCTCAGTGCGGTCTCTTGTCGACTCTCTCGCTTATAGGGCAACACTTGCAATATTTCAACCTCACAGCTAGTTGTCATGACAAGGAGCTGCCGACGCATAATTCAACCGAGAGGCGCTCGCACACTGCTCAAATCCTCATGTGAGAGAGAGAAAAAAAAGAAAAGATCAGCATCTGAAACGCAAGCTATGGATTCGCTTTGATTGTTTTTAGATGAGCATCTGCACCATACTGACGTCAGATTTGTGTCTTTTCCTTTTTTCCTTTTTTGTTTTACCTTTTGGCGCCAGGCACATGTCAGTGTTCTACTAGTAATTATAGCAGCAGTAGCCTAGTATGCATATAGGCCTAAAAGGCTACAATGAAGTAATGCTACTAACCTACAATAGGCTACTACAATAATAATACAATTCTAAGAAGGAGTTTAATAATCACTTCATCATTTAAGTGATCATTAGTTCATTATTTAACCTTTTGTGTTCTATTTATGAAAAATTGCTTGTTTTTATGGTCCAAAAGCACCTAATTAGACCTGTAGCAGCAATTCAGAAGGCAGATTCAGGGCCGGTCATTATTAACTTCAACTCCTGTTGTGACATCACAACCAGAGCCATTTCTAAATGGCTTGTGTTTGTTCAGCCAGGTTTCAGAAACACTACAGAGGAGGCCAGACCCCAGTAGAATGAGTGGGTGGTCTTATTTCATAGTTTGAGTGTTAGCAGGAACATTAGAGACCTAAAAAATACACACACACACAAGCAGTAAGACATTGTTCTTTTTTCTGAGTATGTTCCCTTTAAGATTTATGCAAATCCTATGTTGAATAATTATTTGTCTAATATACATTTTCCATAGAAAAAGTTAAATTATCTTGTTAAAATCCTGAAAATTACATTTCGCTTTTTTTCCTCTTGAGTGTAAATTTGATTTTCAGTGTTTGTGCACCGGAGGCGTCACATTTTCACATCGCATCACATCAGGAGTGGCTTCCGAAATGATTTGTGATGTCATAAATCACGCTGGTAGGCCCGCCCCCCCTTAGACTCAGTTTTTCAATAGGCACAGAGAAACTTTCCACTTTCAGCAGACGAATGCGGAAACATTCTGGTGTCATACATCATCCTGTACAGCTGAAGCTCAAAACATTCAACTGAGGAAAAACATCTTTGAGTGGAAGAGGGACTTATAACATGCACATTTCAATTGGGCATTCCCCACAATGTATCTGGAAGGATATTTGTAATTCTTTTTAGAACATTTATAGTTGTAGCCTACACTTTAAAGTCCCCTTCCACTCAAAAATGTGTTTTTTAATTGTTACTACACTGGGATGTTTGACAAACACTGTGTAAAGTTTGCTACTAGAAGGCTTTTTTTACACTCATCTGCTGGGGAACGTAGCCTTACATCTGAGATGAGGACATGTTCCTACGGGGCAGAAGCAGGATTTTGTGACATCATAACTTGTTTGGAAGTCAATTATGCTTCACTATGCAAATTGAAACCTTCAGTGATTCAGTGAAAATAAATAAAGATAAATTCTGGATTCTTTTTCAATAAGAAACAATAAGTAGATATAATTTAAAGAATTTTTACCAAGATAATAATATAACTTTTTAAAATAAAAATTTCAAATGAATTAATTATAGAAAAAAAATAAGGCGTCAAAAATGTATGCAGACTAGTCCCACTCTGTGATGCTGGTTTATCTGTTTGACCCGGTTAGTGGAGCAGACAGGGCTCAGCAAAAAGCAGCACAGACAGAGGGCAGAGCAGCCCAGAGGGTCTGCTGCCTGCTGCAGGTCTGCTCTGTGGTGTCGCTTCTGGTGCAGGAGGAGCAGTGTGTCCTCTACACAACCGCTGTGGTGGAAGAAAACACATATATATATATAGATACGTGCATTGTTCCATTTGTTCCATTGTGCATTGGGGCCAACGACGAATGTTCACAAACAGTAACCAATAATCCTCATTAATGCAATATCCTTTTCAAAATACATTTGAATTGAAATATTAAATGTTTCTTGCTGAATATATTGATATATCTGATTCTTTTCATTTATTATAGCCATGGACTTTTTGTGGTGATATCAATTTAATTTAATTCAATTAAATTCTCTATAGTCACTATCATAACACAGTTATCAATAACGAGATATCGTTTGAAAGTCTTAGCGCTGGAATTAGTAGAGGAGATAAGGTACAAAAAATGGGTTTTTAGTGCAAGTTGTGACACAAATGTCTGCTTTGGTATAAAAGTACCTGAGGGCCAGAGGAATGAATTCATCCAAAGAGACAAGTCAGATCATCCTTTGTTTCAGAGATATAAGCACATAGCAGTGCACTAAAGCCCATACATTTCCATGTGTAGATAAACATACAGATAAAATAACTTGTCCATGTGTCCCATATAGTTTGTATTTTCTCTCATCACTCCATCCCTTTGCATCCAAAATGCTTCTCATGTTGCATATTCAGTTACTATTCCAATGCGCCTTTAAAATGATTTTTTGATTAAAATGTGCATAATTTGCCTCTAAGCCCTTGATAGGATAAAGCTATTGATTTTTTAGATTTGACACCTTTTCATTCAGATTCTTTGACTTTAATACTGTGCAGTTACACACCAACATTGTTATTATAGTTACAACAGACTAAGCAACATTTTTGGACCTAGTGCATTTGGCAGGTATTTTGACAAAACAAAGATCTGGTGATCTGACTCTTTCAATGTGTTTATTCCTATGATCCAAAGCAGACATTTGTGTTGGAGCTTGCAGTAAAATGTCATTTAACTCCTCCTAACTCCCTTTTTTAAAAACAAAAGTAGAAACTGTGCCTCTTAAATATTAAAAAATGAATCAAAAATATAAGTACATTTAAAAACTATGGTGCACCAAGCAGCACAACAAAACTGTGACAGTTCAACAGCAGAAATGGGCATAAATGAGGGGAGACATGTTATATGAGAGCTGCAACAATGTAAAAGTTATAATCATCATATCAGGGCTGTACCGAATGCTTCGATGCTTAGTTCCTGATATAAAGGCCACACCTTTGTTGAGGAATTTAGACATGCAGAAAGAACCCAGCCTGCTTTTATGTTGAATGAAGCTATGAGGTTACTCGCAGGGAAAATCCCTGGAGATCTACTGGGCAAACGGGAACCAGGAGGAGACCCAGAACACACTAGAGGGAAGGAAATATCCCAATTGGCCTGGGAATGCCACAGGAGGACTTGGGAGCCGTGGCTGTGGAGAACGCCTGAGCTACCTCGCCTGCTGCCAATGCAACTCAAACCCAGACAAGCGATAAGAGATGGATGGATAGATGAATGACTCACAGAATCCACTTTCTTTCTTCCATGCATTTGATTGGACAAACACATGCGTTTTTCTGCCCTGTTATCCTCTAATTTGTGGTCAGATTTTTGTTAAAAATTCATGTCACATACTTCACCATAGATATAATTATACCACCTTATTCTAGTTTTAAGTATATGGCCCCATAATATTTTGAATTTTTTAGAGATTTAAGGTCAATTATTTTAATTTAAGGGAGATTCATTTTAAGAAACGCACTTGTAAGTGTATGAAAAGTATAAAGTAAATGAATTGGCAAGGCAGTTTAATTACATAAGTGTTGTTTTAGATATCAGATATAAGGTATAAGAGAATAATTTCGCTAAAGTTGCTGTTTTAGAGCTTATTATGGGGTCTCAATAATCATCGCACAGCAGGCAGACCTCAGGTGTCATGATAAAACGGGAGCAGAGATGCTGTGGGTGCTCGGGTCCCTGGGGCTCTGACCGCTTATCACACTGCAGGTCAGAGGGGAGATTAAAGAGCAGAGCAGCTGAAGGAGCATCATCTGCTCACTGCATATTATGAACCACACAAATAAAAGCAGTATCTGTACAGACTGGAGATTTCTTACAGAAACTGTGAGTGGGAGTGATTTTTTTTTTCCTCCTGGATTGCATCACAACATCAAGCTCCACGTCATGACCTGACGTGATAGGAGAGTAATGAAAAAATTGAAATTTCAAATGACATGGTGGATACAACTATGTGCGAGGTGAGGAACAGACAGCAGTAGTAATGTGGGAAACTGTTAATATTCACATTTAAATGGTTAAAACGTGAATGGATATCAAATTAAATGGATAAAAAACAAGTATGAAGAACAGTGCATGATAAACACCTGCCTATGACATGGAAACAATAGTATTCAGTTGAAGGTCACTAATACTAAAGTCTACATGTACCCTGCAAGTCAGGTTCACACCCTGCAGGCCGGGATAAATATAGACATCTTAAGACGCGGATTGCTGCTGTAACTGAAAGAAATTAATCTGTGCATCAAGGCAACACACAGGAGACGAAGCTAAGCCACAAGATCCAGTTCAAAGATGCATTCATGTGGAGGGGAGATGACGCATTTCCAGTGTTCAGTCATAGGAGAACAGCTCCCTCTGCTGGTCACATGTTGCTGCTGCATGCTGTGGCCATATAAAAGCAGCAATGACTGAGTTTCAGATTGTTGTATATCATCTTTGTATTCCAGTTGTGTAACCCAAGTCCTTGAAAAGCATTTAAAGAGGACACAATTCAAATCGGCATGTCCTTTTTTTTTTTCTTCCTTGCGGACTATATCTTTTTAAAGGTCGGGAGGATGTATTGAATATCAAGTGCACTGTGACGTTCTCTACGGCTGGTGCACAATTTCCGAAACATTACGTAAAAGGATGCCTTTCCTTCAATTAGTCTATCTTTAGATTAGTCCTGAAGTTTCATTTGGAAGGTCTGCATGCAATTAAAAAACACTTGACCATCACCATTTAATATAATAACCATGGACATATTTTTACAACATACGTATTGTTGAAGCAAAAAATATAAGTGTAATTACAGAATAATTTGAATGCAATCAAGAATTAGAAACAGATAAAAGATAAAGGATATACGTTTTTAGAATAAATGAATGAATAAAAGCATGAAAAGAATATTTTTTATCAGAAGCCATCTTAAAAAACTTTTCCGTGTCTACTTCCTAATGGAAGGTATCTCCACAGTTTTGAAGCCCACGGCATGTGGTGTATATGCATGACTGTATCAATAAGACATCATGATGGCATATGGATGTGTGTAAGCTGTAAGTGCAGCACAAAATGGAGGAGAACTAAAATAAGCCAGTGGCTGGTGAGGAGACAAGCATCTATTTAACTTAAGAAATCAACCACAACATGAATATATAACCTGTATATTAGGTTCAACAGTTGTGATACTTATATAAGTCTTATAAAGATCCCTTTGTCCTAGTGCACCTTTAAAAAGGTCCTGGAATCATACCCGTAGCCAAGCAAAGAGCAGATTATCTGAAGGGTTGTTTTTTTCTTGCAAATCCATCCTTTATTCTGACATTGTTCTCTTATCATTAGCAGTTCTCTTTCTCTGTTTCTTTCTCTCTTTTTTTGGTATTTGATTGTCTATAACCAATTAGTACTGACTAATACATGCAGCTTTCAGTTAACAATCTCATAGTGTTAAAATTGCAATTAATGTTGGTCAAGTTGATGTTGCAATGTAACTAAAGACAGGCAATAGTGCCTGCTAGGGTGTTCTAAGGTAGGAAGCTAACAGACAAAGTAGAGACAAACACGCCACAACATAAAAAAAATCCCTGAGTCAACTCCTTTATTTCTAATATGTTGTACTAGTTGGAAAATATTAATGTGCAAATAGCAAAATAATCTCTGTAGGCATCAACTTTCTAAGCTAATGTATTCATTTTACAATGATGACTTGAATTCAGATATGGATATTACCATGAACATTAAACCCCTCCCCCCAAACAGTGGTTGTCTGATGACAGCTCACCAGCTGTGCACTGCTATTAGTAATGTAAAAGCAAAGTGTCAATCATGTCATTTAGTGGACGACCTGTTGCTTAGCCCTGCTCCCTACAGTAGTAGTAATTAACTGTGCGGTTTATATGTTTATCATTTAATAGCTACATTAGTTTGTGGGGTTACAGGTTAAGTTATATATATATAAAAAATATACAAACACAAAAGCACCTTCAATGTGCAGCATTTTCTGCTCTGTGGAAGCCAGTCCTGGATGCATTTTGGGTAATGTTAGCTGCTCTGTATTTGATTTGGGGAAGTTTATGCTCCAGTAACCACAGCCTGTGTAACCCGAGGTTGTGTCGTTACACTGCAAAAACTGAAATCTTAACAGGTGAAAATATCTTGTATTTGCTACAATTAGACCAATATTTATTTAAATTATCCTATTTCACTGGCAGATAATTTATCTTGTTTCAAGCTTTTTCCTTATGTGGGTAAAGTTGGTCTTGTTTCATAATAATATAAAGAAAGTAACCTCTTTCTGTGCAGGTTTTGCCTTTGTTATCATTCATGAGTAGAAAATAATAGATATAAAATGGGTTGAGAAAACAAGACTAACTAAAATTTCCTTTAAAAGAAAGATAAGCTAAATTATCTGACAGTGAAATAAGATAATTTAACTCAATATTGAACCAATTGTAGCATATACAAGATATTTTCATTCCACTTTTGCAGTGATACCTTTTGCCTGGTGTATGCAACTTCAGCCTAAGTCTTTTAGCATTATATCATGTAGTCATCAAGTATTTTATTTGATATTTAAAAGCCCTTTAACAGTGTTCAGCTGGAAACATCAAACAAGTCAGCCGGCGACACTTGGGGAGAGAATACCTATGCAGCTGATAAAATCCGCGAGCGACAGTTGTCACTTCAGCCACCACAGTATAAGGTTGATGGCTGGGAAATAAAAGTCTGTTTCTGGCTACCTCAGCTTGAAATCAATGAGCCACGATTTCAAAATGACTGGGAATTCCGAAATGTAGAAATCCTGCCACACTTATTTAGTCAAAAGCATACGTGTGGCGTCAGACGGAAAAGAAATGAAAACGATATATTCAAAGGAAAGCGAATAACAAAAGGTCATCCACACCAATCTACAAGAGATGATAGAGAGGACATTTAGAGGCTTGATTGCAGATAGAAGTGGGACTGGAATGATGATTTGTTCCCTGTATTTAACACCCATTTAATCTCTCTCCCTTTCTCTTTCTCTCCTTCTCACTCGGCCCCCCCTCCCTCCTGTACATAACACTTTACAGTCTCCCTATGCATCGCTATGTCTTTAATAGGATGAGGGAAATCATGTTAAAGGATTTAAAACCTCTGCAGTGAAACGCCGTAGCTTTGCCAAGCTCACTCTCTTGTCATTCAGCCTCTCTTTCTCTGTCTCTCCTCAAAACCCCTCTCCTCTCTCTGAATTACTTAACACAGACCAACACTGTTCCCACAGACTAATACCAGAGGACCAACAAGGACGCCGTAATTAAAAAAAAAAAAAAAAGAGAGAAGAAAGAAAGAGCAATAGCAAGTGTGTCTGTATGTTTCCACACTTGATGGACGGTGCATGACAGTGGCACAAGCCTCATTTGTAAGATCTCATAGAGCAAACGCTGGCGAGGAGTCGGCCGACTGCATCAAAGCAAACGTCTGGTATCGGGGAGAACGATTCCGAGGCCGCCGCTGGAATGGGAAATTCGAAACGGCGGAGAGAGCTGCACGTGCCGCCGTGTCCCAGTTTCCTTCATTGTATCCACGTTTGCCAAAGACCTTTTAATTCAGCTGAAATCCACTTTGACTGGATTAAATATGGGGTAGTGAAAGGGTACTTAGGAGAGAAATGTGTCATTATTGCACAGTTGTGTTAACGTTACACAGATGGAATAGCACGGCCACGTGGGTTATTCATCTACTTAGGAAAGTGAGTCATTTGATTAAAAACACACGCCGCTAACTGATGCACGTTCCCACGTTGACGGGATTAAGCAGCGTTGCCCACAATTTGTCCTTTTATAACACAAATTGTCTCATTAGGGCTTTGAGGAATGATTCGTTTGATTATCGACCTGATTATCCACGATTACTGTCAGACCAAGAATCCAAAACCCAAATTTGTCCAATTTACAAGGATGTGAAGATTTAACAAGCTGATTTCAGCTTTTTGCTTAACGTAGGAACATTTTCCTGTCAATCAACTCAGTGATTAATTGACCAATCATCTCTGGACATTTCATTACTCTTTAATGTAATGATGATGTTGCCTGCATTGAATATGATCATTCTGCAAATGATCTGGTAGATTTGGTTACCTACCACTAGATGAAGCTCACTCACCTACAGGGTCAGAGATAGAAACTGGGGGAGAAAAAAAAAATGCCCTTGCTGTGTTTTTCAAGGATGCAGCAGACCTGCGAGTCAGTTGCCTCCCGTGTACAGCAGGAGGTGCTGGCTGACTGTGCTCGGCTCTCTTCATCTCCTTCTAATCCTGTGGCGGCTCTGTCAGCGGGAGATAGTCACGGTCTGTGAGTAAGACTATCAAGGAGAAGAGGGGGAAATCGGGATCGGAGAAAAAAAAAAAGGAAGATGGGAGGATACACGGGGACCTGGCAATGCACACGGTGCTTTAGAGAGGTGTTAAGATGAAAAGTGGGGGTATAGGTGGCGCAAAAAGTGCTGCGTGCACATACATGTGTGTGTGTTAGTGTGTGTGTGTGTGCTGGATGATCCTTAAGGACATGGTTTGGTTTAGCAGAACTACTTTTCCCCTCGGTGGCCTGCCTCTTTTCTTCCTGTCCTCTTTCTCTGTCTTCCCTGACTGGCTTCAGACCAAACCTTGTTCTAGTGTTACCTCCCCTCTCTGATGCCCTCTGATGTCCATCTTCTCTCCTTCTTTCATCCCCCTCTCTTTCTCTCTCTCTCTGTTTCCTTCTTATCACTCTTGTGCAATACTTCCTTATCCTATTCTGTCCCTGAGGCCTTTGTCTCTTGGAGTTGCAGGTGAAATTAGAGGGTATAATTTCCTACAATCAGCAGAATCTGGTTCACAGCACAACCCCCCCCCCCCCACCCCCACCCTTCCGCCATCCGCTCCCATTCCACCCCCCCCCACCCCTTCTGCAATCCCCCCACCACACACACACAAATCCCAACCATGGCCAGGGGGCAGAGGAACACCAGCCTTCTCAGTGAAAAGCCCCCCCCCCCCCCCCCCTCCCTCCACCTTTTCTACATAGGGTCACTTTCATCTTCTGATCACGGGGAAAGAACAAACTGACACACAGGAGGAAAAGAGAAAAAAAAAAGTCACTAATGAGGGTGAAAAGCGGCCGAGCGGATCTCGGTCCGGCACGTGCGGCGAAACGGAAAGAGGGTGCAGGAGGAAGGTCAGGGTCAGATGAAGATGTGAAGCAGGTGAAGGAGGAAGAGGAGGAGCGATGTCAAGTAGGACAAACGTGTAGCGGACACACGCATCACACACGTTGAGCCAATCGGCCATGGATAAGGAGATTATGCCTCTGAGTTTCCTGGAATGTTCTGTGTGGTACCACCCCCACCACCTCAACTGTCATCCCATCTTTGCCCCCACCCACACACACACAAAAAAAAACTGTCTCTCTTCTCCTGTGCACTCGGAGGCATCGGATGCCCCGATCTTCCACAAGCTGGAGTTATATAAGCGCGGCCCCATCCTTCCCTGTGTCCCCGAAGCTGCCAAGCATGCCATCCGTCACTCAAACGTTGCTTCCACTGGCCTGACGTTGCCCGGGCCTGCAGGAGTTTTGCAGTCGGTTAGCTCTGTATAGCATCTTAGCTTGTTTGACACCGTCTTAGATGCTTTCAACAGCCTCCAACGACGATCCTTTTTTTAAACCGCAGATCGATGCGAACCAAGGAAAAAGCTTCGCGCCTTTCGGCGACCGTGCCGCATGTCGACTTCCCCTCCAAACGCGGGAAGGATGATAACGTGATTATTTGAAGAACACCTTGCCCTGCGCCTTTTTATAGGCGCATCAAGGTGTTTTTCACCCAAGAACTTAATGTTTCCTCTTTTCCCCCGGCCTAATGAAATCTATCCATCTTTCAGTCTGTCCTTGTTGCTACCCGCTCACAGGGTGCTGGCTGCCGCGCTCCCTGCCTCCAACACCACCACTTTATGATGGTTTTTCCTTTTCGCTCTTCCACGTCTGTTTGTTGCCCGCGACCATTAATCTCCATTAACACAATGAGAGTATTAATAGTTTCTGGGGAGATAATGAAAAGAGGGAGCTGTTGGGGCTTTAGAGGCAGATTACGGTGGTCATTAAATGGTTGATTTAAATTATTTTGTGGTCTCTTTCTTACAAATTTCCTTCCTGCCTTGTGTATATTGGTAGTGACATTTTGTTACTGCTGCTATACATACAGAGTAAACTACAGCTCTATAAATGTATTTACACTTGTTTCTGTTAAAAGGATGATAAAGGTTGTGTTTCTTTTAAGCTTATTAACTAACACGTGTCATTTTATTTCAAGTATTTGTGTTCTTTTGGGAATGGGACGAAACACAAGTTGTGGAATGGACCTTTTAGTGAGAAGTGCCTTGTGGTCTTTAAAATGATAATGACAGTTCTGTGCGGGGACTTTTTTTCAACTGGCTGGATCCGACCATTCTTTGCCAGGCTGATGTTTGAATGGCACACATTCAGGTTGGCTAACTAGCTAAAAGATTTATTTTCAGGCTCTGACTTGATATTAATTAGTATTCTCTTTGACTATTTTTTTTTTCAGTTCAAAAAAGGAACTCTTGGATGCAACATAATTGGCCCTGGCTCAAAACCTTTGAAGTAAAATTGCTTGGGTGAAGTCGACTATTGTAAACTGGATTAAGAGTCAAGGGGGTAATAAGTAATCAGTTTTTCATTCTCTATCAACTTTCACTCTCTTCCGTCTTCTCTCTCGTTCTGTCCTGCTGCTTCTTCTTCACCAGTCCTTCCTTCTCTCTGCTCCAGTTTCTGTATTATTCCTTCTTCAGCAGTTCTGCCAGTAGAGCATCACAATCTATAGTGCAACAATTCCTCCCTACTACACTTAACTAATGAGCACAATCAGAAATAGACACATTTAGATCCTCTTTATGCACATTGCTGCAATTGCTGATCATGAGAGTTTGCACTGCGCTGCAGAATGCATTAAAGATTGTATTTACTTCACTGACATTTTAAGAGGTCAGGTAATAGTTTCTTGCAGACGACTGCCAAATGTTTGGAGTCGAATTAAAGGTGAACTACAAATGAATTTGTTCATTAGCTTTGAATTAGGAGGGGGGAGAGAAAGAAAAAGACAAGAGTGCTCGAGAGAGAGAGAAGAAAACACACTTCTAGCGGGGTGTGACAAATTATTCCTAAACCACAACGCACTAGATGGGCACCAGTCCGAAAACAAGTAATTAGACGAGGAAGATTTCTCGGACCAGAATGGTCCCACGTGATCAATATGCAGCAAAGCGACTGTGGATATGAAAAGTATCGTCTGTGGCCATATAGCACATTACGGTGAGTCTCATAAAATACGGCCATTAGATATTTATACTTATTTGTAACACCACTGTAAGCGAGATATTAATTCATGTCATTTTAATGGTGTTTGGAATTCATTTCTTTAGGTCGGTGCAGTCTTACTGTACAGCAAGTTTAGTTTAGAGGTAGCCTTGAGTCTTGAGGGTTAGTGCATTTTATGGCTTCTCTTTCCGGCAATTTGTGACTTGAGATTCTTCTCTATTGCTAAAAGCTTATGAGGTCAAGTTTAGAGGCAGATTCAGTGGGCTATTAAACCCCCTTATTACAAGGATGTAATTTTTTTACTACTCTATTATAATGCAAGTACTACTGCGCTTGCTCTACCAAAGCTTTTCATTCCGAAAAGCAGTGACACACAGACATCTAATGTTTGGAGTTTCAAGGTGTCAGTTTTAACTTTGCGAGAGTGATAAAAGAGTTTTTTCATTTTTTTTAAGGTTTTTTTTCACGTATTGCAGCGGTTAAACTAAGACTAATAATCGCTGAGGAGACATCTGTGGAGGGCTTCTCCATTATCATATAAATGGAAATAAAATTGATTTTTCTCAGTCAATATTAGCAACATTAGACCCATTCAGAGGTGGGTTATGAAGGTTTTGGAAGTCTATTCACTTAAAAAAAAAAATGAACATGCAAGAGTACAGATGCAGCCACATCACACTGAGAATTCAGGTGTCAAAGAGCGACAATCACATCCACACTTTGTATTGGTCTCATCTGATAAGGGGATATAAACATCCCCTTGGTCTGCACATGTGTGCGTTAGAGCACATCTGCACTCACCGCATATCCACTTGCGTCAGAGGAGCATCTGTAGGGGGGATATTTCCAACGCGTCTAACGGCAAGAGCAAAAAAACCCCCAAAAAAACAGGTATCATATTAATATTTTAATTGCGGGCGGTGTCTGGGCTTCTGTTCGTGAGACAGGCTTAATGCGGAGACAGATGAGGGTTAGGAGTAAACAAGGATTTGGCCGTCCTCCACGGAAATTGAAGAGGACAGAGTTGGTGGATTAAGCTGCAGTTTTGGCAGAACGACACCAAAACCCGCAGTGGCAACGGATGCAAATCCAATGGGCTGATAACTGGGGGGGCATGGGTATTAAAACACCACATACCAGTTTAACCGCATGATCCCGAACATCCGGTGTCACATTTTTAGCCCAACATGAATGTGTGATTAATTTGGGATGATCGGAAGGAAAAAAAGTGGATGAAAAGAACTCATTCAGCTGTGGCTATAAAAGCAACGAAGACATAATGAAAACATGGCTTAAAAGAGGCCTGTGTGCTTTTTTGGGACAGTCAGCATGACTGCATGAACAAACGGAGGTGCTAATTAAGCTGCGTTATTAACAATTTGGAGCATCATGGCAGTTCAGTGATTGGCTCAGTTGCCTCACAGCGTGACGGGACGATTTCTCTTTAGAGGTGAGAATGTGACTGTGATTGTGTTAATCTGTGTTTGGCCCGGTGATGGACTGCCAACCTCGCCCGTGCATGCTGGGATAAACACTTGCCCTCTGTGAGGTAAAGGTGAGAGCATGTCATCATCTAATGTTCTGAACAAGCGCTTGAAGTACGTGACGTTTGTAACAGCATTCAGTCACTCGTTTAATGAAATTTGTTGCAGCCTTTCTCTTTATTTCTCTGGCTTTACCATGGCTGACCACTGCAGACCCAGAGCCAAATCAATCATAATGTATTCCCCTTTGTTCAACATACAATACACACAATCAGTCTGGGCCCTGGAATACACCTAAAGCTGGATTTAAAAGTTGGCTCATATGAGATAAACAGCCTGCAGTGGCCGCTAAATTAAACTTTACGCTCACTAGTAGCGACTGCTGACAGAAGAGTTGATGAACAAAATACACCTGGCAGTTATTTTGTGATCAAAACTATCCCTAACTAATCACAAACCGTGCAAGGCTTACAACCCCCAAAAAAGAAAAAAAAAAAAAGCTCTTAGCGACACAACCTAATAAGGATATTTTTGTCCTCCTGCATCCCCGGTGAAACAGTTTTGCTGGAATTGTATGAGCACATGTTAGGTTTTCTCTTGCATGTCATGTAATTGCGCTTCACAGGTGGGACAGCTCCCGTTCAGCGATCTGCAAGGTGGATCTGACGGAGCGAGCAGGAAACTATTTTTATCACTGTCTGTGTGTGTGACAGTGCGTGTGTGTCTTCATATCATAGCAGGTAATGAATTATCATACGCCAGCCAATTTGTGTTCGAACACTCATGTATCCTGTGTGTGTTTATCATGCAAAGGAATAAAGATGATCAATGATCATTAATTCAAAACTGTAATGAGTCATTTGTTACATGTTACTGTCATTTAAAATTAATCAATTACATTACAACATTACTGTATTTAAAGGCATTACACTACAATTTCTTTACTTTAAAGTTATTCTCACCAAAATAACTGGAAATATGGATTCAGCATTCTAACTATAGCTCACCTTTGTCACTATTGCTGCTAGTTTTCAAAAAGTTAAATGTTAAATTACCGGTGCTATTTCGGAAAATAGACTTGGTTCTTTTGGAAGTGGTTCTTTTGGTGTAGCACACAAAGAGCATTTGACTGTGATGTTTTTCAGATCCTTATGTTTCACATATGTAAAATAATAAGCATATGCCTATCTGGAGAATTTGCGATTCAACGTTTCTCCAGGTTCACTTATCTCCATCTTCTGTCTGATGAGCTAAAAGGAAAAGGAAGTGAAAAAATTTTTGCGTGGATATTTCACTGCTGCTGATCTTGCAGTGATTTCAGTGAATTTGTCTCAGGAAACAACAAAATAACAGCCACTTCAGTCCAGGTTAAAAACGCATGGAAATGCACGTTACTGACATTTGTATCGAGTAAAATATCACCTATTTTTTTCTGCAATTCCTTATGTTACTGTGTTACAGCAAAAAGCATTGCATTAGAGTAATGTATTACTTTTGTAATGCGTTACTCCCAACACTGCAGTGCAACTAACTGACACGATCTAAAAACAAACGGTCCATTTGCGATTCACAACTGCTGTTACAGCTCCAGTGGCCACATGGACTCTGTCAATACATGTTGTCATGGAGTCCATTGCCTCCGATGGAACCATACACAGCACATGGCTTCTAGCGAGTTGATGATAACAAAGATATCTGCATGGTCCGCTAACAATAGCACAGGCGAGCCCCCAGCAAGAGTCTTGACTGCAATATCCATTAATCCACTGCAGTTTCCCACTGGTTCAAAGGCTGTCTTGCAGCAGAGCCGTGCAACATCAAAGAGCACGCTCTTATGGAGGGTGGCGGTGATATGTGGAACTCTCCTGCTCGGATATCTACCGAGCTGCAGAGGAGTCTTTGGGATTCACCAAGAGATGCAATTAAGACGGGTTTGATTGAAACGACCCCTGCATCGCTGACTCGCTGAAGGTGAGGACGAAACAGAGACTCGGTTAGTTGCTTCTGCCTCCAGCCCTCTAATGAGGTCACCCAGCCCTTCAAGGGTGCCACTGTTTGCCGCTAAATATGATAAATGGTTAGCAGTCGGGTCACGGTGTTCGTCAAATTAGTAGTAATCCCATGTTTTCCGCAAGACTAAAGAAGTCATATTTGGAAGGCCACATGAACTCAAAATGTTTTCGTTTTTCTTGAAACTGGATTTTACATTGTAGACCGTCATCACATGAGCAACAAACACGTCCACATTACTTCTGTATGCAAAACATCAAGATGTTTATATTGCAATGCAATACAATTTAGAACAACTGACCCTTGGATGGCTGTTTCTCACAAAAAAAACGCTTAGTTGTGTAATATATTGTAAAATATATATATTTTAATTAAATTGTATTTATTATTTATTTATTTTATGTTGCCAGAGACATCATAGAATCCCTGAATAAGAGACAGGCAAAACTTGCTTCCTTTAACATAGTGATGAAATGTCTAAAGAATTAGGATAAAAAGAACATAATACATGCATAATACATAAATACATGCTTTAACACTTAGTTAAGTGGATTTGTATTATATTAAATTAATCATCTTCAAACACTATATCAAAAGCAGTGTAATAATACGTTTATTTAGACAGAGGACACTGTGGACACCGTGGGGCTGTCAGTCTACTTTAATAAACTGCTCATGCCATTCATTTTCCAGATGATTATCTTGTCTTTTGAAAGGTCAAACACACTTGTTTTCCTCTTAGTTTTATCACTTCCTCTCATTGCCTCGTCCTTATAGCTCTCCACGTCAGTAAAGGTCATGTTTGTTTCACGGAAGTTGTTGAGCTTTCAATCTGTTTACAGCTCTCAGCCGTACTATAATCCTGCGTGTGCCGTGTTACTGTGAACACAGTATGTCTCCTAATCGGACTTAAAAACGCCCACTGGCCTAAGCCTCACAAACACTAATGCTTTTATATAAAGCTTCCAATATATATTTAATTTGAACAGAAACAACATATTTTAGGGCTGTGGTTACTATGTTGCCAAAATAAATTACATATGTTCATTTTACTAGCTATATTACGACCTTAAAAAAAAGAAAGCCATCAAGGAGTCCTTGAACGAAGCCCTTAACCCTCGGCCCTCCCATGAGGCTGAAGCAAAAAGCAGCATAGCTCTCTCATAAAAAGTATAAAATAACAAATCCTGTTTCGCCTACTATCATTTTTCTTTAACTCAACCCGGGGGACATCAAAAAGTAGCACTAGAAATAATTAGGTGACTATGAAAGGCTTTAACTGGATTTGTTCAATGGTATCTGTGACCCCCTGAGATAACAAATGAGAAAGACAGCTGGAAATAGACTGTATAGTGACCAAAAGCAGAAAATCATGGCAGCAGTATCGTTGACACAGAAAAAAAAAAGAGCTGTTCAAGTGGTGGAAAACATCCTCTGTAATATAACACTACAACAGCCTGTGGTATGGTTAAGATAATTCTCACTATTATATTACTATTATCAACGTGGCCCCGGCCCCTCCTCTAATCTGATTGGCCCCTGACGTACCCCTGTCCTGTCAATCAACTGTCGAGAGGAAGAACCAGAGAATTCAACGATCACGGATGCAATTCCACTTCCAAACTATTGGCGTCAATAGGCGTTAATGCAACTTAATGGGAGAAGAAACAGCTGTGGAGTTCTTGGCTTTCTAACTATCTTGAAACACTGAAACGTTACCAGAGCCTGAGTCGGATGTGTGTGAGTAGGTGGGAGAAAAATGTGTCAGTGTCAGTGTGTGTGTGTGTTTGCATTTAATGTGTTTTATGCATTGTGTCCTTTGGAGAGATGAGACAATTCGTACAAACTTAAGTGGTTTATGTTTGAAAAAGGTACTGTTTGACCATCCAAATGAATTTGCACCATACTGATAACAATAACAATAGACAACACTAATAAACTGCCATATACATTGGTTTTAAACTGAAACTTAAAGTGGTTTTGGGGTTTAGTCATTTTCAACCTGTTTTTTCCTGTCTAATATTAAATGCGAGGAGGTGGAGATTGTTTGTTCTCTTGTGTCTGCCTGCATCCAATGACTCACCAAGCCACAGAATGCTGGGCTAATGAGCAAACCCTCCTCATATTCGAGAGGACTTGAGCATGAATGGAGCTAAATTAACCTCACTTTGTAACACAACCGTATAACAGACACAGGAAGGGCATTAGCAGATTTGTAAAATAACAGGGACATTCTGTAGAAACTGCTCAGTGTTGAGAGCAGGTGGGGTGGAATTTAGCTTTGAGCCTTGTAGAGGTGTTATGATCCTAATTCAACAGAACATCTGTGATGGGATGTGCCCATATGAGAACCCCAAGGACATGCCAACCTTCACCTAATGTACCACTTGTACCATTCAAGCTGCACTTCTACATTAGTCGCTCACCCTAAAATGGAATTGTTATTTATATCACTTTGTGGATACAAAAAAAAATACTAGCCCAGTATTGCACAATTTCTTAATTTTATGTAGCATGTTTGTAATTGTAATTGACAACAGTGGCCTCTTATTGGCTTCACCATGTGGCGTTGAGCAATTCAAATTGAACAGGTAGCATCACAGACTTGACTATTTATCACAGCAAATATATTACGTTGTGTTATTCTTGCATTTATACATTTTGTAGATCACCTGCATTTTACTGATAATGGGAACACTGTTGTACACTGTGAAATCAGATCAATTGCTAGATTGCCTGATTTGGTTTTGTTCTCTAATGTTACCTGTCTCAGCAGTAAAAGCAAAATGAGAAAAAAATCAGATTTCAATCATAAAATCCAAATAATATGCAATTATGTGTTCTAAATCCTAAAAAAGTCGTTCTCAATGATTTTTTTTTTTACGTACATAATCACTGATAGGTATCAAGTAGATAAATAGTTAAATAGAGAGACCGTCAGAAACACAAAATTAATGTTTATATTTAATAAGCAGCCAATCTTGAAACCCACTTATGCAACCTAACTTGAATAGACTATCTTATTTCTGCATCCCTACTTAGCTTTGACTCTCTGTGGATCCTTTTCATATATGCTCAAATACATCATTATAAAAAAATGCACTGAACACACGCAAACACACTTTCATTTGTTTTTGTTGAGAACATGCCTGGGGGGATAAAGAGATTTGGCTTTAGCTCGATTAGTTCATAAATCATCAGGAGTCATGATATGAACCCAAACATTTCATGTTTAGTCCTAATCCATATTATGAAAGGTCATCCTAATCTGACATGGGCCTATTTCGGTTTTCATTCGACTTCATAGAAACAAGGGGTTGAAGATCGTGAAGCACGGAAAAAGAGATTGAGGATTGAACTGCACAGATCATCCCTGGCTCACGTTAATCAGACTTAATCATTGATATCTCATATGACTGTAGAGATAAACTCATCTTCCACATGCATCCAGTGACTTCAGACAAAAATAATGAAAGAATATGGGAGTGAAGGGGCAGTTTGTTATATAACAGTCAAGAGCTTTGTTAATGGCTGTCATTACAGTAACTTAAACAACTCCTAATGCTATGTGACAATTATTTGTATTGGATGCAACAATTTATTCCCGGGCAAAGCTGAGAGAACCTCCTGCCAGCTGAAAACAACCATGCACTTTATGTACAATATTCCTGTTTTATTTTTATTTTATTTTTTTTTCTTCGTAGAGTTCTGAACATAATCACTTGTGTTAACTGTAATGGACTATGATACGATAAGATATCTTCTGCAAGCCAAGGTAAGAAAAAGTTTATAGGATTTTTAGCGCATGAGGACACGGGTTAAATGAAAATGACTTAAGCATCCTGTGTCTCCAACTCTGAGGAGGCTCACAGAGGAGAGGAGGGTGAGGGCTAGGGTGGTGATAGTGGGCTTTAACACAGAGGCCTTCAAAAAGCTGCATTTATCAAGCAAACTTTAGTTACTCTGATAAAGTCAAGCTGAATCCTGCCAACTTACCTGCTGAGACTTCACCTCAGGCAATGGTGAAGATAACGGTGATGAGAAAGATAATGTAAAACTTACAAATAGAATGTTGAAGTGGAGTTGAGGTTACTTTTTTTTAAATTCAGAATAATTTGAGAAAATTTCAAATGTAAATAATAATATTTTTGGGTGCAGTAACTGTAACATAGGATTAGAATGAAATGGTCATGATGAAGAACATAATCTCCTAATCTTTGCTACCTTTTGGTAATATGCAGCGTGGTTCAGTTAGCTGGCAAGCTGCTAGGGATGTAGCCCTATGCAGTTAGCGATAATTGTTTCCATTTTATCTTTTATTCAGACTCAGGAACTTTTAAAGTGAATCATATAAAATCATGTTGAATTGTGAAGATATGACCTTGTCCCCTATGTTCGGCATTGCGTGTGATAAATGTCTTTGTGTGCGATAAATCTCAACTGAAAAATGGAGCTGGAAAATTAGCATGACACATTTACAGTATGGGAAATACAACAGCTTGAAATATGCCAGAATTTTTCTTGAAGTTGGAAACGGGAGCAAAGACGGTATTGTAAAATGACATGAGCGGTAAAAGATTACTGTATGTACTAACAATTCAGTGTAATTGCCACCTAAAAGCCAAGCGTTGCAGCCAAGTATTAAGAAGCCAAAAAAGAAGAGCTGTTGTTTAGACAGAAAAAAATAAATGAACCAAAACAAAAAAAAAATCAGCATCTGTCTCACACACAGTAATTCTCATGATTAAAACCTAATTACCAGACTGATGTGAACAGGGCTAAATAAAGAACTAAACAGAGAATTATATGTGCTGAGCAAAGCTAATGAGCAACTCACCCATGGGTCATGGACATTGGAAATAGTATTTCTGTATGCAAGAAGCAGGCCTCAGATTCCACATGGACACATAATGGAGGGGGATTAGCGAAGAATACCTCCTGTCATCTGTGGACAGCGTGATGAGCTGAGAGGGGATTGAAGGAGCGAGAGAGTGATAAAGAGAAGAGGGAGACAGACGGAACTAGGCCAACTGCTTTGACATGCTTAAGTTTTTCTGGCTTTGTGTGTGTTTGTGCATGCATTTGGGGGGTTTACATAAACACGATTGACTATGTACCCAAACTCGAGCTAATCAGTGTAGCCACTGTACATGCTAAACATGCTAAAATCTTGCAGCATTGCAGTGAGATTGAGCTGAATGATGCTAAAAGATTTTTCCACTTTTATTTTATTTTTACAATGGCTGCAATCAAGTTCAATTGATTCTTTGTGGAAAAAAGCTAGCAATATCCCTTTCAATTTCCAAAAGCCCCCTGTGACATCTTGAAATCGCTCCTTCATTTATGGGATTTGAAAAAAAAAATAAATAAATAAAGGTCTGCCACAAATTTATATGGCAGAAATTTTAAAATTTAAATAGACAATATTACAGCCTTGAGCAGTCATTCTTTTTTTTTTTTTTTAAATCAGGGATATCAGGGATGAGATCCTGCCTCAAAAAGGGAGTTCAAATATATCTGTCAGTGAGGAAAGGATGGAGTGGGAGATTGACAGGTGGATTGGTGCGGCATCTGCAGTGATGCAGACTCTGCATTGGTCCATCATGGTGAAAATCATGGTGATTTACCAGTCAATCTACATCCTACCATCACCTATGATCGCAAGTTTTGCTCAGTCACCGAAAGGACAAGATCATGAACACTGAAGCCGGAACCACAAGGTGGCTGGGCTCATCTGAGAGGGGCTTATCGTAGAGCCGTTGCTCCTTCGCATCGATATGAGCCAGATGAGCTGGCCCGGGCATCTAGTGAGGATGCCTCCTGGACGCTTCCCTGGTGAGGTGTTCCAGCACGGCCCCAGAGAAGACCCAGGGCACGCTGGAGAGACTATATCTCTTGACTGGCCTGGGAATGCCTTGGGGTTTCCCTGGAAGAGCTGGACAATATGGCAAGGGAGAGGGAAGTCTAGACCTCTCTGCTGAGGCTGCTGCCCTCATGACCTGACCCTGATAAGTGGTAGAAGATGGATGGATAAATCAGTAAAAGTCACATAATGCAAGACTACCCTTACTTTAATCTTGCATTGCATTTTATAAAAAAGAAAAAATACTCGCTCAAATGTACCATTGTGTAAGTAGCAGTAGAAGCAGTAGAAGTAAATTAGGTACCTCAAAACTGTATAATGTATAAAACAGTATTTTAAGTAAATATGCATAGTTTCTTTCGCATTTCCAAACTCTTTCATGTGGTGATCCATCTATCTCATCTAGTAAAGATTATGAATCTTCGTTAGGTAACAATAAATGCACCAAATGCTGGGAACCATTACACTTGGGGAAAACACATTTCAATATGAAGCACTTCAAAAACTTCCATCTGCAAAAGAGGATAGGTTTAATACCCTCGGCTTCCATGTAAATTGATACGCATGCAGGGATTGTGGCATGGATTGTTTTTGGCAAAACATTGCAGTTTAATCCCCTTTTGTGCATTATTCAGACGATGGGAATCTATAGACACGTGACCGAATGCTTATTTACTATTTATATTTTCCTTACTTTGATTTTTGATTCATGCAGTATTCTTTTTTTTCCTCCATGCTATACAGAGATTTCAATAATGACACAAGCGCTGAGGCTCCCTGCACAGCAAATCCTAAATGTGATCAGATGTGAGTTTAGGAACTTTGATGAAAAGTGTGAATATGAAGGGTCTGTGCAGAAATGATATTTTAGCAGGGAAAACGTGGGAATACAGAAGATAACTAATAGTTGTAACATTGAGTCCTGACATAATGGATGTTCAGTTGTTAGTTGGACTGTGTTCATACAGGTGATAGCTCTTAGCAAGAAATGAAAAGTGGTTTTAATCATAATGACTCCACTTAGTTTTTGGCATGAAATATCACCACAATGATGGAAACATTTTTTAACCTTGAAACTGTCTAATGTCTCAAGAATCCCCACTTAGCTTTCATTTGGTGTAACTTGGCATGTACTTGTGATTGGAGAAAGCAAAAAAAGGAGAACAACCTTTGGCAATGTGTGTAATGTGATGTCCATTAGGAGATTGATTCTTAACCCAGTGTAAGAAGACAAGTTCGTGGCTCTAGATGCTGGAAAATGCAGGCTATCGGAATTACTATAAAAGGAGAAAAATATTGTTTCTGTTTTCTTGTTAAAATAAACTACGTTATCTCATCTTGTGTTTCCCTCTCCTCCACCCCCGGCACGCCGTCCTCCCTCCGTCGAGACCAACCATCCGCTGTCACCTGTCAATCAAGTCCTGACAGACAGTGACCTTGCTCGGCATTGTTAGAAACGATTTAAATCGACCTTGCATTTTCAAGTTGCTTTCGCTGCTGATTTCCCCGGCAATTGACCTGTGAAAGAGGTGCCATGACAAATAAAATTGGATTGATTGGCCCTTAGATAAGTTGATTGATTGGCTTTGAGTCTGTGGACCAGAGATTTCCTCTAGTGTCTTTATATTCAGTTGTGCGCTCAAGATGCACAATACTGATTTGACAGTGAATGAGCTTTTCATATTAGGGTCTCCATTTATCAAGCTAATGCATGCATTGATTTACAATGAGGGTGGACATATTTGCTGCAGAAATCTAATCATTTACACAATCATACGCTACCATTTACATTACATACAGCCACAGTGTCTGACGCTGAATATTTCTTTGGGAATATATCTTTGGGAATTACATTTATATTCCATTACTACAACTCTATAGGAATTCCATCACTACAGTATATACTGTTTGTCTTCAATCAGGAGCAGAATGAAAATGGTAAACATAAACATTATGGATGTTGCAACTAAACAAAATGAGAAATGCCAGGCTGCAGGACAATGTCATTTACCAACACTCGCTGTTTTGTGCAAAAGTATGCAAACGTGATCTCTACCGATACATGTGGAAGTGTGTTTTGTCCCAAATTATTGGAGAAATGTCTTATATAAGAGATTGAATGTGTATCTAAATGGAAGCAGAGAAATGAATGACAATGCCCATGAACACACCCACTATAAATGCATGTGGGTTGCTTTGTATTTGCAGGTGGGGAGGGGGTGCAAGGGTGATATGACAGTGCGTGTGCATTTGTGCATGTGTGTGTGTGTGTGTGTGTGTGTGTGTTTTGGCCAGGGTTGGCTGTCTAACTCAATCTGTCCAAGCTCATGTTTCTGTCAGGGTTACTGTAAGCCAGCAGTAGTCAACCTATGTCAAGCACTAAATGCCAGTTTTCAGGGGAACAAAAGGCAACCGAAAAGGGGGTTACCGCTGTGGGAGCGGATGTCAGGCAGGGAGATGAAGAGGAATACCGACTAGAGATGCACAATTATACAGCGGGGAAGACTCCACTAGAAAATATGCTGATGTGCCGTGTGTGGATGTGTGTAACAGGAAGGCAGCACATGGTGATGCTGTTCCTCCAGAAGAGACAGAACTGTCACAATCGGCACCTTGGGCGCTCTCCTTCTCCCCCTCTTTACTTCTGGCACTGTCTCCTTGTTTCAGTGAGGCCGTCAAAAATGAAAAAAAAAATCATTTTTTTTAGGGGGGGGTGGGAGACAATAAGAAAATTGCAGCCCCTGCGAGGAGTGATTTTATTTAAGTGGATGTTGCTCATCTCCCTTCCACATTTTCCTCTTTTTCCCAGTCAAGCTCATTCTCACACATCACAGCTTCTCCCTCCCTCCCTCCCTCGCTCTCTCTCTCTCTCTCTCTCTCTCTCTCTCTCTCATGAATGTCACCTCTACTGATGGTGGCTGCTGGAATTCACGCACACATACTCTCACAACCACTCGCTGACTTTGGATGGGAGGAGGAGGAGGAAGAGGAGGAGGAGGAGGAGGAGGAGGGAGGGGGGGGTTCGGTGAGGACTGTGGGAAAAGAGCATGCCATCGGAGGCAGAAGAGGAATCTCTGTCTGTCTGTGTCCATGTCTCAGCTCTGTTCCCGGCTTCGTTCCCGCAAAGACCGTCAATGTCCCGCCTGCCGCTCTACCTCTGGATTTAAATCGGCTGGATTACCGCTCGGACTCTCAGCTTATTGTTCCATGTTGCCACATTTCAATGGGAGGCAAAGTTGGACCTCCATGGACTACACAAATGGTGACAAACAGTTTGGTTTTTCTTGCATTTTTAAGAGCTTCCTAGCATTCAAAATGAGTCCACTTTTCTTCAGTAAAAGTGTTTTTATATGTAAAATAATTTAAGAGTCTTCTCTTTGGTTTTATCTATTCAAAGTAGGTTAGTTAGCAATATAACATTTTGAACTTAGCTACTGAAAGACGTTTTGATATGAAAGATGAGTGGGGACGAAGGATAGAGCTATGCCTCCACCTTCATCTTTCGATTTCTGTCTAACCTTGGTCTTTCTGTTATTTTTAAGACAGAAAATGTGACGGTGGCACTTTTTTTGTGCTCCGTTGGTGTCAGTTTTGTATTCTTCTGTCAGAGTGGAAACTTTACATTGGACTGCAGGTGAACTTGCATCTCTCCCAATTCCTTCTTCTCCAAGGGAAGCCTCAAACTAAACTCTTCCCTGTTAACCCACTTTAGACGCATCCTCTCCCCTGTGGGGGCTTCTCTCTGACATCCACCCTACTCTAGTTTTCAAGGAAAGCAAAAGCCAAACCAGCTAAGGGGGTACTTGGGAAGGAAGACGCCCCCCTCCCAAAGGTGAGAGGGGGGGGAAGATGGCAGCTCTCGCCAGCTCTCTCATTAGACAGAAACGGGCGGTCAAGGACGACCAAACCAACCGACCGGTAGCCAACAAGCGCAAGCCCTGTCCTAAGAGCAACAAGTCCTTGTGCCAGAAACAGATCCTGGTGCTGATCTCCAAAGTGCGACTATGCGGGGGTCGAAAAAGTCGAAACGAGAAAAGGCCGGGTGAGTCACAGCTATTGTTTCCGTCTTTCTTGGTTTGTTCTTTTGAACATTTATTTTGTGAAACAACTGGAAATTGCGAAAATTAGCTTTAGCCTTCCCTTTCAATTAAATGTGTCAGTTTGTACTTAATTTAAGCCTTTTAAAGCGATTACCCGAATTGAATCAATCTGAAAAAACAGTCCCACAGGTTTGGTTAGCTAACCATCAAAAACTGGACTTTCCTCCAACATATATTCACTTCTCTTTATATCCTGTGCAGACAACAGGGCAAACCAACATACTATGAGTATGCTTTCCCACCAGGAACAAGGAGTCCCTCAGTATGACAGCTAGCTAATCTGCAGATTGTGGAATTCAATATGCAATTTCCTTTTTTTCCCCCCCAATGCAGCTTAATTTGCACTTTAAAGCTTGAGTCTATCCCCACCAGGTAAATCTCTGTGTGTTTCACAGTAGACACACTCTCCCTGGCTGGATGAAAGCTTCCTGCGCATGCTCTATGTGAAGAGCATGCGCTCCACAGATTTCCAATGGCTACACCTGGGTAGGCTCTCCAAGTGTTAATAGACGAAATGCATCTGAAATGTTATTTAGCGGGGAATGTGTGTGGGGGGGGAATGAAGCTGCAACTGTAACTTTCTTTTTTAAATTGCTGTGTGTCTGTGTTTGAGTCTCCTTCACCCCCAGAAGGGGGAAACAGCAGTAGTGCACTACAGCTTTAATCAACACAGTTTGTTATTTTACTTCGCACATATTGCTTCCAGTTGCACAACAAACAACTTTGTAATGCAGTGGAACAATTATTAGTTAAACTTGAAATACACAGAGGCATATCTCACTTAATGCTACTTATGGAGAAGTTTTGATTTCTGTGTGTATTGAGGCTAAATAAATTAATGCAGCCTTTATATGCGAGTGACACACACCAGCATACTCAAAAAAAGGAAGTCTAGATTGAGATTTTGATTTAGAAATTACAATTACAAATAAGGTACAGTGCATATGTTAATTGAAAGAAAACATTTTTTATAAAAAGACAATACCAATGTGAGGCAATTTAAAAAAAAAAGGTAGTATACACCTCAGTTTCATGTATAAACATTACAAAGTTAATAATCCACGGTGCTACTTTCTTGTCATCCAGCAACACAAGTAAAATGGGGTAAAAAAAAAATTCCCTGTCAGGTTCTCTGATGTACGGTCTCTTTGAAAGCAAAGCTTCAACACTGAGGCTCTGAATGAAGAATTATGTGATGTGGTGCCAAGACCGTCCTCTCTCTTACCAATGTGCAACTTGTCAATGGGGTTGAAAAATATGCTACAACACAAATACGTTGATTTAAAATGACCATGAATGTATATACGTTCAATATTCGTAAATTATAGTGTCTTGCTATGCTTGAGTTAGAGAACGAGTAATTAAACATTTAATGGGAATTGGGAATTTTTTGTTTATTTCTTGATATATAAACTGCTGCTCTTTTTAAACACACTATTGCATGAATTGGAAAATGAGGGAAATGTCATTTGTTCACGGATTTTGCAGTAGAGTATTGAATTATTTAATTCATCACTGAGAAGTGTTTTGCCTTATTCATGCACAATTATTAAGTGTAGTGTGCTTAAGTTAAATTATGCATAATACAGAAATGTTGCTGAACAAACATCCTTCATAAAGAGGCCACATATCTGTGTAGCTGATCAGGGGGAAAACTGTGAATTTAGAGTGTTTTTACCCCCCGGAACTGAAAAACTGCATTGACGTGAGAATGATGAGCAATGAGTAGTGCTTTGTGCTTGATGAGGACTTTTATTTCAATCTGCACCACTGTGTTCACATATGTCTGCTATTCTTCAAACAGCAATGTAATTCAAATACTTTGAAGTCCAGCCTCATGGCCAAAAGACTGAGGTACTGTACATATGATACTATATAGTATCATATGTACAGTATTTCCTATTGAGGAAATAGAATAAAGCAATTCAAAATTCAAATCCCGGTTGCCTGAATGTGCCTGAGGATGAATGTTTGATTTTTGACAGCTTTTGGTGGCATTTGTTGTATTGTTGGGTGAATTGAATTTAAACAACTCAATATATTGACATGCTTGTGTCATTAAAGGGGAATAGCTGCATCAGTGGTGAGCAAACTCTCTAGTCAATCACATCACTTTCAGTGATACAGACTTTGTTGCTATAGAACTCCGTAATACAGCTTTATTTCTTAGAAAAGTGTATGAGTCATTATTTTGCATCTGTTCTGTGTGGTCTGGACAATCCCTGTTTTTTTTTTTTTTTTTGGGGGGGGGGGGTGTCATGAAACTGGATGTAAGTTGATTATATAATAATAATAATACCAGATGTTCCTCTGGTGCTGCAACAATCTCAGAATTCATCGGGTATTTTCTAATGACGGATTAGCCTCTGGGGGCGAGCTCCAATATTTCTGTGATTCCAGTGGAGCCAGCACTTATCTGGTCCAAGACCTCCCGTTCTGTTCGCCGGGTATTATTTACTGTCCAGCAAACTCCCATAAGTCCAGAGATAACAGCTAATAAAAAAAGCTAAACAAACTGAAACCCCCAGTTTCCAGAGATACCATTTGGTCAATGGTTCCCTGTTGACCAAATGAACTATGAACTATTCCCCAAGGACATGCAACTATAGCCTGCTGAAGCATGATTGGCCGGTACTATGCGGTTTCTGGTCATCAAATAATTGTCTCTCATCTACAGATTCATTATTCACATGAAGATTTGTTTATAGAGATTAGTGCTGCAGAGGCAAAGGGCTTTATCCTGACATGAATTAAAAAAAAAAAGCTCTTTGCTTACAGTTGCAATTGTGACTGCATGACATACCAGTGATATTACCAGTCTTGATTTGTTCTGAGATACATCGTTGGCTCTTTTGGGGTTTCTAAAAGAGCTTTGTAAAGTACACTCTTGTGGTTCCATTTAAGTTAGAAGAGTCTATCTCAATGGGATGCATTTTTATGTACTTGTTTATGAACAAGCCTTAAAAAAACTGTCTACAGCCATGCTATTTGCTCTGTGAGGCAACATGCTCACAATGACAATGATGCTGCTAGTATAATGTTTAACATGTTCATCATATTTTACCATGTGAGCATGCTTGTGTTCACTGATTAGCAATAAACACAATGTTGAGGCTGATGGGAATGCAATGAGCTCTGCAGGAATCAGTCCTAAAACCTGGAAGTGAGGGTGCTTTCACACCAGCAGCAGTAAGTGCACGGTCCATTCGAACCAAAGAAGCTTAGATTCGTTAATTTTCACAGAGACTTCCAAAATGAGATGGTCCACTTGACTCCACACCAAATGACAATCTTTAGTGCAGTCCCTCTGGTGAGAATAGACACTCGGGTTCAAAACGAACTAGGAGATACATCATATGGTGGAATACTCATTGTTTCATTTCCTGTTTGAAGAAAAGCATTGATGAAACGTCAATCAGACCTGTTTTGGCTCATTTGCAGCTGTGAAAGTGGACCATGCTGGAGTCTATATGCTACACAGTAAACAAATATTTAAATTAGTGGTGTGAATGCGCCCTGAGTTAGCTTTTCTGTGCTTCCAGTTCCCTTGTCTTTTTTTTTGTTAATGAGTTTTTAGTTAAATTCCTGAAATAAGGTGGTACAGACAAGTTAAAGATATTTTAAACATTTAGCTCTACAACATAATATTGGTCTGAACATACCTTACTTGAGAACTCTGACACTTTTACATGTCTTACATCGTGTCCTAACTGAATGTGACATGAGCGAGCATCAGTGACACAATCTGTTTGATTGCTTTGTTTTCTATTGGAATGTCCTGGAACTGGCCGGGAGCATCTCAGTGTGTGGCAGTTGCAACATGGGACATCGTTTTGAGCTTTTTTCAGATGCTATATTTATTTTGTGCAGCTCTCATCTGAAACACCGTAGGACACATATAGATATCATAAAGGAAACTGAAGGAATAGAGGGACATTTATACAGTATAGAAATCTTCAAGATTTTGATATTTTGACAATATATATATAGAGAGAGAAAGTGAGAGAGAGAGAATATATCAAATGTTTTTGTAAAGTACTGTATATAGACAATATAAGGTTTTGTGGAAAAAGGATTACAGATTAAAGGCAGAATGTATAGAATTTTCCTTAAAAACAATAGAGTCCTATAAAAATAAATCCATACAACCATCATTCATGACCTATTATAAGTGTCTGGCAGGGTCTATTTCTGCAGAGACCCTGCCCTTTGCCTCTATTTTCTCATCTTGCTGTGTTTGGGACATTTACGGGCAACATAGCGCTTATGGTGTCATTGAGCCGGAGGGGGGAGGGGCCAACTTTGAATGTTGTGTTTACAAACCGCAACTGACAAATGCTCCTCATTCTGCCTTTAAGCTTACACATTTGTGCAACACAAGTGCATATGCTCTGTAACATGCACATAATAGCGTGTTGTTTGCACACATTAATACCTTGTTACGGAGAAATGCATATGCTCGACACAAAATTCTTTTTTTCTCAGCTGTCATATTAGCATCACACCGGTACACATAAGCTATATTTACTACTGCCATAAAGCAATGGGCTGCTGAAATGATAGTGACCGACATAAACCCCGCTGCTTATACATGCGGCTGCCACAAATCTCACATTGGATGAGAACCATGCTGAACCACAGCATCTGCTTGGTTTTACCCGCCTCCCCACCCATCATCACCCTCCTCCTGCAAGAGTCCCTTACTGCGGAAAAGACCCTTTCAATGCTGGTCTCACCAATAAAAAACAAAGTCTCGCACTGTCAGTGAGCCACGCTGCCGCCGCCTTTTCAGATCAATTTGGCTCATTAATGTATAGCAAGGAATCAATAATCACCCTCTTAGATTGTTCAAGGTGGAATCTGACTAGAAAAAGTAAAGGCTATCGAACTGCCTGCTCCTGTGTATCACCTTTGGTACCATTCTCTAAGTTAGATCAAATGAGCCCACAATCTTCGCAACACACACACACGTCAGTGTGCTCGGAGGCGGAAAAACAACAAACAACCACAAAGCAGAAATCGAAAAATCAGCCTGATCCAAAGGAATTGCTCTAATGACTATGTAGACTTAAACAGGCGAGAAAAGCCACCAGACTTTACAATAGCGTTAACACAAAAATACAAATGTGGTAAAAATAGCAACACTATAAGCTGAGTGGTTAGAAACTAATGCATGCAAATATAGTGCAGACCTAGACATCTTGTAGCTGTTTGGCATGGAGCTGCACTGTAGTATGTCGTTGGAGTAAGCAGCCGAGGAGCCAGTCGACAGCCGGAGCACAAATGTAGGCCCCGGCTGGCGAGCAGCAGACCGGGTTACAAGGAGAGATCCAGCAGAGGATAGCATAAAGCTGACCCCAAGAGATCAGGGCCTGCAAACCCGCTTACTCAACAACACCCGATCAGACAATGCAGTGTTAGGTAGCTTCTCATCAGAACTTTACTGACTGTGACAGGGGTCAGAGAGAGAGACGGGGTGGGGGGGGGAAGAGACAGAGAGGGAGGGAGGGCGAGTCGGCGGAGGTAAACACACAAGCTTAAAGAGAAGAGTGACGTTACTGATGTGAGAGAAAATTGTGTCAAAAGGTGGAGGTGGATGGCAACGTTGGGGGTGGACATAGATAAAGAGGTAATCAAACATACAGGAAGAGAAGTGAGGAGAGATAGCAGCGGAGATTAAAGGGAAGGTGGGCGGAACTGAAAAGAGCTGTCACATAATAGAGGCAGCGTGCGGAGAAGAAGATGAGATGGGAAACCATGGGGCTGGATATTAACTGTCACTACAAAACAGCCACGTTCAGACATGAAGTTCTTGTTTAGTGCTCTGCCTAGAAAGTTTGTGTGTGTCTTTCGTTTACAGCTGAGCATGTTTTACTCTATCTAATGAATGTTGCAGCAGTGCTGAAACCATTATTGTGCTCTTGTGTAGGGGTGCGCTTCATCAATTTATCAAACAGCCGAAGGAGGCCCCAGCAGTCGCCTAGTGTACCACATCCTGAAAATGAGCATTGCCCATTTTGGTCATTGTAGACAACATGCATGTAATGTACAGGCAGGCATTCGGTTATGCAAGGTGGCTTTTAAGTGTGTGCATTCCCCATCCTACTGCTGGTTAGGAGTTAAACAGTTACTCTCCATGCCCTAACGTTAGCAGTATAGCTGTGAGCATAACAGTGCAGTGCACGATATTACATTTCACTGTGATTGTACCTGAATAATTGCATGTGACAAATGAATGATTGAATTATTTATGTACAGACTAGACTATTTATCTGTGCATAAATTCTACAACTCCAAGACCCAAGTCAAGTCCCCATTTGAAGGGGGTTAGTCCTGAAGCAAGTGAGTGAAGTTAGGCTCTGGTTAATATGAATCACATTCCTCTGACGCGCATTGGAACCTGACCAGGCTCATTTAATGTGCACCGACCTTTAAGGTGGACCGTATATTCTCATTTTAGTGGCCATAGGCCTAGCCATATTGACATTAAACAGTAGGTGAACACAGGTGTTACCAATGATACAAATAATGGTTATTTTCCACTATTGGAGGTGCTTGAAAATCTGTTGCAGGAAAACTTCCATAAATGCTCTTGGAGCTTTAAGTGAAGAATTCCACACACGTTTGCGTCACTGTGTGCATGCAGATTTCCTCTAGAAAATGCTTGTCTAAACATGGAATAAAAGGTGAAGACCTGATGCCACTTTTGCCTCTTTTGTTCAGACCGTCATCCTATAAAGGTAGCCTTTGTCTCTTGTGAGTATAAATCAGCTTCACCTAGTGCTCATTGGAACCTGACCAGGCTCATTTAAAGTGCACCGACCTTTAGTGACAATAACCCTTCTTCACAGTAGCCATATTGTCATGAAACAGGAGATGAACACAGGTGTTACAGATGATACTAATAACAGCTCGGTTCCACTTAGTGTAACAGAGCCTTCACAGTGAGCCACAGCACAGCAGCAGCACCCTGACTCTGTTAGACTTGTACAGAAAGAAACTTCAATTAGTATCATGGGTAACACCTGTCTACTACTACTACTACAATTTGGCTGCTGTGGAAAATGTTACTTATGCAATTACTTAGACTATTAAACAAAGAAAGAAGAAATGTCTGGCCTTGCTTATCTGGGACCAAATGGTGCAGAATATCTTTTAGGTTTTCTTATATCAAGATATTAATGGTATAATTTATCTATTTATTATTTTATAGTTTACTATGCATGTGTCTGGGTTGCAGAAGCTCCAACACTCAGCAAAAAAAAAAAAAAAAAAAAAAAAATCAATGCACATGACAGGATCAGGGGCTTTTAGGTGTGTATTATTGCAGTCAGTATTTAGAGTTTGAACAGGGGAGAAGATATTCAGCTGTTGACAATGGCCTTTGAATGGTTTTATTCAAAGTGAGGCAGCAGAGCGGTGTGTTCTACAAAGAGCTCCCTTTTGTTTCCTGTTGTCCTGAAGGCGCCACCTCAACCTCCCACACATACCTCCTAAATTGAATCTGCGGTTGCTTTGATTAAACCTGACAAGGACAGATTGAATTTACCTCTAACAAGAGAAAGACAGTGAGGACGGAGGACACCTATATGAGCAATGATGAGAAGACAAGGAGAGGGAAAGCGTCCCGAGGAAGGAGGGACATGAATGGAAACAGCTGATAGAAACCTCATCAACACGACTACTGTGTGCACAGGAATTAGTGCCTGTGTGTGCACATGTACAGACATTATCCACACGTATATTTAAGAAGCCACTATGAAAATCAAATTATCACACTCTTTCGTGAGAGTGTTTAAATGGTGTGTGTGTGTTTTTTTTATTCAAATGAAGCCGTGTGAATATTGAAATTGTGTCAGCTACACTTAATCTCAGACTATGTTTGGCTGATGTCTGCCCCCGTGCCAAGATGCTCCAAAGCGCCTCTTCTGACAGTTTGATTTTCTTCTCGTGTGGGAACAGAGAAGCCGCGTAAGCGTGTGTGTTCCAACGTTTCGGCGGGCGAATCAATCCAAGTTCAAATTCAGAAATCCCTTTTGTTGTCCATCGGACTGCTCTTCAGCTAAGTTGTTTGTTTACCCGTGTGATCATCACAGGAACTGACAGAGGTCCGGACCCCCGTGGGAGTGCAGAGGAATGTTTGTGTTTGTTTGTCCTGCATATATTAAAGTGCCTATTTGTGTCCTTGCTGGAGGCTCCACGGGGAAAAGAAGGATAGGTGAGGTGCGTTCTGTAGCTGTTCGGCTCAGTGGTCTTACTCTTGTGCCTGCGGTTCTTTTTTCTTCTTTTTTTTTCTGCGGCTCATACGAAAGCACAGCAAAGAAGATTTTGACCTGAAAAAAATTAAATTAAATTGGAGCCATAATGTTACTGATGAATCTGTGTGTGCTGTGCCACATCGCATGGAGTCCCCAGTGCTGAGCTGAGCTGTGTTTTTAACCTTCACTGATATACGCCTGTCATAACGCTAATGAAGCACATATGAATATTAAATGTGTGTCAGGGGAAGCGGAGTCCTATTTGCTTCTGCTCGTGTTTGACATGCTCCTGCCGGCACCGTTAATAAACGGCAATAACTCGGCCTCACTCACGTGAACCGCCGCCATTGTCGCACCAAATTATTTATGAAACCTTGAATTAAAATGGAAGAGGCCATTGTTGGGAGTTGCAGGTGATTATACACCTCATTCAATTCTATTCCTTCTTAAACCTCAACCTTTTATCCTGCTCTCCCCCTGCTCTCCCCCTTCTTCCTCCCCTTACAACATCCTTTTTCCAACCTGTCTTCCCCTATCTCCTCTCCCCTCTTTTCGTGCTTGTCACACTCTGTATCTTTGCGTCTCTCCATCGTCTCCATGCCTCCATGTTGTTGACTGGCTTTCGTGACTCCATTCGTCTCCTCTCCATCTCTCTCTCTCCTCTATCTTCCCACAAGGTTGATAATTACTAGCAGCGCCGTAGAGCTCATGGCCCAGTTTAGAAAAGGAGGAGGAAAAAAAAAAAAAGGAGGAACCATGTTCTTCTTTTATTAGAAGCGGAATCATACGCTACACGAAAAGAAAGTCTTGTTCTCCCCTTGCACACAAGCAGCACAAATGCAGACGTGTATGCATGCATGCACAGGGCGTGCAAGCAGGAGAGCTGCCAAGAAGCGAGGGGAGAGTCTGGGAGTCCTGAAAAATAAAAAAGGAGAGGAAAACCCCCGTTGTTTGGTTCAGTCAGAGCAGAAGAAGGCATGCCCCTGGCTACTCAGTCATGCAGGCCCCCACTGATCCAACCTCATCAAGAGGAGCTCGGCGAGAGGAATATCATACCAAGCTCAAATCAAGCCGGATAAATACAGTAGTGTAATGATAACCGACAGTGAGCCATACACTATCCCCGATTAGTGATAAACTGCTTATTTTTCAGAGCAATTATGCCACAGCGACGGCTTTAAGTGCCCTTGATGGCAGTGGTGATGCATGAAGTGGTTACCATGGGTATGGCTTCTAATGTGCATTGAACTCATTTACGTGTAATTGCTGTATGAACGGCTGCAAGTGTTGGGGCCAGGCTCCGCACTCCCTCCCCCAGGTGTTTTTTTTAAATGATTATCAGTGCTGAATGTAAATTGGTGAGGGGCATCCCTGTGCAGACCACACACTGCTGGGATTAGAGGCAACCCCGCTTTGATAATGAAAAAGTAGTTTCTCACTTTTACATAATGTATCATGCATTGAAATTGTTAATTAAACATTGCTACATATCTCCTTAACACATAGCGGAAATCCCAGGAGGGAGACACATAGGGCATGGAAAATGCCCCCCCCCCAAAAAAAAATCTTTGTAAACACAAACAAATAATTTTGAATATCAAAGAAATGTTAAATAAATGCTGCTGAATGTAAAACATGTTCCTTAATTGTTGAAAAATTATTACCCTGACCGTGGAAGAAACCAATCTAATATGTAGAAGGCAGTAAGTCATTTAACAAACCACTTGTTCATTATTTGTCCAAAATCAGCCTTTTTTTGAACAGTCTGCTGGTTAAAATAAGACATAATGATCGTTAACCAGCCCAAACGATGGAAGTTATCATAGCAGCAGCAACTAGAGGGAGGAAGGAGAGAAGAGAGAAAGAGGGCTATGTGGGTCCTTGATGAAATATTTTTATAGTTTTTCCATCATTGATTTATGATCTCATTTGCCTGATGTATAAATAGAAATAAATATTGCTATAACTATAGTTATAGTATAGCCATGCTAAGGGCTCAAACCTTTAAGGCAAGTTGCAAAGGAGTGGAGGGAGGTAGAGAGAAAAAGATAAGCCCTGATTATTGTGGTAGTATACTATTTTTTTCAAGCCCCCTCCAGAAATTATTTTCTGAAAATTCACTGTTTATGGCCCCCCCTATCAAAAAAAAAATGGGATTTTCATCCCTTCCTTAACATATCAGACCCACAAAAAATGTCTCTGTAAACGAGGAGAAGGTTATGCATTCAATACCTGCAATAAGAATTTGTCAATTTCCCCTGCTTCTACTTTCTGTGTTGTGTCTAAAAGATCTTTTAAAAGCTTCTTCCCTCGCTCCCTCCGCACAATTACTTCCCCACTTGTCAACCGCAAGTCATATATTCTCCTGTGTGTGGAGAGGTCACTTGGAAACAGGCCCGCTGATGAGTCGACATGTTGTTGCAGGGCGGTCTGACAACACTTGTGCCACTGATGTACATAAGCAGACAGGAAGCTCTCTTCTGACCCGCACTCCACTGACCTGGATCGGCGAATGTTTTTCTGTCACTCAAGCCCCACACGTGTCCCAGGAGTGACGAATGTACTCGCACGCCTCCTCTCCGTGGGAAATACCCAGGAACGGTCGGTCCGGGGCTTGCGGGTTGTGTTCCTGGCACGTTTAAGCGAGAGCTCCGGGAGGCAGATGTAGATGTTGCAGGCCCCTGCTGTTCTTTTAACTACAGGAGAGAGGACGCATCATTATCAGCAGACACCACGACTGACTCACACTAGATAGGACACATATGAGGATTAATCATAATTATGAGCTGTATCAGTTCAAAAGAGGACTTTTTTTTAAATCCATTTACTGCGTGGTTATGGTTGATTATGGAAAAAACCCGGAGTGGAACCTGAGCTGAAGTTAATCATCCCGTGCTCCACCCGGAAAACAGCAAATTTAATTTCGACGGCAACCTCCTCGAGTCCTTGGAAGTTGCTTTTTCCCCTTTTCCCTTTTTCACTTTCATCCCAAAAACATTTGAGGGCATGCTCATTTATTCAAATGAAATGCATTGGACCACTGGTATGAATATGATGATGTATTGTGCCCTTCAAACGCTGTGTAGACGGCATCACTCTCGCTGTGAATCTGTCATACGGGGCCGTCTTGGAGCACGGCCGCATATTCAATCCCTCAGAGGAGACTCCATTGTCCCATTTTTTGTGTCACATAGATATTGATGGCAAAGCACTAGAGCTCTTCTAAACTGCTAAGCATTTACAGTCATATGAAAGGCGCTGCCCTTCTGAGGACATAATAAGATGCTATACTTCAAACATGAGATTTGATGCTCTGATAAAACTATAACTGCTTTTGGCCCCCTGCCACATAAAATAAGCTCTCACTGTTTGAACACAAGTATGCTCCAACATACCCAAATTACTAAACATGACCTTTAAGTCGCTAGCTTTTTCTTTTATCATCTTCTCTGTTTACCCCTGTGGAGCAGCAGAGGCTACATGTGCACGCTAAGCACAGGCTTTTTTTTGCACATGTAAACAACTCTGTGTGCTTTGCTAATCCAACCAGAGGTAGGCCGCTGTCACAGAGTGTCACTGTCTGTCAGTGTACTTCTCCAGGCTTTATGCAGGGGAAAAAAATAAGTTTCCTCACTGAGTAAAATAGACTCACTCAATGGCGGCTTGAACACAAATGCATTGAACGAGTAATTGGACAGTTTGGGAAATGCTATACATTAGGGCTGCTCATAATCACGATTATTTTGGTCAAAAATAAAATTATTTTGAAGTCCTGATTATTCAAACGATTATATTTTAGTTAAATAATGCATTTATTCATCACGAGTGACTGTGCTTTTGTTTGAGATGGTTAAACAGATTTGTTGAGTCATGGATATTACAATATAGCAAATCTTGCATGTTATCTTGATTCTTGGCACCCAAATTATTCCTGTATAAGAGAACTTTTCAGACCCTTTATCTCAACAAATGACTCTGCCCTCCCCTCTGCCACCACACATTTACTACACTTAGCCTTGTTGTAGCTTTCGTTTACAAAGTAAAGTCACGCTTTTGACCATTTACCCTGGTCCATCTTTCACACGTTGCTGCTGGCATGTAATTAACCACAAGCATGCTAACCATTAGCTTATCAAAATATAGGCACAGGCTGTTACAGTGATGCGTGACATCGGCTGACAGGTCCTGGCAGATGAATAAAAATGTCCGGGCAGGTGGCCATGTCCTTGCACACATGTTATTTCTCTTTCAGGGAAAGCGAAGCTGAAATTCAACGTTTCCTTATAGGTACAGTACATGAAGAAAAGTGGGATTTAGTTGTGATTTGGAACCAAGGTTCGGGTTCCCAGTCCTCGATGGCTCTGCACCTGCGGCCCATGCAGCCTTGAGCTTTGGAGTCCCTTCTGTTAGAATTCCATTATGCCATCAGTGCATACTACTTATAATAGACTGGGTCGCCTGATGCTGACGCCAAAATCACCAGGCAATCTCGATTGACATGATGAGGTTAACGCTTCAGAGATACATCCCACAGTGAGACATCACACATCTTATATTTTAAAAACCAGGAGTAAAGGTAGGGGGAGGATCCTCGAAAAAACGGTTTGAGCATGCAGCATTTAGAGAAAAAAAAAGAAAATTCAAAAGTCCAAACCCCTTTCTTCAGACTTCACCCCGGAATCTATGCCTCTAGAGTACAAATTGGTAGTTGAGTTTGATAGACAACTCACCATCCAATAATGTTGAATGTGACGCGTGGGAGTTTTTTTCACTCCTGCCCATCCTACAGGTTACTTATTTTCCTGTATGTGCCAGAACATTTAATTAATTGGTTGCAATCTGAGTGTGATGGGGATTTTAAACAATATGAAAAAAAATAATCCATCTCAAGTAGTTCTCCTTTACCTCCATCAAGAGAATAATCTGACCATGGTGGGTGTATGTTTGTGTCATGTCTGTGTGATGTCCTCTATTTTTTATTTTTTTTTTTTACATTTTGATGAAAGGGACATTTTAATACTCAGGCGACAATGTGACATGGAGCCTTGATGTGTTTACTCGTAATGCCAACCTACTGCAACATTAGCAACAATAGCAAAAAAAACAAAGTGAGTGAAAGTGTGTGGGGGTGGCTGTGTTCGCATGTGTGTGTGGGTGGGTGTGTGGGTATGTGTGTGTGCGACACAGATGCTGTCAAGACAGTGAGAGGGGAGCAGTTGGCAGAACACACATGGGGCTGTAGTGAATCTCTGCTATTTGATGACGTTGGGTCGACTCAGTGTTGTTATGCACAGTGAGTGTTCATTTACATGCTGTTATAATCCTCTCTTGTTGCTGCACTGAACTGTTACAGCCAAAAAAAAGAAGAGCTCCGGGAATCGATGTGTTTCAGTTTTACAGATACAATCAAGATATTACAGACTTGACTCCCTAAACCACCAATCAACACAGAGCAGACTTTGAGATGAGTTGGCAGTAAATTATTACAACTTCTCACCAAACTCTCGGTTACAAAACACAACAGCATGCACTTTCTATGTATCATGAATAATATAGTCAACATCTCAAATGCAGTAATTTAAACAAAAAATATGACTTTAGGCCTGAATAGCACAAAGTTACAACATTTTCATGGTAATAGGATCCAAGGGAGCTGTTTTTTTTTGTTCCATCGTCTGTCATCTCTAATACAGCTGCAGTAAAACACATCTGTTACATTCTAGCTGGGAGCACACCTTCCATATAGCGACTGAATTTATTGTGCGTCAGTGATGGGATGAGGATGTCGAAGTTAGAGCCAGCTCCGCTAAGTAAAACATTAGTTTTAGTGCTCCTGACACCGAGCGTGGGAGCTTTGATTACAGCCATATTGCATGAGCTGTCTATTGAATTTCTGCCTAAATGTGCTTTTTTTTTTTTTCTGGAGCGTGTACAGCCGTCACTATTAATGAAATGACAGTGTCATCTTATTTACTCTGCTCCACCACTGTCCCCATGCTCACTTCTTTCTCTCTCTCTCTCTGTCTCATTTCTCTCTTTTGCATCTGTGGGAACAAAATAACGAACAGGCTCCCTGCTCTGATTGGGTGATGTATGATGTTATTAGGTGGGATGAAAGCGGTACATAACTCAAAGGCTATGAAATGGGAAAGAAAGTGAGGGAGCCGAGATGCTGAAATGTTTTGACAAGCGGCTTTGAAAAGAGAGAGGATAGGGAGTGCTGCGGATGCACGCGTGTAACAATGGGAGTAGGTCATGATTTCACTGATGCCTCAACCCTGGCACACTTCCTTTGGGAAAGAGTCCCACAGATCTCGTCCCTGCATCCGCCGCCGCTCGCTCCTTCCCTTGTGCTCGTCCGAGGAAGACAGGCAGATTGCGCAGTGCCCTCGGTCGCTCCCTGGGGAGCGTGAGAGAGGGCACAGGCAGAGTTTAGTGGAAAGGGGGAAGTCCCAAATGGCCCCCACTGTCATAAACTGCTCCTTCATCTATGTTTTATCTCCCTCGTTTTGGCTGCACTGGAGGAGACTACTCGGTCAGATGGGTTCTGTCCAGACTGGGAGTCTGGGGCTCTCCTTGCTGCTGGAGTAGCCAGGTTGGGGGGAAAAAAAAGTGCTGAGCTCAGGAGACAACTTAGATGGTCACAAAACGCAGAGTACTTTGAGTAATTGGTGATGTCTGAGAGCTGCTGCTGCGAAGATTCTGTCTGTTTCTTAAAGAACGCAAAGTAGGCTGCAGGGACTCCACCCATTAAACATTCAACCACTCTATTCGTCCTCCTTCTTCTCCTCCAACACACCGCCTCCTGATTATACTGTATATCTTTTATTTAGCAGGAGACAGCCTTCACTGTCTGTGTCTTACTTTAGCGTGGTATGGTAGCTCAAAAAAAGTACCGTGGGGCATAATGGTAACGCCAATAATTTTGCAGGTATTTGATATGAAACCAAAGTACTGGAAAATGTACAATTTCAACTTGATAGAGACCCTAGAGGAAAAGAAATCAACCGTAAATGTCATGCACTGTCTGTGAACCATCAACGTCTGCACAAAACCTCCAGTCAATCTACCAGACTGACATTGAGATATTTCACTTGATGGGTGAAAACTTGGGCAAAATAGATCACTGTAGTTTGTAGGTTTCATCCCCTGGAGACCATATTTCAAAGCAACCCAACAGTTATTTAGATATTTTAGTTTGGACCAAACAACTGAAATTGCCACTAGCCTTACTAATAAGGATAACACAAATAATTCCACTTAAATATTTGAAACATATTAAATTGACAAACATCTTAACCTCTTAAGACAAACTATACTATGAGGATCATTTATAGGGGGGTTTCGATGTATGAATAATGCCACAATTATGATCTCAATGTTGTTTCACATCGATTGACACCATGCATGAACCAATGGAAGCATGGGATCTGGAGATAGCCAGCTTGAAAGTCAATGAGGATCGACTATGAAAGTTTGACCACCTTTAGTTTGATGGACAGCAGTACCAATCAATGAAAATTTCACATGGCAAGACCATTGAAATCTGAAATCCCAATAGCCAGGGCTTGTGACATGTGACATTACATATGACGTGGGAACTGTGCTACTCACAAATTGGGCATACCATTTTCACAAATAAGACTGAAAAAGGGAGTGCATTTTAATAGGTTAAATCAGTAAGGACAGATACTTGTTGAAGCTACGTCAGAACACAGCACTTAACCCTAATTCAGTCCTCCCCGTTGAGTACTTGGTGCTCATTTTAAAGCAGCTTCTATTGTGTTTTATGTAAATGTGTTTTAATGTGTCCTGTTTGGATGGGTTTTTTTTAATGTCATGCCAGCCAAAGACAAATTTATGCATATTACATGCAAAAATCAGGCAACCTATTTCCTATTTCTAAACCGTTCATGCTTCAAATATTGCAGCAGAGTAAAAGTTGTGTGTGGTGAGTGTCTTTAAACTCTTGTATATTTGATTAACCCGTTCTTCTTTCAGGGTACATGAATTATTTCTGCCTCTCGACCTGTGGCAAAGGCACCGGTCTGAAACACTGCTGTTTTTTCTGTGTTCCTTTGCAGAGCCACAGCTGAAAGGCATTGTTACCCGGCTGTACAGCCAACATGGTTATTACCTGCAGATGCAGCCTGACGGCACCATGGACAGCACGAGGGATGAAAGCAGCTCGTTTTGTGAGTGTGTTGTGAAACTTTACTAGAATTATTTACAGCCTAGTCTCAAGCACCATTTACAGCAAATTGGTATAAGCTAGTGGTGCATGATATGAGGGATACATGCAATGGGTAAGAACATTGTTCTATAAACTATGTTATGACTTGTGATAAATAGACAAATATTGAGATGTGCACATTAGCTGTGCAGTTCCTATGTTTCTCTGCTTTATTGGGTACACTGTTTCCACTGATGCCAAACAGTATACTATGCTTATACTTTGCTATAAGTAAAATTAAGTAAAATCCTTTTTTCACTTCTGTTCCCTCAACAAAGTAAATATCTCAATATAAACGCTGCAGTAAAGTAAAAAAATAAATAAATACACAAATTATTGGTTTGGGCTAGATCAGATTGATTAAAATGTTCAATATAAATAGACTACAATGTCAACAGCTTGTATTGATTAAAACTAGATAAGAAATGCTCAGAGTTTTATTCAACTGAATAAAAAAAAACTAACAAGGACATTTTACACAGGACTGAATTAAAAAAAAAATGATAAAACACTATTCCAGAGACAGACACAGGCTCTTTTTCCCCATTGTAGTTTAAATGCAGCATTTCTTTACATAATTTGTTCAACCACCTACATAATTTGTTGATGAGCTGAGTCTTTGATCATTAACAGGTTCAGAAAGCAGCCCAGATACTGCATCTACCGATTTCACAGCCTTTGCTCCGTGCTCCATTCTGTGCGGCAGAGCAAAGTTTAGAGGCGGCGTAAAGCATTGTGAAGGTGACATGCTGCTGTGTTTACCGCAACATAAACTCCGAGAGGTCACAGCGTTTGGGCTCAAGCGAGATGTAGCATGCAGCAGTGACACTGCAGGCGTTTCAGCCTGCTACAATGAAGAAAAGAGGAAAATTTTGTTCTTACACGGTCTTCTCTAATTTTCTTTTCTCTCCCTCTCTCTCTCTCTGCTGTATTTCCACTTTTCATCCCCCCAATTTAGCACAGTTCAACTTAATTCCTGTGGGACTGCGGATTGTGGCAATCCAGGGGGCAAAGACAGGGTTGTACCTTGCCATGAATAGTGATGGATACCTCTATACCTCTGTAAGTACAAACACAAAACATTCTTTCAAACTGACATCTACTGTATAAAGCAGTATAGAGAAGCGAGAAGCTATCTATGTCTATGATGCGGTATTCACTAAGTAAATATTAAGACGGGGCTTCATCATCCTATGTCCATTTGAATTTATACAGGTAGGTCCAGATGTCTCTTGGTTGGACTTAAGTGTTGTGTAGCTCTTGTTTAAGAAAAAAATTACATTATCAAACATAAAGGCCAGCAAAACACAATAACCTAATTGAAGGATATTAGTAGGGACATTAAGGTTAGTTAACAGTATTGTGTGTGCAAGTATATAAGTGTATGATGAGGTGAGATTGTCAGGAGTAGAAAAACAAAATAGCAGGATTCTCCAACATTTGTGTTGGAAAGACAGTGAGGGAGTATTGGAGATATAGTGGGTGGAAATCTCTTAAAATGTCAGGAACTGTTGAAAAAACTTAAGGCATCTTGAGCACAGGGACTTTAGACAGATTCTGTTTCTTACATTTGTACTTTTGCACCGTTCACTGCCCCGAACACTTTGTGTTCGTATTTGAAATACTGTCAACACGGTGGTCCCATGTTCCTTACGATCAATCAAGCCGCACGCCAGCAGGCAGGCTGTCATTAACTCTGAACAGGTGTTAAGTAATTAACGGAAATGGATGACATGCATGGGATTCTGACAAACTGCAGACAAATCCGAGCCTGGGATATGTATTAAGGCACTTCCGGGCGACTTTCCAGTCTAGGAGATCATATTACAAAGCTAGCGAACAGAAATATGGTTCATCCATTAACTCCTGAAAGGCCAGAATCTCCATTTCAAAATTCCATTTAAATATAGCCCTAATAAACTGTCAGAACAACAAATTAGCCATGATGGGCTCATTGAGAATTCTACATTATTTGTATTCAATGGACTTACTACTAGAGAAAATCTACTACTTCAAACACAGAGAGAGGCTGTGATATAGCACTGTCTTGACAGCAGTAGTTCCAGTGTATCAGCACCCTGGACAGCACTAGTGACAGATTGAAGGGTACGCAGTCTGTTCAGTGCCCGGGGCCATGCTCGTAACATTGCTTTAGCATGAAAAATAACATAAAGGTCCAATTTTAACACACGTTTCCTGGGTTTTGTTTGAAGTTTGATTTTCCCTAACAAGTAAAAATCCTCTCAACGTAGTTTTCGACCTCCTCTCTCAAGCTTCTCAGGTTATTCGTATCTGTCTCATTAAAATTAATGGGCCTTCCCGCTGGTTGGCTGATTTGAATGAGTATCGTTGTGACATCAGAACTTAATGAAAGTCCTTGCAGCTCATTTTAAGGCACAGTTTATGAATACATGCAGTGTGCGTATCCCTGTGGATGGGCAGTTTTTGGATGGACAGGATGTATAGATCTAGACCTTCCATATAAACAAAAAAATATACCGTTTTCTTTCTAACACCCCCCCCCCACACACACACACACACACACACACTCACTCTAACACAGCTGATTGTAATTATTGAAATATTCATTAGGAAGCCCGTGACTTCAAGCTTCAGTACCTTGATAACGAGTTCATAATTAGAATCAGGTGTGTTAGAGCGAGGAGATACCTTAAACAGCCAGGGTAGTGTCTCTCCAGGAGCAGGGTTGGTCACCACTGACTTAAACCATTAATGTTTTATCATGGGAGGCCTTGAATCCCATCTCTACGGCTTGTGAATCTTTCAGGGTGGGCAGTTCAATTAGCCCCTGCACAGCGCTGCCCATATCACTGTTTTCACATGATCAGTGTCAAATCACTTAACCATGTGTTACATACTGTGCATGGATATCAAAGGGAAACTGTTTTGTAGGTTCTGTATTTATCTATCCAGATCCAGATCTATCGAAGATAACAATACAATAAATACAATACAGTTATTTTGTTGCCCGAGATTTTGATTTCATTTACAATTTTCTTTAAATCAAGTTTGCACAACAACATTTACAAGCATCACAGAAACTTACATCATAACATCAAAACGGTAAAGGCCATAATTCTCATGAAAGAATGAAAACTAAAGTCAAGAATTAATTTCAAACGTAGTCCCATTTATTAACAAGAAACATGTTCTACATAAGCTACATCGAGTGCTTGAGCAACAACAGTTATTACAACTGAATAACTAAACGGCCATCTGTCTTAACTTAAAATAGAGCAAAAAAGTAGTTTTCCTTAAAGTAGTGCAAGGTCAGAGAGGCAGCATGCATGTGTAAAATAGTTGTCTAAAACAAAACCTGGGTTAGGAAAACAGCAAAAAAAAGATCTCAATATCGCATTGGCTGAAATCATGGTTTTTGACCTAAAACGATAGATCGTTCAGGCCTAATTGTTGCTATAAATAAGTTTATACCTGTAAAAAAGCTCATGTCACTGTTTGCCAGAAAAACTAAACTAAGCTGGATATATATGATAAATTATATATGGAAATCACTCATACTCCTTTGTAGGACATGAATAAAATATCAAGGAGGACATCATTGCTATGTTTACCACACACTTAAAGTATGTAAAGATAAATGGCAATGATGTGAGATATATGTATGTATTTCTTTTTAGTGGTAATTTGTGGGTTGGTTTCAATGGCGAATGTGAGAAATATTATGCGCGATAGCAGCGAACGCAAGATTGCTTTTTATGAGATGTAACAGGGAGAGAATGGTCTGCACATGTGAGAGTTAAATCTTCAATGATGGCAAATACACCATCTTTTATTATCTTCTGAGCCCCTGATTAGCATGCATTAGACTTTCGAGCTCTGCCTCTGTGAACAGAGAGCAGGGATTTCCTCAGCACCAGTCAATAGCTTTACTGCAGCCCACATTGACCTCTTTCAGAGAATTTCCACACACATACACACACACACGAATGGTTTGAAATGAGTGCCTCACATCAGAACAGCTGTCTTCTTGTGTTATGTCATGCATGTTTAATTTTATGACCCCCATATTATTCTCTATAGTGTATAACGCACTAATTGCTGTGTAGGAGGGAATGCAGGTAGCATGCGAGGCCCCTTTATTACACGGCTTTGTCCTCTAAGACCATGTTTGCTTTTACAATTTAAAGCATGCTAAGAAAGAGCGTGACACCACGAGGAATCCTTCCTTTATGATAAATAAGCTCATCACTGTCACTCTTGTGGAAGCCGAGGTGACTGACAAAGTGATTAGTCGCTTCCTTACAGCTATCTTTTCATACCGCCTCTGCTGCTGCTTACTGATGGTTCGCGTTCTCTTGAATAACTCGACTTTTGCTTGAACCCCATGTGCGCGCATGGCTTTAACAAGCAGGAGGAGTCCAACACTGCCTTGTCTCAGACATAAATCTCAACCTCACTACTTACAGGTGACAACAGGAATACAAAAATAGAGCTTGACTCATTCCTGCCACATTTTATAATGTATCTGGAAAACTCCTCATAGACCCAGAGAGAGAGAGAGAGGGAGAGAGAGAGAGAGAGAGAGACTCCTGTTAAAGAAGAATGACATGACTGTTGACAGGCACATTTTCACAGAGGCAGTTTTTCTGTCAATCAAGATCTAGACATGCCTGTTATTGTAAATATCCGGTGCTTTCATGAAGGTGTTTGTAAAGATCCACAAAAGAAAATCAGATTCCACCCACTGCTGTTGAAATCTAGTTAGATCATCAAAATAAACAGCTGGTTGTGCTAATTTTGCAGTCCGTGCCTCATTCTGATAGGATGCATTTTAGACAAGTTCACACTGAGAATCTGGTCCTAAATTTCTGACTGGTCAGCTGGTCACCAAAGCTTGAAATGAATGTCAGTGGATGTGATTTCGTCACATTCATCTAATGATTTTGAAACTCTCATCTGGGACAGGCACAAAGTCATACAGGGTAATAAGGCCCTTTGATGAATATAGTTTCTTTGTGTGCTTGTGATTACTTAAAGGACAACAATAGGGGGAAAAAATACTATTGTGGCAGTATTTTTGTGATGACTGTGTAGGCCTGCGATTTGAGCATGATAGAGTGAGAGAGACACAAAAGATTGAGAGAGAGAAAGAGAGAGAGAGAGAGAGACCTATTGATGAAAAGCCATGTCCTTTCTATTCTTCTCATGGGAGGATTGCATTGAGATGCAGGACAACACCAGCAGCCAGATAGCATCGCTTTTATCACAGGACAGGAGGGAAAATGTGGACATTAGAAAAAGTAGCGAGGGAGAATAATTGGCCGGGCAAGAGAAAGAAGATGAAGTGCAGAAATGCAATGATAAAGAAATACATTTTGCCAAGGCAGCCAATTACGGGCACTTAGGGAAGTTGCATTGTGCCGACGCTCTCCTTCCAAAAAAATTGACTCTTTCTATTAGAATGTGAGCAAAATCTCAACGTGGTCCTTGGGATTTGCCAAGAAATGAAATGCCTGCGGTGGTGGCGAAACACAATCAGCCACGACTTGTTTCCTGCGTCACCCGGAGATTTAGAAGTAGAGATGCGGTCACCTCTGTCACAGGGGGGTCAAACAGGGAAAGTCATCCAGCACTCCCCCCCTCTCTCAGCTGCATCACATTGACAGGGACCTTCCAGCTGTCAATCAGCGCTATGGAGGCAAGAGTCCCCGCGAATTATCGTCCACTCTGCTCTCGTCATGCGAGCATCATGCCTCCCTGGGCTATCGTAGAGCATTAGAGGCAGATCATATGCGTGTGGGGCTAGACGGTCTTAACTGCCAGTCTCATCCTCTGTAAAGCCCTGTTAATAAGCACGTCCATGCCCCGTACGACTTACGTAACGTGCCACAGAGCCTCTGCATCCGGCTCGACAACATCATCAGCAACATGTCCTGCCCGCGGCTTCGCGGCGCAAGGATTACACCGCACATGCCTGTGTGTGTGTGTGTCTATGTAACAGAGGATTGTTTTTTCGAGAATGAGCTTAATGTTTGGTGTTGTCTTGACGTTTGAGTGGGTCGCCGGACCGGTAATGCAGCACTATGGAAATATGGTGGGATTACTGCAGCTGGGCAGACTGCCACAGCTTCCCATAGATTACCCTGGGCGCTGATGGGACAATCAATAGATGCAGTGAGCCTGTATGACACTGTGACCCCTGCTGTCTAAAGGGGGGACTGCAGAATTACTGCACGTCACAAATGCCATGGTATATTTTGTACTCCAGAGGTACAGCTACATTTTCAGGAGGCATTAGTTGTGATTTTCCTGCATGCACATGCGTTATGAAACGGGAGTAAACTAAATATTGCATAACATTCGTGGGTTCCCTATCTTTTTTAGTCACAACTTTTTGCTCTCTGCTCCTCATATGGTAATTAGAAGCAGGGGAAGATGCTAGACAGATTTAGGGAAGTCTTCCCTGCGAGCGCTGGAGTGTGTTTTATTAATACTTCACTCGTCTTATTTAGTGCTAAAGTGCAATCCCAGTGTACGATGGCGTGGAGAGTTAAGCTTCCTGAAGCAGGTAGAGTAGATGTAATCAGACATGAGGGATGAAGAAGGAGGTGGTGCGTGTGGGCGGAGTGGGGGGGGGGGGGGGTTGCGTGTGTGTGTGTGGGGGGGGGGTCGGGATGCTCCTCTGCATCATAAAAAGGTTCTTCCCATCCTTGGGATTCTCAGCACGGATGCTACATATTACCTTTCTCGTATGCTTTCATTTGAATTCATTTCAGCTTGAGGCACGTGGAAGGGAAGGCTACCCCCGGTCTCCCGATAAGTCGCGGATGAGGAAAGACTTATTTAATTTCCAGTCCGAGCACCCGTCATTTAGATGGAAATATTCGGCCCCCTTCCCCATCTCACTCTTCAAAATGTGCACCTTTTTTTACTGCAACATTCATCACATCCTCAGTAATTATTAATCCATGCAGGTAAATCTGCGGGTTTGAGCAATGCCTTCAGTAAGTCCACCCCAGGTGGTCTGGAGGTTACCTCAAGGTGAGTTCCAGAGGTGGGGATAATTAATGCAGTGATATATTTATTCTAGTATCATAATAATAATAATAAGATTTGTTTATAGAGCACCTATAAAATATGCTTTACAACAGAAAAAGAAATCCAATAAACAATTGTGGTAGGGCTTTAAGCACATTCATTGTCTTGTCTGCACTTTAAGTGTATCCTTTCTCTTATGAAGAGATCCAGACCTATGGAGATTACATGAATGAAATACAGAAGATGTGGCTTCTATCATTAGGCTCCTTTCAGGGGACTGATTATGAAGGGTAATTATAGGATGACTTGGGAGAGGGGTTATCACTGGTGTCATTTCAGAGGTTGAGCTGAAGGGTATTTTGCTGGAATGATGGGTTCTCTTTCCAGAGGCGCGCAAGTGTCACATCATGGGGTGCCGGCGACTTGAGCCCTCGGCGGCCGCCGTTCCTGCTTCGGTCACTGGGGAGTCGCAAAAAGAAGCTCGCTCTATATCTCCTTTCCTTCACTTCTTAATCTCCTTTATTACCCGGCAACCCCTCTGTCCTCTCCGAGCAATCTCCTGCTCCCTTTCCTGTCTCTCCTACCTTTCTCCTTTCTGTCTCCGCCACTTCCCACCCCTCTTGCTCTCTGGCCTGATTAATAATGAATGGAGCGGATCATCTATCGATCCCATCCTCTTTGTGTTAGCGCAGCAGAAGATATCAAACCTGTCAGAGGATCTTAAAATAGCCCTGAGATGTGGTGGTCATCGTAGTGGGAGAGTTTGTTGAGTTGAGGGTAAGAGCTTTTTTTTTTTTTTTTTTTTTTTACCGGCCCTCAAATCTGTGGCATAAACTGTGATGGAGCAGCGGGACAGGAGTGGACGGAGAAAGGGCAAAGTTCTGAACTGCCATCTCAGCTAAAGAGTGATGCCTGCCTGTGAAGGAGAGAGGTGATGATCTGTGAGTGTGAAGGTCTCTCATACCTTTCTCTCTCTACTTTTGGCTCTTCATCTATGCCAAGTAGTGATCCTTTGGCCCTCTTCTGTCTCCCTGCGTCTCTGAAAAATTCAGCTCTTGGCCATTTCTGCCCTGCTGCTCTCACTTAATCAATCGGGCAGATTGGCTTTGCTCCCTGACAGGGTAAGGACCCTGCCGAGACCCTGATGGAGCCTAAGAGAGATGTATATCTGTCGCGATTGCTTAATATCACCAGTCAACATTATGCAGGGTTGCCGGTCCTTATGCTGAGGACAGGGAGGGGGGAGGGGGGTTGCCGCAGGAACACGATCATTTACGATGACTGGCTGAACTATTGGGTTGGATCCAAGTTTTGCTAATTAGATTTTGTAGTGTCTATTCAGATTTAGCCACTTGTGGACGACTGACAGTACATGAGCGTAGGCAATGTTACAGGGAGGATTCTCTATAGGACAATGAATGAGTCAGAACAACCCGATAATGCCTTTTCAAATAGACATGCTTAAAGTTTCAATGTTGAATAATGAGCTTAATACATAGATATATAATGATTTTGCTGTGACACTGCTGTAAGTGCTCTAGAAACAACATTTAGTTATTGTAAAAAAAAAAAAAGAAGTGATATGGCTGATTAGTGGCTTCACCCTGACATTGGGGTGATGGACAATCCCTTCATTACAGCATATGTTCAATCAATGTTTAATAATTATTATTTTGTATGGAACACATTGCAATCAGTCATACACTTGTTAAGGATAAGTTCAGTCCGTTGTGCTTATTATATCAGAAAGCTGCTTTTCATCTTTTTGCTCTTTTCCTTTGAGAATGCGTTATGTTTAGCAGAGATGTTAATATTATCTCTCCACGTATGGTATGTGCCCTTGTCTCCCTGTTCCCCAAGGACCAGGGATGTTCATGCTTTCAAAGAAAGTCCAGATATCTCTCCATCCTTCCCCTCAGGCAACACTCACCTAATTAATGTATTTCACTGTTTGTGTCCGTGTATTGCCTACGTACACTGGAGTTCATGTTCAAAGACTTATAAATATGTTTCCTCATGACATTTGCACATTATTTTCCTTCTCTTGCCATGTTTGAATGTAAAAATGCCCCCCCCCCTTTTGTTATATTTATTTCCAGGAGCACTTCACTCCAGAGTGTAAGTTCAAGGAGAGTGTGTTTGAGAACTACTACGTTACATACTCCTCCATGCTCTATCGCCAGACCCAGTCTGGCCGCTCCTGGTATATCGGTATCAACCGTGACGGCCAGGTCATGAAGGGCAACCGGGTAAAGAAGACCAAAGGAGCCGCACACTTCCTGCCTAAAGTTATAGAGGGTTTGTGTCCTTTTTCTTTCTAAATCCGGATCATTTAAATGAATTACTTCAGCACAATTGAAACTCTTAAAGGGGACATAACATGCTTCTTGTGATTTTTTGTCATTTATATATTTTTATAATTTTAGATGATTAACACTATGATTAAAAGAGTTCCAAAGGAGGTGGAAGTGCCTAAACCTGCTGCCTTCAAGTCCTTCTCTCCACACACATTTCAGAACAGATTTTGACTTATATATCTATATCTATAGATGTAGTTTGGAAGTTGCATAACAGGAAAAGGATATGAAATCCTACTACTGTTTGTTTACATAATCTCTAGAGCCTGCAGAGGTCTGTCAAGACGCCGCAGGAGGGGGGCCTTAAAGAGACAGGAGCTAAAAAAAAGTCTATTTAGACAGAGGCGGTAAAAAGAAACTGTATGAGATAAATAAAGCTTTGTTAACAGTTAATCATGCAAAGATATTCCAGTGGAGCCCCCAAGAGTATAAATATAGACCTGGAGAAGTGCATGATATGTCTTCTTTAATATTTTGTTTTCCAGTTAAGATGGCAATAATTCATCACTCGATTAATTATTAACCAACAGCTTCTATCTGTGTCGCACAGTTGCAATGTATAAGGAGCCATCGCTACACGAGCTCGCCAGTGAACCGGTGAGTCCTCCCCGGAAGACAGTGAAGACGTCGGATTCGCCGTCCCTGCAGAACGGACGGAAAGAAGCTCCCAAGGCGGACGCCTCATAGCACAGGAGACTGAGGGTGGGACAAAAGGGCAGCAGTGACCCTGGGAACGCGGTCACCCGTTATACACTGAGGGGGTGGCTGAGGGGACGGCCCTTGTGGGCCACCACATTCCAGGAGTGCACCACGAGATGATGCTGAGGTGTAAAAAGGTCAGCGGTCCATCAGCAGCCAGGAGGAGGAGAGAGGAGTCCCCCCCCTCACCTCACCTGTCACCACAGAGAGCAAGCCCAGGGCCCGAGCTAGAACTACCCCCCCACCCCCGCTGTCTTTCTCTTTCTCTATCCTGTGACTTCTTGATGCAGTCTCCTTCATTTCTGCCATACTCAGGCTTCTCCGTCCCAATGACAATTTCATCTTTTTCTCAGCTGCCTACCCCACTATTGTACTGTATATTCACCACTCACGCATATTCAGTGCTGACTCTGCATCATAATCCTCACCCATGGGCCCTCTCTTGAGCCCTAAAGTTGGTGGCAGCGTGGCTCGGCCAGCTTTCCTCACATCATCTGCAAAACCAGCGCAGCTAATCACCAAGGTCAACTAAAGCTCAAAGCCGGATGAAACAGCTCTGAGAGTAAAGATGTCCACTGGAGTCCTGGGTCATTTGAGGTCAGCTGAGATGAGTGTATGACAAACTAATAGTAATTACTTTTCTATTTTTTTGTAGTTTTTTTTTTTCTTTGTTTGCGTAATTCGGCTAATCTTCTAATAAATAGTGGAATATGTGCAGTGCATATCTCCACTATGGAAACTCAGCCTGTCTGTAAAAAAAAAAAAAAAAAAAAAAAAAATGATTTAGGCGATAACGCTGAAACAAAAAAATAAATCCTGACTCATAGGATCAGAACACTTGAGCCATCAGGCGAGAAGATAATAATTCTTAGTAGAGGGGAGAAAAAAAAACACACGACACACTTCTTTCCAGCTTTTTTTTTCTGCCAGGTGATCACTTACTATTGCACTAGTTCGTTAAAGGCTACAAATGAACAAGTGGGTCACGCTTTGAATCCAGAGAAGATCTGAACTTAAGTCACCTGGCAGTGTATACTTCACTCAGCATCTGCTGTCAGCATAAAGCCAGGTTTGAAGGCAAACTTCAAAGCCGGAGGCGCCTCTGAGCTGGAACACTTGTTATTCTGAGGACGTCTGGCAGCTTATCCACTCACTAGCTTTATCGCATCACCTTGAGAGAATCGCCCTCGAAAAACTGTAGCTGTCTGAGTGAATGGTTTGGGGTGTTTCTAACCCAGTGAATGGGTGTCTTCTACAATTTGGCTGCAGTGTGAACAAGTGTCCATGCTTGAGTATGAACCTGAGATACCGCAGGTAACCTCCACCATGTCCTTCAGACAGAGCACAACATTGTGTCTTTGATACGTCTGTGTATAATTGATACTTTGGGGGAACATCAGTCTTTGGTGCAATTTTCACTGACTTTAGCAAGTCATAGAAATTCTTAGGAAAGAAGATTTCTGGGCGAGCTCACTGTGACCGAACTTACGGAAGGTGCTTTATTCATTTGCTTTTCTTAAAGTGAAATGAACTAATGTTTTGATTTGTGGTGGTTCTATCTATCAGAGACAGTTTTAGAAAAGAAATATGCAATGACCTGAGAAATTGAGGCGTCCAAAGGGGAGCTGTCAGGGTGTTTCAGTGCTGCTGAATGTGTGCTCTGGTAAGCCACAATGTTCAGTCAAAGCAAAAGTACACAGATACCACCGATAAGTCAAGAGAACAAAAGGTCTCATGCACGTTATGGTCTGTAAAAGTCAAGTTCAATGTATGGGGATGATGTTTTCTTTGCGTGAAGATGTGAAGATGGTTACAGAATGTGAAATAGACAGGCTTTAAGAACGTGCTGTACAGAGGGTGAGAGGAAGTCAGAAATTGCACGCTGAATTCTAAAGGTCAGCAGATGGAGGCAGTTATTTAAAAACAGTGAAGGATTAGCAGGTGTATTCTTCAGGAATGTTGATGAGGAAAGTCTGCGGTGAAGTATGCGAGATTCTTGGCACGGTTTTTATGCCGGCATGTGGATATGATAATGAATGTAAGACAAAGAGGCATGTAAGAGACCGTGCGCTATTTATGAGAAAATCTACGGAGGAAATTAGTTGGAAGGCTTTGCATTTCAAGTCCTTAATTTTCTGGGCTTTTCCAGGGGGAATATCACCCGGTTCATACAGATATTTTGTCCTTGTAGCGTGTTTTGCATTGCATACCTACAAATCTCTATTTTTGACAAGCAAACGCTCCCTCTCCCTTGGTGAATCTGGCGCAGCCTAAAGTGGTTCTAACTGTGCATTTACCAACTACTGTATGTTATCAAAGCGTGTGCACCGCAGGTGGCATTCCAAAATATCCCTGTCACATGTCTCAGTTTTCAATATCTGTGTATTCCATCTGGGAGATTTTTCATGCCAGCTCGCATTTCAAAGTTGATCGTTGACTCCCCTCTATAAATGGAAAGCACTCAGAGGTGCAGAGCAGTGACGGGGAGGGAATCTTGCGTGCCAAAATGAGACATTTCAAGTAAGCAAATATATAAAATTAAGATCCACGTTCCTCCGGAGATTTCTTAACCACAAAAAGCAACTGGTCCTTATTATTCGTAACGTGGAAGACTGCCACAGTAAGTCGTCCGACCGTAATGCAAGTAGACAAGAACAGAGAATGTTAATTAGTCTGATGTTGAATGTGAAATGAAGAACGAATTGTAACAGAGGAGATCTGAACAGTATGAACTGTATGTTTTAAAGATGAGCGTGAGGTAAAGGATGTCGAGAGGTTCAGAGACTAGTAAGTGCAATGAAGGCAACAGGAAGTAGTTTTTTTTTGGCCTTGCAGATGTTGTCTAAAAAGCAGGTTCTGCTGTTGAATGTAGCTGGAGGTCGATAGAGGAAAGACTTGGAGAGGTATTAGCAGGATTTTATTCGTTATTGTCGTTTGGAGAATACAGAAAGTGTTCTATTTTGCCATTGAGAACACATTTATAGGACGCCAGGTCTTGCAAGGGGAGGAAGCGAGGCGCTAATAGGGAAAAATAAAAACAGATATAGTTTATGTGCCCACGCATGAAAGATTTAAAGTCATAATCCATTTTCCTACAGGCATCTCCTTAACCGCGGCCTACGGTAGTTACACCCCATTAACTTTCTTTTCAACACGTCGGCCTGTGTAGGTGTATACATCGTGTTTACGTTCTGTGTGTGCGTGTGTGTGTGTGTCTTTGCAACTATGATTAAGAGTAAGGTAAGACAAGACAGAGAGGCAAGGAAAAAGAAAGGGCACGAGATTGAAACAATGATCGATAGGCTCAATAAAATACAAACGAGAGAACAGGCAGCCACCCCGCGACGAGTGCAAAAATTTCCCCAAGGTCTGCCAGAGACAGTGAAATCCATTTGTTCGTAATGAACTCGGAGGGCTGTTGTTTGATTTCTACCTGTAAAGTCAACAAAGAAGCCAGCTGGGTGACAACAGGAGGGAGAGTTTTTTCTCATTTCCACAGAGTTTTAACACCGGGCCTGACAAAAACAGTTTCCTCTATTTTTCGGAACAGTGTATGTGACAGTAGCCGCACTGTCCAAAAAAAACAAATATTCTGTTGAAGGTGGATCGGATGCAAACCACGTCTTAGACTTGGACCCCTAAAGGAGAAAATCGCTGGGAAACTGGAAGCACATTGCACCTTACAAGCACCGGGCATTGCTTTTTTTTTTTTTTTTTTTACATTTAAAAGTTAGCTCAAGTGCGTTAGAAAAATCTAAATAGATTGCAACTTAAAAAAAAGAAATCCTAGTTTATCAGAATCAGTGAGGCTAACGGGCAATAATGAATATTAAACTGCAGCTAAGTCATCGCTAATGTTTTAGAATCACAGCGGAGATTTAAAGCATTTTTTGCACTGTACAAGAACTACAAACCTCCAGGGAATCTGTTTTTCGAAGAAAATAAATAACCTCAGCAACATTTGACATGAAGTGTATTGTGAAGAACCAACAAGGCATTTTAATCACACTGAGTACTTTTGCTAAGTGTGTACATTCATAGCTCTTTGATATTCCCATACCCTGCAGTTTTTTGCAGCCTCTGCCGGTAAGGTGTCACAAAAGCTGCTGCATTCAAAATATGCACACTGAAATGTGTACCATGTCAAATTATGGGGAAATCTGTGTATAACTGGCTCCCTCTAATGGAAACAGTCAGTTTCAAAAAGGTAACACTTTGGGCATAATTTCTAAACATCAATCTAATCACACTCAAAGCTGCTTTAATCACTTTGAAGTTTTTACAGAGATTTTTTTTTTTTTTTTTTTTGGCAAAAGTGTTTGATTCCTAACAGGTGGTTATGATGAGTGTACACGTCCCTGTAATGTGATGCCAGTGCATTCATGACGGCCTCCCATGTGTGGTTATGATGCCTTGTTGTGCTTTATGTGTGACACTTCAAAATGCAGCAGCTCCTCACATTTGATCGGTGCTCCGGTATTGAATCATTTTGTTACAAACAAAAAAGAAATGACAGAATTCCGTACAGAAGAGATTCATCCACTAAATATATGCCATGTAGTGTACTATATAATGCAGTTTGCATTTTTTTTCCAAAGAACCTTTATTCTCTGTGGGGTTATAAAATTTAGACTTTTTTTTTTACCGTTTGTGGGAATTGAATTATAAAAATACCAAAATAAAAAATAAATCTGTCCTTGAATTAAAAGTACGAAATGGATGAAAATACCCTATTTTATTTTTAGATGAGTGTCATGCTCACTGTCCCTAAATAAAAAAAAGCCTGACACTGCAACACTGTGTTTGAATATTTCTCCTGAAGGACACAACTAGAAGCCATTCATTTCATACTTGTAGTTTTTTTTTTGGTCTTTCTTAACTAAACCCCCATGATCTGTATACACATTTAGCAGTGTGCGTCAATGTAAAACCTGTTTGGATGGCCTAAATGTACGGAATGCTGCCAATTTACATGTATGTTAATTCAATAATACAAATATTGTATATCTAATGTTCTATGTCAGGTCTTCCTTATTATTAATATATATAGATATATTTTTTAGAAATGTACTAAAATAATCAGTGTTGATGATTTTTTTTTATTGTCTTTTCTCTTGTCATGTTTCCTTTTCTAATGCACATTCCTCATTAGGAGGTATAATAGTCCTGTTTGGTGTGTTTTTGTCTTTGGTCGGCACTGTTGTATCCACGCTGATGTGTCCCCTTGTGTGAACGTCAACCGAAACTGAATCCCACTGTGCGACTGAGTTGTGTGTTTGTGAAAGATGCAATGTACTCTAAGTGAAAACAGCGGGGGTAACAACTCCTAAAGCCAACACCTGACCCGTCGTACCCAGCAATGACCTCGGAGTTATGGTCACGCAAGTCTTCCAGAAAGTTCTCCCAATCTCTATCTCCTAATCTTACAGATCGTTGGTGTTTCTCAAGCCAATCTTTCTTGTCTTCCGAAAAAAACCTGACAGTTTCAGAGAAAAGAAAAGAACAAAAAAAAAAGAAGCCATAAATAAAAATGGGCCTTGGTGTTGATCAGCCACAGAGAGAAGGCCTGAATCCTCAGGCACCTTTGGAGTAAGACATGTTGGACTCCTTTCAGTAGGAGCCAGAGGAAGTGGCAGGATTGTACTGGCTTTTTTTTTTAACAATTCCAGTGAGCAGCAAAGCAGGAATAAAAACCAGCAATATGCAATGAGAACTATGTACCAGCCTGCACTCAACAAAGTGGAACAAATCCAAAAGGCTGACAACAATCAGGATTTGCAGGCTACAAAAGGCAATCAGCGGTCTGCAAAAACAACTACTACTTGTCTAGACTGACATGGGATTATTATTGTTTGGTTTTTTTTGCATAGCATGCATATGTCACTGTTGTTTGGCTCATTAGGGAGGACTCCCTCTCAGTATCTACAGACACAAGCCCTCGATTCACCCACTCCATGTTTGCCATCAGACCTGTGTACATTTCTACAATAACTCCTACCTGAATTGAAAAGAGGTGTCTTATTCTGGAATATTATTCAATAAAATAACATATATTTGTATGATTGTAAGCAGTGCCCCTGTTTTGTCTTCGTTTTCCCATTTCCTTTATAGTTCCTCTAAAACTGCTTATTTCTTTTCTGCTTTCATGTTCATATTTGTATACAACATCACAAAATGTATATATTTGGATAGGTTATTGCATCCAAATTAAAGCTATGATTGCTAGAAGAAAGGAGTAGGAGCCCTAGGTTTGACAGCAAGAAACTCACACACTGCAGATTTACACTTCCATCACACCTAGTAAAATAATCAACTGATGCATAATCTCACACCACACTAATATTCATGCAGGCCCTTTCAATAGAAAGCGTATTTGGTAATTCTAATCAGCCCTCCAGATTTACAACAATACTCAGTCAACACTACTTTCTTAAAAATGTAGGCCTATGTATCTCCAAAACCTTACTTCTAACAGTAATACAATAGAATCACATCACTGGGGCTGATCATACACACACGTACAGAATCAGCATGTAATAGTGCAGAAAATACAGCAGAAAGTAATAATACAATACAATATGTCCCTCTGAAATGTGGGCCGAGTGGAGTTAAAGTATAAAGTGGCATAAAATGGAAATACTCAAGTTAAGTACATATACTTTAAAATATGCATAAGTAAAAGTACTTAGTTACTTTGTGCCACTGCATGCGGAGTATCACTCATTATATTAACTATGACTAAAAACTACTATATTAGTTATATTAACGCCTGCGTGCGTTCATAAAAAAAGTTTAAGATGTGACTGAGGAGAGAAAAACTTTATCAAAGAAATGAATAATTCTCAATGCATATCTGGCGAGTTTCTCAGCCGTTTTTTAATGACGTTAACTATTCAAACCATATATCTAAATGAATTAGTTTCACCTGAGTTTCACCTGCAAGTTGCACACTTAGTATTTACGTCAGAATAATTGCATGAAAATATTCTGCGCAGCTAGTGAACTTTAAACATTAGCATGCAATGACGTCAACTGTTGTATAAGCTAACTTACCTTAAACCAGGTGTTCGTCCTGTGCAGAATCCACGATACTCAGGAGTCCACAGAATAAACTAAACTTCGGTTAAGCGAACTGTTTGGTTCCTCAGGTTAGCATTGTTTCCTTATTTAGGTTCTCCGTCACTTGTTTACTGTAACACGTTAGCTAAACGAAGCCCCACGTGTCTATTAGTCCCACTGAATCCCAGGTACTTACTTACGTTACTTTCTGTAACGTAAATGCACGCAACGTAAATCTCTTTAATTTAATGATAATGATTGGACATTTAGGACTAAACTGAACATACATAGATTTTTTTTTTTCGTTTGTCTTCACTAACATTTCTACAGACCATTTCCAATGCCTTCCCAAAGTGTGGGAGGTACTGGTCTTATAAAACAAATAAAGCCAGCCCCAAAAGTGCTTATTTCAGGTTTGCATGTGGATCGTGCAGCTTTTTCTTTTAAGATAGTTTTGGGGGGCATTTTTACCTTTGTTGGACAGTTGAGGCTGATAGGAAATGGTGAAAGAAACTGTGTGAAATTAATGTCTGAATGAAATACAACAAACATCCCCTCCGGGTCTAGAAACCGAGGACATTGCACTTATGTGGTATGCGCCTTCTGAACCATTTCAAGTATTGGGGCACTTTGCAGCTACTGTTCAGTCCTGCAGAATAGCAGCAGCGGCATGTGTTGTGGCCTGGTCCCACTTTTGATGTAAAAGTGGAGAGAACAAGGACCTTTAGAAAAGGAGACAAATTGTATTTCGTGCCCCTTAGGGCAATAGTATCCACTGGATATGTAATAACCCATTTTCGGTCTCCAGTCCCCAGTTGGTTTGCAGGCGCACAATCTCTTGGGCCCTTTTAAGGTGGTCTCATGCCAAGAAATCACTGCAGCTAGTTAGTTATTGCCTCTCTCAATACACAAGGTTTTATAGGTCGGTTGACACATCATAAAGCTTCCCTTATGCAGTGTGTGAGTGTGGCCTTCTTGGAGGACCTATCTCACTCACACACTCCTGCGTGAGGAGGGCCGGCAGTCACTGGAAAAGATAAGCTTGTCTGACCGAATGGAAATCTCCATATCCCATAGTGAAATGTTGAAATGAGTGCTATGAAATAGAACTTTAGGTTACGTGCAATTTTCCGGTTCTCTGAGTAGCATGTGAGACGCTCTGTTCCAGCGGGAGTGAAATATCTGACAATATGCTAGATAGAACATGGGTCGCTTTCACAGAGGGGGCATGTCCATCCTGCCACGATATTAGCCGGCAAACCAGCAGAACTGCAGCAAACACACCTGTGGCTCAAGAGTTGGAACTTGAGAGAAGTTCCACCAATGGAAAGTTTTTATTTGCAGCCTGTCCAGTCTCCAGCAGAGCAGACTGGACAGGCTGCAATAGCCTGCGATACAGACCGTATGTGACCTCTTTCCCCATGACAACATGTACCAGAGTGGAATAAATGCACCGGCTCTGTGTGGAGTGACAGGCAAGCAGGGACCAAATACAGCATCAGAAAGGCACGTCCGGTCATTTCCGCTTTCACAACAAAGCCTATCGTCCGCTAACACCATGTGAGCCCATGTGTGTCACAGCCTCCTGTTCCGAATGTGCAGGCGGCAGCCAGAGGTCCAGATAAGTGACCTGGCAGATGCCACATTCCCTGAAGCTATCGCTGCATCATTATACCGACCAGTGTAATCACAGCCCAAATGGGACCTTTAAGTACTTATATGCCACATCTTGAACCGCAACTTTGAGTATTTATTTCTGAAGGATGATCAGGCACATGCAAATATATGTGCCAATTGTGCAGGTGAACCAAGTGCAGCAGGGAGGCATGCGTGAGCATGCAAAACTTTTCCGGGGACATTTGTATAGGATACACAGATCCGTTTCCTCCTTACTTTGGAACCAGGAAATGCCTTGAATAGAAACACTTTGTTTGTGCGGGACTATTGGTATGCCCTGTTTGTCCTTTTGTTTAATCATAATGTTCAATTGCTTCCCCTCATAGGGGGACTGTGGAGCCCCTGCTGTGACAGTGCAATGACATTCTCAGCTTTCCTACTGCATGTTGGCACACAGGCATGTCCACTGGGTCGAAGCTGAGCAAGTATTTGCATAGTAAGAGTATGGGGGGGGGGGTCCTGTAGGTCTGTACTTAAGATTGTATTTGCTGTTTTTAAAACAGTGGTATGTCCTAACTAAAAATTATCATGAAACAAAGTTAAATGCAGTAATAGAAGGGATGCACATGGCTTCAAATCTGTTTGAAAAAAAGTTTTCTGTACATTTCAATACAGAACACTGCCTATGAATTATTGAGGGTAAAATTCAAAGGCTTTGCAGGGCTCAGCCTAAGTAAAAAAAAAAAAAAGAAAAAAGAAAAAGTGTCATTGTAAATAATAAAACAAGAGTATACAGTGGTATGACGTCAGGTTAAACAAAGGCATTCTTTGCTGTGAAAACTAGTAGTTCATCGGCTGTCCTGAATGCTGATTTTTCCATTCAACTGTGTATCGACTAGACTGTCATGGATTATTTGGTGACACATATTTTCTTGACTCCAGGGCTGTATCCTGCAGCTGCTCATGCACGTGCACCACTTGTCTTTAGAAATAACAATATGAACATATCTCTTAGATATTATAGCTCCTCGATTATTCGATATGAATTAACAGATGAGTTATTTTAAATCAGTAATAAGTGAGGGGAGCTCCCCTATGATTAAAATAATCAAATCTAATCTAGATTACAGACACACCAAAGTGAGGCTCCTTGTTTCAGCAGGGTGAAAATGTTGGAAAAGTGCAAAATTCATTTCATATTTAGTCAGTTTTAACAAAGCTAGGGTATTAATTTCTCTTTGCTTCCAGGTTTTAAACCAAGTAAATTAAACTCATCCCCCTCTCAGTGGTAGAAGCAACAATTCATAACGATTATCATTATGTAGTGTCATAATTAATGTGCCTTTTAGTCATGCTGCTGCTATTAGCCCTGGAAGGGGGTCCCGTCCCATTAACATGCTAAAAAGTATGGAGATAATGGACTCCGAGAGACCCCCCACCACCATACTCAACATCAGTGGAATCATTCAGGTTTGATCCGGTTCTACACAGCAATTATGGTGTGTTCTCTGCATGCCCGTCACACTCTGATCTGGATTTGGGCTGCAAAAGAAGATGAGGATAGACTATAAAGGGGCACTCAGGAGAAAGGGTGGATAGAAAAACAGCATCTATAGGCATAGCCAAGAGGTTACTATTATCTGTATTGATTATCATACTTAACACATGGTTTTACTTGTTAAATTCAGCTGACCATAATCTTATAGATTCATCAACTTAAAAAATTGGGCTCAAATCTGACTCATGGTCTATGAAAACTGTCCTTTTAAATAAGAAAGATAGCCCATCTGTCAGATTAATCCATGCAGCATGACAAAGTGAGTGACAGCTTCTAATTGTGGCATATACAATTCAGCACATAGGGTGACCTTGCATGATATTATATGACAGACAATCATCTGGTGATTAACAAACTAACATCTGTCTGATCTCCCGAGGAGTCGTCTGTCTCCTTTAAAGAACTAAGATTATTCAACCCGAATGCATCAGAAGGATGAATAGCCGCAGTTATGTCTTGTTCACAACCCAGCAGTCAATTAGGCATTACAATCTCCCAGTGATAGCCATGGTAAACGGATGATGGCTTATGTCACACTGGGGTAATGAAGCTACAAGTCATACTCGGGAACAAGCCGAAGTTGAGCAGCATCTGATCTGGCAGATTATTGTGCGCTCTGGGCTGTCACTGACTTTCACCAGTTCCCCTTTGAGATGTGACCTGACTCAGGGTCAGACAGCCCTCTTTCCCCCTCTTGATCCTCCATGTGCTTTACTGGGGCATCTCGAATCTCATGGAAGCATGACTCCTGCATTTATATAAGATTATTCTCAGTAAACCCACACTGCACTCAGACTGAATGGAGCTTTATATTTCTTAATGCACCAAATCAGGATTAAGGCATTAAACCAAATATAGTTCTCATGTTAGCTGGAGGAACCAATTACCTTCAGTATTTGCATGTTTCTATTATAGGTACCTACATGGCAAATTGGTGTAAACGTGGGTAAATCGCAACCTTGGGAGGTTGTATGTGCATGTGCTGCATTTAATTATGTTTCTCCCAGAGATGAATGCAAATGAAGATGATGTCTCAATATCAACCTAAATCAAAGTGAAATAAAAACTATTCTTTTATGAAGCAAGATACATGAAAATTGTAATAATGAACAAAAGATACTTAGTATTTCATTGTACAGTTTGGATGGTATGGGAAATAACAGAAACAAATATTTACCATGAAAAAGATCACCCGTAACTAATGATAACTGAAAATATAATTCAACCACAATGGCTGTCAAATTCTAAATTACAATGTGTTCATGCAACTGATTTACACATCCTCTTTTTCATATTTGTCACATTAGAAATTAAGTGCACCAGCAAATATTGCACATCAAATATTACAAATCTAGTCAATTTTTTATTTCATTTCTTTTCCTTTAGATTTTTTTATAATCTAAAAGTAGAATTATTATTTTTTTTTTTTCAAATGGGAAGAACAAGGCTCAGAGCTTCACAGTTCTCCCGCTTAGCATATCATCTACTTACACTTACAATGTAAGTAACGGATATAATTTCAAACACTTCACAATTGAAGCTTTAATCAAGCTATTATAAGGAACGCTGTTTAATTCTGGTCAATTTGGATTTAACTGAAGCACATCTAACTGTATGGTCACTATAGTCCCATATCATATAGTTTACATCCATACAGATGACAACTGCTCTCAAACTGATTCATCCACAATATCACATTTGGAAATATGCTAAAAAATAAAAAGATAAAACACTAATTATGGTTCAAAAATAGAGAAGAAAACTACAATCTGTATATATTTTGCTCATACATCACAATCCCTTGTGTTTTCCATTACTGCTTCTTGTGGCTTGAAAAAGCTGTAATCTAAACTATTTATTGAGGTCCTATACAATTTTGACAGTTTATTTCTTTTATTTCATTGTTTGGCTATTCAAGGTTGTCCATAATCAGTGAAATGTTCAGTTATTCTTGTTGTTAAATATGTCAAACAGAACACAATAGATAAATATGCATTCATTTGGAAAGAATAGATTGCATAACTGGAGCTAAAATGGCTGTGTATATATAGTCTTGGCCTCATAGTCACAGGAACCACCAGATGGCAGCGTTGTACCTTAGATAAGTTTGTTTCCTCTAGCCTTATGTAACCTTTAGTCCTTTAGCCTGCTCCCTAGAAAGATGGTATAACATACACACTGAGTGTAAAAGGATTAGTGAGTCACTCAACGCATCAGTGTCACATGACAGAGGTTAAATAGTAATTGGAAAACACGTGATTATGAAAAAAAAAGTGATTATAGTAAGTGCCAAAAAAAAATCATGACTCAAAATATCAAAGGCATTTCAGGGGGAGATTTCCAGGCAGGTAATAACGTATATTGTTTGGTAAGATTAGCTTCATATCAAAGGTTTCTAGGGGAAAACTTCTTCAAAGTGTGTGAATCAGTTCATAAAATGTCTTGTACCTGTACGATCCAACTGAAACATATTTAACTTTGTATTCCAGTAATTAAGACTCTGACGCCCCTTTGGTTTCTGGAGGTCTAGTTAGATCTAAGGTCAAGAACAACAGGGTAGAAAAAAATGTAAACCAATCTAGAGTACTTGAGTACTTTGTGTCATTGGTATGGGATGAAATTAGATCAATTGTTGACTGACCAGTTCAAACACTGATAGAACTACTGGTAACAATTAGTAGTTAAGCATTTTTCCCGAGAATACATCGACACACATCCTGGAGGAGCCGGGAACCGAAGTGGCGACCTTCTGACCTGTGGATGACCGCTCTACCTCAGAAAAACAGTTGCTGCTGAGCTGTGATGGCTGACCAAGAACAGACACACCCTGCAGGAACAGTAAACACCGTCATGACTCATTTGACCGGTTCCAAAACCTATGACAAGTTAAAGATATTTACCACTTTTTTCTCCTGTGTTACCTATGTGATGACTCAACATCGGGTATCGCTCTGTAAAATGTCAATGTTACGCAATCATAGCCCTTTCAAAACCTGACAGTTTTAAAAAATGCAATCTAGTTAAAGTGTGAATGGAAAAAGTCTCACGATGGTGTTTGCTTATACACGTTAGCTGTTTTTGTTGATTTTTGCGCCAAATGTTTCATAGGATCTGTTTCAACACCAACAGGCAATTAAGAAAACCGGTTTGACTGGTGTAGTAACAAATCAACTCATACTGTAACTGTTGCTGTGTCAGACTGTAGTTGAAGTCGAAAGGAAAACAGACTCTTACGCCAATAATTTAACAGGTTAATATACCAAATTTAAAATTTTGCATTATATTATACATTTGAATATGTAACAAAGATTGCATTTCGCAAATCTCCAATGATATGCGCAGTAAAATCAAGCCACTTTATCTCTGTAACTGAAAACCGACATAAAAGTCCCGGAATTTCCTAGTTTACGCTCATGTTGTCATAGTGAATCGGTCTGAGCAAACCGAAAACGACACTCCCTCAGGGCCCATGCTGCTAAAATAGATGTGTCAGTCTGCGCTTCCAGGATCACTGCTTACATCTCCAGCTTTTGATGGTGTGTCAAGAGGAAGGAATTTATCCAGATAAAAGATTCTAGAGACATGTGTTGTTGTGGTGGTGGGAGCGGTGGCGCACGTGCTGACATATGTAGAAATAAAGGGAGAATGAAGATAATAGGAAGTAATGGGAACAGTGTGTTACAAAACTGAAAATAGATAAATAGATGGTAAATATAGAATAAATATTTGATAGAAAGGCAGAAAAAAGTTCTACTTTTTTCCAGTGTTTCATGCAACAACCCAGAGGAGGGTTACATACACACAATCAACCATTTTTGATTTGACCAGTGAGTAGATAATAAACAGTGCCTGATTTAGTAGTCTGAAACTTATGTCAATAAGATGCAATAGATTATGCAGTATCTCAGGAAACATGACTCACAGTCTGTCTGTGAGTATTGGTGATTGCTGATAGCTTGGTTTACAGTCTTGAAACGATTCCATAGTTAATTTATGTGGTTAAAATAAAAATAAAATACATTTGTGTTTAAGTTTGTATATAAAAAACCTATGAGATTGAACATTAAGTACTAATTTGCATGGAAAACATCAGGAGTTCAGGTTGATGAATCCAATAAAATCAATTAAATGGTTCCTCCATTGTTTATTGCGACAGTTTTTATTCATGTTAATTATAGGACCATTTCACACTTGACTTCCGCTTAGTTAAATGTGACTTCCCATTGTGAAGAACTATGAATTAGAAACATTGTTAAGTGAACAGGGTGCTATGCCCTGGCCTCACATGTAATAGTATGTCTTTGCTTTAACAAACAGCTAAAATAGGATCCTCAGTGCTTTATGTATTCATCAAAAATATATTCAAAATTGTAGGAACTCAACATCCCCATTTTACAGGAGGCATATAAGAAATTAACACTGTCATTAAAAACAGTAGACATACAATATCTAATGGTTAATAATTTTCAGTGGTGAAATGACAATGTTTTATTAAATATTATACTTTAATATTCTATTATCTATATTATATCTTTATATTCTGTTTTTTTATTTGCTCTGTGCTTTGTGTGAAAGGTGCCAAGTCATATAAAACAGTACTATTAATCTACCTAAAATATATTAAATAATGTAAATCATGAAAGTGCTCTTACATGTATTCAGTGATTACCACAAGTAGTATAATATGCTAAAATAATATGTCTGTCTCATGAGTACTTTACTTTTGATATTTTAAGTACATTTTGCTGATAATAGTTCTATGTTGATGTACTTTTACATTATAATTTCAATTCAGGACTTTTACTTGTTATTGAGTAGCTTAATGCATTTACCAACAGTATTTCTACTTTTACTCAAGTAACTGATCTGAGTTCTTCCTGCACTACTGATGATTTTAATCGTATTCTAATGGCTTCCAAATGTAAAACAGTGAGAGTATGAATAATTCTGGCTGTGTGCCCATTTTTGCTTTGATGACATCAAATAATACATTAAACAATACTTAGTTGCTTCTTATAAATTACATCAGGCATAAGTTCTTTTTTAATATGTCAATATGTTTTACTGGTTCAGTCTAGTGTTTTTTTTTCCCGGGAACTCTGATTAAAACTACATTACCGATTCGAGGGAAATGTTATTACAGGAGACCCGGAAAATAACCTATTAAAAAAACAATGGTGCGTCTAATACAGTAATAACGCTAATAGAAGCGACGGTAGTTATGGTAATACAGGCTCACTTCTAATTGTTGAATAAGCGGCACTTTACTATTTTTCAAACATTTTTCCGACATGAATAGGTCGAATATTAATATGCGATTATACTTTGTGCTTTTATACTTCATAACAACAACCTATCTATCTATCTATCTATCTATCTATGACGTAATGCATAAAAATGTCATTTCGGAAAATACAGGTAGCCCATTTACTTAGGCATACTTGAAACCTAATGGAATTAGCACTAATAATAATAATAAACACAAATATTGGGGATACATTCAGTTTTGACGCCCAGTTTTACGTCGGTTCATTTTCAAAAACTGGAGAACGACAACGCAAAGTGTGTTTCTGTGGATCAACAAGTGGATTTCGCGGAGAATCTCAGCATGAGAAATATCCTGAAGAAAGTACATTGAACGATGTTTCATATATAATCTATTATTAAACCGCAGCTATTTCCCAGGATTCCGGAAAAGGGGGTCGTCTTGTCCCGGGATCTGATTCCTGCTAAAAAATACGAAACCATAATTCCGACGTAGCAACTTGGGTGGTTCCGATCGGTTCCGGAAGGCACGCGCATCACGAAACTCCAGGTATTCGCTGCGCCGCTGATGAGTCGAAACTAGCGCGCGTCCCCGCCCACCTGCCGCAGAAACCGACTAGAAAAGCTGCCGCAGCTCCCCCCACATTCAAGGTGCGGCTGAGGAACAGGTGCGTTGAGGACTAACAGGGTACACGCGAACTTAAAACCGACAAATTTACTTAGAAAACTACGGAATAAAATAAGAGATAACACAAGAAAAACTTACTTCGTCTTAAAAAACAAACAAACCGAACTTAATATAAAGTTTTGAGGAGTGCGGGGTTTATTCCGGAGCAGGTGGACGCTTTTGTTTGCCTTTTGTTGGGTTTTGAGGTCACTCGGTTGAAGAAATGGCCAACTCCGGTTTGCAAATTTTGGGATTCGCCCTGGCGCTGCTGGGATCGATCGGATTGATTATTGGCACCATCCTGCCCCAGTGGAAGATGTCCGCGTACGTCGGCGACAACATCATCACGGCCGTGGCCATGTACGAGGGGCTGTGGATGTCCTGCGCCTTCCAGAGCACAGGCCAGATCCAGTGTAAAGTCTACGACTCCATCCTGCAGCTCAACAGTAAGGAACCCAACTTTAAATGCATTTATTGTAGCAAAAAGTTCAAGTTAAGATGTTTTTGGTCTTATATAAGCTTATAAAAATGTTTAATGTTGCCTTTGGGGATGTTACTAAACCAACATAGGTGTTGTGTGTAGAGGCCTAATAAGAACCCTGGTGGATTGGATGGAACTTTACTTTTTTTTTTTTGTAGGTGACTCCACATGAAATTAAACACAGCCTGTATTCAGTAACTATGCCTTAAATCCAACTATTGTCTTCCTTTCATTTGTGATGTCACAACTATACTGCCTCCCCTCCCCCCACCCATTCAAATCAGTCAATCGGAGGAAAGGCTAATTATTCTTAAACAGACTCATCCAAAAAACATTTCTGAGCTACAGACAAGTTTAAACATGTGAAACTATATGATTTTTTTTTTCTCCTTAAAGCTACAACTATATATATATATATTGTTGGTATGAACTTTACAAAACAATGTGACCTTTAATGTGAGAAACCTACCAGGAAATGATGCAACAAAATGGCTTTGCACTTGTTACAGTGCAGATTTTTTTTCTTTTTTTTTTAAACTGTACAGCCTTTTTTCTTTTTCTTTTTTAATGACTGAACGGTTACAAGATTCCTGTGTCTTGGAATAACCGGTTCTGTCACTTATTAACTTTGCTTTATTTTTTTTCCTTCAAACCGTGCTCACCTGCACCTGTTCTGACTCGGGGTCAGAGATTATCTGGTAGAAGACATTCTTCTCCCTTTTAACATTGGGCTAATAATTCTCCCGTAGCCATTGTCCACTAAAAGCTCCTTCTCCTCCCAACCCCCATGCACCGTAGCATAGGATTTCTATCCGGCAGCATCGGGGAGTTGCAGGTTAAACGACACCTTGTGTGAGAAACTGTTTAGTCAACAAGTGTAGAAAAACCAGCCCCACAAAACCCTACAGGGCAAAACATTCAACTCAATTATGCAAGAACGTGAATGCAGCGTCTGGTTTCATTTTCCAAGGACAACACACATAATAAACAGGTTTAATGATTTCAGTATAGGCCTCACTTCTGGGCTGTGGGATGTAGAAAATGAGGGAAGTAAAGTGAAATGAACTGCAGGTTATTCAGTGGTAATCAAACAAATGAATAGGTTGGAACAGACTTTTTAAGCAATTCTATGTCTAAAGCACAATTGCAGGTAGAAATGTGTTTTGTAACCCTCTTTATGATCCGTTATCTCTTTTTAAAGCTGTCACTAAATGGGTCAATGGTGGCACGGTAGTTAATTCCTCTATAGTACATGATTCATATTAAACTGAGTGATAAGGCTGCCCTCGGGCATAAACTACCTGAAGGCTGTTAAAGTGCGCCAACACGTCCGATTTGGCGAGCTGGAAGTTCACGAACTGGCCATTTTCCTCTGAATTGTTCATTTGACTTCTCTTTTTCTCTATTGGATTTATCAAAACACTTGATAAAATATCTGCAGCACAATGCGCTTTATCGCCTCTTTAAACATGGACACAAACCAAGCTTTGATAAAACCTTGTGTGATTAAAGCTGCGGTCAGATACGGAGCACGATGTTAAACAAATAAAAACAGAAACGGCTCAGTATTTAGCAATACATGCCTTTTTTTTTCTTTGAAACAAAAATTGCACACTTGTAGTTTAAGAATAATACAGAAACTTTGTTTTGGGGGGGGAAGTGCGACTAGTACAATGATTCCTGTGAAGCCACAATGGACATTATCCATGATTGGACACAGAGGGCCTTGTCTTTCTTGGACGGGGGTTTCAAGCTCAGAAATGTCCACCTGCCGAAAAGCAGCGTCGAGAGTGGCTGTAGCTGGGAGTGTCTTCCTTATAATGAAACCTGAAACCTGGTTAGACCTGTTTCTAACTAGCACGCATCTCACACACACACACACACACACCCTCCCCCACCCCTCCTCCCGCGTTTCGCCGGGGCTTCCGGTTAGAGCCAGTTTCTGTGGAGCGTCGTTAGGGAGTGGCAACGAGACACAAGAGACAGAGGAGCCTCTGTTGTATATGATGTTTTTAAAACGTGGTGTCTTCTAAATACAAAAAAATGTACTTTGCACCAATAAATCCACATCCTTGATTCACCTCTTTGTTCATATTTTGCAGCCACTGTTAAATGTTTGTCACTCTAACTGATGACTTGACTGTTTTCCTCCCTCTCATCCAGGTGCCCTTCAGGCGACCCGCGCTCTCATGATTGTGAGCATCATCGTATCGATCGCTGGTTTGGGTGTAGCCTGCATGGGAATGAAGTGCACCAACTGTGGAGGAGATGACAAATCGCGCAAGTCCCGCATTGCCATGACTGGTGGCATCATCATTCTGATCGGAGGTAAACTATTAAACCTTTTTTAAAAAGTGTTTTACTCCTTTTCGCTGGATTCTCGACCGTTTCAGTGACGTTCTGTACTTTTCCACAGCTTTATGTGCCATTGTTGCCTGCTCTTGGTACGCCCACGACATCATCCAAGCCTTTTACAACCCCTTCACCCCTGTCAATACCAAGTAAGTACATGGGAGTTAAAGCAGGGAAAGTAAATATGTTGTCCTCTGTAGCGACACACGGTCACTTTACGAGACTTCATGTGATGTCACCCTGTGGTGTAACCCTATAAACTTAGCGGAATAGTTCAACTCTGTTGAAAAGGTTTACAAAAGAAATAAAAACATATCCTATCAACTAGCTTTATAGTCTGGGTGAATTTAATATTTCAAATTTATCAGAATAGAAACCAAAAAAGCATAGAAAACACAATCCCCCCTATGCCCCAGTTGGTCTTCACTTTTCAGACAAAATATCTCATCCACTAAAATTACCTTTTTATATTCATACACATTCAGATTAAGAACACAGCTGGACATAAACAGTGTCCAGTTGTAGTTACTTTATTAAAATATAAGATGGGAGGTTGCCAGGTAGAATAGAATTTCTTAATAAGGGAGCCATTAGATCAGGGTGCCAATATTGTTCTTCCAGCGTAGAAGGAAACGCTTGCAGACAATCGGAGACAAATGCCTTAGCATTGCTTGCTGCTTAGTGTGAGAGAACTCCTAAAATAGCAATGAGTAGACAGGGAGTGAGTCTTAACTAGAATTTCTGATATGATCTTGAAAAAGCTCTTTCAGAACCCCAGAAATGGGCATGTGTAATATCCAGTGTGTAAGCTATATTTTTGTTTTTGTCTTGGAGACAGGACTGTATCTGCTTATACATATTCACATGGAATAAAAGTACAATCACAAGACATGGAACTTATAATGTACAATATTCCTTATGTTTTGTTTAGCATTTTGATTGATGGAGGAATAAATGAGTGTTTATACCCATTGTATTTGCACTGTGGCATCCTGTACCTTCTTCCCAACCTCATCAGTATGTATTGAGTTTAGTTTATGTAGTGGGTCAGAGAAGATGTTTTGGGCTTGCTGTAATACTGTTTGTTTGTGATCATATTGCACTCATCTTCTTTTGTGACCCATGTCGACTTTTCTTTCCCCGAAGGTACGAGTTTGGCTCCGCCATCTTCATCGCCTGGGCCGGGGCCTTCCTGGTCGTAGTGGGAGGAGCCATGCTGGCGGCGTCCTGCCCGAAGAGCAAACCCTCTCCCAAGTACCCCATCTCCAGACCCCCCAGCAGCAAGGAGTACGTTTGAACAGGACAGGACTCTTGTTTTTAGAGGCTGAAGGAACACTTTAAACATTCAATCTAGTCCAGCTCAGAGATTGAAAAAGTTTTGTACTCCCGTGAGGTGATCAGTACCAGTTTCTATTTTCTTTTTATGTATTTTCATTTCTTTTAAGGCTATCCTGTGATGTTACTGTATGTTGTTTTTAACAAATGCATTAAACTTTTAAATGACGGCTGTTTACGTCACGAGAGAGCGAAACGTCCTCGTCCTGTCTGGAACTGCGATCAGTGCTTAGATTTGTATACTATGTCCTATAGTATCCACTTGACACCTGTGAAGCACTAAAGTTGAAACACCCATGATATTGCGTGACTTGATATGTATAAAACGTCTCACTTGTTGCAGGCTACAACGTACAGCGTGTTAGGATGTATAATGTGTATTTAGATTTGTTTGAATGCACGAAATACGAGTCCGATATGGGAACGGACAACTCTTAAACCCATTTATTACTGCTTAGGCTGAAATTCGTAGCACATCATCTGGCACCTGAGAAGCAGTTTGCTCCTGTTATGTCCATGTATTTGTGCCTTATTTATATGAACGAGACAAATGATTCAGTACCACTGTAGAGTAGATTTAATCAAGTGCCAGAGTGGATTGGTAACAATATAAATTCCAATATTCTGATTTCCTTTAACCAATGTGCCAATGTCGACCTGGTCTGTAATAATTATGGCTTGTGTGAATGGGCTTGGCTGATGCTGTTTTATTTTAACGGTTAGTTATAACAGCTGTTGCTGCACTCATCAGAGTTTCTGTTTTGTTTTTTTTACTGTTTGTGTTGTACATAAAAATAAAAGTGAAATATTTACAGTTTCTGGCTTGTGAAATGATTTAATGCAGGTGGAGGCTATAAGTATCAGTGTCAGTGCTGCTGACCTCTTGGCCAGGTCACCCTTGTAAAAGAGATCTTGATCTCAATGGGTGTATCACCTGGTTAAATAGAAAGGATACACACAAAATGGTTTCAGCATTAAGAAATACTTTGGCGGGCAAATGATTACACAAATTGAATTCACATTGTTGGGTTAGATTTTATTGTCCCTGAGGGGGAATCTAATGAACAACTTTTTTTTTTTGTGGAAACCTAAACGCGTCACAGAGACAACAATGAATAAAATAAAACTTTGGCACTCAGTGTGGCCTGTTGTTTAAAGAGGTTGCTGCAGGGGTCAGGCTCTTTCCTGCATTGAATGACCTGTACCTCCACCCTGAAGGCATTGGGTGATTCAGTGAGGGTGATGTCCTGTTGGATTGTGTTTGTGATGTGAGATGGCTCTGTAAAGTACAGACAGGTTGGGTGTAGGGAGACCGGTAATTTGGGTGGTGGTGTTGGTGATGCGGTTGATTTTAGCCCTGTTTGTTGTAGGTGAGAGTACTAGACCAGTGGTTCTCAAGCTTTGTCATGTTAAGAACCCTTAAAGTCCAAAAAACCTAGACCATGGACCCCATTTGATAAGTTTTGTGCTGAAAGATGTTTTAGTCCAGAAAGTGTAGAAAACCCAAGGCCAATATATAGGTTATATATGTATAGATTATAACTGCCAAAATCAGAAATAAAATAAACATATTTGTGTATTTTTCCCATTTATTTGATTATCCATTTAATTTGTTTTTTTAATGAATTAATTTATTTCTGTGCTTGTTCCCTCTATGGAATGGAATATAATCAATATGGAAAATAAATTTAAAATTAAATAAATTCATGTGCAAAGGGAAAATAATACACAAGCAACAGGAAATAAAACTATTTATTTATTTTTAACCATATAAATGGTCTACATACTGTCATTTTGTCACATACAAATGGAAATATAATGAAAATAAATTATTCCCCTTTTTTTCTGACATCCCTCTCAAGGACACCTCGGGGTCCCCGGACCCCACTTTGAGCACCACTGTGTCAGTGTGAAATATGCTTGCATTTCTTTTAAACAGAAACTTTGTCCCAGACTTTTCCACAACATTCAGTTTCACATGCGTGACAAAAGCACAGATGCACAATTAATAACCTGAGTCATGGCTGCATTCCATTTCCTCTGCAGGTTTACAGGACACCTAAATAGAACAGAGCAAGCGTTAATGCTGTTAAAAGTGTGCTCTCCTGCTCTGACAGATCAAATAACTTGCTGTGAACAAATGTCATTTTTGAACGTTTCCCCAAAAGACACATTCACATTTAGAAATGTTGATAACCAGACATGACAGCATGAGGTTAAACAGGTCATAAATACTGACACAATAATCCGACATCATCAGGGCCACATTTGTCTGGATGGAAGCCATCTTCCTTTACAAACAAGTAGACACCAACAAACAAAATGACAGTTGCTTTAGCTTTTATTGCCACCTTGTGGTGTATATGAGTAACTATTTTAGTTGAAGTAGATATGCATAATACATTTGTGTAGGACAATACAAAGTAATATTTCTCTACAGTGAAGCAATTGTCCTGTCTATTTACAGTCTCATGTAGATTCCCCTTGTCTTTCTGTGTCCTGAATGTATGATTCTTATTTATAATATTCATCCTTTCCTCCCCTCAGGTCAAAAAATCAGTAATAATGAGAAGGAATTCACTTTTAAGTGGCAAACTCTTCTGATCCCAAATTAACAATACAACCAAACAGAACAGGTCATTCTTAATTTCTTCCCTCCTCTCTTCCACTGAGAATTAAAATGCATGTTGCTTTTTAATCACAGTAAATCAAGGTATTGCAACACATTTTCATAAAAAAAAAAATCATCTCATCACCTTTTCGCTCACAATGCTCTATTTAAGTGGTCATTTTTTGAAAGGTTAAACCCTTAATGATTACTTCCTCAGAACGTATAAAGTACATCTTTCAACAATGGCGCTCTAAAACTTCACTTTTCAACCTCAGCAGTGCATGTCTGAATCACCACACAGCTTTATGTTCTTTAGCTTTTAATAGTTATTGAAGGAGCTTCAAATCAGAAAAAACACTCATCTTTAATTACATTATCTTCAATGCAGAGGTAAAATAGCAACAGATCCACATTTTATTTCATTTAAATCGATATTGGGACAAACCACCCAAACCCACAGCTTAATTTAAGTCACACAATATTACATTTGTTTCTCCAGAACATGGAATGATCTTGTGCTGTAACAGGCCTCATGCACTGACATTTTGAAATGAACGTTCACAAAGGAGCAGACTTTCAAATTGAGAACAGGTTGGAATTTCTCATATTACAATGCAGAACGTTTTCATAATTCTCCAAATCTGCATATTCCGGCTCTTGAAAGCTGTATGCTTTTCTTAAATAAAAACGTACAATGCTGATTCCTTCATGCATTCACCTACAATTTAAGAACGTTTGGCTTATTAGTCATTATGACAACAGTAAGCAGTGAAACATGTGCTTCACCCCTAATGTTTAGCCCTCAAAAGTCAATGCAACTTGTTGGGTAACAACTGGATGATTATTTCTGGACGGCAAGATTCTTGAAAACTGGAGAGGGAAAAAAAGTCATGTTTTAAACAAAAACAAAGTGGACAGTTTGATGATATGGGACCTTCACCTTAAGAATCTCACAATAGCATAAACATTCAAATGCACAACACGAGTTGCTTTTTCAGAAAGTGCAGTCTTTATGTTCATAGCGGCATCGGAAATCAAGATTGCTAAATGAATAATCAAAAATTTCAACTTTAACCAAAACTTACGAATGATGCAACCATTGCCAACATTAGCTAATTTTTTTTATTAGCTGTTAATGGTGTTAATGTGTACTGAACTGCAAATTGGCAAATTTGAGTAGTTCCTGCATGAGGCCAATTCAACCTTTATTGTAAATAATAAAAACCTAAAAAAAAAAAAAAAAAAAACATATCCTCCATATCAGATGTCGACAATGTAGCGAGAATCTTATTTACACATTTACAAAGATGCAAATTTGTAAGTTGGTTCTCTGAGGGTTTATTCAACAAACCAGATAGTTTTCTCTGCCCTGATGAGAGGGTGATGCAGTTGGAAAGCCGCCGGTGGGCTGTCACCAACCACACCGCCACCTTTCTAGTCTCTTCATACAGGAGGGCAGCAGGAGATGGACTAGACTTTAAATGAATTGAGTGTGAGGCACAGTTGGGCTTCAGAGGGTTTGAGAGGTGCTATGGGTATAAACAAAATCATAAAAAGACATAATAAAACTACTGAGACTGTTATTTAGGATCCTGAACCGTCTCTCTCCACTGCCACAGCTCCGCAATAACCTGAGGATTAAAAAAAAAAAAAAAAGAACGAACGTGTCAATTAACTTGGCTGTTGAACTTGATGTTCCAAACATGTGGTAGTGACAGAAAGACTACATTAAAAAAGGTACTTTCATGTAGTAAACCACTTCATGGTTTTTCAGCTGCTCTACATAAAGGGTCTCAATGCATTTAGCTCTACATTAGTCACTGTATTTAATGGGCTTTGGCACACCCTGCTGGTGATATTCAATAATGGACTAAAAAGATCCTGCATCAAGAGCCGTACCAATTGTTAGAATGGGGAATGCAACTAATACAATTCAAAACATGTTCTACTTTAGGCTATATATGAAACTGAGCTATTGGCTTTACTTTATAAAAAGCCTTTTTTACGGTTTGAAAATGCCAAATCATAGGTAAGCAGCTGTAAATTTCATAAATTAACATGTCTTGCTATAACTTAAAGATCAACTTTAGGTGGCAAGTTGATACAAAAATAAACTTAGAATATAAAGTTTCCTGATTAATTTGACAATGATCAGAACAGTATCAGAGGGAACCATAAAACTAATACTATACCTTGGGGTCTGTGATTCTATGGCCGTGCTTCGCAAAGTTCTCAAACTTGGTCTTCGATTTAGGTAGCACAACTCCCTGTAAAATGGAGAGAATTGTTATCAATGTGCAAATTCAATGTTCTTTCATCTTTTTCAGATGGAGGAAAATTGGAGATAAGAAATGTGTAGAAAGACCATAACACCAACCTTCTTCACTGCCTCCAACATCTTTGCTTTAATCTCAGGAACAGTTAAAGAGGCAGTTGGGGTTTTCGGTGACTTCTCACCCTTCCCTTTAGGTGTCTTTTCCTGTAATTAAATATTTTGGGTTTGTGTGTTAGCAACAATAGAAGGGATAATGCGAATAATATCTTTTTAAACTGGAGAAATTCAGTCACCTGCTTTTTGGCTGGAGTGCTGGGCTTTGGGCTCTTGCCATTCTGAGCTTGTTTGGCTTGTTTTGCTGGCGTTGGCTTGGCCTGTTGGAATTGGACAGCTGTTAATGAGTGGATACTGAGTTCATTCAGCTGCTACTAACAAGACTGTATGAAACAGCTGCTTACCTTAACAGGCGTTTCTTCTTCCTCGCTCTCCTCATCGTCTTCATCACTAAAAGAAAATTGAAAATACATTTTAACCTTAAATATATTTGAAAAGCAGAACTGTTGCATAATGCACTTGCAAGAAATGTTGGATTTTATTAATATGTTGATATTTAAATTCTATGAAGATCACTTCTGTATTTTCTAGCCTTATAGGAGACTGAAAATGTGTGAATGCTATGGTACACACACACACACACAATTTATATATCTGATGCAGCATGGAAGAAAGATGTAGACTCAAAACATATTTTAGCCCAAAAGAATTATGTCTCAATGTTTGTTTAATGCAAAGTTCATAAATTATACAAACATTACAGGAAAATGCAGATATAGATTTTTTTTCTGAACTGAATTTTAAAAACTACCCAATGAAGGTCTGAGTACAGAAACGCATCAGTAAATTCATCCTTTGCTAGTGATTGACAGCGTGTGGGAGTTCTTTTTTCTTGTTCCAGTGCTGCTTTTTTTGCCTCTCCTACACACCTCTCCCCTGCCTAGGTGCGCACAATGCCCTCTTTTGAACTGATTTTTTTTTTTTTTTTTTAAGAAGCGCAGAGGCAACATCACGTTGGAAAATAAGAGCCTCTTTGTTCTGCTGATGCCTGCTGGCAACAAGATGAAGGGACATGGGTTCATTTCCCGGCAGGACAGTGAAATGAACCTGTAGTGTGTCAGACTGAAGTACAAGAGTAAGAATTGACATTTTACATGACTTTACCTAAACAAACATCAAAAATAACAAGTCACAGCTTGCAGCCACCGTTAAAACTGTTTACATCTGCACTATTTTTGACACCTGTAATTGTTAATAAAATTTTGTTATGCATTGAACAATGTTTAGTGACATTGAGTATGCAATCAGGTGTAAACACTCACTCATCCTCATCGTCGTCATCGTCATCATCCTCGTCATCATCGTCCACCTCCATTTTTATTTTTTTCTGTAAAAAAGGGTCAAATGTGAGTTATGGTCACTTGAATTTTGACAAATTGAAACTGAAAACAACAAAGTCAAACAAACCTGAGATTTGCCAGCAGGGGAGGAGGAAGCAGTCCTTTTCTTTGTTGTTGGGACTTCCTCTTCTTCCTCCTCATCATCATCATCATCTTCATCAAAAGACTGATCAGCTTCCATCACTTTAAGAGGAATGTTAGGACAATATTTAAAATCTACCACCAAAGTGCTATTAAACTTTGACTTAAATCTAACAGAAACCACAGCAGTTACTCTGCAAAAACAGAAGTATACATAGTGTTTTGGGACAAGTTAAAACACATTTCCGTTCATGCAGAAATACTTACTGACGAGGTGCTGCCCACTGATATGGATTGGACCGGAACCTGCCTTCAGACGGAAGACTGCTGGGGGTGTGATTGTGAAGCCACCGAGACACACCTGCAACAAGCACTTGAGTGAGCAAACCACCTCCTGTGTCAGACTTTGCAATAGCTGCTCTTGATGAAATTGGAGTTCAATAGCAGCAGCATCGCAAAACGAGAGTAGCAAAACCAAACTAAAACTATTTGATGTGTGTGTGTGAGAGAGCTGATGGGAAAACAAGCACAATTTAGTTACTCACACTTGGCAGGGTCGACGGCCTGAGTGAAACTAGAGCTGCCTTGATTTTCTGACCCTCTACGTCTTGTCCTTCCACCTCCACCATGTGGAGTTCATCTTTGGTGGTGGGGTCCACGCAGGCCTGAAGAGAGAAAGAGACAATTAGCAACTTTGTTTTAATAAGTAGATGACTTGGCATAATAAAGCAACCAATGGCCAGAAAACATTATGCCACATTGAATTTGACCATTGAACAGAAAATGTCATAACTTTATGACATTAAATATTTGTATAAAACTTAAAAAAACAAGCATTTGTACTAAACTTTAGGAAATTCTTTGAAAGCATTCATGTCATATTGTGCTCATGAGAACACGACATTCACCCTAAAAGCATTGGGTCTCTGGTCAAGGCTTTCTCTGGCACAGAGGCATAACAGGTGTGTGCATGAGGAGTCTATTATTCTGCTAGACCAGGATGTTACATGTACATGTGGCCTCTGGCCAGGGGGATTATGCTGATATTTTCTAGTTCTGTTTCAACGTCAGTACATTTTGAGTCAAATTGTGTTTAATATTGAGCATGAGCAGGCAGTGCATAAATTGTCAGTTTTGACAACCTAACATTTGGTTTCACCATTTTAAATTGTGCCTAATTCACATTCGACTTGAGGAAAATGCTTTCCAAGGCAACTGCTAATCTCTGTGCCCAGTGGGTAGGATAATCATGTAATACATGTCCCCTTGTGATTGTCCAATATCCATTAAAACAAGTTTAACATGCTGATCAATCGCTTTTTCTTAGTGTATAAAAAAAAAGGTGCTCCGGATTCTTACCATCCTTAGATCTAGCTGATGTTCAAAGTCATCATCCTCAGGATTGAACACCACCTCCTTTCCTGATTCGAGCATACACCCTGGTGACAAGAATATTGTTAATAATCAGCAATTCATGTATAAGGACAGCAGCGGCTGAACAATATAAATACTGAGATTAAAAATCAGTGAGATTAGTTTTATTTGCTTAAGAAAAAAAAGCTACAAAATGAACAACCTTACTGCAGGAAATGTGAACCCTAGTGTGTTCTACCAAATGGACACAAGGGGGAGACACAGATATGAATATGTCCACATGGTTACCACAGGGAATTAAGTTTCATTTCTTTAGAATTATTACACTTAAATCTATGTGGTGCAAATTAACGATGGCAGATAAACAACTTAAACAATATTAATCCCATCATGGATTTTAATATGATTTAGGATGAGAGGAGTATTCAGCCTCTTCTATTTGAAAGATGGGACACATCACATGTGCGGGAAATAGGTTAGTCCTCCATTGGTGTGAATCAAATCAGAATATGCGACTCAGTTGATTCAGCAGTAGCCAGAATCCCATCTATGTTCGCACAATAAATCACCTCCATATCCAAATATAAAGCATGTATCAGACCCGTGAAGTGGTAACGCTACACCGATGAAACTGAATACAATCATGATAATATCTTTCCTCCGGGGACTGACCCCGAAATTATGACACGGCAGTTTAAATATGGTCCCTGCTTTATCCTACACGTACTTATTTTGTTATCCGAGTCTACAGTTTCTTCGTTTTCTTCAATATTGCGATTTTTTCAACAAAAAGTTATCTCGCGTGTGCGTCAATTTCTTTTCAAGATGTAATTTCGGGTTTAACCTGAACTACAATGAATTGGAGGCGGGGGCGCTGTGGAGCAAGTGAAACTCGAAATTGTGGAATTGTGCTGAGATAAAACACATTTAATTCCAAAAAACGCAACACTGGAGGAAACGAATACACTCTAAACTAACAGCCGTGGCTGTAAGGTAAGAATGGTTTTGTGCATGATATAGAAAGGATGAAACGTAAGGAGCCGGTATTTCATTTTTGCTTTGAGACTCTCCAGAACGCGCAGCCTGGAGCCACACGAGAGGCTATAGAATATAGTGCGCATTTAAAATGTTTTCATACGGAAGCCGCTACAATTATTTAAACGGTTAAAAAGACTACAAACTGACGTAAAGACCCGACGTAACGTAAAAAATAACGTAACGTTAACCTTAGGGGTCCAGGTCCACATCACCAGGAGCAAACCAGCGCGGTCCGCGTGTTTGAATCCACGTTGGAGACTTTTCTCAGCGAGTTAGAACCGTTCAGGTCAAACCGGGTCAGACTTCGGCTCAAAAGAACGGGTGACACTTCGTTTAAATGAACTGTGGCTGAAAATATAGAGTTCTTCACTTATGTCAGAAAGAAAAAGCTTAAATATCAACGTTGTTCGGAAAACACGAGCCGCCATGTTGATAGTGAAACACGTGTAGGGTGAAAAACGCTCTGAAGCTGCGGAATCAACCGGGACTCACTTAAAACTTCTGCTATGACAGGGATATATATAGGAAGACAGTATATTACACTTTAAACGCGTTGTCGACGAGAACAATACCTTCCACTATAGAGAGCTAAGTGCGGCTAAAATGAACCGTGAGGACAGGTACTGTTTAAACACCGTGAATTCACTGAGAAATTAACAAGTTTCCTCACCATAAAGAAACGTCTGTGGCGCCATTGGCTCCTCTTGTTCGTGTAACCCGTTCATTTGGGAATTTTCTTAAAGTCGGCAACCTGCTGCTAGCCTGCCGTGGACGAAATAACTACTACTAGTAACCACTAACCAACGTGGTTCTCTGCCTTCTTCTTCTTCCCGGTTAAATGTTGTTGAACAGAGGACCCACACGCTTCATAGCGCCATCTACTGGACCTTCAGGTGTAAGTGGACACGGCGACGTCCTTTATGTCGATATTTTACACTTTTTATTACCTTATTATATTGTATTGATTTTTTGAAAATGTATTCAATTTTATTGTATATAATATTTTATTACAAATATGTTTGTATTCCTCTTATCAATTTGATTCACTTTGTCTTTTTAGTCTAGCTTTTATTGAACCTAATTGTATTAATATTATTATTACTGTTATCATAATAGTTTGAAGCTATTTTGTTGATTTTTTTTTCTAAAATATTACTTTATGTAATTATTTTTTGTCCTGTATAGGTAAAGTATTTTTAAAAAATTAGTTTTCATTACTTATACATCATTGAAAATCACTTTAGTCTAGCATCAAAAACAAGAAGTAAATGCACACTTACACAACAAAAACAAAATTATATATATTGCACATATACATTTGCAATATATATAATTATATATACTATACTACTATATAATTCATCTGTATTTATGTATGCATATATGCATGCATGTAAACTCAACTCACTGTTCCTAATTTTTGTTTATATATATTTAATATATTTGGGAAATCCCAATATCATTTTGAGTGAAAATTAAGGTTTGAAATTAAATGTGTATATAGTGTGTATTATGTAATATGCATCTGTACTTATTCAAATTCATGTGCCATTTTTTTTTCTTATTCCAGGGACTGGGAAGGTACAAGAAAAAGTAAAACACAACTCAATTTAAGAATTCACATATTTATTCTTATGGCTTAGAATTAGTTGATTTTTCTATTAGTGAGATATAACAATTCCTTTCCGAACCAAGATATCAGACACCTGAGACTGGGATGTCACACAGATGTATACAGCAAAAAGAACAGTGATTCATATTTCAGTGCTTAAACTACTATAACCTCGTGAGTTTTCTATTCCACTGGTGCTTTCAAACACACCCTGACTCATAGGAAACCATCAATCTTCTTATTCTGGCCGTACTTGTACATCAGTGTGACATCACAGATTTGGTTTGGATGGAGGAGGCAGTGCCAGATGTTCACTAACACAGATGGAGCTGCCCTAAATGTCATCAGATGATCACATTCCAAAGCTGACATTCAGTGGTATTTCCCTGCGAGATTAAGAAACAAGGATTTCATGAGAATGTTGTGCCCAAGACTGCCTGATTCTTCCTAAATGACCAGTATGGTTGATCCATACACGTTTCACTGTCTTCAATGCAGCCATATTGGAGTCACACCATAGTCATGTTCACCCGCACAATTAAAAATACTGGTTTTATGATCACAAGCCTCTTCCTGATAAATTATTCAACATGTTAATTCTGCAGGCTCTTTGTCATGAAGTACGAAATGTAGGTTTCTCACAACATTTTTTTTTTTTTTTTTACAGTTTTTAACAGCACATTGATTTGACCACAAGAAGCAAAGCAGCAGGTGAAAATATAAAAGAATTAGTCCATTTCTTCTTTCTTTTCACTAACACCTAAGTTCCAACATAGAAAGACAGGCACACACACACAAACACATATACACACGATGCATGAAATCTGAAATAATTTCAAGATTGTATGACTATCTACTGAAAGCTTTAGACATACATACATACAAAGACTTTTAGACTCAGCAAGAAAGCGACAGCCCGGCCAACACAAAAGTACAGCGGCCACTGTAACAGTAAAACCAACACGTTAATTGAAATACTGTCAACCAAGATGCATGAGATCAATACAGAAGTCTGGCCAAATTCCCAAAACAAACACTTAAAGATGAATCAAAACCTCTTGCAAACACATGCAATTTTATTTTGGCAAGAAAGACATATTTTGGCAAAAGAAGAAGAAGAAGAAAAAAAACAAGTTCCGCTGGTTGAACATTAGCTCTTTGTTGGACAGGAGCAGCCCTGTAATGTACCAGCATCCTTTAACAAGCCAATCTTCAAGGCGGGACCAAGGGCGATGTGTTCACGTCCAAATCTGTCACATCAGTCACTTTGCATTGTGTAGTGCAACTTTACAGGAGGGTTAAAAGCCTTCCAGTCCAGTCGAGTCTTTGAGGGAAATGGATGTATTGCACATTATGCATCCACACACACACACACACACACACACACACACACACACACACACACACACACACACACACACACACACACACACAAACACACACACACACACACACACACACACACACACACACACACACACACACGCGTTCGCACCAAGCCCTCCCATTTTCTAGGCCTTTCCCTCCATTGGCTCCCTCCTTCTCCTACATCACATTCTCAAACAGCTGCATTGACTTCATCATGGTTTCATCCTGGGGAGAGAAGAAAAAGCAATCAGAATGGCACAACTGTGCAGTACTCTTGCGTATAGTAATGCACAGCCAGTTGTGTTGAGCAAGCAGTTTCCAGTTATGTATATTCTCAGCTATGTTCTCAGTTATGTATATTCCTATTGTTTAAATAGGTGCTTTCTGCATGGCCTCATTTAGACTTGGCAATATAAATAAAATGCACATTTTTGCAATTAATGTAGTGTTTAGATCATCTGCATTGACAGGTTTAATGTTATATTTGTTTTGTATGCATTAACTGAGGGATCCTACATGTAGGATGATACATACCTCCTGGCAGGCGATGACAAACTCCTCTAAAGTCACCACTCCATCTTTGTTTTTATCCATTTTCTGTGGAAAATCAGTACAACAGAACACAGTGTGAGTCAGTATCATTGAAGATGTGACAATTCTGTGGTGGAAACGTGTTCATTGTCAGCATGTGTTGCAAAAAACTGTGCACACTGTAGAACATACTGTCTTAAGAGACTTGCTATGGACCGAACTGTTTCTTAAAATAGGACTTGTCTCCTGCTTTGTTTGTATAAACTTGTTTTTCTATACTCTGTTTGAATTTGTATTTCATTTATCTACAACCCCCTACCCCTCAAAAGGATATGCCTTCTGTCAGGTCGCCATTGCAAATAAAAAAATGTTACTAATGTCTTAACTGGTTAAATAAATAAAAATTAAATAAATGAAATCACATGAAAACTGAAAATGAGTGTGCAAAGTGTCTTATAAAACTCGAGTTTCATTCAGAAAGTGTATGGTAAGAGTCAGGCTGTTGTAAAATAAGGAGTTTCACAGTTATTGCCTTTTAAAATAGATTAGTTGATTTGTGTTGGTTTTATTTGTTCTAAAATTTATATGAAACATGAATTTCCATTGAACTTATTTTTCCCTCCAATAATTTGCATGCCATACACCTGCCCTGTCTGCATACCATGCAATGAAAAAAGTCAAAAAGTCATGGAGACAGTCACTTTAAAGGTTAAGGTCTTTTAAGGTACATTTGTAATGAAATAATTCACATTTATCTACACAATATGTGACAAATTAAACAGTGGCTTCTAAACTTTATTTTTGAAAACTATCATCTGTGTTGCTTATTCTAAGATTACTTAAACATGGCCCATTTTAAATTGTATATTTATATAAGTGTTAGTTATGCATAAGCCAGACTGTTCATTTGGAGATATATTTCATATTTTGATGATTTTATATACTTGGTTATATACGTAGGTAAGTGTCTACAAACAACGATAGCCTATTTTACGAGTGTCAGTGAATGCGTCGTGCGTCTTGGCTGCAAAAAAGCAAAACAAAATGTCAGACTCAGACCACTGTAGTTGACTCCTTCCCCCTAGTTTCCCATTAATTCGCCCCCTCCACGCTAATTGGATTTGTCTACTGGGAGTTTTAAAAACTACTGAAGTGTCCGTGAATGCCTCATGATGTCACTCTGCCAGATTAATTTCAAGGTGATATGTGTGTGTATTTATAGCTGTCAGGTAAAATAGAGAGCAAGTCAAACCCAGTGCATTTAAACCACGCTGTTCTCCTCTTACATCTGACTGCAACGCACCTGATGATGATGAACGGATAATGAAGCGAGTTTACTAGCCTGACAGGATAAGGGCCAGTTAATATGACCCGTCTCTGCCGTGTGTTGAGTGCTAAACATGGAAAAAGGCAAAGTTCTTCACAAATTCCTTAACCTGGATTACTTTTTTTTCCCCTGTGGTGGGAAATGGACAAACGGACGACAGAAGGCTACAGACTGAGCAGCGACAACAGGTGAGTGAAGCTAATGAAGTTCTATTATGTCTCATTAAATCTGGTAATGAGACTGACAGCCTGCCAGGGTTTTAATGAGGATCAGTTCTGTTGGCTGGACAGAAGCTGCCTGCTTTAAAAAAAAAACAAAAAATATTCATCCTTATTAAAGAGTGAGTCGTGTATTTGATAAATGAAGAGACTATTTTTGACAAGAACAAAAACTCATGAAGATGTGTTTAAGCCATGTATCTACAGAGGGATGCATGCATTGCTTCTTTCTTTCTTCTTTAAAAAAAAAGAACAACAAAAATAAATGATAAGACGAACTGAAATGAATAGGGTCCCCTCAGTAAGTCAAATAATTAGGACAAGTACATTACAAAACCAAAGTGTACAAATAAATTAATACAAATTCTAATCAATCAAAACAACCAAATGTTGATTTTTTTTTTTATTTTATTATTGTTGAACAGCTGATATTAAGGCCTAGACTATTTTGGTTATCATTTACTTTTATTGTGTTAACAAAGAAACTCTCTATAAATGTTAGTTTAGAGAAAAATGTAAAATTGTACATTAATTTGAGAATAATCAAGTTTAAATTATAGACCACATCAGCCAGTCCACCACTATGAAACATTGAAACTGTTTTGGTAAATCAACATGTGACCATACTTTAAAACCTGATTTTTTTTTTTTTTTTTAATGACCTACTTGTCTAATGTTATTTTAGGCATTTAGTTTCACACTTAATTTAGGCGACCTTGATAAACGTGATCTCACTATAACAAGTATAAAACAGAAAAAGGTTGCAGACTGTCCTGAAGGTGCTGAAACATTTGAAACATCTGAACAAGCTTGTCTGATGGACTAGTTTCACTGTATGCGTTTTTTTTAGACACACAGAGGTCCTTTACTCAATAAGTGGCCCTGCATTTATGGATAGGATTGAATTATTTTACAGCTGTGAATTTCTAAAATAACCATATCCAACCCTGCATGTCGCTTTACCAAAAATGCTGACTTTGACTTGACTCATCTGTTATTAATAATTAGGTTAGTGAATTAACCTGAAAAAAGGCGTCCACGTGCTGCTGTGGGACGTCTCCCTTTAGCGCAGGGTAGGTGTACTTTCCCATCATGTCGTAAATGGCCCTCACAATCTCAGTCATTTCCTGAAAGAAGAAAAGAAGATGCAGCTGAGACGCAGGCTGCAGATGACGCATGAAGACATTTAGAGGATTAAGCACGGCCTCACCTCTCTGTTTATGTAGCCGTCTCTATTAATGTCATATAGGTGAAACGTCCACTCCAGCTTTTCCCTCAGTGTTCCCCGCAGCAGTATAGACAAGCCCACCACAAAGTCCTGGAGATGGAACCGAACAGAGCGACGGGATGAATACAGAAAGCATCATCGCACAGGACAGTGAAGAGATCTATGACATTTTGCATTTAAAAAAGAAAACTTTCTTGTTACCTTAAACTTAATGGAGCCATTGTTTGTGGTGTCAAATGCGTTGAAAAGATAATGTGCGTACATGCTTGCATCTGCAACACAGAAAACACAAATACGTGGTTGCTTATTTAAAAAAAAAAGAAATCAGAGCTTCTTCACAGAAAGTTTTGCACTTTACCTCCATGAGGAAAAAACTGTGCATAGATGTGTTTAAACGTTTCCTCGTTTACCACTCCGCTTGGACATTCCTGAGTGGAGAGGGGGGGGGGGGGGGGGGGGGGGGGGGGGGGAGGAGATGATGAATTAAGGTTATTGTATCCTGTGATGGGATTGTCCTTTTTCAGTTTGTTGGAAGAAATGAACTAGCAGGATGTGCAGGCTGTGGTTGTTTTAGAGTGTGATTACATTCTTGAAACCACGGTAGAGAATCTGCAGCTCCGATTTACTGAAGTTAGTCTGAGCTTCCAGTTGATCAAGACCCTCAGGCCTGTGGCACACCGTCGTCATCTCCAGCTCATCGTCTATTTTATCTACAGGGGAAAGAAGGGGAGAGTGAGAATTGTAGAGTAATAAGAGATACATGAATCATGTTAAGACTCCAGTTAATACTGCTCTTCCCAGTCTTTACGAACATGAAAACTCTAACAAAGAGAAAAGGAACGACTGTGAAGCTTGGAGATGTTAAGTCAACACGAATCGTATCGAAAGTCTGATTAGACGGCAGAAAAAGAAGCGATGCATGCGCTTGATAAATTGGATTTCCCTTTAGGAGTTGAGGAATCGTCTGAATGGCAACACGGCACTAGGTATCGGGTGCTGTGGAGATGGATGGTGGTTATTGATGTGAACAGATGGCTCCATTGGGCAAGTGTTTGTCAGTGCGTTAGCCTCCACGGGGCAATACTAACAGCCTGACATCTAACATGAACAAATGGAGGAAAAAAAGAGCACTCTGTTAGCCTTTTATTGGGCTTTTAATACACAACTACAGCCGTGTACCGGAGTAACAGATGAAACATATTTACACAATGAAGCATGTACTCATTTGTGGCTGGTGGACTGATTTATACTGTATTATCTACTATGAGTGGATGGATTATTTTATCATTAAACTGCCAAACTGCACAATGAAAGCTGGTCAATAATTCTCATGACTTGACAAACATACAGGCAAGTCTAAACAATCTCTATTGCAGCCATGTAAAGCACCAACTGGCTTAGTCAGACTCGAAGAAAAGCATTGACTCATTCATCTCGACCCATTTATCAGCTCTATTGGCTGCAACACAGCATCTTGTAATCCTATTATTATTATTATTATAGCATTTGTGGAAGAATAATCGCTTCAACTTTTCAATTATCTTAATGTGCATCAATTGGATCATATTAGTTATTAAGTTTCAGTTTTAAAAAAATGCAAAATCAATCTTGAAGTTATCAGAACACCATTTACCCCTGCACATGTTTAATAAGATTAAACATGTTCTCAAGGCTACTTTAAGAACATATAAAGTCTTAGTGAAGCTATAACTGTATGCTAATTTTGAAAATGATGATCAAATGACAAGTGACCGATCTTTTATAACACTAACAATTACCCAGAGATACTATGACAACAGGTTTATCTTATGTGTATTTTCTGAAGGCTTGTGGTTAATTAATGAATGGTTTTATTTTGCTTTAAAGTGAAAAGGAAAAATCTAAACCCCAAGACTTGTAGTTGCTTATCCTGTACTGATAACTGTAATTTATTATCTAAACATGGGTAGATTATGTATTGCTCTATCTCACCCCTCCGTCTTTCCCTACCTCTTGTTGTCATGGAGACAGACATCCATGATAAATGTTAGCAGTGCCTTTGATGCTGAATGAACTGCTAAAAAAAAGGCCATACACTATTTTGTAGATATTTTTTTTTTCACTGCACGAAAAACACGGGAGCAGAGGTGTTGTCTGCCGCATCTGCGTATTCTCTCTCTGCCAGTGCTGCTTTCCTGTGAACGCAATGGTGTGATCGGAAACGGTTATGATAAAAACATGAAGGTGAGAGAAGGAAACAGGCAGACGTATTGATGAGAGGAGGGGGTGAGAGAAAGAAGGGGGTGGCAGAGTGTGAAGGACAAAAAAGTGAGGAGCGAAACAGCTCATGGTAGAAGAAGGATAACGCAGTATGTTTGCAGGACATAAAAAAGGTAACACAGCTATAGAAACATGAGAACGGAACATAATAGTATTGATTTTGAATTCCAATATTACTTACTAAACATGTGACCACATTTAATTTATTGATGCACTGTAAAACCGTAACCTTAAAAGTTTACGGTAATTAACTGGCAGCAATTATCCAGAAAGCTACTGTAATTTCTTTTTACAGTAGAAGTACTGAAAATCCATTATATGGATTTGTATTTACAGTATTGGGTGATTAATTGTAGGCTACAATAAAATCAATTACATAACGTGATTTCAATTGTGTCACAGAATTGGGTCATAATACAGTAATTCTGACTAGTGGGATTTACTACAGTAATTTTTCACTGCTGTGATTTTCTACAGTAACTACTTGTAAGTACAACTGTTTTACTGTAAAAATATACAGCAATCTATTGTAATGACTTTCTACAGTAACATTACATTATTTCAGGCAGTAATTAACTGCAGATTTTACAGGAAGGTTTTACAGTCTAATACAAATCTTACTAAAATGACGAAATAAGCAGAAACGATAGAACCAGTCAGGGAAACTGCAGATTCTCCAACACCACCTGACTGAATATAAAATATGAATATAAAAAATTCAGCAGCTGCTCTGCAAAAAAAATGGCAGCGTTCGCAGCGTTGAGGTGTTACATGATGAAGTGATGGTGATTCACACTGGTTTACATAAACATTATGAGTAACAACAGGTTGTATTCAGTGTGTGTTTCTGGTATTAAGGCCAAGCGTCACCATAAAATGATTCACCAGAGAGATCACAAGTCCACAACTAACAATTGATGTCCCAATATGCATTTTTTTTTGGATTTTGGCATTTTTTTTTTTTTGGCTCTTTCATCCTTTCCTCTTACAATTATTCCAAGTAACGATAAAGTAATAGTTTGACATCTTGTGAAACAAGCAGTGGTGGATAGTAACTAAGTACACTTATTTAAGGTATTGTACTTTGTACTTCACTTGATTATTTCTCTCTGATGGTACTTTATGCTTCCGCTACATTTCAGAGGAAAACATTGTACTTCTCCACTACATTTATCTGACATCTTTAGCTACTTTTTAGATGAAATGTTGATATTGTACATAAAATGAATACACTTAAACATTCTTTAATCTATATTCTTAAATTGTGACATATTATGATGTAGTAAGATTATTACTCATCTCCTATAATTAATGCTCCACATTGATAAAAGTAAGTAAATCACTAAATTCATCATAGGCTATTCACTTTATTTCAACCCTCAGACTATGGGGATCCTGGAGGAGATTGCTGCCCTTCCAGTCATGCACACATTGTCCCTAATTGGTTGATTCTTGTTAATTGTGACTTATTTGGAGCTTTTTGTTGTACAAATTGAAGGAGCTGCCTGGATAACATTTCTCTGGGATTACACTATGATCACATGTGACAGGCAGAAGAAGAACTGCCCGCTTTAAATCAGTTTATTCCCTTTCTAGCAGAGAGTCAGATGGTGTCTGGATAGTGAGGATGAAAGTGGAGCCATCAGCTGGTGAGGTTCATTTAGCATAAACACTTTAATCAGGGTGGAAAGGGCTACTTGGCTCTGCCCAAAAGTAATAAAATCTGACTGCCAGCAGCTTTAAAGCTCAGCAATTACCACACAGTATTTAGTTTGTTCAGTTCTGTGACTTCCTGGAGTTCCTGGTAGTTGCCTTGTAACTTATTTGATGAAACTCCAGGAAGTCACTGCACCCTGGAAAAAAAATAGTCCCAGCACAAATGCACAATTGCTGAAAAAATATCTGTTTTGGAAAAGATTTGAATGGATTTTGCAGTTGTATAAATATCTGCCTCAGACTTATTTTTATCTAGATCTATATCTCTTTGGGTTTTGTGCAGCTGCAATACTTAATTTCCTTTCTGGGATCAATAATGTCTCATCTATCCAGCCTTATCTTATCGCCAAAGCGGGGTGACGTCTGTGCATTTTCAATGGCTTTTGAAAAAGCTTTCAACAGAGCGGGGAACAATATTCCATCTCGTCCTGGTGGAAAACCAGTTCCTCATGTCTAATGTCAGGGAGTTTACTGCTTGGATAGTAAGTGCGTCTACTTTTATCTCTGCCTCGCGCTGCTGTAAATTCATCACCATTCGTCCTGGCTGAGTATCGCTCACACCCACCTCTTATGCCCCTTCAACCCAGTCTCCATGACAACAGGCTTCTCAAGCATAAGGCTGGGGAGAGGTAAGATATGTGAGCTGCGTGTTAATTCACACACCGACTCTCGCCCACTCACTCACACGTCCAATCGGGCACCAACGCAAAAACACACACTTAATCACAGAGTCTGGAGCTGTGATTTATTTTTTATTTTTTCTAGTTATTTTGCAAGGGCACCCTCCTCCTACTGTAATCTATCTGTTGTGATTAACAGCACATGTTATGCCTCGCACCTGCAGCGTCAGTGGAGGACTCGAATTGCCTGATCCATCACAGTTCTGAGTGAATATTTATCAATTTCCATTTAAAAACATAGATTCTTCTATTTTTTCCTCCCCCCATACTTCTATACACACACACACAAAGCAATCTAAAGGTATAAGGCTGATCATCTTTTAATGTTCTTTAACTGACTTTCTTTTTCTAGTTAAATAATTTAGTTGCTCCACAGAAGGGTAAACAAATACCAGCTAAATCTTATTGCTCATCTTAAAATGCGCTTGTAGTTACTAAAGCATATTATGAACTCCCATTGGTGGGAAATTATTATTCAAATGTTTATGTCGTTTCCGTTGTTCTTTTGTCTCCTCTCCATCCGTTTCTGGCTAACGTTGACGTACCTCTAGATGGTCTCCTCCTCTGCTTGGTTTGCATGGTCAAAGTGCCCACCACTGCACCCATGTTGTCACCGTGGAAACCAGTCCGGTCAAAGAACCCACTTAGTAGTAGTAGTCCTCTATTTATTTTTGTACGATTCTTTTTTTTTTTCTCAGCCTTGTCGCTCTGTCTTTCTCTCCCTCCACAGCCCTTGTGTCTTAAAGGGGCTCAGCCCCCTGTTCCTCCTTCTCTCTGTGGTTTTCAGTCACTGGGAGACGACCATCTTCTTTGAGCTGATGCTCTTGGATTTCTGATCTCTTCCTACCAAACACACTCGCGCACACAATCTGCTCCTGCCTCCCTGCGCCACTCCCTCCATTCTGTGCCTCACTCCACTCATCTGTCAGCCTTTCCCCCCTCTTTTGAGATCCCCGTTGTGGAGCGCCGGTACCTGATGCCGCACTCAGGATAATAACACGAGCCACTGTGATCAGGTGAAGGGCATTTAAAGCCGACCCATGTCTCTGCTACACATTCTATCTCAGCTGTCTGTTCGTATTTTCTCCTCTTTTATTCATTACTCATCTCATTACTGACCTTGCATACAGTAAACACTCAACTCAACCTGATGATAAATGACAACTTCAGTCCAGTACCACTTCAATTCATATTCTGCTCCCTGAAGTGTGGTTTGTACCATAATGAGCATGTAGATATGTAGATTTGTTAGAATACATTATATTTGATATATAAATGTAATTTAAAAAGGGTAGTTGTTTTAAGTTATGGCTTCAGCCTATACCTTTTTCATCATTTTCCATTCTTATGTTTTCTACTTAATATATATGTATACATTGTGGATTTGATAGAGAAGACTGAAATAAATTATTAACTTGTGTGTGTGTGATTCACTACAGTAACATACGCATACGGTTCTCTTTATAGAAATGTATTAGGATGCTGTTTACAGCACTTTAATGTTGAGGACAACAAATAATTTACCAAAACACTGTATATTGGTACAAACAGGAAATGGTTTCAATGAGCGGAGCAGCGTCAGTTTAAGGAAATTGGACTGTATGCATTGGCACATATAAAGCAGTAGGAGTGGGTGAGGTTTATTTCTCTTCATAGGCAGAGCATTAAAAGCAAATGGGGTTGTTGAGCAGAAGTGAGTGTTTATGCAACCAGCTAATGTGCTAAAATGTATCTCGGATATTAGTGTAGTACATCTTCGCATGTGATATATCATCTGCATCACTTGCCAAATAAAAAAAGAAGTGATTCACCACTTGAAGATTAAAATTCACATTTACTGACTCTACAGAAAGACGTTTACAGCCATAAAGAGGCTGATTTTTAGTCTGCGAGGTGCAAGCAAAGTGATTGAGTGAAACATAAAAAAGCATGTGAATGTCTTCTTAAATATTCCATTGGCCCCAGACCAGAAATATAAATGCTTTCTCCGCTTCACTCCTTCTTTTGTGTGTGTGTGTGTGTGTGTGTGTGTGATGGCTTCAGAAAACCTCTCTTAGTTTAAAAAATTCATGGGCGGCCATTTTTCTACACCTTTCAGCTTTTCTGTTTCTTGAAAGTTGCGTTCTGTGTCTTGTCGGTTACAGTTACGGTTACTGTAACCGACGAGAACACAGCCGATGAGAAGGTATGACATCACAACTTAAACTCCAGTCATTCATATATTGAATAATATTGGAATTTCATTCTCTCATAGTTATGTAAGCCTGTTTATCTAAGCTGTTTGCATAGAATAGCAAAGAACTGCAGTATGCAGGTCATTGCCATTAACTTAAGGTAGGTGTGTGTATGTCCGTGTGTGTGTGTGTGTGTCCGTGTCCAACTTAACATGCACTGATTAATTAAAAAAAACTCATGCATAATTCTGATATTAAACACTTTTCTCCCACTAGGTTTCTCCCTACCTTTCACACATTAAACACACCAAAATAGTGTTAACTTACCTTCCAGCATGTATACTTTATTTGCACTCATGTAATTCATTCATTTCCCTGCATTTTAACATTAAATATTCATTACTTTTGCCTCCTGTAAGAGGGGGAAAAAAAACATGCGCAGTTACTTCACTTCAGACTGGAAAGAAAAAATAAAAATTCCATGTGCTATCGCAGATGTTTAAACAAACTTTGCCCTCCTCCCTGTACAAATAAAAAAAAATACCCCCTCTGACATTTTCATCAACACACACGCATACAAACTTGCAGATGGAGAGTTTAGAGGTCCTATCTCTGTACTTTTCTGGGTTTTACTTGAAGTTTTGATACCTATAACATGATATATTTGCAATTTAAAGTATAAAGATTCAACTCAATTTTACAGTGCTCTCAAGTGCCTCCTGGAGCACTAGAAAGCACAGGTTGTTTTTGGTCTTTCATAAATATTCATGAGTCTCTCTTCTGATTGTCTGATATATATATTTTTTTTGTCTGAAAAAAGACAGTGAACCTCTACAGGTGGTTGGAGCCACTCCATGACCTCATAGAGTCAAGGAAGTACTATTTTTAAATCCAGGCTGTGTACACTTCTATTTCCTCGGTGCATGGGAGTTATATAATCTTATCTAAAGTAAGTGGGGAATAAAAAAAAAAGAGTGGCTATTTGCATGATATGTGATCTTATTCAACTATAGAAAACTGTTGTAATTCCCTTGACAGATATTTGCCATCTGGAACTGCCTTTAATATCAGCCTGCAAAGTGATAAGCGCCACTGATTTTTATCATCTCTTCATCATCTTCTCACCACTTTATGAGCTACACACGTCAGCTCAGCACTACTAACTCACAAGACTCCCTCATCAAACTGTTAATGTTGCAGGCACTAATGAAAAGATCAGTGATCAGTCCACAAAATAAGAGAATCCAGAGAATATGTTTTGAACACAGTATTTCTGAAATAACATTTCTGAAGCTGATGACAACCAAGACTGTATCCTCTTGTATCTGACTGCAACCGGTACAAAGGATCAATAAATAAAACGTGGAAGAGGTAGATAAAAAAAGAAAAATGAATTTGGTTTCCCTCTGCATGAGATACAAATCAGGCCTGATATTACTTCTCTATTTTTTCATACCAAAATATTTTATCTCTAATTCTCATTTTCATCACCATATAGTTCCTCTCTTATCTACACAGTTCACATTAGAACTAAGTGCACATATCTATATGTACAGCCTGTATAGCACACTATTGTACCCATGAATTATGGTTATATTGCACAGTATCATCTCCCATTTTTGTTTTCCAATACGATTTTCCATTGTAGCTCCTTATCTTTTCATACAGGGCCATTTCTGGTGTGACATAACATACAATAGAAGCTGTGGTTGTGCTGGGAGGCAGCTGGGCTGACACCCACACTAGTCACTTTTTGATGGTATATGAATTCATCCATCATCATCATCATCTGTCGCAGCACAGACTTTTTCCCTTGGCACAGCTACTTGAATAGCATCTTTGCCCTCCTCATGTTCAGAGCTAATGTCATCTGAGTTATCGTCGTCCCTCTGCTGCTCTATTTCTGCTTCTGAATTATCAGTTTCAGAACTTTGAGGGAAACATGATACTCAACTTCAGCTCCTTCAGTTTCATTTTACTGTCATCAAACGTTACTGTTATTATAACCCACCACCTCCCTATATATACATACACACACTACCGGTCAAAAGTTTGAGAACACCTTGATTTTTCAGTTTTCATTAAAATTGTCATAGTTTAATGTGTCATCTAACAGATGGTGATCTGACAGCCCAGAGGTACGATGTGGATTATGTTGCTGTAGGATGAACTCCTGAATAACTAGGTCTAGGTCATGGGGTTCTGCTTACCTCTAGAGCTCTAGCCAGCAAAACTTGTGGCACTTGTAGGAAATGTTTGGATCACTTAACAACTTTCCACACTTTAAGTCCATTACTTATCCATAAGGTATTCATTGGAATTAAACTGCATAAATATCAATAAAAATGTAAAAATGTGCGTTCTAAAACATGCGTGTGTGTGTGTGTGTGTCTGAGTAAAGCCAAAATCCTTATAATAATTTTTATTTCAGTGCAGTGGGAACACTACATTTTATATCCTAAATAAAAATGTAAAGAGTGATTATTTGACTGAAAATTAAGAAAAATGAATATTAGGCTGTTTTTAAAGAATTTGCAGTGTCTGAGTATTTTACAAGCTCATATATTTACTGTATATACTGAAGAATCTTTCGGATTAGCTTCACTCATGTTTTTAAACACACTGCTCATATTTTGAATGTGTGTGTGTGTCTTGTAGAAATCTGTTTATGAAAATACACCGAAAAAAAGAATCTCCACCATCTCTGTGGAGATCAACAGCAACTCTTAGCAATTTTGAAATGTTGACACATCATTAGCAGGCAGTTGAAAGCTTAACTGCGTGAAAAGAATAAATTTAGATAGAAATCAGGTGAACAAAAATGGCAAAAATGACTAGTTTCAGCCTTAATATTTATATTTTCAGCCTTCGCTATAGTGATTTGACACTAGTGTCAAAAATATTCATACTTTTGACTTGGTTATTCGTTTCAAGAAGAGGAATGGGGGAGAAAAACAGAGCAAACCAAAATCTTATGTCAGTTTTTCTTTTTTTTCATGTATTGGGAACTGCCTGTGGATAGTGGAGAGCCTGGAGTAAAAGTATTCTATTCCCCACTTACACATGAGTGAGCTCATGGAGTCCATGCCGCATAGAGCTATACAAGACAAATACACTTTAATTATTAATTATATTTAGGCAAACCAGAAAGCAGCTTTTCACTCATGTTGTCGTACACAGCCAACAACTGGAGAAGCTTTTCCCCTGTGTTCAAAGTCTAAGGAGTCTGATACAAGTCAGCATTGTAAATGAATTTAGATGTAACTGATCCTTATAATGATGGTGCTGGTTATACATTGGTTAGTTCAGACCACCTGGACAGTCGCAACTTCTTTTTAACACTATAAATGTCTTTCTTTACTGCCTTAAGTGAATTCACGGTTTTCTCCATTTTTTTTTATAAGTGTGTAATGTTACTATTTGAACTACAGATGGCAGCAGAGTACAATAATTCCTGATACAATCCACTGTGTCGCCATTGCAAGCTCATTTGATTCTTTATTGAATACAACACAAGCACGAATGGGTCCAGAGAAAATCGAGCTCCCTCTCCATAAACGACCTTACTGATCAGTGCATCAACAATACTAAGTGGGGAAATCACGGGTTGAATGTCAGATAGTACAACAATGAGGCCGGAGAGAATTAATGTGGAGAATAAAACACGCTGAGAGTGAGGAGGCTCGAGATAAAAATAAATCTAGAAGAAGGCAGTTACATAAAAGTGAGTAGTGAGGTGATGTAAAAAATTAAAAGCAGAGACACACACTGTCAGCTCTGATCCACCGCTTTCACAGCCATGGAAAATGTGGAAGAGAATGAAGGGAAAGTAGAGAGTTTCTTTCAGGGAGGACAGTTCACAAATGCATGGTAATGCTTGGTAATTCATGCTCATAGTAGAGGTATAGTAGAAGTGCATAGGTCATAGATATGAATCGGCCTCTGGAAGAAGATGGGAGTCTTGCTGCAAGGTTATGCACATGCGTAAGAGGACATGTGTGACTTGTAATAGCAAAGGACGAGTGCAGCAGAGAGGGTGCAAAAGAATGGCAGAACATTTCTCTAAATGCACATTTACTCACCATATTAGTCTAAAAGAATTCAAGATGTTGCTAAAGGTCACGTTCCACAATCTCTTTACTCTATTTAGAGTGATCAACCTTAGCCTATAATAATATTCTACTGAGCTAATGTTAATAATTTAGCATAATCTTTAATATTCACTCTCATATTCCATTCTGTAATTGAATTTGTATTGATGCCAACCATATGTTTAATGTTAATACCTGTAGTAATTACAGTATAACTGCAAAGGAGTAGCCTATAGCTCTACATTACACATGCTTATAAGTATCGACAGTAGATACAATACAATTTACAGCACAGTACCATTAATATTGAACATTGCATGACAAATATGCAATATGCATCCCTCTGATGCTTACTACACAAAACAGCCCAAAAAGTTGAACTCTGTGATGCAAAACAGGGGTCAGAAAAGATCTTATTTATGCAATAAATGAATTGCATCCCTTAGTTTTTCAGTTATTCTTCTATCAAACATCAAAAATCCTTATTTTGTTTTATTCCCTTTATTACATTTTAAATAGAACTATTTTTTTTATCACTACCCCTTTAATGCATAACATGGATCTCAACTGGCCCTGTATTCATGGCTGAGTGTTTCTTTGCTATATCTTTGAAAAAATTGTAGTATTCCTGGTATTCATTAAACGTCTTATTTTTAATCGCCACAAATCCTTATTTTTTATTTTTACTTCCTTAATTGACTAACAAACATTGGATTTCTTCAGAAGTGTTGACTACATTGCTTTTGCACAAATGATGCATGTAAGTGTAGTTTTATAGTTGTGTAAATAAATTGTGCATTAAAGTGTTAACAATTTTTAATTAAGAGATTGGTCGCATAGTTCTGAATATGCAATCAAGCATCCTTGTCTTCCAATCTGCAATTCAGACACAACTCAAGAATAATCAGCCATACACCCACAAATGAAACTAGCTTTGACTGTCGCTCAGTAATTGTTCATAAAACGAAGTAGTTAATGAAGTGGCTTGTTCCAAAACTCCCCTGTGTTTTCAGCTCATCTCTGATAACACAACAGCAGGCTTCACACACCGTGAATCATTCTCAGTCGTCTCATAGACCACAGCAGAAAAATACTGTAAAATACAACATAAATCAAGACTTGGGGACAAAAACAATACATTAGCCACTGACTCACTCGGTTTATGGCCTTAGGCATAGCAGCCCTGTTTCTCCGACGCTGGCACCCTGCAGCCTGGGATGTTTAAAGGTCTGCAGATGCATATACATGCCACTGAATTTGCAAGTAGAGTGTTTTAAAGGTGAACAAGCCACGTTTCATGGTTCATGTCACCGCGTGCAGGCGACTATGCATAAACCAAAACTTCTGGAGATACAGTACGTGTGCCGCGAGACTGGGGACTTACATTTTTCAATCTGACATGCTCGCGTGTGTAAATGCTGTTTGTGAATGCATATTTTCATGTCTTCTCCCATGCATAGGATAGCAATCCACTGCTCTGGGACATGATTAGGAATGAATTGTTTAGAGAAAGGTTTCAATTTGGAACGCGACCACAGCCACAGTAGCAGAATTAAAATGATAATCCATAAACTGACTGCATTGTAACAAACTCTTTCTCTTCAACTGTTTGAATATTTTATGGTATATTATTATCCCCAAAGAATATGCCCAACATGACGCAACAGAAACAGCAAAACAGTAATTAGAGAAATATCTTTGTTAATGTTTATTCTTGAGTCTCCATCAGAAAGATGTTAAATTGAACTTTATGGTCCACTCTGAAGCTTAGTGTTTGGGTACAGAGTTTTAATTGTGTTTAAATGTCCTTTTTATAATGTGTTTGTCTTAATGCTATTAATGTTTTATGTAAAGCACTTTGAATTGTCTTGTTGTTAATGTGTGATACAAATAACTTATTATCCCAAATCCCCTGATACAGCTACAGCATTGAGTTTTATGCATATATATCATGAGAACACCACTATAACACTAAAGTATTTTTATCTGTAGTAAACACTGTTACTGTTACAGCATCAATATATATCATGAATATTCACATCATAAATACAACGAAAAAATAGTTTAATATAATATCAGTGTAGGGCTGCAACTAACTACTATTAGTTACTAATTTAGATTTGAGCTGTTTGTGTGATTATTTAATTGGGTTCTTTAAAATCTCCTTTTAAAATATTATAAAAACATATATATTCATGTTCTGTAATGATCCTCAGTGTAATTTCTATGATTTTGCATGGACAAATAATTCATCTTTGAAATCTTATAGTCTTAATCATTGAACTTCACATTGTGGATATTTAAGCTTAATTTTTAATTGCTTAAATGTTTTTTTTCCTGATTTGGGTCAGTTTGGTCACAATGTTATTTATTTTTTTTCATTCTACCTGTATTTGCTCTGTCACATCAACATGAACTGTACACTTCTGTAGTTACCTCGCATGTTGTAGATTTCTTTTGATACCAGGTTGAAGCACATAACCTTTGTGGTAGTAGAGATAGTCAATATTTATTATCTTTTATAGCAGGAAAACTGAAAAATAGGCCTGCGGCTTAAATAGATAAACATGATTCACATTTTGAAACCTGTCCAAACTTAATCATATTTTTCTCTCAAATCAGCAGTCCAAATTTACAAAAAATCCCACAGTGGGCTGAAGTACAGTATTATCATCATCAATAGGCGCCATCCTACACAATTTAATATTTTTGGGTGGAGGCACCTAATTAACTCAGTGACATTCAATTATGGAATTAAATTAACACACGGCCTCTGTGGCACCCAAAGCACAAGTATCTTAACTTTAAGAGAAAGGTCAATACCACGTGGGTTATGCGCAGCCCTTCAGTTTTAAGACACTATAGATATGTGGCTGCATTCCATGACCTAAATTATCAACCCATGAGTAGGATGAATTATTTCTAGAAGAGCACAGAAAGCTGACTAAGCTGCAGGTTCAGAACACTTCACTCTCAGCTATTTTTTTCTTTTCATTTCATCATGGTAGCAGTTTTTTTGCTTGTTTGTTTTTTTGCATTAAAATTAGTAAGTAAAGTTTATTTGTATAGCACCTTTTGCAGATACAAAAAGTGCTAAACATTTAGAACAAAGGCAACATTTTAAAAACTATAAATATATAGAAAAATGTCAGTGAAAAGATAGTTGCAACAACAGATGAACGGTTTGTCTCTCTTTATGCTTTAAGAAATCTATTCATGGCTGTCGATGTGGTCACAGCTGGTTTGGAGCAAGATAGTAAAAGTATCCAAACAATTCTGGTCAGAAAACAAGAGGACGAAACTTGAAATACAAATCATAGAAAAGGGGCATGGGTTTGACATATATCGCTGAAAGTTGGGAGTCTAAATTAATCTAATTGAAGCATTTCCTGTGCACTCACAGACATATACCATAAATTAGTTTCTAGTTTGGTAGTCTATGAATGAGGCATCGGTATGTTTTATCTAACAAGACCTTCATATTAAACCACCTCATAGGTCATTTTCCACCACACACTCCAGGATGACCCATGGGTGCAGGCTCGTTTATCATTCCTGACTGACTTGCAGCTGCAAGAATCGGTGACTCAGCGTTTGTTTGTTGTTACTAAGGTGAAAGTTACTTTTAAATAGGATGAAATACTGAAGAGGAAAAAACAATAGCCAGGGTGTGTACCACAAAGATTATGAACATGACGAAGAGGAGTGTAGCACCAAGTGGGCTTGAACAGATGTTCCATAACCTTATCTTTACGCTTTTGAAGGTGATGGGTGTGGTACCTAATTTAGATCCTATGGCTCCAAGCATTTACCAAATAAACCAAAAAATCAGTTTTAATGACATGGCTACAGGAAGCCACAGAACAACTGTATCTATTGCATAGCCAGCTACCCCTTCCTTTCTAACACCCATGATGATAGATTACCGCAAGTAAATATACACTTAATACAAAAACAAACAATTGTAACTTCCTTGACATATTGCCTCCTGACAAACTCCTACACTCCGTTGGGTGTTTTTTGCATGTGTGCATGCATCAACTGTGGAATTATGAGCTTCAAACTGTGAGTGAAACCACTTTCAGAAGCCACAAAAATCTCCAGTAATAAAAAATACAAAAAGGTTGGTAAAGATACGCACAATTTTGTGCAACAGAAATATCTTGCCCTCTTTTTCTCAAGGGCTCCTGAGGGCTCTAATCTTATCTGGTTCATGTGGCCTGATGGCTCGATATAGCTGCCACCACCGGCACATTACCGACCGCAGTAAATCCTACTATACCAGTGTCCAAGATTCAGACAGACAGATGTTTTGATGTCCTCGTGGTCATGGTTTCATAACGTTCTCTGACTGGCAGGAGAATCTGTGTTGCATCCCCACATCAAACTTATATTTGATGTGCATCAACTGCATCGCGGCAGACGATGGCTTTTAAACGCTGAAAAACTGCCACTGCAGCGGCTCAGTGTTTTTGCTCAAGGCCGATGTGACGGGAAACACGGGTGTTGATGAATCGACTGCACTTTGGCTGCTGTGGTAAGTGAGTCTTGACCTTGACCACATGGCTGCACCAGCTGTTGCGGAACAAATATCAGAATGCATCAGCTCACGCTGACCCATTTTATGAAGGAAAGATACTGTCCTAATGATAAAAGTTGAGGAGTGAAGGTGCAATGACTTTATGACTTTTTAAACACAAAACCCATATTCTTTTACAGGGGAATAATACTGGATTTAAGCTAATATAGAAGAATATTAGTATTCATTAAATGCTGTCACACAACCACAATAAGTTTATGTGAATGCATTAGTGAAAGATGTTACATGTCTCTTTTTAGATAAAAAAAAAGCTACAGTACCTTTTGTGAGGGTTCCTGAGACCAATCTCTGCAGAGATTGGATTAATTTGATCACCCCCTGCCTGCAGCGGCTGGTACAGCCAGCCATCCTTCCTCCAATATATAAGGTTTGAGCTTGATAGTGTCCTTTTCAGAAGATGATAATATAGTCCGGGTGCTGATCCCTATAGCAAAGGAGATTCTGCCTCAGTAGTTTTTTGATATGACATCTTATGGTCCTTTAACAGGGTCCTTGTGGAGGGGAAAAAAAAGTGAGAACTGAGATGATTAATCAGTCACCTGCATTTAAGCTGCACGTTTTTTTGTGCAGCTTGAATGCAACACGATGTATATTTACTCACAAAAATCGTTCCTCCACACAGTTGCACCTGAGTAGCAGCTCACTTAGGTACTCAGTCAGAAACAAATGCTTACACACCAAAAGACACACAGTGTGATGAAGTTCCTAGGCAAAATCCAGACCTGTGTGTGAGGATGGAAAAAAAAAAAAGTTCTACAAACTAAAATCAGGCAGAGGGTGAATTATTAAATGGACTCCAAGCATAGAACATGAAGATCAGGAAGTTCTGTTTGTCCAAGAAAAAAGAAGAAAAAGAAGAGAGCTTCGTCCAGTTCCTTCCTCCTCCTGTATGTAGCTATTTCTCAGATGGCTCTTTTCCTTCTTCTCCTCTTGGTCTCATCTTCTGTCTTGTGTAAATGTGAGGTGGCAGTTTTTTTTTTTTTTTCTTTGAGGTTTTTCTGTGGACTGCAGTGGGAGCCCTGCTGCTGTGGTGTGTGGAGCTCTGCTCTGGCGCTCTCCGTGGATCTGTACTGCAGAGAGCGACGGCAGCCACCACTGTACCCGCCCTCCCTCCTCTCTGCCCCCTCCTCCTGTCTGATGCGTTTTCTTACCTTTTTCTAGAGCCTACACTGTTGCATTATCTATGATCCGGTTCTCAAAAAAAAAAAAAGTGGCCGGTTTAAGAAGGTAGAAAAGCAGGTTAATGTGGCTGCTCCATGGTTTGCTCTAAAGTAACCGAGTACATTTACCACTCAAGTTGTCCAAAAAGCAGTGTGTAGTTGGGATCACGTTTCATATGTCTGAGTTGAATGATTTATTTTTTCCCTTGAAGCTACTCTCATGGTTTATTTTCAGTTAAAATGTGTGTATTGGAGCTTATTTTTGTTCTTCTTTCCTCTCCCATTAATCATCTCATGAACCTTCACATTTATCTGGTGAATCATTGGAGGGGCTTGACCCTTAGGTTGGGAACAGTAATTTGCTACTTACACATTGATCAATATTAAAAACATCATTGTAATTTATAATGTATCAGTAGGATGGAATCCGTATCTCCACTTTAGTAATGGTACTTTAATTACATTTAGCATTTTGTACTTTTACTTAATTAGAATTTTTAATGGATTATTATTACATTAGTATATTATCGTTACTAGTAAAGGATTTGAATGCTTCTTTCACCGCTGTCAAGATGCACTCTGGTTTCCATTTAACAATTACATCTTCTCCCCCATTATGATTACAAATGCAAATTGTTTTCATTTTCCGGCACTTTAAATTCTAACTGCAGCTGTGCAAAGATGCAGTATTATCACAATATGTCCTCCCCATGGAGGCAATGTTACAGCCGAGTAAAACATCAATAAGTGCAGACTTATGAAGTGACTGTAAAATGATTTCTCAAACCAAAAATCATAAGGGGCAGAAAACTGCAACCCAGACTTTTCTTTTTTTTTTCTTTTTTTTTAAACCATGAACATTTAACTTTCGTTTTTGCAGGACAAAAGACAATGCAATGAATAAAATAGGAAGTAAAGAACATGACAAATAAACACACAAATAATAAACAAAATTTAGTTTGGTAGTGTGTGTGTAATAGTAATTTAGTTTGGTAGTGTGTGTTGTGCATTGTAATTTGTGATGAAATGTGAAACTATGGAATATGGAGATGAGGAGAGTCTGGGAGGATTTTTCTGAAATGTACTGCTTAGCATATATAAACTTATACAATGAGTATTGATTAGTTCACAACTAAACAATGATGAATATTTATATTACATGTCACAATATAAACGTACACAAATAGTAATGAACTATGGTATTGTGATATTTGGTTATATGATTATATCAGACCAGTGCTATTTCAGCCATAATTATAATGTATTTTATCTTCTACATACTCATATAGAAAAGTAATTAATGTTACAGAGCCACATTTGCGCTGTTTCAAGGATAAAACATGAGAATCTGCTCTTACTAAAAAGAAAATGATAAAACACGCTGATGAGCCTGATGAGTCTCCTTCATAAAAATCTGAATATCAAGGTAATTGAGCAGTCTGTGGCAGCAGGTGTTGTTTTCAGCTGGTTTAATGATATTGTGCTGCCATGTGACGTCAAGTAAATCACAAGTAATAAGGAATCTTTTCCCTCAGGAAACAGTTGATCTCTCCACAAGTTTCTCTTGTGTCACATGTGGAAATCCTAAGATCAAACAAGATATTATTGAACAGTCATGAATAGTCTCTATGGCTGAAATCAGGCAAATGAGAATTTGCTCCCACGTCTGAGTTCCAGTATAAAAAGATAATGGACAGAAAAAAAATGCTCTATTTAAAAAGAAATGCACTGTTGCACACGGGTGATTCTGGAAGAATATCAGTCTTCAGTAATAGTATGAGTCATCATCATCATTCTCATCTGTACAGCTTTATCCTGAATGCACACGTTTGTCACTATGGTGATCCGACATCCATCAGAATTGAGGAATTGCTGAAATAGAAGCAGAAAGTGCCAAATCCACATAGGTGATCGGCCATAAACGCACACGTCTACTCTGTCACCGAGTGGCTCTGAGACACGTTATGTAAGCCTGCAGTTTGCTTGCAGTTTGGAGACAGAGCTTTTTGTTTCTCACTCAGATGAACTGGAGAAGTGCTCTGGGAGAGCATGACGCAGTGCTTCCTCCCCTTCACCCTCTGTCTTGTCTATATTTAATGCTTTTAGGTTCTATTTATCTCCTTCAAGTCACAATCGTCAAATTATTGCCAAAGGTCTACATTCTACTTCTGTTCTAAATGTTATTTAAAAAAAACAAAAAAAAAACAGCGAGAGGACGAGCGTGGCTTTCGTGACTTGAGGTGGCTGTTCACACAATCCTGTTTATATCCCGGGAGGGGAGCACTTTACTCGGAGAGCTGCAGAGTAAAAATAGCAGCAGAGAGGAAGACACACTGTCAAAAAGAGTATAAACATGTACATGATATTAGTAATGACTGCAATGAGGTAAAAGAGTGGCTATAAATCAGATACAATGGGTTTTCAACTTAAAAAAAAAAAAACTGTCAAAATGCTTAAGCAACAGAAAATCTATCAATATGTATTAATATGGAAAAAAAGTAACTGGCTGGAATTTCCGTTTGTTCACTTATCAACTGCCTTGAAGGTCAGAGGGAGTCTTGTAAATGTCAACAGGCAAACAACCTGAATAATTCACTGGTCTAATTTCTACCTCACTTCTTTGATCTTTTGTCTATGTCATTGTCAAGTTTACCCAAAAAATAATTATTGGCCCATTGTGCCAATCGCAAAAATGAATGACTCCCTAAATCTCTTTCAACAAAACCAACCAGTCAAATGCGATCATCTAATGCAAGGGTGTGAAACTCACTTTCCTCAATATGATTTACCTCAAAGGGACGATTGTAAAGATCGTATAAATGTATCTACACAGTAAAAATCCTCAGTATTAATATAACACTTAAAACTTAATTTTAACGCTAGTAATGTTATAAATAACTGTTATATCAACACATATCATATTGCATAACTGCATCCCCATTCATAATAGTTAATGAATTTATGAATTATATAATTAATGAATTAATCATAATGAATAATTCATTAATTCGTTTTTTAATAAAATAAAAAAACATATGCCAATGCAGAAATGAATCTTTAATTGTTTTGATTTTAATGTCTGATTTTTTTTTTTTAAATATTGCAGAAAAACTTGTATAATGATCCCTAATATCTAGAGACTCATACAAGAATATGATTATAACCACTATTAACAGTTTTATTATTTTTTCAAAAATTGGAATCCATGGTTCTGCCTTGCTATGTGATTATTAAACATAACAAATATATTTATATCTAACAGAGACAAATGAGAAGAAAAAATGGTAACCTTCCTGTTTTAAACAACCTTCGTGGGCAAACCAAAATAGATTTTGGATTTAACGAGGTGCACTTGAACGCACCTTGAAGTCGTACAAAGGAGACATGGCCAGCCTGTCTCCGGTAGGTTCAAACATTTATTCGCTTTTCGATCTTTTGATAAACGGCACAAGTCTGTGCAAGCTCTCGAGGGGCCACAGGAAATGAGGCGAAGGGCCAGATCTGACCCGCCGGCCTTGAGAGTGTCACATGTGATCTAATGAACACTGGCTTTTGTTCATAGCAACATATTTCTGCCCTTGTGATGACAGGAAGGATAAATTAAAAATTCACATTTTTTTCACCCCATAATAACATTGATACTGTGTCCCATTCATTTTTAATGACACCGACCCACTTTGCTTTGAAAGTTAGACCCAGAGCAAACGGAGTGAAGTGTCACATTTTCCGTTTCCCTCCCCAAACCACAAAAGTTGGCCGTTCATTTTTGTCGGTACAGAAGCTGCTGCTGAAGCACACAGCTGACCCCTGCAGCAGCAGCGAGTTGCCTCCCACACTCGGATGTTAAATCTGTCAAGCCCCGGCGCCGAGCATGTTCACACAAATCTGCTGCTGGATCTCCAGACAGGGATTTTAGCAGTCATCTGAACACGGAGTGATCAGAAGTGACAGGAACAGTGGGAGGCTGAGGAGCTGAGATATCTGGCGGCGCGAGGCGATGCCAACAGCTGCTTTATTACTCGCCCCAAACACAAACTCACACTCCCGTCAGGAAGAAAAACACACAGAGAGAGCACAAACGCAATCTTTTTTGTAAATACACAGAATCTGCTGCTGAAAACTTCAAAGCAGATTAAGTTGAAGCATATCAGTGCACATAGTCAAATGGTTACATGTGATCACTATACGATAACATACTGTCACCCTATTAAAATAATGGCCTAAGTCTAATTTCTGGCCTATATCATCTCTAGAGGATGCTGCCACATCCCCTTAATGCTGAGTTGAAAGGATTATACTCTATGTCCTATAGGACAATGGACATTTTACTGAGGCCATTTTATTTTCTGCCTCAGTCAAAGTATTTTATTCTTTACGATAAAATGCCTGGCTTGGGCAATTTAACAAGCTTTCATAATGGCGTCTGCTTCAAGAATGGTGCAGAAGAAGCTCTAAACATGATTTTTGAATCAATTTCTACTGGTGAGTGATAAAGGGTTTAGGCTATAAGGTTTTATAGTAAATAGGTGAATATATTCTAAAGTTATAGTCTAAATTTCAAAAGTTATATATTAATAATTTAATATAAAGCGCTGTGCATATCAACAAATTCAATAAATATGTACCCAAATATAAAGAAAAATATAAGGAATTTCCAGGATCTTCAGTCCATCAGTCACATTAGAATGACTTAAAATGGGCCTGAATCACTTTATTCTTTAATGTTACATAAGTGAAACAGTGTTCTATGTATGTCCAGTCATTCCTTGTCAAGGCCTTTTTGATTGAAAAAATAATATTAATTCATTAATAATCTCAGCATTTGATAGTTTTTTTTGTTTTCTCAAAAACTTGAAAAAATGACATAGGCCATTGTTTTAATAGGGTTACGATATATATGATTGTTCTTGGAAAAATTATGATTGTACTTGTAAGCAAGTAATAGTTTTGAGGGTATATGCAGCACTTGCAAAAAGAACTTTTTTAATGGCAGCCATATTGACATTAGATAGTAGGTGAACTAATTGGCACATAACACAAAGTGCAGCTTAGGCTGAGTTTTGCAGATATTTGGATATAAATCAAAAGCATTAGACAAATAATTAGGTGTTAGATACCAAAGATTCCAAAAGTCACCCATGTCATTTGAAATGAGCTTTTGAAACCTTGCAAATGATAAATCGTAACATCAGTAAAACTTCTGTTTGGTCGAGTTCTGCACTGCTACAAAATAGGACAGGGTTTGCATACAGAAGATGGATGTTATTGCATTGTGTTGCAGCGGAGTTGAAGGTGTAGCATCACAGCGTTTTGAGCTCAAAGAGGCTGCACGAATCCTGCGGATTAGAAATGACTCACAAAATGGAAATGACTTGACTGAACAGCTCTTTCATTCGCTCGTGTTAAGTCTGACCAATTTGCAAACCTAAACAAAATTCGCTCCCTGTGCAACCTGCGGAAGGAATTCGTTAAATTATCCATGGCAACTGCTGTCCTGTTCAGGTCCGCCGGGGACAATTAACACACAGGACTTGACAAACGGCAGCCAGCACTCCAATCAAATACAGTGGCAGTATTTACAACAGCATAATGCAGGCTCAAAAAGCTGTAGAGAAACCAATAACAGTTTTTTTTTTTTGCACCTCAACACCCACCTTACCTCCTACACAGTTGCATAATGTAGAAATATATTAAAAACAAAAGTGTTGGCACATTTACATAACAAAAAATGAAAAAATAAATTTAAGTTCACAAGATGGTGATGACTGATGATTCATTTTGAGAAAAAACAATTTTAGAATAAGCAAACTCATTTCCTTAGACAATAGATGGATAATGAATCCTCCTTCAGTCCTCATGAACTGTTTCTTCTTTGCCTTCACTGTGCACAATAATTAAATTCAATTTAGACACCCAAGTACTCAAAACCCAACATTTATGACGTGATGCTGCTACAATGTCCTATACCGGACACTCCCAAACATCATGCATGTTGCCTGCATTGCCTGTGCAGAAATATCATCAGGTATTATGGACTATAATTATCTACTATCTATATTATCTACAAAAGCCATTACTCTTCAAAGCATTTTTTCCTTGAAACCATACATAGAGAAAGGTGTCAAAATAATCTTTCTCTAAGTACTAGTTGATACTGCCATCTGGTGGATATCCAGTGTTTGTCTTGCTGTGTTTGATAAAGGCTGCAGTAATTCCCCTTGGGGACGCCACAGGCCCACATATCTTTTGTGAGTGAAAAATGCAACAGGTGTCCGTTCACCCAGGGAGGTCGAACCTATTCACATCTATGAAGGCCAACAGCTGTGAAAAGGCAACTGTTCCAGCGTTTCCGTCGGCAGATAAAAACCCACTGGGGAGGGAAATGACACAAGTTTATTTAACAGTTTGCAAACTGGATATTTTGTCCAAGAGAAGACGGAGCCACTGCAAACCATCTAAAAATGCTTTGGAGCCTCCTCCAATGCACAAAATGCACAAAAACCTGCACTTTTTAATAACATCCATAAACCTTTCCCTATTTGTCCCGATTTTCCTTTCTCTTGGTTTGACCCTGCATTTTATTTGAACAATTTTCCTTCTGTGGCCTAATTATCTACCTTGTATCTACATCTATGTGGTTATCTGGTTAAATTGACTGTGCTCCATTATACTAATCATAAATTATAATTATAAACACAATGCACTATTGACATTTAGATAAACCTGTCACTCTCTGTACAGCAGGTGGGATTTTATCACACAGACACATAAGATAAGATGCGGTAATGTAAGAGTCAACAGAGATAACCACAATGAAAAGGAGAGGCTCGATATCAGAGATCACAGGAGAGAGTGCGGCCACCAGGCTTTATATAAATAATGGGATGCTCTGAATATTGAATTAGCACTCTTATGAGCCGCTGACACGTATTCATAACACATGACGCATGCTTTGTGGCTCCAGCGTGTATCTGTGCATCTTTTAACTTGGCTTTAATATCATCAAAAAGCGCATTTCGGTCCTATTATGTATAGCCAGAGAGAAGGCCACCACGTGACTCGATTATCTTGATTTTCCACGTTATACCTTTTTGTTATCTTTTCTTTTGTGATTCCCGGGTTCAGTGGCAGCTCACTATTTGACGTCAAACAATATGAAGCATAGAATCGGAGCTGATTAGGTTTAATGGGTAGAGAGTATTCATGAAAGACACTTGCTGCTGCTGCACTGAGACAGTTGTTTGCAATTATTAAAGCATTTTAGACCAGCACTAATATATTCAGTTATTATGTATTATTTATATGTACTTTTTGTACTAGATATACATAAGTGATAATATATCTGACACATTCATTGTCATTTTTGATACTATTATGTACAGATTGAAATTCAAAAGCTAAAAGACAGATTTGTTGTATTTCCTTTTGGCAACCAAGTGATGACGTTATCGATCATTTTACATGTTCTTTATTGTGTATATTTCAATACAACTAATGCATGCAAACGAATACATTGCATTAACGCATGCAATGTATTGCCACTAACGCTAAATTGCAAACCTCTCTGCTCATTTTATAGGAGGTAGATGTCAAAATATTCAAATGGATTTTCAGAAATGTTTATTTTACGTGATCTGTCTATTGTGAAATAATTAAAATTGCATGGTCGACAGTTTAGTGTGAGAATCATGAAACGCTGATGCAGAACGAATGACATGATCTTGTTGGCTAAATTAGATATAATCACATTACTCATTGCTTTTGTAACTAATTGATGACCAATTATCATACATGTTAAAAAAAAAAAAAAAAAAAATTTTTACAATATTTTACATTCATGAAATATCCAGCAAAGAATCCAAAGTTAGTTTTTAGCCTTTATTCTACTAGAAAGAAAATATACGTTTCAGGTATAATAATTATTATATATTTTAATGTATAAATTAATACAATACATGTTTAAAACAATACATTTTGTAATATTAGTGTAGACCATGGTTGAATTTGGCTAGTGGTAGAAGTAGGTTTATAAGTTGGCATCGTTGTTGTTACTCATCATGCAAATGAATGAAGTCTGAAAACATCAGAAGAGGCTTCATCAGGTTTTTGGAGGGTTGCTGATTGCATTGTGATTTAGAACTTATGCGCCATGTAAACATCTAATTTCTTTTACTTTGGATTTCCATGTCCTCACAAAGTCCTAGATGGTTAGTACGGTAATATCCAGCGATGGAGCCTCCTCTGATGGATTCCAACAGCTTTCATAGAGGCAACTGCATTTCCTGCTGTCATGTGTGCCTGCACATGCAACATTCCCTCTCTACAATGTGCTTGTGATGTGCTGGTAAGCAACATCAGGAACAAAAAAATGCATCCGTCTTAGTTCACAGCACTCATCTGCACAAAACAATCTATACATTATTAGCATTTTGGTCACACAAGTCTTCGATTTTATGTCACTAGGTAGCTGTTTGCTTGATAACTTCCAGTTTCAGACATTAATGAATATAAGTGACCTAACGTCGCCTCCTCAGCAGCATCCTCTCTCCTACAGGGTTGAATCAAGTCAGCACATCAAAGTTTACCTTATCTTTTCACAGACAATGCTCAGCAATTATTAACATGCAAATTATTCAAGAAAAAAACATTACCAGTCCTCAATATACAATACAGTATCTGCAATTTATAGATGGTCTGTATGCAAAAGTAGAGTTTGAGATTGATACTGATTAATAATAATACATGTGTATAAAAGATTTAATAATGAATAGAAAATACATATAATTGAACAAATGCTACAATAGATACATTTAATACAAAATAATAAATAAAAAATATTTTCTTTTTTATACATGAGTATATTAGTTATTATATAACAATTCATACATGTACTTGCAAGATGAAATTAAACCAATATAATTTTACATGTCATTACATCTTTCATTGTGCTTTCAATCTAATTTTACAGTATAATCTTTCAGCTGACATTAGTTGTTTACCATTCTGATTATTATTATTATTAAGTCTTGACCAGTTGCAGTTAAATACTGGAAGTATTTTGGCTTGGGACAGTCACACATATATGCACATGCACTGCACATGTCAAATTCAACCCGCTAGTCACTTATTCACTGTCATTGGCAAGGTGAAGGGGGCAGAAAATAAACAATTTGCTAACTTTTAACCACGAGTGTCTCCATGCAGCTTTCTGGGAAACTTACTGAGTCATCTATTTATTCCACTCAGCTCTGCTCTGCCTATTCTTCAATTGGATTTTTTATTGTCTGCTCCTTATGTGTTCCATAAACAGATTTTATTCACAGCGAAACATTTTCTTCATCAGGGTGTCTATTTAAACTGGAGGCTTTTTTAAAATTTAAGCTGAGTTGCAAATAAAACATGTGATAGTTTATCAGTGTCGCCGATCTTGACAGTTTGCCTTAAGTATCAGTTCAGTGTTGATTTTAAGACATAAAAACAGTATAGGTTCTTAATAAATGCCCACCTATGTGTGTTATAAACAGTTCTTTCCCAAAATCCAACACATTAAAAAAATGTTGCGTTACATTCATGATGTTGGAGCTTGAGTTTTGCACAAATTAAATAATAATTTTTGGCACTATATGCCGAACATCAAACCAATAGTGTAAATGATAAACTAATGTGGTGCTGCGAGCAGTGGAGCGAGTTTGTAATTCACAATATTTTGCTGCCGGTCTACACTCCAGTCGTGGAACACTGGATCCATGGCATTTCAACTTGGCTCATCAGGGATGCCGTTTCTGCTGTGTGCAGTGAGGCTCTCCAGCTCCGTTTCTTTCTTAACTGTATCCGTATATTCCTCAGACTGTTGGGAAACCCTTTGCCCGTTAGTAAAGGCCAACCGAGTGAGCTGCAGCTTTCTGCGAGGCAGTCCTCTGCAGCGGAGCAGCTCTCCATACGCCCTGCGGAAATCCCGGTTGAGGGCTGGATACAGGATGGGGTTGAGGGCTGAGTTAAAATAGCCCAGCCACAGGACCACGGAGTGAAGTGTATTTGGGGGGTTTGGTTTTTCCTTCATGCCCATGGAGATGAAGAATGTGAAGTAGGGGAACCAGCAGATGACAAAAGCCCCCAGAACGGCCGCCAGGGTCACTGTGGCTTTGTGCTCTCGGGCTATGGCTGCGGTTGATGCCGAGCGAGCGAATGACGGCGTGGCAGCACGAATGCGCCGCACCTGTAGGGGTTGGTTGAGAGAAGGTTAGACACAGTAAAGAGACGTGGCCACTGTGGTCATTCATTTATCTGCTCTAAAAAGCGATACACTACAAATTAAATTTCTTGAATGTTAGTTTAATGTTTTGCTAAATTGCTGCTCACTAATATGAAATCATATTTTGTCCTGATTATCAGGACATTAGCCTGCAAGAAGTAACCTAATGCACATCTTAAAATTAAAGTGCTTATGATTTAGTGGCATCTAACAGCAGGGGTCACCAATCCTGGTCCAGAAGGGCCGGTGTGGGTGCAGGTTTTTGACCCCTGATCTAGATCTACAGGTTGCTGATTCAACACGTTCTCATCCCAGCATCTGATACGGATGTAAAAGGTAAAGTTAAAGTCATTATGTAGTTTGTTTTTTTTTTTTTTTTGAGGTTTTAAAAAAATATTTCAGCTGCAACAGTTTTTTTTAAAAACCAGGACAAGACACAAGTTCCACAGCTTTAAGGTCTAATTAGGTTAAGGCACAAAATACACTTTACGGAAAGATCATTGTTTGGCTAAAATGATCAGGGGAAACCCAGTGTGTTGAAAAATAATGACATTTTTCTATTCCTGTCCACTCCGTAACTACTGCTGAATACTACATACTGTGCCTTAAATAGGACATATCATACTTTTCAGTTGTTTATACATTGTTAGGATGTCGATGGGACACCTATATTAAGCATGATCAAAGTTCCAGAACTTGTGGAAAATGCATGTAAAATACTCCCTGGAATTCAAAAGTCGGAGCTTCACTCTGCTCTGGATTCACTATTGAACTGAAGTCAGATCACATCAGATCAGCTTGGCCAGATACAGCTTTACAATGTTCTGTTGCTAAGGTTGTTACAGTTACAGGTTATTTGTTCATTTGCATATTCTGGATTGGATTCTGGGCATGATACAAGATATTTAAATTAAAAAAATAAAAATGTACTACTAAAAATGACCTCTAAAATAGTCCCAACACTCTTTGCTCATGTAGCTTCCAGACTAATCAGACCACAATGGGCTCATCTAGAGGGGGCCTTAAAAAGACAGGGTATAAAACTGACCTGTTCTCGCGCCACTCTGAATATGCAAAGATACATTCCACACATAAGCAGCAGAGGAAGGTAAAACGTGCCAAAGGCATAGAGAAGAACATAGTAGTTATTCCATTCAAACTGGCAGTAGTGCTCCTCCTCGTCCTCATCCCCCATGCCCCAGTCTAAGTGCTGCACTCTGTAGTCCACTGTGTTCCAGCCCAGGTGGATGGGCACGAAGGACACTGCTAGCGACAAGGCCCAGATGGCGGTCACCGCCAGCGTCACCCTCCGACGGGTGACCCTCCGGGTGTAGCTGAGCGGCGCCGAGATGGCCAGGTACCGGTCGACGCTGATGGCCAGCAGGGTCAGGATGGAGGACGTGCACAGCATGACATCCAGAGAGATGTAAATGTTGCACAGGGCGCCTCCGAAGGGCCACTTCCCGCTCCTCAGCTCCACGGTGGCGGACAGGGGCAGCACCAGCAGGCTGAGAAGGAGGTCGGTCACCGCCAGAGACACCACGAAGCAGTTGGCGATGCGCCACAGTCGACGGCTGAGCCCCACGGCCAAGCAGACCAGCACGTTCCCACCGATGGACAGGATTATAAAAGACACCAGGACCAGCCAGCGGAGAGCCGTGGAGATCATGGTGCCCCCCTCCTCCTCCTCCTCCTCCTTAGGCACAGGGGCCACTGACAAAGTGCAGCTGTTGCTATCTCAGTAGATCAGGTTCATGAGAGGATTACAGAGTAGAAAGAACTTCGCAGCCATCTCCTTTGTTTCCCACCGTGCCACTGCTGTCGGCCTCCGGGGTCACCGCTTCGCCCTGGTGGAGAACCGGAGCTGGCATTAGTTGAAAATTCACGTTTCGCCCCATAAATGGCATTTTTTTTTTATCATATGGGTATCTCAAAAAGTAAAGCACATCCATCTTTGCGACGTTTAATAAAAATGAAAATAAAAATAACTGCAGTGGCCTGTTAACGATCAAAAGACCATAAATTCAGGTCATTATTGGTGATAATGTTATTATAATTATAAATAGTCGCTGAGCTCCAGGACCCAGCTTTCTGTTACCGAGTTCTACAAGGAAATGTTATCTTGATTTTCCAGTCAGTATTGAATTATGTTGAGTAACAGTTTCCCCCCAACCATTATGTTGTCCAATAACTCCACTAAATCAAAACAGTATATAATAAATCAAATACAATTATAAACAATTTACCACAGTCAATATTCGAATTGACAATGCTATAATAAAAGCCCTCATCCTTCTTACAAAAAAAGAGTGCATGATATGCCACAGTGTACTTGTACTGTTTCAGCATTGAACTACATACACCACCTTTATACAGGTGAGATTATTATCCTCTATTGGTCCTGTTTGACTAATCTGTAGTTGAACTTTCTCTCTCCAATTTGACCTGACAGGTGAGTAAACACACACACCTACATCCATATCTAAGCGTATAAGAAGAGTCTATTATTCCTAGAGGGAAGCTGAGATATACTACAAAAAGTACAGCACACCTAATTCTACTTCTGACATTTCATCCCAATCTGTAATTTACATTTACATTGTCTTCTAAGAAGAAGAAGTTGCAATACTTCCCATAAGTTAAACTTCCTCAATCCGGCAGCGAAGTATTATTACATATCCTCTTTCTTCCTAATGGAGCAAAAGGTCTGATTTGATGTTCCTGAGCTATAATAGACCGTTATAGCCAAACAAATGAGAGTGTGCAGGGAGAGTGCAAACTACGACACGCAGGGCTGCAGCAGAGAGCCGGGCCTTAGACACCAGGAAATTTATTAGAGAGAGAAAGCATTTGCTAGCGTGGGCTGTCCTATATAATGCATCACTGTCAGGGTAAGAAGACAAGATCTTATAAACAATCATAAAGCATTCTGCCACAGTCTAAAGGATAAAGGAAACAAATCTCAGCCTTAAGCGTAAGTGGTGTATGTATATATACAGAACTCTCTACTCTGGAAAAAAGAAGAAAAAAAAGATTCAACAAAAAACGCAATTGCAAGAACACACTGACCCCTTGTAAATGTTGCATGTTTTTATCTGGTTTCTTAATTATTTATTGTGTTATTGAATCAAAACTTGTGTTTTTAATTAATTGTAAAATGTACTGCCCTTTCTTAAAACAAGGTCATTTAACTGAAAGTAATTAGAAAAAAAAAATCATAAGAATGGATTTAACTTAAATATGAAGTTAAACTTTTACATTGACTGAATCTACATAGATTTTGGTATGAATAAATTAATCCTAATGTATTTAAGTAAAAATCTCTTGGAATCTTATAGTTTGTCAGCACTTGCAGAAGTTTGAGTATAATTTACTTTAGGTACAATCAGTTTAAAAAGAAATCTATTTAAAAAATAGGTATCTAGAGTTGGATAAATTTGTGCAACCACATGACATAATAAATTAATTTCAACAAAATATGGTTTTAGTTCAGGTACTGAACATTTTGTGGATGTATTGCATTATGAATGAACTGCAACAGTATGCAAAAGTATGCATAATTTAGTAAAATATCTTTTCTGTGATGTGCTATTCTAGCCCCAGCTGTCACACCTTGTAGAGATGCTCAACTCATTTTGTTGTTTTTTTATTGTGCATCCAAAATAATCATTACTGTGCATCACCTGCAAGGAATCTTAGTCTTTAAACACATTCAAAATATAAAATGAATTAGAACCAAATATGATATGTGATGCTGTGTTTATAGTGTTTTTTTATATATATATAAAAAAGTAAAACTGATGCTAAATCTATATTGGCCAATATAGGAAGCTTGGCTTTACCTTCTAAAGACTGATGTTTGCCTCATGTATGTTCTGTATGTTGGACAATGTTTTTAATTTGTTTTCTGCTTCCTTATTACACTGTGAGGCCATCTGATGTGTTCTCATAAAAGATAGATGACATTGGCGAGCACTGCTGGTTCTCAAATTCTCTCATTAGGGCTGGATGATTCTAAAGGGAGGCCACATTAAAAACCACAGACTGATGGTGGTATTTGTTGATACTGGTAAACAGTAATTGATAATTTGTTTCAGCAGATTTTATTTCCTTAGTGTCCGAAACTGACTGAGTCAGTATTGTCAAATCATATCACACAATCCTCATGGCTAAATTGTGCAGCTCTTTTGTAATATATTTGTAATATAATTGCCTTTAAATTTCTGTAAATTGGCAACTCTTGCACCTACATATTTTGTATTTTTTGTTGTTGTATATATTTAGCTTCTTGTATGTAACACGTTCTTCTGGTTCTTTGTTTTTCAGTTAAGATTTTTTTTTTTTGCTACAAATGACTCAGGGGCATGCACAAGAATTGCAATGTACTTGTTTAAACTTGTTTTTAAGCTACACACAGACTTCCATCTGGAAGAAGAGACTGAGACATACAAACTCACAATATTCTGTTCATTCTTTTTCAATCAGCAGTGTTGCAAAGCCTTGCTATAATTTTACGACTTTTATCAACTATAGAAATGTAACTCGTTTGAATTAAATTCACTGAAATGAAATTGTTACTTGTTGTCCAATGTGAAAATAGTGGACAACCGGATAGCAGACAAACAGTAAGTGGCCTGCTCCACAGATTTCCCGGTACGATGGCCTAAGTGAATCAATCAATCAGGATTCGACTAGTTTAGCCCACACAATGGCTGACCGTCAGGGCAGTGTGAGCTTGCTGCCATGGCCTCGCCAGCCAACGCCTGATCTTTTATCTGCACGGTCTCTAAGCCAGGAAGATCAAAACAGACTGATTTCCAGGTACAACATGTTGTCAGAGACATGCAACCTATGTCAAAAGCATAGTCTCGGCAACACTAAAATAATATAACTATGTGTGCATTCATAAGAGACCTGAAGCAGACATTTAAAAGTAATGCAAGTAATTCCACCTAAAAGTGGTGGAAGAAATACTCAGATCTTTTACTTGAGTAAAAGTAGCAAATATTCAATAACACGTAAAAGTACTTATGTACTTAGTATTATGTAGTATTAGTACTTAGTAGTGTGTGTGTGTGTGTGTGTGTGTGTGTGTGTGTGTGTGTGTGTGTGTGTGTGTGTGTGTGTGTGTGTGTGTGTGTGTGTGTGTGTGTGTGTGTGTGTGTGTGTGTGTGTGTGTGTGTGTGTGTGTGTGTGTGTGTGTGTGTGTGTGTGTGTGTGTGTGTGTGTGTGTGTGTGTGTGTGTGTGTGTGTGTGTGTGTGTGTGTGTGTGTGTGTGTGTGTGTGTGTGTGTGTGTGTGTGTGTGTGTGTGTGTGTGTGTGTGAATCTTATATTGTTGGGTGCTCAAATGAACAGAAAGAAGAAAAGTAGCTTGTTAATAAAGCTTTCAAATAAATTGTTATTTTAATACTGTTCCTCCTGCTAAGAAACGTGAATCTCAAGAGGAATGTTATCTGAACTACATCACCACATCTGAAACACTGACATTCAATGTATCTGGAGTTGTGGGCTGTTCACATTTGTAGTGGCCACAAACAACTAAGAAACACAAGGAAGTGCTGATTACAAAGTTCCTCCAGGAACAACTTTATCTTTTACTTTGTAAAGATTATGGCCCTGGGTTTTTCCAATATCAACTCTGCTGTAGTGACAAATGAATAAAAGGAACTTTACGATAACAATGAGATAAGAAAAGGGGATATAGAGCTATAAGGCCTAAGTGAGGATGGAAGAAATTCCCTATAGTAGGTAAAAGGTCAAAGGTCAGGTCAGCACATATGGATTATTTAGTGAAATATTCTTTCATTTGGCAACTGCACTGCTATAAAAAGGCAGAATTATTTCAGTAAAAGTACAACAACTAACCATCTCTTGTGTATTGTATGAAATACAAGAGGAATTTGTTGATTCTGTAATAATTATAATACATTTATATTAAAATGTTGTCACCACATATGTTTAATACAGATCTCAATTCCTTTCATTTCATAACTATACAGTATGTTACTGTAATCGGTTAAAATATAGCTGTTGTTTTACCTGTTCCTGGTAATTCAGCTAATCCAATGTTATGATGTTTTTGTTAATAATGTCAATAGATTCACCTCAGGGACATACTCTTCTTGTTTCCATGGTGACTTTGTTTGTTCGGCACTGACGGAGTTGAGACAAGCTGTCTCTAGTCGGCCCGCTGCTCTCATTTACTGCCACAAAGAGCACAAGGCTTTGCTGGCAATAAGCCATGAAGATTCAGATGGGGGCTCAACACACAGGAGAAAGGAGAAGAAAAGAAAACGATCCGCGTTTTGTCTACACATGCGTTTCAATGCCGATTTGCCGCGAGAGTAAAGTAACAGGTGGAATACAACACAATAGGACCATGATGAGAACCTCCGATCATTTTACACATCATTGCATTATTGATTTGCTTTTGAGACAGTCTGGGAGCATTGGCAAAAAAACAAAATATTCCTTACGTGAGTAGAATTGGTCATTAAAATGCATATTCTCATAAACACTGAAAAATTATGGTGGTTTGAGTGATATTCAGAATTATTTTAAGGACTGGCATAAAATCAAAGGAACTGGCCAAGTTATCCTTATAATGTGAACAGCTGGTTTGATTTCCTATCTTTTATATCTGTTGTATACACGTGCTGCACATGCATGACTACACAGTTCACCAACAGTAGGGCATTTTGACTCTTTGACATATGCTCAATACAAAGTGAGTGTGAAGGCTACTGATTCTATAATGTCCAATAAACCACTTCACAGGTGGATTTGTTGATCGCCTCCTAAAACCCAAACACTTGTGAGGATATGAAATGGAACCGCCAGCCATATATCCGCTGTACAAAGCAACATAATCTAATTAAATGACATCACGTTTCTGCTCAACATCACGGGCGTGTGTTTGCACACAGGGGTCAGGAACCTGAATATAAAATATATCCCCGCATCATGGAACAAATGGAGCGTCGCCGGTGAGGTAACGCTAAGTGATGAAGATGCAAAACATCCGGCTCCAGGACAACATGAGGTTGGATGACAAGTTCGATCAATAATTTAACACGTTGAGAACGGAACCAACTGTAGGGACGACCAATTTTGATAATTTGCTTATGTAACATCTGATGGGAAAAAAAAAAGCTATTTGTGTACAGTACCATTTCCCTCTTGAACCTTCTGATTAATTTTTCTGCCACAATTGAAGAGGCTCAATTTCCTCCCTATTGGAATATATATGTTAAAAAAACACCTTAATGGAAAAAAACTCTATATGATTGTTCTGATATCAACGGGCTGTTTTACTCTAGCTGCCAAATCATGAAATCAGGAAAGAGAGAGTGATGCAGTTGAAATACTTCAACTGATAGAACTGTAAAAGACACAATTTGATGATATACATTGAGGGGAATTATAGACACAAGCTATGACTGTTCACACAAATACATATTCTATCACTTTAAAAAAAAAAAAAATATTAGATATAAATGAAAACACACGTAGACAAGTAGGCACCGGCTGCTCCGTACACTCAAGTGCATATATTATATTTCCTTGCAACACATATGTTTTATCTTATGCAAACTAACACCCTGTGAATGTGTAACCACAGAAAATTGGCATAAATGAATCCGTAAGCAATACACTCATACGTTTTAGTGAACCATGTCTGGTTCTTACACAGCACTTAAACATCACTTCTTGCATGATCCTTCATCGCGCTTCATCTTTGCCGATGAGGGTTTGAAAACTAGGATGTGATATGTGTTTGGATAATCTTCTTCTTTTTTTCCTCCATATAAAACCCTTTAAATAAAGATGCTCTAAGCGTGATGACTCACCTCACATGGTTTGTCTTATGCATGGGTCTGATCCCAGTCTTCTTCCCAGATTATAAATGTAGTCCTCCGCTTCCCTGATCCTGCCAATGTGTAAACTTATTTCTGTCACTCTCTCTCTCTTTCTCTCTCTCTCTTCCTCACTCTCTCTCTCCCTCTCTGTCTCCTCCCTCGCTCTCTCCTTGTCCCTTGATAGACGTGTAGGCAGACACAATGTATGCACTTCCCTTTTTTTTTTAAGAAGATGGCAATTATTCAAATGTAGACATAAAAAAGTTGTTATTGCTGTGCATCAGCATGTTGAACCAAAGCAGTAACATTGAAGGCAATCAAACGACCACCATTTGAATTTTAAGAGATACCTTATATCCTCATCAGTTGTCTGCGGATCATCAGAATTTCAAACTAGTCATGTGGCCTCTGGCTTTCTACTTATCTTTTCTATTAAGAACTTCCTGGATTAAAAAAAAATGTCTTTTGCATCAGCCATTAATAAATATCACACTTTCGGTTTTAACTGCTGAGGTTTGGGGATACAGTACCTGCTGGTGATACTCCTGCTAACAATCTATTTTACACAGCCCCAAAATCCCAATTAAAACTCATAGTAAAGTACTGTGAGTTTAATATATATTTAGCCATTATCCTGAAGTAAATGTATGTGTGACCTTTGTTTTTATATCTTCGCTGCAGTTCAGTGTCTCTAATCATTAGAGAACATTCAGTGTAACAACAAGGTGGCGTACCTTATTTCCAGCAGCTTAAATCACCCCATTTGCTTGTAAATGAACCTGTTAAACTCCAAGGTCTCACAAGTGAGGGACCCTGAGACTCATTACGGCAAAATATGTGCAACACTGCCTTCATTATGTAGCACATATAAGTCATTTATACACACACCAAACACAACTCAATTACCAAGCATTTTAACCATCAAAATCCAAATGGTGTCAGAAAGTCAATCCACTCTCTGCATTTCCATTGCTACCTCTGATACTTCATGGTACACCGGCAAATAGCATTTCATATGAAATCTAAGACCTTGGTGAGTGCAACACTTCCACTGTTATTTCCCTATGAAAAAACTCAGTAACCCAGCAGCCAAAGAATACAAAGGTACACAACCACTTATTTATAACGACTGACAGCAATTCTGCCGTTGTACCTGAGAGCAAAAACACTGATTTCAGTATTTTAGTTTCTTTGAAACCTCCAAAGGAGGCCAGAGTTTAAGAGGCCACAACCGTTAACAATTAAAGAAATTTTGACTATTCTCGCAGGCTAAAGAGATTAAAAAATAACTCGAGTGACCTGGAGGTTGTCTGAGAAGTTTATATTGATGTTGGAGAGTGTCCTCATACTACAAAAAAACTCCATCTGGCATTGAAGTGACATGCATAGTAGCTGCACATTTAAATAAAAACACATACATATCAATGTCAAATTATACTAAATAAACCTGCTTTTTACTACTAGTACTTTTGCCTATCTTTTATTGCACAATTAAACAAGGGTTAAATGGGAATACAGGCAGAAGGATTCTTGTGGATGCTGATAGGACTCTTAATGTCCGCAATCCAAGAGGGAGCCATAAATGAACCTATTTAGAGAGGAGGAGAAGGCCTGAGAATCACAGAGGCTGGAAAGTCTGTTTGTTCAACTAGAAATAGCAGCGTGCTACGCTTCCTAAAGCTGACCAGGTCAACGGGGGTAAGTGAGACAGATTTCTCAAGTAAGGAACAACTGAAACATTAATAAAAAGCCAGAGAGGAGAGGGAGACTCTAATCTTTTGTTATTCTAAATATGTGAACTAATATGAGCAGGACAAACTGAACCAGAAAGGAGCAGTCAGCAACAAGAGCAATGGTGAACACATTGGAATTAAAGAAATAAATAAAAAGAGGAAAGAAGAATTATAATTAAGAACTAAGACATTTTGTATTCTTTTCATTCATATGACCATCAAGACAAAGTCAAAGTTGATTTAACATCAGCAAGAGGTTTAACACACCTCAAAAGCAACAGAAACAACACAGATGGAAAGGAAAACCACAATATGGTAATAATTATATAGAAAATCACATCAAATTGGACTGTTTTAAGTGAATATGTACTTTATTCTTTTTTTGGTATTATTTTCTACTGTGGGTCCTTGTCATTGTCATTAGTTTCTATTCAACTTTCATGCATGCTTTGCAGCTATATGATGCACTTGAGGTCTAACTCTACATCCAACATTCTGACTCTTTTCTCCCACCTGCTGGGCATGAATGGGTAGACATCTGTGGTCTATCAATCACCGAGCAATGTTGAAAAACCCTTTTGTTGAGCTTCTTTAATGCAAAATTCCTGCATCGTCCCATTACAAAATGATTGTTTCACTCTTAAGTTGAAGTTTTGGACTGTGCTTCGGACCATTTCTTGGGAGTTACATTCCCACAGTACCAGCCCCGGGGCCATATTCACAAACCATCTTCAAAGCTAAAAATAGCTCCTAACCGGCCAAGTAAGGATAAAGGCAAGACAAATAAGGTTCATATCAGTCCTGACTTCATGATCCTTTGCTTTTTTTGCTCTCAGAGTAATTCTCAAAGCATGTTAATGCTAAAAGGAGGGCCCCTGTGAGATGTGAGAGGCAGTTCAGAGAACTCCTGCTCTTGCTCACAATAAGTCAGCTATTGCTAGTGTCGTGACATTTTAATACCTCAGCCGTCTCCGCAGACCTCACTTTGTTTGACAACTCACTAAATGTGCGTTCAACTCCAGTGCTGTTCTTTAACACAATTTTGAGATATTTTAACTCACATATTTTATGTGAGTATTCCCATTTCATGCTGTTTTAGTTACATTCCATTGCAGAATAATGATCTGCATTTATCTGACAGCTATAGTTGGGTTAGTGACATGTGGTGTAAGCCTAAAAACTTAATACCAGATAATTTAACTTTCTTAAAAAGGTTTAAAAAAAATTAAAAACACATGCTATAAACAAGATTGGTGTAAAATATATTTAAAATGTATCATTCTTTTTAGGTTACACCTTTGACATTCTGTGTCAAAAACACAAAATTGTGATTTTCTGTAAAAAAAAAAAAAAATTTTAAATAACAAGAAACCAACATGAACACACAATGTACATTTTAAGACACCTGATTAATGCTTCTTAAAACTGTATTTTAAAAAGTTTTTGACTTTCTCATTCTCTGCCAAACATTTGGGAGTTGGAGTGAAAATGTTCTAGTTAATATTGCACATATATCTCAATGCTATACAACAGTTTGTTTCAGTTTTAACTCGTGACTCGTGTTCATCCTGCTTTGTGTGTTTTATCATCAGCAGAAGCGTAGCACCAAATTCTGGGCCCCAAACACTCATAATGTCAGTGGGCCCCTATCCGTACCGGTGCATGAAGGATGAGAGCAAAAAAAAAAGTTTTAAAAATAACACAGTCAGATCAGATCATATTGATGACTTGCTCTTTCATTCACCACTCGAATTGATGCAGCCAGCTGCTGTCTGTGGGTGGACTAAACCATTTTGTGCCTCTAAGAGGGGGACCCCCAGAATGTCCAATTTAGTACTGTGGCACAAATTTATTCGGCCATGATATTATCAATATATTTGACACCATATTAAAATATGACACCAATGAACTGGTGGGCCCAATTATTTTATTCATAAAAAAAAAAAATCTGGATTTTTGCAGGCCCTCTCACTACTCAGGTCCTGAGAACTCTTGCTCTTTTTCTGCCACTACCATACCAATGATCATCAGACCATCAGGTGCTGAAGGAGACATTTCAGTCTATTGCACAGTAATGGAAGCACACAGCTGCCATGCTTTGATACAAATGACAGGGAATGTATATCATCAGTTGACCTGCTTTGAATTTCTCGCTCTTGCTCTCTCTTGTTTTCAAATATGCTGTATTGGACATTGGTATTGGTATTAGATATGTGTCGTTGCTTTGAAACAATTTAAAATAATACAATAATTGAAAATATATCAAAAACGTATAATGAAAAGTCAAGGTTGCATAAGGTCTGCAGAACATTCTGATTTGACTCTCTGTCACCTATATGTTACTGTATGTAGGTACAGAATGTGGCCTACTGAGCAGGTTAGGCTGATGATATATGATATTTCATGATATGCAGCTATTTACCATATGTGCATTCACATGTGTACTTGAAGAGAGCAGGCTGTGTTAGACGATTCCAGCCAGAGAATATGGTTCTTTCTCGGCCAATGACAGAAACTAAGTCTTCCAGCTGTGTTGACTGTCAATAATCATTGGTCACGCTGGTGTGCTGACAAGATGTGAGTGAGCCTGAAGTGATGGTTCTGACTAACAAGCTCACCGTTTCAAGGCTGCCGGTCTGAGTCAAATGAAAAAGATTGAGTGAGTGCAAAATGTTCTCATAACGCTTTTATTTTTGTAACTCTAGGCAAGGTTTTTTTTTTCATTTTTGACTATGAGCGAATTGATAATTCCAAGAATTAATATAGAATGCATATATTAAGAATGTGTTCACATCCAAAGCTAAGTAGGTCTTTAGAGTAAAGCTTGTGCACTCATGTATTTATAGCCTCACTAGCAGCATGGTTATGTAGTTGGTTGCCGATATGTAAACTGACATATTCTGACACCTATATGATGAATTGGCACACAATTTTTCATGGTTTCCTGACGATGTAACCTCAAGACTTTGGTGACTTTCCCTCTACCAGGTAGTGATGCAACGGTGTGGTTTTAACTGTGGGATGGACCAGGGGCGCAGATAGGATTTTGAAACTGAGGGGGACCAAATACACACACACATGCGCGCACACACATATATGTGTATGATTTTACATTTAGCCTACACGAAGCCCAAATACCTCTATATTATTTTCAGACCAGCTACTTAAAACAAGTATTGCCACATCTAGGAAAGGCAACAGGCATTGGATATTTAAATCTTTTGGTTCTTGAAAGAAAAAAACCCTGTGATTTCTTTGTTTTCTTCTCTAGCTCAATAGACAAATCACCACTTACTCTTTGAATTAATCATTCAGCCATTTGAATCAGTTTTGAATCAGACACAGGCTAAAGAACCTGCTCCTCTAGGACCATACATGGGTCGAGATGATGACTTAATGGACGTCGGAACTCAGAGCTCTAAACAACATAACATCAGAACTGAGAGCTTCCCATCTTAAAAACTGGGATATCATTGAATATAGAATAAAAGAGAAAGGATATTAATGGACTGAAAGGAAAACCTCAATGTTTGTACTTGTATAAATGCTAGATTTCAGTGCTTCTCTGACTTCAAACTTCCAATTTACGAGTTCAACTGAATGCACCTCGTTGCAGAAACACCGCGGTGATCACTTTCTCCTTTATTTAACCTGTTTGTTGACTTACATAGGGACAGTGTGGGAGAGGGGGACAGATCGGTGTCACTGGAAATGTGCGGGGGACATGTCCCCCACGTCCCCCCTGCTATCTGCGCCCATGGGATGGACATTTTTACCACCAGCATGACTGTTGTAACCAACACAAAACAAATGCGAATTTAAACCATTATTTCTTTTCTTTTTTTAAGCAATGCAATACGACAACAGTCAGAGTGAATTAAAACACATTAACTATTATGAATTCTTAAATGCACAATATGTCATTTTCTGTTGTTAGGGATCTTTCAGGAAAAAAAATGTAGGAATCCTTCAGTGTTTATTGTTCAGGGCGCTTTTATCAGGGGTTGGACATTTTTTAAATTATGAATTTATTTATATTGTTGGGATCATTTCTGGTTATGAAAGTACACAGCTCAACAAAGTTTACAACAAAGTTTTGACATTTTAATCTACATAAGTACATACTGGGCCTTTAATAATCCTGAAAAAAGAGCTGTCTTTATTAAGGTAACTTAAGAACGAGTGTAAAAATTACTGTCACCAACTTTTTTTTTTGTCCAGTCCTGTGTTTTAAATGCTTAGATATTTCGATGATTCACTGTATCTTTAAGGGCTCCAAAAGATACTCATCTGACCTTATCAAACCAGCAGAGTAAAATAAATGCAGCATCCATAGCTACACGACTTTCATTATGCATTTAATCATGTGCTTGCTTTCTATGTGTTTGCATATGTGTCGTATTACTGTGCATCATGATCCTTGTCAGTAAAATTAATTGCCCCCTTGGGGCAATAAAGGAAGTCACGAGCAGATATGGAATGTTTTTATTTCCCTTTAACATCAGTCAAAGTCTTAAAGAAGTATCTGGTGTATGTTTAAAGGGGAAACACACTGGTTTTGTAATCCTGACTGATTTGTTGTTTAAGGAGAACAATACTAACTATCCTCTATGCAATGTTGCCTATATAGGAGTGAGGTTTTGAAACTGCAAATAAAAGTGTTGCATGCAGGATTATTAAAAACAAATTATACCAAGTTCAAGGCCATGTGAAAAGCCCAGGGCAAATTGCCTGCTCTGTTGTATGGAAATTCAGCCAGTGCTCTCCCCTGCCTCTTCCATTGTGCCCTGTCATATTACATTTCCATCCCAGGGGAAGCCGATCTCTCACATCTCGCTGCATTAACGCTCGTCTAAAGCCCCTCTGCACACAACCCTGAGAGGAGTCTCACTGCCCTTCTCTGCCCTTTTACAGCCCCCTTTATCCCCAAGGAACACCGAATCTCCATGTCAAAATGAGTCATTAGTTCTGTCTGAAGCAAACCAGCAGCAGTGTTTCCATATATAGAGGAGAAACGAGGAAGAGTCCGTGGTGTTTGTTTTTGACAGATAGCACAATAGCAGAATAAGAGGTTGCATTCGCGCCAGCAAATACTGACACAGCAAGTAATATTGTCTGCATGATTTCACAACTGACAGGAAACCTGACGTGATTACTGGGTTTTTTTTGCCACATTGGGCATTTCACATATCTGCAGTAGCTGTAATGAGGTCATGCTAAATTCCACCACAGACAAAGGGATTCAAGGGAGTTTTAACATTATTTATGGGGGAACGAACCTCGACACGACATGTATAACTTAATTATAACATCCCAATACAGGGTGACACATACTACATACAAAATAAGCCACACCATACAAGGGCCTATACACATCATACATACATATACATAGCACCACTCAAAAACAAAGTTCCAAAGACTGGTCCTTGGTGTCAAGGACTTGTGTGTTAACTGTCTAGGAGACAGGGTTCATTAAACCCAAATCATATATGGCTGTACCAAAAAAAGACCCACTCCTTGGCTAGATATAGCAAGTAACAGTAGCGAATCATTAAAAGTGCAGGATACTAATACTAGTATGAAGACATGACAAGCATTCCAAAAAAAAAAATAAAATAAGGATGCCGTTCTTCTGCTGTTGAAGTGTTTGAGGTTATTTTATAGTCGGGTTGGAAGTTGAAAGAACATTTCAGAATGTTGTTGTTATGAAGACACTGTCAGAGTTCATTTACAGCGAAATAATCTGACACTCCACTAATTGATGTTCATATATTTTACAAGCCGGAGATGAATTGTCTTGAGGTAGACTGTAAAGTTGTTATCAACACCAGCAATATATGTCTATTCTTTACCTTATCTCTATTAGTGTTAGATCTGTATTCATTAATGCATCCTGTAGATCCAGAAATGTGCAGTTTACTGTGCGAGAAGATGAATAACCAACTTTAATATAAACTAATAAATGTCTGTCTGTCAAGCTACATAGCCTTAGAGTAAAATACTACAGGGAAAATGGGGAAAATACAACAAATATTAAATCTAGCAATAATTATAGCCTCTAATGTCTAATTTAGTCCAATTATGATTCTAGTAGAAGTACAGATTTCATTGCAGTCGTTCCTAAATTTCAAAAGAGGGGGTTCTTTACTCTATGTGTAACATTTTCTGCATTGTCAATTGATTTGCATACGTTTACTGGATTAAAAGCATAGACGAATCATATTGGTTCCACATGCAGCTTACTGGGCTGCAGAAATGCAAACAAAAAATGCTAATTAGCACCAGAGGAGTTTTCAGGGTAGTGTGCGTGCTTGTGGCCTGCTTTCACTTAGCACAGAGTAATGTGGGGTTCTGTAACAGGGGTTTTATGACACATTTATAGGATCACCAAAAATCGCATCCAGGACCATGAATATTTTAAAATTGAAATTCATTCAATAGTAGTACTGATATATAAAATATATATATATATATATATATATATATATATATATATATATATATATATATATATATATATATATATATATATATATATATATATATATATATTTTTTTTTTTTTTTTCTGGACCAGAATGGTCCATTAAAATCTGAAAATGGTCCAAATGGTTGTAATGATGCATATTGTGCCTATTTGCCCTGTAGAAGTTGGATAAGTGCTTTGGGTGAAATGCCTCAACAATTATTTCAGGGATTTCCATCCCTGGAAAAAAAAAGAGAGAGAGCAGAAGCAGTGGTTGAGCGAGCTAGAGGTTGAATGAACAAACAGTGGCAGCCACTGATTTTTCTTTTTTTTGCAGCAGCAGTAGTTGCACTTTCAATAACAAACACACCCGCGCCTCCTCTGCACAACCCTGCAGGAAGGTTCCACAACACCTGAATTTGTGTGAATGCAGCCTAAGAGGGATAGAGGGGAAATATTAGATTAACAACGGTATAGTGTAATTGTGCCTTCACGTCCTATGGGAATTCTCATAAGTACCAATAACCGACATCAAAATTGCACACAAACAACCACTCGTGTCGTAATTTCCACTGGAAAGCTGGAAGATTTTTATGATTTATATATGAGATGAGATAAACTTTGACCTTTCATCATGGCAGAGGGCAGCAAAAGCGATGTGAATGGTAAGCATTGCATTCTGTTAAATGTTCTCTGCTGCTTTTAGTTGATTAGTGCCTACATTAATGCCTCATAATGCTGTGGCACACATCATTTTAATAACATCGCCATTTTTAAAAATACCATTACTGGGTCCACCATATTTCACTTCACTAGAACAAAAGCTCTTGAACACAACACACTCCTAATTTCCATTTCACAAGTGGAAAGGGTCATCTTTCCCATACCACGTGAAGGCAGCAGAAGCATGACTTTAACATTTAGCTCTCGTGTTAACTCAGCCACATGACTCTCATCTTGCACAGGGTATCGGCCCTATAGAGTTTCCCCTTTATATTCCGTCCTATTTTGTTTGCAACAACTTTAACACACCTCGGTGCACTTCCATTTTTCTATTCACAGGTACCGTGCATCTTATCTGAGCTTGTGAGCTGGCAGCTGCCAGTTGCTTTTTTTTTTATTTTTTTTTTTTATGCAGAGGCTGGTGAGAGCCGTTGGACCTCAACCAGACGGACCAGTGAACCAAAATAATGAGCTGAAAGTGGCTGAGGGCTGCACAGAGCTGCAGACCGGGGTGTTGCCTTTTTAGAGGTGTTGGCAGCCGTAGCAATGCTTTCACATTACAGGCGGACACGGTTTAAAGTTAATATTGGTCACTTAATGTAGATTGAAGTTCCTGAGCATGTTTTGTTGGTAAAGTCACCGAGCAGGTGTAAAAAGGCCAACTATTACTTGATTTACTTGTTAATTAGTTTGTCTTCATTATATTTAATTGGCGGCCCGAGCACAACAGCGGGGGCCAGCCCTGAACGCTGGTGTCTGTCCTTCACTGAATCACCGGCTGAGTCGCCTCGGCCTCCAACCAAACTGCGTGACATTCTGTTTGTTTAGCTCTGATGCCCTGTGGAAATTTGATGTAATTGGAGCACGAGCCCATTTGGAAGGAAACAGCTTAATTTGTGCGCCAGTAAGTGCAGATACATGTCGTTTGAAAGCGATAAAACATGTGGGCAGAGTGAAACACACAAACAATACTTACCACTTCAAGAACTAGCAGCGGCAGCAGAACCAGCAGCAGCAGTAGCAGCAGCAGCAGTGGTTCCATTTCTTTGCAGGTGCTGAATTATCTCCCAAGGCATAACAGGCATTTTTATTGATTTGCTAATTTCCCCCAATATTTCCCTGCAGCCCAGTTAGCACATTTCAAAAGAAGCAATATCGTTGCAGTGGTTACATAACTGAGAGACAGTAGATCGTGCTTCTCTGCCACTATGTGAATTAAGCTGATGCTTTTACGACCATACAGAGGGTTTGAACTCTTGTTTTAAAACAACTTGTCCGACCATATTTAATGTAACCCTTTAATCTTCACATAGATGACAAGTCGGTGCGTTCACTGTGAAATATATGCTCTGATGTGGTTAGTAATACTGAGATGTGCAATATGTTGCCTGTCGCTGTCTGTTTATGTTTTGTTTTATAGATCCATTTGTCTCTGGCTGTAGGACTGTAGTGCAATGCTGTTGCTGCAATATTGTTTAGCAGTGCCACTTTTCAAAATTGGCAGGTCCAGTTCCAGAGAACTGCAGAATCTCAATAGAACTTGGAGAGAATTTAGAGCTTTGTAAGCAAGCTGTAGATGGCCAAAGCTTGTAATCATATTTTATTCAAAGTTTGAACTATCTTTTCTGTGTTCTTTTTGTTTCAGTTATGAAAGTGTCTCTGTAAAACAAATATTTTATCATAAAACTTATATAAAGGAATCATTCAATATGTGGGGGGGTTGTTGTTCCAGTTCTCTCTATTTTGTCCCAAGTCTTTCCCACTTAAAATGTAATATTAGTTTTCTCTTGGCTTAGCAGTCAAATAAATACTTCATGTTTCCCTTACTCTTTTATCCAAAAGCTCATGTTCTCATTGCTTTGATAATTTACGAAGTTTCAGCGCGACATGATTTTGCTTGATGTTGCTGTGGTTTTCATGTTTGTGTGTCCGTCCGTGCGTGTGTGAGTTTGTGCATGGCCACAATCGTGACTCATGCTTCATTGCAGCCTCTCGTCATGTCATTGTTTTACTCGGAAAACCTTTTGTGAAGTTGAGATTGTTTGGGGATTTGGAGACCATCAGCGCAATTGGTGAAGGCATACTGTAATGAATGTTACTCTATGTTCTCCGCTCTTGTGGCCAGTTTTTCAGTTGTAAAAAGGGTTTGGATGCATTGACTCTGTGTGTGTTAGCGTTTTATTTCATTCTTAAAAGTGTACAAAGTTCAGCACTCAGAGTTAAACAAAGATCTGAACAAATGAACTAGATTTACAGACAAATCAACAGTCAATAAATTCAGTTTTATTTTTGCATTTCTAAATGATTTCATTCAAAAACTTTATTTTTATACAGGTGTTCTTATGGAGAGCTGGTAAGGAGACAATTGAAGGAGATATGTCACATCAACTGGAATTGTGCATAAATCATAACACACTGCATAAACTTAAATCTTTTAGTTAATTTAATACATATTTTTTTAAGAAAGTTATAATTAATTCTACTCAATATTGGACTAACTGCACCGAAAAAGAAAATATCTTCACCTCTTAAGATTTCAGTTTTTGCAGTGCACGGGAAAGAGAACAGAATCTCATGAATAAGATAAAGAAATCTGTGGCTGTAAGTAGACAGTGGTACATTTAAGCAGGCAACAAAATAACATTAGGTTTCCAAAGTGAAATAAAGAAATCCTTATGGACGAGACTAGCTGAAGGTCACAAAATCCAGAGACAAATTTGAGTGCAAAATCCTGCTTATAAGCATTAACAATGGGCAGGAGAGTGGAACCTCTACTGGGTAAAAGCCTAATTCGGAGTAATGTCATTCTCAGAGGGAACAATAAGAGTCCCCTTCAACTGCAAAAGGCTTCTGCTGGTCACTGTAACACAGGCTACTGACTATTCAACAGCATGCAGGTACTTGAAGAGGTCTACACCTGCTGGATTTTCCTTGGAAGCCATTTGAACAGGGTCTTGCACAGTTTTTTGCTTTTCGCCTTTGACTTGGATAAGTTCTTAATGGCGTTTCGGAGCAGGCTGAAGCTCAGGGGCTGGGATAGGTGCATGGGGAGACCCTTATTTCCACTTGATGAATGATTCAGAACCTCCAAGAAGCGTCTTTCCTGCTGCCTGAAGTCATACTCCACGCTGGGCAGACAGATAGAAAGAGTCAAAAAGTTACAGGTGTAAACACAAATGTATAAGATTCAAGAAAATGAATGTTCAGATGCACAATTTTATCATTAAACCTTCTTTGCTTTATGCTAGTCAGATTTAGAGGCTTGTTCAGACACGAAGACATTATCAGAAAGAGTATCCTTTCTTACTGACATATCTTATTAGAAAACCCTTATCTTGCACTTTGCCTTTAAGGGCTAAATGCAAACACACACCGAGCAGCAGTTCAATTCATGCAATGTCTTTCTGTCATACAAATGCACTTTTGAAAATAAGTACAGAAAGGAATGTGTTGAATAAAGAGTGTTTTACTTTGGGCTTCGTACAGAATGAGGTATCTTTTTTTCCAAAAGATGATGAGAAGGCTATTAGATTCCTTAGCCTCCTTCCCACATGATTGTGATTCTAGTCAAGAATTGTAGTTTCCAGTGACTCCACCTGATGCAACATTTCAGCTGGAAGGTGCAAACCGAGACCAGAGTGATAAATCTGAATATACATCTCCAACAAAATTAGAAAGTTGCATGTGTTGAAACCTTTTCTCAAGCAATGTCTGTCATTATCTCAGTAAAAACAAAGAAATACTGTTTTTATTTTTCTGAGATTGCACCGTGCACTGCATGCACAAATCTTACAAGACCTCTTCACTGTTATTGTCAAACAGTCTGGCTTTAACAGATATCTTCTTTCAAACTGCTGGCAGAATGCATTCTTCACCTGTCCCTCACAGCTCCAATAACCCCTACGACGACGACTTCAGCAAGGTGATCGCAATAAATCAGTATGGATTATTATTGCAGGCCGCTTTGTTCCTCTTTGCTATCTCGAATTTCAGAAAGCCTCGGTCTCCATAAACGTGCGGGGTGAATGGATAGAGCCTGACAGTAAATGCTTAATCTCCCTATGCAGTCCAAGAAAGAAACAAAATGAGCAGAGCAGAGCTTTTCATTTGGTAAGCTGCCCGTACACTAAGTCATTATTTTTCAGTGAAGTGAAGTGGGCAGGCTGTCAGAGAGCTGCTTGGAAACTGACATTGCAAGTGGTCCCACTGCTGTGTCTGTCAAAGTGTTTAATGGGCAAGCATCCACCACAACATCTAAAAAAAAAAAAAAGACATTTTTTCTGAAATGATTGATATTCTGATTCATTTGTTGTTATTTTGTTTATGTAATATAAACACTCATCCAGCAGCAGTATATGATATATGTATAAAATTCTATAGAAGTGATTACATTCAATTTGTTACTTAAGAAAATGTAGGTATGTTTCAAGATCCATTTTTCTTTGTCTTTATCTATTCCTGTCCATGTAACAAAGAGCGACATATATTCATGATATTCTGTAACGATCTCACCTGTAGACTATACAAGCAGTCTTCTGGCAGGTCGAGCAGTTTTTGAGATCCTGTCCGGTTTTATAACGTCGCCGACTAGAATAAAGAAAAAGTCAGTCACATACAGTCATTAAAGGCAACTTCCAAAACTCTCATCCTTTCAGATGCATGATTTAATATTCTCCCCACTCATCCTCTCTGTTTAATATTCATTCAGATTAATGTGCATTATGTCAGACGTCGGGCGGTTTATTAGGAGTTGGTTATTCTGAAACATGACCTCAGAGACAGTCACAACTTATTAGCACAGCACAGCGGATGTGGATGATTGACAGAGACACGTTGCCGGAAGGCCGTTTTAATTCCTGTTATTTGTCCCAGATGAGTTATACAGCTAAATAAATCTCTCTGAGATGAATGCCCTCTTGAATTGCCCAAGTAGGTTTGTGTCACACACACAGCAGCATGTTCACAGAGCAATTTGCAAACTTATAATGAAGCTAACACATCACGGCCAACTTCACAGCATAGAGTAATAGAAGGTTAACCTTCACAAGGTATAAGTGCAACTTGTTACATCAGTGTGTACCACACAAACACATGCACATCCTCTTACCCGTTGGTGGGAGTGTGGCATGCCTCCAGGTCGTGGATAATGTTAAGCAGAGTAGTGATCCTGTCCTTGTTGGCTGCCAGGCTGGCCTCCACGCTCTCCAGCCTCTGCTGTAGGGCGGCTGATTTGCAGCACTGTGGGGAAGGAGGCAGCAACAGGGCTGCATCAGCTGGGTGGGAGTGAGCCAGGCTGGTGTCCTCCGGGGACGGCTTAAGGGAAGCAGGGCCAGACTCTGAATCCGGTTTGACAATCGGCTCGGACTGGGGCCGGGGAAGGGATGCCAAGTGTATTGTTGAGGGTGGCGAAATGGAATTACATTCAGGGCCTGTGCGATTACAAAGTTCTTCCACGCTCTTAAACGGGACTGGTGCGATGGGAGATTCTTGTGTTAGTGAAGATGTACCCGAATCGGAGTTTTGGTGGAGCGAAGGTTCGACTATGGGGTTGAGGTGTGCACTGGTGTTCGTCTGTGATGAGAAAATTGGCTCGCAGTTTGCCTGTGTGATGGCAGAGGGTTCTGAGTAATTGGGATGTGTCTGCTTATCAGCATCGGATTTGAACTTTTTAATATGTGCATGCATGGCTGACATACCCAAGGCAAGCTGTTCTGTATTTGAATCCATCTCTTTGGCTACTTTTACTGGCGGGCATGTAGCACTGCAGTGTCCCGAACGCTCTGTAATCTGTTCTGTGTATCCTTCATAATGTGCATGCCTCTGTTGTTTTGTGTTTTTGCAAGCCTGCAGACAAAAACTGCTCGACTTAATTAGGGAAACGCAATTCTGAAGGTTAGTGGCCTGTGAGAGATTTGAATTTCCATGGTCTTTTGTCTCATGCACAGCTAATTCTTTGACAGGATTATTGCATTTGTTTCTGTCAGTATAGGATTCGGCATTGCGATCGATGGTTGATTTGGGTTTAGAATCTGAGGCACTCACATGGTTGCTTGTAAGATCAGTAGCTGCTGCTGAATGCTGGTTGTTGTGGTTCAGCTCATGATTTTTTGATACATTTTGCGGCTCAGGAGTTGTTTTGGTAATGTTTTCCTGATTGGGAACAATAGAGCAGAAACCAGACTCATTAGTGGTATTAGTCCTGATGTCTGATGCTTGTCTGTGCCCTGGCTTAGATGTTTGGGCCGCTTCATTACGACTAAGTAATTTTCTGTGTTGTGTCGCGTCTGCTCTTTGAGGAAAAGTTGTATCTATTACACAGACCTGATTGTGGTTTCCTTTCTGTGCAGATGAAGAAGAGGTAGCTGTGGATGGTGGATTCTCCAGATTGTTTGAAGAGTTCCTGAGGGCTGTATTCTTGTATAGATCTCTGCTACATATAGTTGTGGAGCTAAGAGTTGCACTTGTAGGCAACCCAGATCTAGAATCTTGGAGAATAGTTGGACTAAATGTTTTATTTGGAGATGCTGTAGTTACATAAAGTTTAACTTCAGAATTTGAGGAGTCCGGTTGAATGAAGTCAATTTGTGTTCCAGCAGATTCGCCATTATGTTGAGAGCTATTGTGAGTAGCTTGATCTGAAGCTGATTTATGATTCAAAGTGCTCTCCGGGACAACAATGTTGCAAAAAGGATCTGGCATAGTCTTGTGTGGTGTCTTAGCCAAAGTGGAGAATGCAGTTGTGGTCATCACAACATCAATAAAGGATGCTTTACCTGGTGATTTGCTGTGAACTTTTGAGGACAGCTTTTCCTGCGGTTTATGAGCTGAGTCAGCTGAAGTATGTGATTGACTTGCAGGAGTGTGCTGTGCAGTTGTTTCTGATTTATGAAGGGGATCTAATTCACTGCTGGCCGGTGATGGGGCGGGACATTTAGAGGTCAATCGTGAGCTATCTGTCATTTTTGTTGTGATGTTGTTTTCTCCATCCGTTGAGTGCAAGGGTGTGGCTTCAAGCTGAGCATTCGCAACCTTAGACGATGTAGACTTTAGTGCTGTATTAAAGGTTGCAATTGTTTCATTTGTGTTAGTATCGGTTGTGGTTCTAGGTCCTGAGATGTGTGAATGTGGGTTGTTTGGTTTGGTAGCTGTGGCCATCTGTGGAGCCAACGTGAGGCTTGTCGGCCGGGATATTTTACTGTCCTGTGATGGTATCGTGAAGGATTCTAAGCTATCGTCATCTTTTCTTGTTTCAATAGTTGCTTTAGTGACAGTGATGGTTTTAGCATGTAGGATGGTCGTGGGATGCGGGGGCATGGTGTCACTAGCGGCATATGACAAGGTGACCAGATCATTCTTTGAGTGTCCATTGATAGAATGCACTGGGCATGCAGGATGAGGCGCTTTTCTATATCTTAGTTCCTCATTAAGATATGATAATTGTGGGTTGATTGTGACGTGTGTCCTTTTCTGTCCGTTCGTGATGTTCTCAGAGATTTGCTGATGGCCCGGATCGAGGCTTTTCTCAATCATTGGCACCTGGAGATGTGTGGTAGTCGAGAGCGAGGTGAGGGCTGATTTGTATGCTCTCTCTCCTTGGCAAGCATCGCTGGTGAGGCTTTTCTCCCCTGAAGTGACAGCTCCGGTGGTTACAGACTGTCTCCCGCCGCAATGGCTGCATATTTTTTGTGGCATGCCGAAAGGTCGGGCAGCAGATAACAGCGGGGTCTTCCCAGGCTGCTCTGCATAATGACCTTGCGGTCTGGTCTGGCCTCTTCCGTGACAATTTGCACCTTTTACATGGTCTGCCTCATCGCTATCAATGCTAATTCCACCCATCGCCTCCGAATCGACCACACTGCCGTTAGTGTAGCGGGCAGGAGATTTCAATTTAGACCTGACATCGGGTACGGTCCCTGCAAAGTGGGGGTTGGTCTTGATCGCCCTAGCATAGCAATAAATCCCATTATTGCTCCTCTGACTACAGTTCACATCCTTAGATGCTTCACCTTCAAGTGCTTTGAAAGTCACTTCCTTTTTGGTCCTGGGTTCCCCTTTTTTCTGTTTTAAAATAGCCCTTTTCTCCTTGTCACTCTTGGTTAGCAGTAATATCTCCTTGTACTCCTTGGTAATGTAGCTGTTGGGTGTTTGAGTAATGCAATCCGGTGTGGCGAGTGTATCCGTTAGCTGTGCATGCTGGGAAGGTGTTCTGCTTATCCCCGGCGAAGTCTGGACTCCGACGCTGCAATGAAGACCCCAGGTGTGTAGCAGGGCTCCTCCAGTTTTGTCTCCTCCAGTTGCCTTCCAGCCACGTACTCCAACCAGGGCAGGGACGCCTAAAACTGGAACTGGAGTAGTCAGGTCAGCCGCTCGTCTCCCCATGCCTCGTCCGACTGACTCAAAAGTCTGACAATTGGAGAGAGCCGTTGCTTTTCCACACCATTTACTCCATCTAAAAAGTAAGAGAGGAAGAAGTTTACAGTGAAATGCAGTTTTTTTCCCTCTTTCTTTCTTGTCCCCCGATGGCCCTGTGAGAGAAAACCACAAGTACATGCAAAGCCAGAGCTGAAAGTATGAAATTGCTCCAGAAATGAAGGATAACTAGATGTGTCGTATATCTATTTCAGACAGAATACCAGAGACAGACAGACAGAATAAATGATTCCTTGCTTTCAAACTTTCCTGGCAGTTTGGCTAGATGAAAAAAAAAATGGAATGGTTAATGTGTTAAAGCTGATAATAAGATGAGACTGTAAAAAAACAAGTGTTCAAACATACCACAAAGATCTCCTCTCTCATGTCTGACACCACACAGAATTATGCATTTGTGGGATCAAATACTAAATCCCTATGTAGCTAAACTATTTGCTGTAGCAGGCAGCTTTCCGCTTGTCCTCCACATTCAGCTCACCTTGGGAAGAGGCCATAATGTATAAACTGAATCCACTATATGGACTTTATTAAGCGTTTTGTGCATTTAACTGGAACACCCTTTCAGAGAGGTGAAGTTTGTGTGTGTGTGTGTGTGTGTGTGTTCGTGCCATCCGCGAAATCTCATGTGCCAGCTTTCTTGTATACACAGGAGGTCATTTTAAGGATTTTACGCAACATCAGTTCACTAGTCAACAATGGGGGTGACATTGTGTGTAATTTCTGCATGTGACAGTCATTTGATAATACCGTTATACACCCTGTGTGCTTGCAAGTGTTGATTAATGACAAAAATGTCATGCAAACCCATTCTGACAAGGCTCCCTTCACTCCTTCCTCGTCTCCATCCAAGTCAAGTGACCTATGTTTGTTGTCACTATTTAATACTAAGTGACAACTGTCCTGCCCTGTTAATACACCGTTAAATCGTCCTTTGCAGAGGCAACCCCCCCCCCCAACCCCCTAACAAACAAATTATTGCAATGCCAAACACTTTTTAAACCATGTTAAACTGGCTTCAGCAGAACCCAATGTGCTCCACCGATTCTCTGTAGCAGTCATACCTGAGTGTTTGATCCTGCTGCAAAGACGTCTTCTTGAAATCCAAATGTCAGCAGCTAGTTTTTCCTGCTTTTCCTCTTTTTACGTCGTCCTATAGATCCTCAAGGTTTGGAGTGACTTTCTCTTCATGTCTGAAATCCCTTTTGTGGCAGGATTCAAACTCAAAGGAGTCTGCAGGCATCCCGTTCTGCAAAGCAACGCTGCCTAATGAGCCCTTGTATTCAAAATGCTCTGATTCTGAACTAATCTACATTTTATTGATCAGGCGTCCAGCCAAGCTGTGTCCTCACTGTATCCCTTCCCCTTTTGTTTTGGTCCTGCTGCTCCATGCTCACTTCATGATCACAACACAGCGGTATGCTACTGTATGCTGCCCTCCAACACACTCTGTCCTACTATGCCTTGCCTTTTTTTTTTACCTCCTCCTCCCTCTCCTCTCTCTAGCTCTCTCTTTCTCCCCTTCCCTCTTATTTCTGTCACTATCCTCCTTCACAGCATCCATGCAGAGAGAGAGAGAGAGAGAAAGAGGGAGAGAGAGAGAGGGAGAGAGAGAGGAAGTGACTTGCATCAGTGAGGTAGGGACTGTGTGTAAATTACCATGCAAGTGAAAAAGCAGGAAAGTGCATTGACACTTGCAAACAAATTTGTGATTTAAAAAAAAAAAAAAAAGGCCTATAAAAAAATTGGCCCCAACAGACAATTTCAGGCTGCCGGCCAATGACAAATGCGTTCATAGGACTAGTTTCAGTTTAATTATAGCAACCAGTCTGCTTTAGATTGAGGAGGCAGAATGATCTGGGTAACCTGCTTAATAGCGGCCTATTGTTTAATTCCAGTTGAAACAATGCAGTGCATCATTTTTCATGTTTTAATGCAAATCATTAACATTTCAAAACTATCTGCACCACCTTTCAGCCACATACTCCAGTGATAAATGGGCTATATACATGTTTAATTTAACATTAATTAATAACATTTAATTTTAACATTTAACTATAATTAAAATAGTCAGGTATGGAGCTACTCTCTGATTTTGGTTCTTAGCTTATCATATCAAATATTTTTTTTTCGCAGTTTCACACATTTGTAATGTGAGAGGATCATTAAATAGCAGGTGGTTCACAAAATAGACGGCGGTATCAATAATTAGTCAAATTTGCAGTGACTGTGTTGAAGCATGTTTAGTGGATGCCTGAGTGTGCTGCGTTCAGAAGATTGCACTCATATTCCATCACTGCAGCCGCTGGGAACATGAAGCTAACTCTGTGAATAGAAAATTGTTCCATTTAGCCTCAAGGTGATTACACAATATTGTATCACTGAAAATGCCTGCTGTGCCTTATTAGCAACAGCTTTACTGTCACTGTAATAGCATTGTATGGTTCGCAATTAATCATTCCAATAGTTGATTCTTCTTGTATAAATGTTTGTTGTCTGTTTCTTTGCCCATTAATGTACCTTTAGACTTGTCTTTATCAGAGCCTATCCATAAAGATGAATAATATGTAGAGAATAGTCTGATCATGAGTGACTTTAGCACTATTTTACCAGTTAATTCAAGGTGTTGTTACAAATGTGATCGACAGCCATGAAATAATGAATGAATGAAACCAACATTCCATAAGTGAAGGTTGGAATTTTTCACACACTGAATTTTACATTTATTTAAATTATTATTATTATTATTTTATTTATTTTTTTCTTTTTTACAAAAAACACAATACTGCAACCGTTATAGGCTCCCTGATGCATAATGTATCAGGGAGCCCTCTGATCGGTCTCGAATGTATTCTGCAGCATGACAGTAACCCCAAACATACAGCCAGAGTCAAAAATAACTATTTTGATCGACATAAAGAACACTGAGTCGAAAACAGCTGGCGTGGCCCCCACAGAGCCCTGATCTCAACATCAGGGAGTCAGTCTGAGATTTACATGCAACTGCAATACCTAAATCCACAATAGAACTGTAGCAACTTCAGCTCCAATATGCATGAACAACCTGCCAAGTATGTTGAAAAAATGTACCAAGGAGAACTGGTTCTATTTTAAAATCACATTGTGCTTACATTGAATATTGACTTAAGTTAGATTTTTTTTCTCTTTACAGCACTTTACACAGTTTATTTATAAATGACAGCTTATTAATTTCATAGCATCCACACTTTACTTTTAGTGCATAAAACCTTTTGCACAGTATCATAGGTTATGTGTTAGATTTTTATTCTGGCTCTGATTTTCAAGACTATTTAACCATGAAAAATCCTGGTATTGTTAAAAAAAGAGACCGAAATAAATATTTTACCAATAAAATACCAGATGAATCCTTTGTCCCTGCAATAGAATAGGAACAATGTGTTGCCAGTCTAAGTTTCCATCAGCAGGTGTCAGTATTGCTGGAGAGATAGACTCTTCGAGGAGGAAGGGGCTGATGTTAATTTATGATTACTCCAGTCTGCAGACAGATGGAGCCCGTAGCACAGGCATCCACAGCTGCCTTCCTAGACAACAATTCACATAAGGCTGCATTGTTCAAATTGAGGAAAAAAACATCAGTTTCCCATGTTAATGAATATCCAACCCTCTATGGTCCCCTTTAATCCACACCAGCTCCGGAAGTGTTGCGATGCCACAGCTGTCAGCTGACATGGAATATTCCAAACAGACCATATTGTTTTTTTTTTTTTTATGATCAGTATCTAATGACTCAGCCATGAAAAGTTTTACAAGTGACCTATGTCATAGTTTTTTATCATTTCCTGTAAGGAGAGATATTTATTCATTCCCACTTTACCACCTGTTTTTCATCAAGATAATTCATCTTGTTCTGTTTGACATTTTGGTAAATGAATGAGTTTCACTTGTGTCGCAATAGTGTTCCTTGGGAACACTGACAATGTGTTCCCTTCTGCCAAAACAACAAGGATGTTTATGGTCTGGCTGAGTTGAACTTGAAGTTGACAGAGAAGTGATTGACTTCAACTCACACTTCATTTGGCAAATTAACAAGTTTCAGTTGTGTTGCAAGAATGTTCCCACTCTACCAAAATCAACAAAAAAACAGGATGTTTATGGCCTGGATGAGTTGAACTCGAGTTTGAGGTTCAGAGGTGATTGAGTCATCTTTGGCTTTTTAAATTTGTGTTTTAGATTGAACCAACTGGTTTGGTATTTATTCTTATCTTGTTTGCTTTTGGTTCTGGTATCCAAGAAGACATGTTATCAAATGGGAAAAGTCCTTAAAATATTCTAGCTGAAGCATCACTTCAAGAATATCTAACTTTGGTACAAATGGTATATTCATTGGGAGTTATTTGATTAGACCATTGGAAAGTGGGTGTATCATAAGAATGTGCCTGAGGAGCACCTGAATGTCATATGTATGTATATTTACATAAGTGAATAATATCACCATGGATGTGTTCTAAAGGGAATTAGAAGAGGTTTTCATTTTAGGGGATGGACATTAAAGGAATATTACATTCTGTCATTTAATTAACCGTAGTAGTCTGGTTGTAGTTCCAAACTTTCAAGCTTTCAATAAAAACCATGAATTCCCCTTGACATGGACTCATGAGCTCATGCAGATCAAATTCAAAACACAGCTTAAGATATTTAAGAAAACCTTTATTTGTGACTTATTAACAAAACACATTACCAGATTGATTAAATCATAGGAATCACTATTATCACCTTAACAATGATAAGCAGGTGTACAAAAAAAGTTATTAACAGATCTGCACTGTCACAGTCGACTGGTATATGTGCCACTCACCTCCACACCCAGCGACTGACGAACATTCACTATACACAAGCAGAGAATACATCAACTTTATTTTTTCTTTTCTTTTTTTACCATTTTATGTATTTATTTTTTTTTATTTTTTTTGTTACTTTTCTGCTTTTTTTCCTCTACTAGGCAGAAGGAATAGATATGGAGGGTGAGTAAATGATTTCCACAATAGTGTTTGATCATCATTTCAAAGCTTAACACAAGTTTAAGGATCGATTTTCTTACCTATGAAAATCATCGAGGGTAAACACAAACATTTAAAAAAAAGGCATTTCATAGCATAACACAATAGCATTATGTATATCTAGAAGATTAAATTCATTTTCAACAGGATACAAAATGTGTTTCTTTTAAGGTTTTTTTTTTTAACAAATTGCTGTTTGCAATAGCGTATATGTACTGTATGTTTTATGTGTGGATCTTTATGTGTGTGTGTGTGTGTGTGTATCGCCTTTGAGAATGTGTATCAGAGGTATATGTATTCCAATACGCATTTCCCAGTGGAAAAACATATCTATGTATATATAGTATCTATATAGTATCTGTTTCCTTTGCTTATAACATGCAAACAGCCACTTGGTGATCTGACAGCACAGAAGTACACCTGAAGGACGGGTCAGAGGGGAAGGAAACATGTGCATGGGAGGTATTGAGCATGATCGCAGCACCTATACACCCCTACTGTGACTGGTAATACGAGGGTTTTAACGAAGGAACTCTGAGGTGGGTTTTAATGACTTTTTTTTTCTTTCGCCATTTCGATGCCGTTCCGTTGTCTACTGCTTCCTCTACCACGCTAGATCCGGGTTTCACAATTTCAGGACCAAAAGAGAGTTAACGAAGTTCGCACATGGGTCGCTGCAACTTGTAACGGTTTCTTCTTCATGGCACATCCTAGCAGCATTATTCCAAATGTTTGTATGCAGTAGTAATAGAAAGGAAAAAAAAAAAGCCAAATTTTAAGGTATCGCCAACTGTAATTGTTGACTCGCCTTTTCTTGCTTGCTGGTATCATCTTCAATTGCACCGCCATCTTTTTTTTTTTTTTAATTTTAAGTTATTGCACTCTCACCGGTGCACCATAAACAACGTTAATAATTTGTTCTCGACTCCATTATCTCATTAGGAGGTTTTTACTCCCTTCTGTCTCCGCCGACCTAAACTGCACTCACGCTCTTAGTGGTTTAAGTCAACCCGGGTTAATCAGCTGTCGCTAATGGCCGACGGTTTCTTCTCCTCCTACGCCGAGGCTACTCGATAAGCTACAATAACCGCTACTTTCGAACTCTTCTTTTTTGCATGCCTCATTATATCCTGCGCGGCTTAATCTCGGTTCCTGCTGACCTGTCACACGTCCTTACAACACAATGCGCGTGACTGATACGAGAGACGACGGAGCTGTCAACAAGGAGCAGTCAGGAGAGACACGCCAGCCTAAGCGCCAAAGCTCAGCTGGAGCTGAAACTAATAAATGGTGTGTGTGTGTGTAGTCTATGTGCATGCCTTTACGGCACGTGTGTAAATATTTAAAACACACGAATGCCACTGTGTTACAACTGCACAGTTCGTCGAAGGAGAGTGACTCTAAAGATGTCTTTTCAACCAACCATGTCGAGTTTTTGAGGAATAGAGGAAGGGAAACAGGCAGCGGGCGAGCAAATCCTACAAGCACTGAAAAGCGGTCGAGGCAGTGGTGCAGGGCTCGAAGAACGACTATACTTAACATTCAAAGACAGAAGTAGAGGGATCAGGCTCGAACAGAAATGAAGCGACAAGCAACGTTCCTGCTTTACAGCCGTATAATACACTCCCGTATCAAGGATGGCATTAGCCTTCAATCTTGGAGTTTCCATAAGTGTGTATTGTTATTATTGTATTTTTTATAGTCTGTATGTGTGAGATTACTTGTATGTGTGTGTGTGTGTTGTGTGTATGCATGTGTAAGCGGCAGAGAGATAGAGTCAGTGTTTTTGTACAATGATGTGTGTGTCAGACTGGGTGTGTTGATACACGAGGGGATAGAGACCCCCGTTGACCTGTGCCATATTCCGAGAGAAGAGGCAAGGTCAGGGGCCGGTTGCATCAGCTGCATGTAGGTTCCCTAGTTACATCCCGAGTAGCCACTGATCCCGATCCGCGCATTTGCTAAAATACAAGCGGCAGCACCACGAAAATCTTAAGTAACAACTAAATAGTTAAGCAAGCAATAAAGCAGGTGCAAATGATACGAAGTCACACAGTTGCACTTACTGACAATAAAGTAGGATTTTTTTCTTTTTTTTTTTTGCACATAGCATATTTTTTTCATCATTAATTCCTTGCCATGTTGAAACTTAAAGGACGACTTCAGTGATTTTCAATTATGTATAATTAACGTAGACTGCCAACCGTTTTCCAATGGAATTGTGCATTTTTTTTTGGCAGAATCTGGTTCCCATTCCATACAATATAAATATGAACCTACTGAGACTTCTTAGACATATGTAGTCCATCCTGTCTATGATAATGCGATGCAGTTTTCAAATGAATTTGCACTTGAGCTCACATTATCCTGTAATAAGACGCTTTGTTCACATTAAAGGATTTCCTAAACACCGGCAGACTGGGAAACTGAAATTCCCAAAACACAATTTATGGGAAACCAGTCAGAAGTGCGGTAAAGTGTACATGATTTGTCCTTTAAGAGTCAAACATGGATTCCAATCATAATTTATCTGGCCAATCTGGTCAATTACAAATCCATGTGGTTTGCACCTATCAGCAAAATAACACCATTACCGACCAGCAACTCATTTTAAACCTCAACATTATAACTAGCTGTAGTTGTAGGATTCCTCTCTTACTTACCACGGTACAATTCAGTAACTTTCTATAATTGCAAATGAACTAGCAGTTATGATGCCACTACGTTATACCCTAACCTGGGAACAAACTTGCGCATAGTTGGTGCAACCCAGTCCAGGTCCTCGGCCTCGACAACGTTACGCTTGAAACAGAGCTCTTCATACAAGTGTGGTCCAGCTAGTCTCAGCCACCTCGTTCTCTTAAAGGTGTTAATCTCATGGAACACTGTATGTTGTTACTTTTTAGGTTTTCTTTTTTTTTTTTTATACAAAAGACCACATTTTCTGAATTTCTACAAGGCCTCCATAATATTGAAGACAAAAGCCTCTGTTTCGTTGTCTTTTAGCTTGGCTTCCGCTTCGCCTCCAAACCGGGTGAGTCGAAAGGGAAACGGGGGGGCTGCATAAAGACTGAGATGCCAACACAGGCAGCCTCAGCTGACAATGGTCAGATACAAATAGTACACCTTTGTGGGTGCTTTTTTTTGTTTTTAATATACAAACTATGGGGAGGGGGCAGTAAATCGCAGAAAGGCAAATCCAATCCAATAAAATCTTTTCTGACTTAATTTGGTCCAGCCTTTAGATAAAGTACAATTGTTTGCCATAAACTTTTGACTTTAATAGGCCAAAGCTGTTGGCCAAATGAGCCAAGTAAATGCAATATTTGTTTAGCAAGTTCACATGGTGTGGGGAGGGGAGCCAGGCCCGGTCTAATGAGGGTTTGGCCACTGTACAGTGTCTATGCAAATAATGGTGCAAGGAGGCTCCTGTAGGTTTTTACAATATGCATTTGGCTTTTTTTTTTTAGTTGTCTGGCTCTGTAATGGGGACAGCGGTTTGTTAGCATCTCCTGTTTCCGAGTCGCCCCCTTCCTCCTCTACTCATCCGCGTCATCCTTTCCTTTCTCCTTCTTGTCCTTCTTGTCCTTCTTCTTCTTTTTCTTCTTCTTGGCCTCATCCTTCTTGCCGAAGCTTATGAAGTCACCTTTGTCGTCCACGGGGCCTTGGTCGTGGCGGATGGAAATGATGGCCGGGGACCCGGGAATGATGAAGGCTTCCGGGGGGATCTCGCCGGGCTTCAGGTGCTGTGGGGGGCCGTAGCCTTGGGCGGCACCGTACCTGAAGTGCCAGCTGTTGCTGTCGACCCCAGCACCAACCGGGGGGGATAGCTCTCCACCACCCTCTCCATCTACACAGGTGTGACAAAAAACAAACAGAATGTCTTATTTAGACTTTTAAATTCAATATCGAAATCTAAGTCAAGCAACAGTGAACAGAGCAGCAGCCTGATAATGGAGCAGTAGCTACAGGGAGTGGAGACCACAGCAGGGAACACTAGTGGGGATTTACCTTTAAACCACAGGGATGTTTCATTTGGCAGCGTGGCTTGTAATTTGAATTCGGATGACGCAAGAAACATAATCTCATGAGGAGGACCGGATTGAAAAGAGCATGAGCAAGGACAGGGATCAAGTTGGGGGAAAAAAAGAAAAAGAAAATGATACAGAAGAAATGAATCAAGTCAGAGGAAGGGATCTATATATAGTTATTAAGGTCAAAAGGTTAAAGACGTCAGAATAGAAAGGAGAGAGTAGATGATATGAGCTGGAGAGAGAGAGAGAGTTAGAGAGGGAAATGGAGAGAGTCAGTAAGAAAGATGGGGGTGGGCGGGTTTTGCAGACGCGCTGCTCTCAGGCCCACACCAGTTCCCTCTGCGCTGACCTACTTTCAGTCTGGATTGTATTTAGATCAAACACAGACCCTTGCAAAAAAAAAAAAAAAATTCTGTTAGATTTTTCTTTGTAGCCTATTTACAACGTGGCTGTCACCTGCTCAACACCACACTGTCCCATCGGTCTGATCTAAGTTCATCAAGTGTGACAGGAAATGACATGAATGGGCTATAATAAGACGATCTGTAAGGGACTATAACACTGGTTAATATATAGTATTATTGCATTATTACACGTTTTATTACACATTTCTCGGAGAAACATAATACTAATTCACTAATACTTTTATGTTATATATAATTAATTGCTTTTTTTTTAAAAATAAAGCACACATAGAATAACATACTGTAGCAGAGACATTTTGACAGGAACACAGACACATGTAAATAATTTGTTTTCTACTTGCAAAAATAGAAGTATTCATTTTTAACCATATTAAATAATAAAAGAGAGCTTGTGATTTGACTACCAAGGATAATCTGGATTTAGTTTAGCTTTATTTTTTTTCAAATTTTGCTTTTAATTTTTAGATACATTTTTTTTTAAAGAGCCAACTGCAGCTAATTGACCTTCGGTATGTTATTAGCTCGCCTAATGAGTGTCAGAGGATATCATCTTATCTTATCATTAGCAGAGTTACAGTAGCTGTGTAATATGGCAGTTGCTTGTCTGTTTTTGAGGATTATGACATTTGATGGCACGGTCTGTCTGTCTGTGTTTAATCTGGGTATTAAGGAGTGAAGAGGCCTCGGGAAGAGGCTCCAGTATTTGAAATAAGTCCCATTCAATCGCTGTCAGCGGTTGGGGAGGGAAGACTGCCTCTTCTCATGCGGAGGAGGACAACAAACACGCTTAAAATAAACTGAAAAGAGAGCCGGTGAGTTAAGGGCGATGTGCAAATACTGCAAAGCAGAATGTGGATAGGCACACTGAGCCAGGAATATACAAAGAATTGTTGCATACAAAGCACCTCCATTTTATATAACTGACACACCATTTCCTCTTAGTTGAAAAAGGAAGACGATTTGATGCTATGTCATAAGAGTTTGAGAATAACAAGTAAAAGTCCTGAATAGAAATGTTATTAAAGTTAAGGTCCAGAAGTATTATAAGCAAAATGTAAATACTGTATTAAAGCTAAAAGTAGTAATTATGCAGCTGTGTTATAATATTATACACATAAAATACATTTTAATGTTTTAATGTATCAATGTGGAGTCAATTTGAGATACATAGATTAGATTAATATTAATAGTGCTGCATCATAAAATTTGGCACCTTACATAGCAAAATAGAAAAAAAAGAAATGTGCCACAGTTTAACAGAGTAGCAATAATAGAATATTAAACATGCATTAATTTTATGTCACAATCATTCTTAAGTAGAGTAAATGAGTGAATGTTCTTAGTTATTTTCCACCATCGATATAACAAGTGTTGTAGGAAGGAATACTTTACCAGAGCAGTTAAAATACTGCACTTTACAGAGCGCAGAGGAAGGAGAGAGAGAAAATACTTGCTTTAATGACAGCTGATGTCAGCTGATGTGAACAGGCACACAGGTTTGGTGTTTTTTTTTTTTTTGTTAATTTGTAGAATGTGTGTGACTTGCTTTTCTTGTTTAGATCATTGCAAAGTCATTGTGTGGTCAGAATATGATCAAAACTTTTTTTTTCCAATTTCCACAGATATTCTGTACAGATGTGTTTTATCATTCTGATACGATCTGATTCAACAGCCTCCCACCATATGCATATCTTGGTGTTCTCGGAACTGTCGGTCCATGACCTGCCTGTTTCACAACAGTTTAAGACACATACTGAATACCAGGAACTCACATTACATATTGGCCTCATGTCTTCTTCCTCTGTCTTACTCTGTTAGCTATAAAGTGCAGTTTTTGAACTACTCCGGTAAAATACCAGTGTGAAATTTTATATGAACTTGGGTAAAATGTTGAATGGGTCTAGAATTCTTCAGTTCAACCGGCGGATGGTGCTAGAGAGGTCACGACCTGTTCAAATTAACGTGTTCAACACTCAAGACTCTTCCAACGACAATGTGACTGTTAAATTATAGAATATATTCTCTGCAAAGTTTAGATTTTGGAGAGAAAAGGTCGACAAAAGTAGGAAATGTAAATGTGGAAATGCGCTTCTATAAATGTCATTTCTGACTGCTGTAACATTTTTGATAAATGCGGAGCTGCTTGAGGAAGGATCAATAGCTCATTAGCAGCCTTAGCATTCATCATGTTTGACATGTGAATATTGTGTTATATAATGTGAATACTTCCTTTAGATTATATAGATTAGATACATGTGTCGACACCATATCTTCAAATATATGTTTTTGGTTCAGTAATCTAATGCAGTGGTTCTCAAAGTGGGGTCCTTTATGTGGGGTGGGGTTACTTTATTTAACCCATTTCAGCCTATGGGCCTTTAAGTCTATGACTGCCATTGTATACTCTAAATCTAAATATTACATATACAACTTCTTGTTTCTAATCTTGTTTCAACTTGGACAAAAGGTTTTAAGTGACGTCATTGACTTCCTGCTCCTTCCTCACAAGAACACACCCTGCCGGAAAGAGGTCATTTTATTTAAATCATTATGACTTTCAACCCTGACATGTATATATCTATTTAATCAATAAACTCTCTAGAATAATAGCCAAAAAATAATTTTGTATATGGGATGAATACTTTTTGTTTATGGACAGATTTTTGTAAGCATCAACTATACTAGTGATTAAAATGATATTTTCTGCAAAGCAAAGAGTACAAAATGGAAAAATAGATACATAAAATGATTGTTAAAGTCATCTGATCTAATTATATGCACGAAAACCTAAATGGGTTTAAAAGTGAAAATACAACACAAAGAAATACAAAGAAAATGTAATAAATACAGGCATTTTACTGGCATAATTATTCATGTACTGAGTCAGCCATTTATTTAATTTTAATCATGGCAGTTTCCAGCCTTCATAATTTAGGCCAATAAAACATCTAAAAGCACAAATCTCATCAGATGGGGGTCTGTGGTCCAGTTTTTACAAATTTAAGGGTCCGAGACTTGAAAAAGTTTGAGAACCACTGTTCTAATGATTTTAAATACCACTGAAGTTAGGTTACCTTCTTAGGTAACTATTAAATTCAACTTCATATTAACAAAATGTCCAAAAAATAGCCTTTTTCTCTATTCTTTATCAGAAGCTTTTCAAAAGAGTAGAACATATGAAGTAGTAGTAACACTGAAAATTACTGTCATCCTGCAGTGAGGAGAAAAAAATGTTTTGTCTATGTCGCTTCATATTCTATGCATGACCAACTGAGCTAAAATGTCAAGTGCTTGTGTAGCACTGATCAAGTGAATATTGTCTCTGTGTCTTGGGACATCCCAGGTCTTTCTAGCACTGGCTGCGACAAATCCAAGCCCCTGACATTGTTAATTAAAATCTTGGCCCAGGTATTAATCAGAGATATCGCTGTGTGTGTGTGTGTGTGTGTGTGTGTGTGTGTGTGTGTGTGTGTGTGTGTGTGTGTGTGTGTGTGTGTGTGTGTGTGTGTGTGTGTGTGTGTGTGTGTGTGTGTGTGTGTGTGTGTGTGTGTGTGTGTGTGTGTGTGTGTGTGTGTGTGTGTGTGTGTGTGTGTGTGTGTGTGTGTGTGTGTGTGTGTGTGTGTGTGATGAATGAATTCGAGCAGAAGAATTCGCTGCAACTATGAACTGTTCCTCTAACATGGAGGATTATTTGGAACTCTTGCCGTTTGCTTCACATTATCCTGTATCTCGCAGCCGGCATGCGTCTAAAATGGATTATGTGTGCAACTGCTGTTAAGCAGATCATTATAGCTCCTTGTGAGGAGGTTGCCATGACACCTAATGTAGATGTGAGGGGTGCTGAAAGTCTCAAATTGTAACCTGCTGTCCTACATTTAAAGTAGGCTATGTTATTTCCTGTCTAGTCCAAGATCCGAGATCTAAAATTAATCCCTCTGGTGGTTTGTAGCACAAGCACAAATCTGACAGTTGTTCGGTGCATGTGTTAATAAATGCGGCGCATCTGATGTATTCTGCATGTGAATTGTCCTTTTCTACAGTATTTTCTCTCAATTAAGCAGTGGCATCTTTTTTTCTTCTTCTTAATACCTGTCCTTGCTAAGTCCCTTTCCCTTGTCTGCTCTCTACTCCTTTCCTTTTTTCTTTTTTTTTTTTTGTCACCAAATCTTCCATTCAGAGATATGAGCGGTTGCCATGGAAACTGCCTTCGCCCACTCCCTGCTGATGGAGGGTGCGGCTGCTGCAGCAATCTCTCAGTTAGACAGTGTTGCCAGGCAACAGGTCACATGGCGTTCCCTAGCAACAACACTACTGCAGGAACCTGCCAATCCTCTTAACCTTTCTCATTCTCCATCCCCCCACACCTCGCTTTTTTTTTTTTTTCCTCTCCATCCCCCCTGTTCGTCTCCTCTGCTCTCCCTCTCCAAAATTGCTTTTAATGTTAGTGGATCCCTGTTTTTTTGTTTTTTTTACATTCACATTCTTATCACTGATAATTGCTTCTTTCGTCCTCTGGCATTAGACAAATGTCTCCTCATCTGCACCGTGGGTCACTTACATAAACAGAGTTTTTGGAGGGTGCCGCATTTAGATGCATAGTAAATGCTACTGGGAACCGGTACAGCTTGTGTCTCCAGCAGTTTCCCAGCTGTCTTTTTCCAGAGACACATATAACCGTTCATGCCTAGTGACAGACTGTAAGATATGGCCTGCCACCAACTGGTTGAGTGATGGACCGTGAAGCTACCTGCCACCCTCATGTCTCTATATGTTCTAATTCTTGCTGCAAGGACAGAAAATCGATAAGTGGAAGCAGGGATGAAGGAAAAAGGGGGCGGCACAAGATGTTTAAAACATTGCTTAAAACCCTAAAACTTAACCAATAAAAGCTCCACATGATTTCTCTGTTTTTTTATTGTTTTTTTTTAAGGCATTATCATTAGCTCTGAGCCAGTGTTTCTGTAAATGATGAAGCACAAGGTCATCCCTCAGGCCGGCTGTATTTACAATTGTCGTCATGGGACACATTTTCGATGTTTCCGCCCACTCAGGAAAAAATAATTTCATCATAAAAGCAGTTGGCATTAAGTCCCCGGACTTTTGGCTTCTCAGCTAAGCTCTGAATTAACATTACATTGGAATTCAAGATTATGAAGAAATCTAAAGAAAGTAAAAGAGAAAGATGAAAAAAATACTTTGATTCATGACCTTCTTTTAGCCTTGTGACCCCTTAAAATAAAGCAAAATCTACCACTGTCCCCTCATCATATTGCATTGTCTATCAAGTAAATTTGAGGAAAGATTGAAAAAAAAAAAGACAATCAAAAAGAGTTTGTTTTTTTTCTGTTGTCTTCTCCCTTTCCATCATCTCATGACTCCTTAGATTAATCCACTGACCATTTGTGGGCATCCTCCAGGTTGTGAAGCACTGCCTTTTGAATTGTTGTAGGAATATTTCCTTTGATATAGTTTACTAGTATAAATGAAAACCAAATCCATGAAAATTTTAACAAAGGTTGTAGAGAAGCAGAATTCAATATACCACATTAACCTTATAAATGCCATGTCCCTTAATTAAAATGTGTTAAAAATATACCAATCTGTATTTATAAGCAGTAGTGTTGATTATAAATCAAAAGAAAAAAAAATAATTGTTCTAAGTTTTTAGATTTCTATGGGCAGGGAACCAACTGCTGCTGGGTCATGTTTGATGTGTTTTTTTTATATTTACTATCCTACATTGCACAGGTATATATAAAATATAATTGATTCATAAAATAAAAGTGAACAAAAAACATAGCAACAAATAGCTTGAAGATCTAATCTTATACTAGATTGAATTTACAACTAAAAGCCAACATCCTAAATGTTAGACTTGTACTCACCAGCAGCGCTGGACACAGTGGGCCAGTTCTGGACCAGCATCCCCTGGGCCCCCTGCATCACAGAGGACTCCTCCATGTGGACCGAACTAAAACGCAAAACACGTTTTCAGTAAAGTCAGTGACAAACATTTAAATATTATATATATATCAGTCAAAGGTTTTAGAATACCTTGATTTTTCAGTCCTTTCCTTTTTTTCAGATGTTTAAATCATAGTCATTTTTCCTTTCCTTAAACAATTTTGCAAAGACTGTGTAATGCAAAACACCAACTGCTTACAGTGTCAAAATTACAAACGCATGAGTCACATTTTCATTCCTCAAGAGCATTACTTGCTAGTCGCCTAGGGCGACCATTTTTGGACCACTGTCACACATTTCTTATGGCGTAGTTGCCCCTAGAAACCTCTTTACACTTTGACTAATAACAGTAGTAATGGATTTGCTCTATTCAAGTCTCCCAGTAAGCTAGAACAGCATGAGCCAATATGCACAATACCAGGACCCTGAAAATAAATACGTATTCCAGTGAATTTCAAAATGTTTTCCTTTTCTGTGTCATTTTGTGTCAAATCACTGCTATTGTTTTGAATAATGTTTTAATTTTACCTTTACTCCAGTTCCTCTCATCATTGAGGCCTTTAAATCCATCAATATCTACATTTGGACATTGTTACTAGATTGATTTAAAATATTGAACAGAGGATAAGAAGAAATAGAAGATGCACCTAAGTAATACAGGTAGGCACCGTTTGTTTCTGTTCCACTGCTGTTGTATGGAAACTCGGTTTGTGCTGTGCCCACATCACAAGTTCTGTTTATGGTAGCTCACCGCATGAACAGACCCGGTATTGATCTTAACAGAAATCCACTATTACTGTTGCACTAGTCTCCCATAGCCAGCCAATACTAAACCCTGACAATTATATGGTCTAGTTTGCTCCCGTCTGCTATAGGGGGAAAACACACTCTGGCTCTTTTGCATTTCTTTAAACTAATTAAAATAGTTAAATAAAGAATATGTCACATAAAAAAAACACAAAATCAACTGTTATATTATCACCCTATTAAAATAACACCCTAAGTCACTTTTTTCAAGTTTTTGGAAAAAACACAACAAAAAAAACTTTATCAAATGCAGAGAATATTACATTTAATTATCATTTCAAATAGGCCTTGACATTGGATGACTGTGGATATACACACATTGAGTGTGTGGACATTGTGTGTCACTTATGTAACATTAAAGAATAAAGTGATTCAGGCCAATTTTTGAACATTGTAGTGTGATTTTAGGCAACTTTAAACCTGGCTTAAAGTGTCCTTTTATTCCATAATGCAAACTTCTAAAGAAACATTACCTGGAGTTAAATTAAAGAAATTTAAATTAAATTGGCCAGGAGCTGGTTCCCTTTTTTATCACTTTCCCAGGTCTTCTTTGCCTGTTTTTTATTTAACGTCACTCATCTCCAACATCCAGTTTTGACAACTTTTTTAACCCGAGATGTGGCAAATTTTCATTGAAGTAATGACACATGTTTAATGGACTGAAGATCCTGGAAGTTCCTTTCTTTCTTCATGTTTGGCTACACATTTATTTTAATTGTTGATATGTACAGCACTTTCTATTAAATGATTATTAAAGTACTAAATTACTATATAAGGCTTTATCACTCACTAGTAGAAATTGGTTCAAGAATCATGTTCTTGAAGCAGCCGCCTTTATAAAAGCTTGTAAATTGGCATTTTATCCTGACTTCGCCAAAAAAATCTTTAATGGCCATTGTCCTATATGGAATAAAGAGTCTGATCCATTCAACTCAGGATTAAAGTGATTTTGGCAGCATGATCATATGATATAGGCCAAAAACTCACTTTATTTTAATAAAGTTAAGATATGACTTTTACTGATATAAAAAAATGATCATAATTTGCAGTTTCAGCATGTAGGTTCCTATCTCGTAGGAACAGGGATTTTGCAAACCAAGTTAGTTGAAATAGTCAGCCAGTGGCAGGTTTCTACCCACAGTTACATCTGGTGAGTCTGACTAGTGAGTGCAATTATAAATGCACTGTTGTATCTGATGTGATTGCTTGTCCTGTCATTTTTTAAACAGCCAAGCCAAAAGCAATATGCAAACAATTGTATTCATTTTGTTCTTTTTTTGATTTGTCAGCGTACAGTAGTTGATAGACGATGACATTTATATACCTAATTGTTTGCTGTAAATATTTCCAGTTAATCTTGTCATTTAATTCAATTTAAATGTGTGGTAGTGATGTGTATAAAATGTAGCATGCCCAATGTATGAGAAAAATAATCATAAATTCATGACATAGACTCTGAAGATTGATCAAAGTTGAGTTCTTTCATTTTAAGATGATGACGTTAATATCCTAATTAATAATGGTACTATATATTTTTATTTAAAAATAATACAAACTTTTAAAAAAGTCTGTATTTTTATAAACAACTTGTAACACTTTGTATAAGGGTCAGTGACAAAACTGCCAGGTGGTGTAAAAACTTGGTACCAGATAGTTTGACTTTCTTAAAAAGGTTTTAAAAAAAATAAAACAGATGCTATGAACAAATGTTATATTATAGGTGGATTAAATATTTAAAAATTATCATTCTTCTTTGGTTACACCATTTGAAATTTGTGTCAAAAATCACACACTAATATAATAATAACAATATACAAATGGACTTTTAAATAACAAGAAACCAACATGAACACAACATGTATATTTTCAGAGATCTGATGAATGCTTCTTAAAACTGTATTTTTAAAAGATTTTGACTTTTTCATCTTGTCAAACATTATTTGTCACAGACCCATTAACATGTTTTTTGTAAATACTGAATTCAATGAGAAATGGGAAAACAGATGCAAGTAGTTTAATTCAGAGCTGTCAGGAGTCACAATATTCTTAGAGCACTTTCCCAGCCTGGGCTGAGATCCCCCCCAACTCCTCGATACATTCATAATGAATATAGAGCTCACTGTATAGGAGGACCTGCCCTGACTGGGCCCTCTGCAATGCAGCACATCGAGTATCTACTGTATCTCAACCTGCAACACACTTTGTTATGATGAATAGGGATTTGTCATGAATACAACATGGCCTCGCGTATTCAAAGTGTGTGTTTCGAGCTTTTACATAAGCAAAGCTGTTAGTTTAATGGGAGTGAATATGATAGGGCTGGTGTTTTCTACAGTGGCTGAGTACACCAGGAATGTGGGCCAGTGGTGTTGGTGCTACATGCTGTGTGATGTCAGCGACGTGTTGAGGTTAAGTGTTAATGCGAGCGCGTCTGTCTCTGTTGTATGAGCGTTACAGGCACTGCCCTTTTAGAGACGGCAGCGGCAAATTGCAGTGATGATTTATGTTAATCCATGTCATGTTGCAGCGGCTTGATGACATGATGCACATCACATTACCCTCCACACCATAGAAATTAACGCTAATATCCAATTAAATCAAACCTAGATGGAGCGGAAGACCGCACAAACGAGCAGGAAGCATTGTTAGCATGAAATCTCGGCATAAAGGAAAGGCATGTGGAGAAAAAAAACTCATTAGTCCCTGAAGATCCAGCTGTCCTCATATAAAATCAGCAGAGCATTCTATTATATACACTAATGCAATTTTTCTAAACCTGATCATTACCAAGTTTCACTGACCTAGTAATGAACTTGCTGTTTTATCCCAACTGTTTTGGATCATTTTAATTTCAGTACTGCTACATGAAGACCATTTAAAATGGTTCTAACAGCCTAATTAGGCCCGTTTTATTGTAACATCCCCTTTATTGTGTGATTTATATCTAATCTATCTTTAGAGATATCTGTATTTGACGAATATATATAATTGGCAAAAAGACCTTGGCAGACTACATGCAACACATGTATGACCGGAGTCTCGCATGTCCTCTGCCGTCTGTGTTCACAAATTCTCCCCTCATCTCTGGACAAAAAAGATATAAATACACACAGAATCTCATGCAGGGCAGTTGTACGTGTGCATCAGATAATCTGAGAACGATCACAGTCAGCTCATTCGTCCTTCATGCTTCCTGCTTAAAGACTGCAACTGGGGGAAGCGACACTCAGAATGTAGATGACCTATATAGTATTACACTGCAGAGGAGGACTGCCATGCAGTCACTGATGGGAACTGCACAGTTTCCCAAAGGAAAAAGTGGTTCAAACAGTGTCCTATACTGACCTGCAGTCTTATGCTGCAGGAGATATATGTGTGTGTGTATGTATGTATTATGTCTGTATTTTTTTGCGGTCTACTTTACAGGTATGCATGTATGTATATGTATTACATGAAGTACTGTCTAGTCTAATGTGTCAAAAAATATGTTACGTGATTGTATGTTTTCTTTTTTTCTGGATATTCAAAAGTTACAAGAGTCAAAGCTGGAAAGTGCTTACCTCTGCACCCCTGCCCTCAAAGATGCAGAATATCGCCAGTCAGCATTCGGGGCTTTTGGCTGAGCGAGCAAGAGGTTGAGAGAGAGAGAGAGGGAGAGAGGAAAGGTGGAAAAAAAAAGATGAGATAGAAAAGGGAAAGATGGAAGGACAGAGAAAGAGAGAGTGTGAGAGAGAGAGATGGGGGAGGAAGAGAACAGAGTTTAGTTTGATCTAATACAGTGCAGAGCCTGGCTGGGCCAGGGACTCATCAATTAATCATGATACACATCCCAGCTCTGGATGTTAAAGGAGCACTGCAGTCGTGTCCCCTATTGCAAGCACACACACACACACACACGCATGCATTTTGATATCCAGACACTCCAGCGCACACACATACAAGGACTTTAAAAAGATAGTGACTGACTGAAAGTCTGATGAGGTTTTGGAGAGACTCTCACTCCGCTGCTCTATAAAAACAAGAGCTGGAAGAGTTATGTCCTTTCGGTGAGTGTTTGGGTGTTTGTATATAGCGACATGTTTTTGTGTGTGTGTGTAGACGGAGTAAATCTGTCTGCACCTCATGAACCCAGGCTGAGTGCTTGACACTCCCAGCAGTCTTTTGTGTAAATTATTGCCTTTAAAAACCAATAAGCAAGAGTCATCATTGGCAGGGCAACCACATCCTATATCTCTGGTATGCGTTAGCCCAGTGTGAAAGGGATGCTCCCTCAGGGCAATCACAGATATGGCAGAGAAACTGGACACTATATGAAGGTGCAAACATAATCTTTGGACTAGAGATTTTAAAAAGTCAAGGCTGCTCAGACTTCCATTCTTTTACCTTTGATGATAGCCAAATTTCGCCTATGATTAGGCCTGGAAGTTCAAAGAAGCATATGAATCTCATAGGGGAAAAGTAATATTTTTTAATGAGCTAATCTTTCACAGCCATTAATTATGCCTGACCCTCTCATAATTATCTTCCTCATGAGTGGGTACTGCACACATGCGCCACATGAAATGATAGTGAGCGTCTCCATGCTGGAGAATGCTGAAATCTGTTGGCATGGAGTGGGCTGCAGCCTTGGACCATGAGAGCACTGGGAAAGACGTGTTTAAGATACAAACCTGCTCAGGCAGTAGCAAGTGTCCCAGATAAAGACGGCACATAATGTTCTTCGGTTCAACTCAGAGGGGAGTATTTTTCTGCCGGTAAACTCAGTTTTTTGGGCTACAGCTAATTTGCGGGGCTGAACAGCAGAGGCTGGAGGTTAATTTGATTGTGACCGCTACACACGTCTTGGCTGGAGATGTTCTCAATACATAATTAATGAACAGTGGCCACCTGATAAGTCATCAGAACTTTTTCTTCAACAGTCTGGCGTTACGATTATGTAATTCCAATGTTTGAACCATCAATCTGTCCAGCCTCAGCCATAAAAGCAGATTATGTCTACTGACTAAATCTGTGCTAAAATCATCAAACTAAATTGATAACTAGACATAAAAAAAATCTGGACTACAATTTCAAATTTCAGGACTACACACACATTGTATGTGGGTCTATGAAAAAGAAGTCATGCCAGACTTCTTGAAGGGGATCGTGTGAAGTGTAGATATGCCTTTAAGACTGGGAAAAGAAGCTTCATCATGATGAGATCTCTAACCTACAGCAGTCTCATCACATTCTCATTACTACGTGTAGGTAAATCAATGCCTACTGTATCTCACCCATAGACAGAGGCACGCACGAAAGCCAAGGATGTCTAACTCAAGCCCAGCAGCTCGTCTTGTGTCATGGGCCAATGTTGGAAAGCATCAGAACTGACACTAATGCAGTGTGAATGCTGGGCTGGGCTGTGCTACTGCACAGTACAAGTGAAAAGTGAACAAACAGGATGAGGCCTGTACATATTCAATTCATTACTAGAGGATCAGAGTTGACAGAGTTTTGCTTTCACAACGAGAACGCGAAATAACACACAACATCAAAAGTTGTGACAGCAATGAATAGCATTAACCTTAACAAAAGGTCATGTTGTTCATGCACTTGAAAGTATCTAATATTGTTTGCAACCAAATGACATTTTCTAAAACACGCAAATGTGCAAGCGCCACGATTCACGACCTTCCAGTTATGCAGGCAAAGGCAAAGATGAAAAATTAATGACACACCTCTGGGCAGATTTGCATGGAGGCATCGGGCATACTCAGTCTGCGTACAAATCCACTTCCGCTCGTGAAGAAGCGGTCAGCACCGCTGCCCCAGGTGCCGCTAATGGGACGTCCCGTGTTGTAGAACATGAAAGTGTCACTGCCGGAGGTGGCTGTCAGACAGGTCTTGTAGCAGTAAGTCTTTGTGAGGGAGCCGTTCCCACGCACTTCAATGTAGTGAGGCTCCACTTTAAGGTCTCTGCGGAGCATCACATTGTTATTAGGTTGTGCACCGGGTGCAGTGTTGCCTGGCCCACCGGCGACAACGCTACTGCTCCCGCCATCTGGGGGGGGCTTCTGTGACACGCAGCAAGGGGAGCAGGACCCCGGTTGGGTGCAGTAGGCATGACAGCGGACGATGGCCAGCACTACCACAGTGACCAGGAAAACAAAGGTGGTGGCACTCAAGGCCACGATCAAGTAGAGGGTCACGTTGGAGAAAATCAGGGTGCTGTGAGGTCGGATGATCCTCTTGGGGTCAGGAACCACCTTGGGTGGCACCTCCATGACAGCCACGTTGATGGTGGCTGTGGAGGAGAGAGCGGGTTGCCCATGGTCCTTCACCAAGACGGTTAGAGCGAAGGAGGTGGAGTTGTCCTCCAGAATCCTCCGAGTGGTCCTGATCTCACCCGTGTGTTCGTGCACCTTGAATAGGTCCAGGTCGGTGGCCGTTTCCATGGTGTACACCAGCCAGGCATTTGGACCGGCATCTGCATCGTATGCCACCACTTTGGTCACCAAGGCACCGGGCTCTGCGTTCTTTTGTACCGTCTCCAAGGATCGCGTGCCGTTACCCGGAGGGTTGACGACCAGTGGTGCGTGGTCGTTTTGATCCATTATATAGATGTAGACGGTGGCGACGCGGCTGAGCGGAGGAATACCCCCGTCCTGGGCTTTGACCTGGAAGTGAAACTCTCTCAGTGATTCATAGTCAAAGGCTCGCAGGGCATAAGCCTCCCCTGTATCGGCCTTCACAGACACATAGGAGGTGACAGGGATGCCGTGGTTGTTGTCATTGAGCACTGTGTAGGTGATGCGTGCGTTCTCTTTGATGTCGGCGTCCTGAGCCTTCACAGTACACAACGAGGCCCCGGGGGCATTGTTCTCGGTCACATACACAGTATAGGAAGTCTGTTCGAAACGCGGCGGGTTGTCATTAACATCAGCCACGTCCACCTGTATGGTCTTCTGGGAGGAGAGAGGAGGGTTCCCTCCGTCCGTGGCACTCAGAGTGACATTGTAGGCATCAGTGGTCTCGCGGTCCAGGAAGGCTGAGGTAACCAGAGTGTAATAATTTCTGAATGACTTGATCTTGAAAGGAAGGCCTGTTGGGATCTCTAGGCTCACCTGCTTGTTCGCCCCGGAGTCCCGGTCGGTAACGCTAATCAGGGCCACAACTGTGTCCGCGCGGGCGTCCTCCCTCACTGGGCTGGACAGGGATGACAGCACTATCTGCGGGACGTTGTCATTTACGTCCACCACCTCTACCACAACCTTGCAGTGAGCTGCCACCGCTCCGGGGCCCTTGTCCATGGCTTGGATGTACATCTCGTAGGAGTTGGTTTCTTCATAGTCCACGTTGCTCCTCACTCGTATGTCTCCAGTGTTCGTGTCCATGCTGAACATCTGCCTCACTCTCTCTGGAGTGTAGCTGCTGAATGAGTAATACACCTCTCCATTTGTGCCCTCATCCAGATCGGTTGCATTCAATTTAATTACCAGGGTGTCTTTGGGCGAATTCTCCAACAGTTTCACCTTGTACACTGAGCTGTCGAACAAGGGAACGTTGTCATTTGAGTCCAGGACTCGCACATTGATTTGGGCTGTGCCTGTCTTCTCCGGAGTCCCACCATCCACAGCACTTAGAATTAATTGGTGGTAAGGCGTCTGTTCACGATCAAGGGGCTTCTTGAGCACCAGCTCGATGTGCTTTGTATTCAGGGAGGGTTTGTTAGAAACCAGCGCGAAGTGGTCATTTGTGCTGAGCTGATAGATGCGAACGGAATTGGAGCCGGTGTCTGGGTCTTGAGCATTTTCGATCGGGTAACGAGACCCCGGCAAAGCGGATTCCGTGATTTCCAGCTGGTACTCGTCTCTGGGAAACTGCGGCGCATTGTCGTTGGCGTCCACGACCTCCACCTCCACTTGGTGCACCTCGGTGGGGTTTTCCAGCATCACCTCCAGGTTAAGGAGGCAGGTGTTGGACAGGTCACACAGTGCCTCCCTGTCGATCCGTTCGTTGACGAGCAATTTGCCATTTTTGGGGTTGACAATCACGTAGCGTTTGCCGCTGTTGGACGTTACCTTGATCTTTCGGGTGGCGAGCTTTCGGATATCCAGCCCCAAGTCATGCACCAGATCGCCGACCAGTGCCCCATTTTCCACTTCTTCCGTTATAGAATATCGCAACTGTCCGAACGAAAGGCCACAAAATAAGGAAAATATCACAAAATAAAAAGGCACATGATTCCCTATCCGGTTGCATATCCCCGCCACAGCCATTGCAAGCTCATAGGATCCGCAGACGGATTAAACGCAGCCTTCCGCCTTTTTAGCTTGCAGTATCTTGCGTCCCAGCACCTCATTAAGGTGGGCTAATTGGTCTCCGGGCAAATGAAACAGAAGCGGCTCATCCATCGCGTTACCCGGCGGAGGTGAATCCTCTCCAGCGCGCCCATATTTCCTTTGTCCGTGATGCGCCTTTTTTTTCTCTCTCTCTCTATGTCTCCAGTGCGCGCTGCTGACGGGTGTGTTTCCCTGCCGCTGGAGCCGCGAGATGCGTCAAGACAGGCGCGATGTTCCCAAATAACGCCAGACAACGCAAGCCGGTTCTTTCAAAGTAAAGTGTCAGCACCAACCGTTTCCTCCACATATTTCAAATAGAAAGCTACAAGAGGAGAGGAAATCTTTTAGATGACCCACAACAAAGCCTATACTTTTATTTTCTATTTTATTATGCAATCAAAGAGTTATAATTTTCATTTTAAATTCCAAACTCATACGTTTTTCACTGTTGAAGCCATTACAAACAGCATAAGTAACATTTTCCATGTATGGGTCCCTTTTTACGCACGAATCACCTCGCATTAACGTCCTATGTGTGTGTTTTATTGAAGCACATTGGCATGGTCATCCATATACGAATTTATTTTGGAAATTAGAACCGGAAGCTGCGCGATTGAATGTGTCTGGCTTGTCCTTGGAAGGGCAGCATCCCACCCTAGCGCGCACTCAGACTCCAGCGCTCCTCTCCGCTGTGGCGCAGCTTCCCCCCTCCCCCCCGTCGCCCTCCCCACCCATGCATCTCCTCTCATCCCTCCATTGCGACGTCGGTGTCGACTCTGTGAGCTTATAAACGACCAACACGTTAACGCACCTCCACAATAAAGAATGGCGTCCACGCCAAACGACCATATCGTTATTATTCCACCCCCCCTATTCAGTGACACCAGGCGTTTAATCACAGATATTATAAATGACAGAAACATGCACGGAAAAATCAATGAAATGTGAAATATAAAATGAAGATGCGGCTAAAACATTGATTTAGCCTATTTATTTTGGCCCCGATTATTGCGCACAAAGGGGCGTGTGAGATATGTGTTTGAACGTCTCCTCTCGCAACGCGAGATAAAGGGGGAAATAAACGTGGTCACCAAACACAGACACATGTGGAGACTGGCTTATGTTTGTCCTCCATTGTCTGAACTGGATTCGTAAGGATGATTTGTTTGCCGGTGGCGGTTCTGCGGCGCATGCAGCCTACCGCATGGTGAGCATTTGGGCAAGGCGCAGCGGAGAGAAAGCATCGCACTGACAATCGCAACCTTCCCTCCACATGCTGTCAGCGGTAGACCCCAGACTGTCAGGTCACATAATCGTATATAAGATGCCCGCGCGCGACCCCACAAAAGCACAAGTCTCCGCGCTATAGCCTCCAGAGGAGGAATATGAGAAGCTGTTATATGTATATACAGGAAACAAGACGGCGGATCATGACATGTAAATAAAAACAAATACACAGAAGCTTTATTAGTCAGGAGTATTTCCTCTGTCATGCACAGTTTATATTAGTCATTCTTATATTTCCTCTGCATTTAATGCAAAATGTTCCAACTTTTCACTGATTCTGTGGACTGATCTCCTATGAATAAGCTTTCAATCCCAACAGATGTCAGTAAAAACTAATGGAAAAACACTATGATGAAATAAGGGACGCTCATGAAAGAGGTCATGTTTTCATTGCACTCATGTTGCTCCAGTGTGCATGCTCACCATGTGGGTGTATTGGAGCAGAGGAGGAATGCAAGTACATTTACTCAAGTACTCTAACATTAAAATGCTCTTACATGTATTTAATGATTAAAACAAGCAGTATAATATACAATAATAATAGGACACAATTTGCTTAATGAGTACTTTTACCACTGACAGTTTGCTGTACTACTGTTTTTTTAGAAATGTTTTCAGTTCAAGACCTTTACTTGTTACTAAGCATTTCTTTGACGTTTTTCTACTCAAGTAAAGGATCTGGGTACTTTGTCCACCACTGGAGGATTTAACAGTTGCGAATGTGGTTGATTACTTGTGTGACGGGATGATGTGACATGTTCTGCTCTCTGTCTGACTCTGTCTGGCCCCTGGGCTGATTAGTCTTACATTGGTGAGGATGTCTGAGGAATTAAACACCAACAGGCCGGATCGGATGTGGTCAATGGTGTAGTATCATAGCATGGTTAAGACTCAGTTAAGGTAAAAAAAAACAGAAGTGAAAGAGAAGGAACAAGAAATAGATAACAAAACCAGCATATTCTGTTATTTATAGACTACATGTTTTGGCATTTGTATGTTTCTTTGGTCTGTGTGTGATTATTGAGAACCATTAAAAATAGAATCAGAATCACTTTTTTTGTCAAATGTACAGACATAAACTAGGAAAAGAAATGCATGTTTTTAAACAAAAATGAAGCGCAGAGAATGAATATGAATGCAACATCCCATACTAAACATCATTGCAGGGTAGATGGCTCCAAAGTGTAGGTGTGTGTGTGTGCTGGGGGGGTGTTCAGTTTTTTTAATGAGGCAGTGAGAGGAGTGGGATGGGTCCATCACTATCCTGCTGGCCCGCTTCCTGGCCCTGGCATCATGCAGAACACACACAGGCATCTGCTCCTGGTCTGGGAGCCACATGGCTGTTTGCACAATGCGTTCCAGTCTGTGTTTGGTGTCCAACCAGTCAAATACCTTTTAGGCGAAAACACAGTTGGCCAATAAGTCTTGATTCACATTCTGAAATCACAGTCCAGTTAAGACCATAATCTATTGAGGTTTCTAACCAACACGTGTGGCGTACTTCAATATTACATGGGTAATTGCAGCATGTAAGTGTGCCATCTTCACATCTGTGTGAAAAGTAAGTCGGTTACTGAGTGGTACTTTCTTTTTCATTCTAAGATATTACTGTTGCTCTGTGGTCACAATGCCCACAATGAGTCAGGCATAAAGGCAATCCATGGGGTATCATAGTATCAACATTAAGTGTAAAAGATCAATAATACCATGCATCCAAGCATCTTCGCCAGGCCATTAATGATGATGACTGGCACTTCCAGGATCATGTGCAAAAAACAAAAGTGCATGAAGATGTGTAAATGCTTTTTCAGTCTTATATATTTTCAGTCCAGTTCAATTTTAATGTTGGGAAATATCCCTCTGTGTATCAAAGTATCTCTAAAATCATAATTTTTATGAAAATGTATAGAAGGAGCAACTGAGTCATACGAAATAAGACTAAACAGGGATTGCTAGGTCAGTAATTCTGGCTATCTTGTGTAAAATTTGTGTAGAACCCAGAGATAATGATTAGACAGTGAATAAAATAGCAGCCATTGCTTCATGGAAAAGAAAAAAAAATGAAGGAATATGGGACACGCAGCTTTTCGCTTCAAGGAATGGTAGTAGCTGCAAAATATAAGCAACAAAAAACACTGGAAATAAAAGAGCAGTGCAAAAAAAAAAATCACTGTGAAAGGGGCTATTTCAGGCCAAAGCTTAAGTCTGGGTCGTCCATCCAAAACACACAAGCAATGTCGGTCATAACAGCTGGCAGGGCAAGGTTGTTCTGATAGCCTTAAGCGGAATAGATCGCTGGGTGAATGCGTCTAATGGAGGAGAGCCATAATGGCTCCTTTGAATAATCTAGCAGAGTCTTACCACTATAAGACATCATCACATCTACAAGAGACTTATAAAATGGTTGTGAATTTCAGCTGACAGAATATACATCCCTATTCATCACATTGTTCACTGTTCACCTGCCTGCAATGGTTATACAAACCATTTTTGGATTTGTTGCATAAGACTCAGAAAATAGTGTTTCCATAGCAACAAGCAATTTGATGCATGTTGCAGTGCCAGTTGTGATCATCATTCTAATTTTGATGTAAAGTCCCCACACACAAAACTCTGTTCATTTAACATCATTTGAACATATTTTTTCATCTGTGTATGATTTCACGTTTTAAAAGATTCATATTTCCAATTATTTAATAATTATAACGATCTAGATTCTTGTACGGGTGTCATTTAGGTCACGGTATAACAAATGCAAAATGGCCAAACACAAACTAGTTCAGTGGTGACCCCATGGCAAGGGCAGCCACAGGCATCACTCAAGATGGAGCCAAAATCCACTGCACTACTCCCTCTGTCTGTTCACCAGGTCAACATACACCACTCCAGTCGCTGGTTCCCTTGGGCAACAGACAGATGTTGTCTGCAGTGATCTTACATTTTTACATGTTGGACTTTGCAGATGCAGTAGCAGATGCAGTATTCCTGTCTTATCCTGCATTCAGTTTCTACATCAGAGGACAAACCTGTTCATATCTGTTTCTACAACAGTGTAATTGTTGCTTTATCTTTTTCAAAACAGCCTGGTCACAAAATAAAATGAAAAGCAACATTTTACTGGAAAGTTGCTCATTACCACTTTACAGAACCCTTCCAGCTTTGGCGGAGGCTCTCGGTGACATGACTCATTACCCCATTGTGCAAGGGTTCCAGCCAGGGTGTAGTCATTATTCTCTATTCTTCATTCTTTATTTGGATCCCCATTAGCTTCCATAAAGTGGCCGCTAGTCTGATGATCAGTGCTCATTTGAATGTATTATACACATGAAAAAACCCTAACTATCTTTTCCCAAAAAAACAAGGTATATTATTCCAAATAAGATTTTGCATGAACATCACAAGACAGGATTTTAACTAAGCCATGATAATCATTTATATATCTCACACACATTAGCAGGGAAAGACCAATGAGTTACGCTTGCTGCTCTGGACAATGTGAGGGTTTTTTGTAAACGTTTCGTAGCAGCACCCGACCAAATAACCGGGCAGCGCTCCAAATGTGACAGAACAATGGCTCAACAGCATCAATCACAACAGAAGATCAAAGTCAAAGCATCCTTTATTGTCAAAAATCTATGTTACAGATGTTGGCACAGAAGATTGAAATTGTGGTTGACCTGTCTTCAATGTGTGCAAACACACAGACATCAGCAACACTGTAAATACACACACACACCTACACACACACCTACACACACATACATACTCACTGCTCAACTGTTGTCCTATCCTATCTGCTAAATACAATATGTTAGGTTTTACCAATGTTTAAGATGGAATGGCTTATTCTTACCAATTTGGTTATGCCATGCAACTCAAAATGGAAATTCCTTCTCAGTTCTACTGAAGTTAGTGATGCACATAACAAGGGTGAGTCACCATAACCACATGGGCATTTTTAACATATGGAAATTAGTTCATGAAAACTGAAAATAAAAGTGGTCCAAAGCAACTGCCTTGTGGAACACCACTAGATAATATTTTACTGCTAGGAAAAAAAAATCTTTTCACAGAGGTAACCACATCCAAGCAAGAGTAAACCATAAACACATGAGCTTGCAATAAAAATACTATATGTCAATGACATCAAAAGCTACCGTAAAATGTAAGCGCACAGCCCCACTCTAGTTTCCTTTCATCTATATATGTCAACCATTGATCAGTCGCATGTAGTAATGTAGTGCTAGTGGAACGCCTTGGTCTATAAGCACTTAGTACAGGGTGTTTTCTGCATAGTTCACAATTGCAGCCAGTAAAACCTATTTTTTCCATCTTTGTGTAAGATTCTAGCCTTTTTCCATATGTCTGTACAGATTCCTCTAAGTAGACATCTGTTCAAAATATGACGTATTGATTTAAAAATCAATTTAATCAATTCATGTGATGAGAGAGCAACATCTCCTCAGCAATGTGTTTATGCCTAAAAATGCTGCAAAATGCTGCATGTTTAATTGGCATCATTTAATTACATGCACAATCTTAACCTTTCTTCTTGTTGATGAAGATGTTATCAAAGTAATTAGCTACAGTGAATCATATGGCCTGGTGATGAAGTGACCTGCACATTCCAGATACTTTTGGGAATCGCATGACTTCTTACATAAAATTGAATTCAAAGTCGTCTCTGCTCATCTGCCTCCCTCATACAAATGGGTCAAGCACCCACAGCGTGTCTCACCCCAGTGTCTGATTTGCAATTCTAATAGCAAAAGAAACCCACAAAAGGTAGAAATAAAATGACTTCATCCATGGTTTAAAGTGTACAGTGACTGCAACGTTTAACATTGTGTTGTTGACATGCCTCTTCTAATTTTATCTGATCTTCAGAATGCATTTCTAAAAGTCACATCAAAATTAAAAATGTACACTGATTATGATAGTACCGAAATCTCTTACATGCACAGAATGATGAACCACTAACTCTCATATCCTCCACACATTCTAGACTTGAAAAGCACAAACAGAGGACACCAGAGAGCAGCTTCAGAGAAAATGACACTGCATTTCAAAGCTTGAATTGACTGTTTGGTGGGAAGTAACTAAATATACTACTGTACAGTACTGTACAATTTTCAGGAACTTGTACTTTGGACTGTAAGAGCAAACCTGAGCATCATAAGCAAAATAAAATGCACACATTCCACATCTTGCATTCTGAATTATTTTAATCATGGAAATAAAGCTGGGTGACACGGTGGCAGGGGGGATGTGAATGTGTGAGTGAATAGTGTGTGTGCCCCATGATAGGTTGGCGACCATCTGGGGTGTATCCCTGCCTTTTGCCTGTAATGCGCTGGGATTGGCTCCAGCAGACCCCTGTGACCCTAATGAGGAATAAGTGAGTATAGAAAATGAGATGAGATGAAATAAAGCTGAAATTGCTATTTAGAGCTGCCTTACATGCTATTTTGCCAAAGATACTTTATAGTAGAGAAATAGTGCTAGTGTGTATAAAAGGAAAATTGTGGGTTGTCTGCATATCCACTTTTACCTTCAAGTAAACGTCATGATAAATATATACACTAAGAAACCTTGGTGTTTAAGCAGGGTTGTGCAACACTTTCAGGACCATGGACAGCGCCAAATCATGGGAAATAGTACTACAGCTTACTGGGAAGGAGAATTGATGTCAAGGGTCACAGCAAAAGCCTGAACACATGAATGTAGCCACAGGTGCACTGCTTCACTCCACTGACCTACTTCCATTTCCTTTAAAGCACAAGTAACCGGAGGACTTCAAGGCCTTTAATATATATGTAGTATTACCATTGCCACAAAGAGCTGGTGAGTGGGGTTGTAACCTTCCATCTTAATAAATCATATCATTTTGTTTGAATCTCTTATTTAAAGTTTGACACTGTTACTCTATCAGGGACGTGCTTTGGAGTGGGAGAGTCCTAACAAAATATTCTATGCAAAAATAAATTGATTTGAAAGTGGCATTGGAAAACGTACTACCACTGGCTATAAAATGCTCCCGATCATACAAATTCATAGGGCCCTCACCCATCACTCGCCTGTAGGACCCCAATCTGAGTCACAGAGGCCCTGTGTGGTCTCAGTGTAGAGGAGACCACGCAATCAGACTCCAGGCTTTTGCTAATCCTGACAAAGCCATTATTTGTCCGCTTCTGCGATTTGAACTGCAGGCACATATCCTTAATTTAGTTTTTAATTTCCAAGAATTAGCACAGAGCGTTTTTACAGAGAAACTGGGTCAAAAAAAAAAAAGGGTATATGTGAGGGGAATCTCGGAGAGAGTACGTAACGTTCCAGAAAGTCACTTTTGATAACTTCAGATTCATCAAAGACACAAACACGGAGACAGATTGAAAAGCTTTATTCAAACTAGCATGATCAGGCAAGAACATTAAAGCCAAATAAGCAACATCAAAATCCGACAATTAACTAGACTTGGCAAAATAAAGCAAGGCCATTCTCTCCCATACTGTCTTTTTGATCCACTAAGTGGGATGGAGCTGGATTACGTTCGATGCGACTCTCGAAGCATACTGTACAATCTGACTGGCAAATGAAATTAGCAGAGGGGAAAAAAATAACTGTGTACACACATGAGAAATGACACACTTTGACTATTACCAAGTAAGAAGCACAAGCACTTCCTGTGCCATTCAATCACAGTGAATACAGAAGATATCAAAAAAGTCTACTGTATAAAAAACAGTATAAAGCATTTAAATTTACAGTAAATGCATCTACTGGTATTAAATAGAACATCTGTTCTGAAACCAAAAGGCCGAGCCCCTATCCATCACTGTCGAAGCGATTTAAGGTGGTGTTCAATCGTTTGGGGGTGGGAGGGGGTAACTGTTGAGTTGTGATACTGTATGAAATACCATCATCAAAAGTCACGTATACCTTTTACAACACAGAAGGCACGCAATGAGCTCATCAGATGTGCAACTTATTAATTCTTTTAAACGCCGCTGGAATGGAGCGTTCCAGGCGTTTGATTGCACACACATGTTCTCCACAGCAAGAGATCCCTCATTAAGTGTCATCTTTAGTCTGACAGACAGACAGCCAGCTGTGTTCATGCCCGGGCAGCCTGGTGTAACATGAATGCCAGGCAACAGCGAGGGAGGAGGAAAAAAAGGGAGGTTAGGTTTCGCTGACTCAGAATATGTAGCTTGATACATCCAGAAACATTCTCTCCTCGCCGCATTATTGAGAGAATGCAGCGATCATGTTTAGATTGGGTGCATATTTCAAAGTGCTGTCATCTGCGTAATACTTCTTATGCACCATCTATGGGTTCAGTGCTTATTTTTACATTTTTTTTTCTCACTATATGCAGACTCAGCGGCAGAATACTGCAGCTATAATCAACACTGTTCCTGTGTTCTTCTCAATGAGACTGGTATCATTTAGCACCCTAACATGTGATCCTAATAAGCTCCTTGTTACTGAGAAATGAAAAGTCTGCAGCAGCGCAACAGCGCTACCTCCGAGGTCAAACAGGTAAAAAAAAGTACCCTAGTTTTTGATTTTGAAGTTATGCACACTACCAAAACATCACTAAAACTACACGTACGCAACACAAAAGATGCCCTTGAAGAAGCTCACTAAAGCAGCATTAAAAGTCAATACATAAAATATCTATAAAAACATGAAAATTCATAAAACACCATCTTGCCTGGACCTTATATCGCATTGTAATGTACCATGGCAAAGATAAATACATTTTTTTTTATATATTCTCACCATTCTTTTCATAAACAGAGTATTTTTATTACAAAAATGTTTTTTTTTTTTTAAATGTCTACTGCAATTATATTTTTAATTGATTAACACGATAAATGGATGCAGTTCATGTTTGTATTGCCAGTTTTATCAGCCTGGGAACAGTCAGTAAGCATTGGGTTGGGAAGATAAAAGCTTAAGTAAGTGATAAGTAAAATTTTGTTAAAAAGAAAGCAGAATTCACATTTTACCCTGTTTTTTTATGTTTTACTCGATGCCCACACTGATCCCTTCCTGATCGGTGATGTCACAGGAAGAAAAATGTTATTTGAGGGGACACCTCAATCCAACAAGCTTTTTATTCTTCTTCTTCTTTTTTTTTAAATGTGTGGGATGATCCAGGCTGAAACATATTAGTCTTTGAACTTGTACAGGTTTCAGATACAATTTTTCGAAAAAATAATAAATATCGCAGTGCAACTCCTGTCTCCTGCAGGTCATTACAGACAAACAAAAACCCCAAACCCTTTCTACTTCTCTGATCTCCTTATGATTTCTTTAGAATAACTATAGGACATGATAATCAAATTGTATATTTTACAGCTTTCCTTCCTTTCCTTCTATTTTTTTCTTCCCATTTTCACACATTCATCACCGTTGAGTACAAACATTGTAGAAAAAAAAGGAGAAATCTAAAATCAAATCATTGATTTTTTTTCATCAGCAAATGGACAAAAGTGTGAGCCTTACTCAACAGCACGACTCATAATACAGTAAAAATGTCTTATAAAAAAAATCAGAAAAATAAAATAACACCAAGTGTAACAACTGAAGTACTGACATAACCAGCTACAGTTCAGTATTTAATCAGATTTATGGAAGAATCATATTCACCCTGATTAATGTGTTTATTTGTGAATAGGCGTGTTTGAACGTTGCATGATGGAAACTTACCTATAGTTTGAGCTACTGATGGTTTCTACAACTACAGCACACAGCGTAAACCATGGAGAGAAGGCAAATTAGTCTGTTGAGGAGTTTTGACCAGAAGTGTTGAGGAGGGAATGATTAATGACATGAGGCCACTCTAGTAATGTCCTGATATCCTGCCATGAATGGTTTCTATATCCAGATATTTTGAACATGTTGGAGAATCATGCAGATTCATGCTTAAAAGAGAACAGAAAGGTAGAAATCTGAGGTGATCAGTGGTTGATGTTTGTTTGAGGGATCGGAAGAGGGAAAGAACAGCTGGAGCAGAGGGACCAAGGGAGGACATGATGTTCTGCGTCTTCTTTGTGAGTCACTGGGAATTTTCAGCCAGAGACTTGAGAGATGATTTGATCATGGCAGTTCTCTTCTGGGCTCCTGCTAAGAGACAGAACATAGAATTAGCCCAAAAACAGAATGTCAGCCTCAATATAAACTTAGAGAAAGTCCTCACTCATGCAACAGAGGATTGTGACTGGTTACTGCCACCGTCATTGACATGACAATAGGTTTCAGGGATACTGAAATTCAGGGGTACGAAATCAATATCTTATTTTCCATGTTTCTTTTTTCAGTGATTTTTTAAATAAGTGTTGTAGACTATTTCGAATTTTAGAATCAGACTAGCATATACAGCTAAAATGACATTGGGAAGCATTAAAGCATGCACAAGCAGGCATCACAGTGTGCTATTTGGTATTTTGTGGGCCACCAGTTAACAGGAAAGGGGGGAGAGAATGGTCCTAATAGAGCTTGTGTGTAGGGATGCAGAGATAGTTGGTACAGTCACTGCTCTCAGGTACAAGTCATTCCTTAATCCTCTTTTTTTTTATCCCTGCCATTATATTTGCCCTGAATCTCCGCCAAAGCTAGCCAGATGTGCACAACCACAACTCTGACCAGCAGCCAATTTCATCCTAATCTCATCTCTCAGTAAAGCTGGTTTTCTCCCTTGAGAGACTGGCCAATTTACAATTTAGCTCCCACAATGGAATCACATGTGAGCAGAGTCTGATCTGGGACAAATGGAAATATGTTATTCTGCTCTATTTAATAATGAAACTGGGAACTGTGGCACTTTATCAAACCCCCCAAATTTGAGCCAAACCAAAAAAAAACACTGATAGTAAATTAAAAAAAAGGATAGAACATGTCTACACAACTATCGTGGCTCTACAAGATGTAGTTAGCAACCAGCATACCTCCAGTTGTAGAATGGACTTCCTTTCATTTTGAGTACTTAAGAACAGAAAAAAAGAGACAAGTTCAGTGGTAGGTGTGAAACTCAGACACTCAAGCACTTAAAACATGAACAACATAATGCACAAGTCTTTCTCCATATGCTCTTGTGCATTTGAACATATTCATATTGATTCATCTTTCAGCATGTCATTAGTTTCTGTTTATTCTGCAGGTCCAGCTGTAGAATAGAATGGAATAGAATAGAATAAATCTTTACTGTCCACCAAGATGGAAAATTGTCTTTGGTGGTGGGTGCAAAAACAAACAACATCTGAGTCGGTTTCATCTTGTTTGAATAGAGTCTACTGTGTGCAGGAGCCTTGCTAAAGATGCAACTGCAGACCCCCAGCATGATGCACGCCACGTCCTTGAAGAGAACCCCTTCATGTCTGGGCTTCTTTGAAGTACTCCCCCTCTTACACCCACTAGTTTTGCTGTGGCTGTGTGTTATGCATCCGCAATAAATGACCTACATTACTACATTAGACAGTGAACAGTGGGGCATTTTCAGTTTGCGGGGGAGTTATTTGTTTGGCCTAATTATGCAATGAGATTGAAGATAGCTGGCTCTGGAAATACAGCGATAATGAACATCAGTTTACATTCTTATCTTAGTTGCCTTATAGTCCATTATATATAATTTCCTTTACTCGTATAACAAAGCATAATAAATTATTTTGACCAAATTCGACCAGTATTGTCCTAAAAAAAAAGTATTGTTTTTTTAGTTTCATCACGTTTCAGAAGATTTCATATAGAAAAAAAAAAAAGTTTCAGTCGCCTCAGAGTGATCTCTGCTGCTGGACAGCCCTCCGTGTCCACCTCAGGCTAATAATCAGATACATTAAGTCATTTAGTGGTTAATAAATGATTTAAATGACAAGTGTGCTGATTTGATAGTAAAATAATGTCCCATGTCTGTCTATTGGACATTAAATTACAACCAACCCCAACTGGCATTTGACTTATACATACCTCCAGTGTGGATGCTCTGGAGTCTGTGGTCTCACTTGGTCCTATGCTCCTCGGTATACTGGAAACAAAGTAGCCAGCTCCTTTGGGGATTATCGGCTGTCTCACAACCACTTTGCCTTTCCTGGTCTCTGCGAGGAACAAACTATACCAGTAGGCATCACTGGAGATCAGGGTGGAATCTGCGATGGTGGAGCTCCTCTGGCTGATCATGCTGTTCCTGCTGATCACGCTGTTCCTGTTGGTTGTTCCTGGGGGCATCTGGAAGGGCTTTGGCTTTGGTTTTTGACACTTCAGCACGATAATCACCAAGATGGTAATGAGGAGCAGAAATGACACAGCGCCTAAACCGATGACCAAGTACAGGTTCAGGTCCGTAAAGACGTCGTACTCTAGCGGCAGCTCTGTGGTCTCTGAAAAGGACATGACGTGTTCTACTGTTGATATCTTGATGGTGACGGTGGCGGAGAGCGCGGGGTCGCCGTTGTCTTTGGCGACGATCACCAGCCGCTGTTGCCGAGGGTCTCTGTAACTGAACATCCTTGTTGTCCGGATTTCTCCATTGTACTGGTCCAGGCTGAAGAGGGACGCGTCTGTGATCTGCAGGAGCTGGTACGTGACCCTGGCATTCTGCTCGGAATCCGCATCGATGGCGATCACTTTGGCCACCAGGTGTCCCTTATCTGTGGATCTGGGTATCACCTCCTCAATGATGGAGCCTTGCGCCCGCCAGGGGGACACTATGAGAGGAGTGTTGTCATTTTGGTCCAGAATGATGATGTGTACTGTCACATTGCTGCTCAGCGGGGGAACACCGGAGTCCCTGGCCTCAATGTGGAACAGGAATTCCCTCTCTCTCTCATAGTCGAAGGTCTTCAGGGCATAAAGATCACCGTTCTCCGGATTGATGGAGAACAGCATTGACATAGACGTGTTAACGATCTCCTTCTCCATAATGAAATAAACCAAGTACTGGTTCTCATGGAGATCTGGGTCAAACGCACTTAGAGATGTCAATAACGCCCCCGGTAGATTGTTCTCCACGACATGGATCGTGTAGAAGGACTGGGAGAACGCGGGGGCATTGTCGTTCACGTCCAGAATCTCTAAAGTGATGGTCTCCTGTTCAGTTAAAGCCGGTGAACCTTTGTCTGTCACCCTTAGTATGATGACATACTCACTTATCACCTCTCTGTCAAGTGGCTTTGAAACCATCAGCTCAAAGAAACCGTCCGAGGACCTGTTCAGGACGATCGGTAAGGTCTCTTGCTGGTTCAAGGTGAGCTCCACGTCTCCGTTGAGTCCAGAGTCCCGGTCACTGACGCTGACCACCGCGATCAGCGTCCCTACAGCCACATCCTCGCGCAGCGTACTTGTCAGAGACTTGATGGTCACTTCGGGGTAGTTGTCGTTCAGGTCTGTGATGGACACCACCACTTTGCAGTGCCCTGACAGCGGGTTGACACCTCTGTCCTGAGCCTGCACGTGCATCTCAAAACTCTGAATCTCTTCATAGTCTATCACCCCCTTCACCTTGATCTCACCTGAGTTTGGGTCAAGCGAGAAAAGCTCTTGTGTCTTCTCAGAGGTGTATAGTGTGTATGAATATAACAACTCAGCGTTTGTGCCTTGGTCCAAGTCTGATGCGTTTAAGGTCATGATCACTGTCCCTGCAGCAGAGTTCTCTGGGACATTCACTTCAAACACAGGCTGGCTGAAGAGGGGGGCGTTGTCATTGATATCCAGGACGTTTATAACGATGCTGGCTGTGCCGGAGCGGGGAGGCACCCCTCCATCCACAGCTGTCAAAATCAGATTATGAGTCGCATGTTCCTCTCGGTCCAAATTACCGCTGAGGACTAAATCGACATATTTGGAGCCGTCGCTGCCGGTTTGTATATCGATGTTGAAATACTTGCTTTCGCTGAGATAGTAGGTCTTGATTGAATTCGCCCCCACATCCGCATCCACGGCGTTTGTTAGCGAGAATCTCTCCCCGGGAAGGGTTGCCTCTGAAACGTCCAAGTGCATTGTCCGCCTGCGAAACACCGGCGCGTTGTCGTTGATGTCCATGATTTCGAGTTCGACGTTAAAAATGCGAATGGGTCTCTCCAGTATGACATCCATCTTCAGAAAACACGAGGTTGTTTTAGTCATACATATGCTCTCCCGGTCTATCTTCTCCCGGATCACCAGCTCCCCCGTTTCTTTGTTGATGTCGAGGTAATTTTTGCTGTGAATGACATCGAGCTTCGCGCTCCGCTGCACCAAACTGCGAACATCCAGACCCAAATCCGTGGCCAGATTGGCGACAAAGGAGCCCGCTTCCATTTCCTCCGGAATAGAGTACCGAGTGATGGAGAGCGCGGATCCCCATAGTGCAATGAAGGCAAAAACGCCCGTCACCGAGCGTGTGCGTAAAGGTGCGATGATACGCGCCATCGTTTGCGGGTTTGCTGAAAGATAAAGAGGTGAAACGGATCAGGCTGTCTGGATGCAGGGGAGCGCCGGTGTCATTCTCGCCTCCACGCGTCGTATTTGTAGCAGCAGCAGGCCATGAAGAGTACAGCAGACCGCTGGAGGAGCGGAGGAGCGGGGCTCTGGCACCAGATCCGCAGGGGCGCGCGCAGTATCTGTGTAGACTGGCGGGGGTGGGGGCTGGGGGGGCTCAGGGGAATTAAAGAATGCATATATTTGAAATTCACCTGAAATGAAAACGTCTTTCATATCCTTTTGGATCTCATTCCTGGTCATATTGGTCACTTATATAACTAGATGTTGCAAAAAATCACATGTATTTGTTATATAGCTGTCAAGCGATTTAAAAATATAATAATAATCAAATTAATTGCATGGTTTGTGATTAAATAATGTAAATTAATCGCACGCATTTTCCATGAGAAGCATACATATTTGAAGTGAAAATGTATGACCTAAGAACAGTGGCAGTGGTATGCTACATACAACGCATGTTAATGTTACCTCTAAGAGCTGCAATGTCTGCTGAAGTTCTGTCTTCTGAGCTAAAATGCATGTTGAATTGCCCTCATGGCAGCCAAAACATGTGCTAAAGTGCCCTTGTGGAAGCCAAAATGTGTGCTAAAGTGACTTCTAGAAGTCAAAACGTATGCTAAAGTGACCTCTTGGGAGCTAAAAAGTGTATTATAATGACCTCTTTGAAGCCAAAAATGTCCTCATGGCAGCCAAAATGTGTGCTAAAGTGCCCTCTTGAGAGCTAAAAAGCAGGTTAAAGTGCCCTCTTTAGTGGCGAAGACATGCTATATGTGCACGTTTTGTTTTTTTGTTTTCCCTTTACGCCCCTGCCCTTCAAAAAGCCTCTGCATGTCAGTGCCTAAAGAAAAGATTTAGTGATCGAGTTGGTTCATCAGTCACTGGTCACACCAGTCACTAAAGGCACCTTCATACCTAATTAATTTGTTCCAGATGATATTTCTAGTTTGAGAATCACTAAAAGAGGTGGCCTCAGTTCGGATCAGACTGGTTTGGTTTGTTATTAGTCCAAAAGCATTTTTTGGGATAGTTCAGGCGTTTGGGTTAATTACAGAAAGTTCTGGCAAGCTCAGAGCCAGAACAAAAGGACAAATGAGCTGTTGTAGCACCTGGAGAGAGTAGGAGATAAAGTCCATAATTGAAATATGGTCCAACTTGGTCCAGCTTAATTTATCATCTGCTCCTGTCATGTTGCTTCTTCTCATCTAATTACAATCGAATTTTCTCATTATTTTTCCAATTACCAGTCAAGGTCCCCCTTAGTGCCAGGAGAGAGAAAATATTGCCGTCTAACTGTTTCAAAGTTATTCAGAAAGAATATGCAACTATATATGACACAACCATTTTTGGTTTCTCAAGAAAGTGATATTTCCCAGTAGTGACTTTGAAATTCTTACTAGGTATCATTCAAATCATTGGTTTCATTTATATAATGGGAGACATTCAATGAACACTCTGAGGCATTTACAAAACAAAAAGAATTAAAATTTCATTATTAGACTTCTGGTGACCTTTATACAAATGAATATAATCCTTTGAAATTATATAAGGTACAGTAATGATAAATGTTGAGAAACTGACTGTTTTGTCAAAGCTCATGCATATTTTTGAGGATGCTGAGGAATGATTTACTAACTTGAAGAGTTAAAAGAGAAGGGTCCTCAACATTCTTCTCCTGTAGCTCCCTCCAGTGTCTGTTCTGAGAATTACAGAGATTAAGTATAGAATATTTTCTCATATAATGGGGCTCATCAGTGAAAGAGGGTTATTGTCCTGTTATTTAGAAAGCTGTTTCGGGTGACTTGCTTTTGGAGTCAGCAACATTATTGTTTAACTCAGATTTTGTAAATGATTTGTTGCCAAATTTTAGGAATCTTCCACATGTTGAGGTGTGAAGAATACACTGAAACCCAATCTGATGTGCATGTGAAACACATGTAAATCATTTTGAACAAAAGCTAAATAAATGTGATGTAAAACTGGGTCCAATGTAGAGTAAAAACTTTAAGTTGTATTAAATTAATGAAATAACTATACACTGAAAAAATATATATTCAAATGAGTCATTTAAGATAAAACAGTATTTATTCTATATATTAATGTGCACACTGAGCTATCAGCTTTTAAGGCTAATATGTAAATGTGTGATAGTCATACTGTGTGTACAGTGTTGTTCAAAGGTTTGGACACAAAGCAGCATCTGTGAGGGAATCCCACCCTCTGGTGGAACAAACAGGAACTCAGCCAGCGTTGTGGAAGGATTGTTCACCAAAGGGAGGGAGTAATAAATCGACTCAAACTGGCCTCTGAACAGATTTTGCATGGCAGAGAGGCTGCACATATGTGTCTGTGCTCATAGTACCTCTTCCCTATGTACAGTGCATGATTGCTGAGCCTGACTGGTTTTGGTTCTTGTCGTGATACAGTCAAAGACACGTCTCGGCTCTACCCTCTGTAATCATTGGCAGGATAAAGTTGTGAGCTTATCTATGTCTTTTAAATTGTGGGTGTTCCAGTAGCCTCTAAACGACAGGGATTTTACTCAAAGCCTTTATCCATCTGATTCTGACCCTTGGCTCCCAGATTTCTTTTTTCTTTTTTTTCTTTTTTTTACCAGGAAGCAGTATATTGAGGCAGTCAGGTCCAGATTAACCCATTGGTCTGTAGTCGCTCAGTTAGAGACCTTGGATCTTCAGGATTAACTCCACAGTAGTAGTTTAAAACCCTGGGTTCACTATCTTAAGAATGTCACGAGAAAAGGTTAAAAAGGCGTCATAGCCATGAGTCACAGCTCAATAATAACCGCTTCATGGACGCAGGTGTTTGTGTCATATATTGAGCAGTCGGCTGACAAAGGCTTTCTACTTCTACTAGATTTTGCGAGAGGGATGAGCTGAAAACACAACTGGGTTCCCCACCTTTGGCAGGGAAACTGGATTAAATGGTTCAAATTGTGCAGCAGGGTTGTTATTTCATGTCCCCAAAGCTCTTTTCCTTTCAATCTTCTCTGCTGAAAGGCAGTTTTGAAGCCAATTAAACTAACTGTGCTACTGCCACTTTTTATTGGCGCTGTCGGTGCCATGAGCTTTGCATTTGATCTCATGAATCTACACGAAGCTGACATACTATAACTGTAATTATAATAAAAATGTTGTGTGTGTATATATATATATATATATATATATATATATATATATATATATATATATATATATCCACCCACAACATTTTTACAACAACATTTTATATATATATATAGTATTTTCACAGCTTTCCTGTTATGATCTAGCATTATTTCAGGCACATAATAAACATATATACATACAACATATAAACACTTCAGATGTTGACAAAACACAGTCTCCAGCAATGACGGATGTAAAAGTATGTCAAAAACACAACTAGAGTAACAGTTGACAACACATTTTATTGATATATATTATAGACAAAGTGATTAGTGCTACCGATTATAACCATGTAAAGCATCTATACAATTACACCCAGTAGTAATACTTTAAATTTTGAATGCATATAATGAGTGATTGTATTATGTCTAGTTACACAGTGGTTGATTTTATCTCTCTTGCACTGCTTGCACATTGTGCCAAGATTGCATTCAGACTTATTCTGCTTTTGTACAAATGGCACACCTCTGAATGTGTGACTGGACTGGATAAAAGTCAAACTGAAATTCCTGTAAATGTAGCAGCACTTAATGATCCAACCAATGTCTGTTTGTGAATAATAACAGTGCCCACAAAGACTGTACTTGTTGTTATGTATAGCCCTTGCTGTGTACAGCAACCTTTACTTTGACCCACAGACATGCACTCAGTGCAAAGTGCTGTACATAAAAGTGTCTGGTACTCGGAAAAACCCTTGTGCTGAACTCATGAACCTTTTCAGTAAACATTCTCCACGTGCTGAGAACCAACAAGATCCACACAGAGCTGAGCTCACTGCTTCTGAGGAAAAGAAGAAAAAAAAATCTCCTTCTTTGTGTTCTAGTTTACCATCTTCCAACTAAACTAGAATGAAATAGAAAAAATCAATTTTTGCTACTTGGCTTACTCACCATGAATTATAATAGATCTACTTTATTTCAGTATTTACAAAATGTACTTGTGTTAAATATTGAATGTAATTACATTGAGAAAAGGAACATCACGCATTATGTTACATTCCTATAACATTCCTGGAACGTTCCTCCCAGGTTCCTGTTTGGTAACCCTCCCACAATGTTGTGCAAATGTTTTTCTTCAATATAACCTTCCTTGAACATTATGCAAAAGCTACAATAATGTTGGTTTAACATCAGAATATCTTGTTGTTTTAACATTTCTGGAAAGTTAAGGGGAAACGTTTAAGCAACCTTCTTGGAACATGAAACAAACTGTCCCATGATGTTCTTGAAACGTCACCATGATAGTTTTATGCACCAACGTTCAATAAAACGCTTCGAACCGAAAACAAATGTTCCCGCAACATTTTGGGAATCAAATTTGCTCGCTCGTCAGTCTCCAAGGGAGAAATACTTCCGTTTATAGTGAAGCAATTCATGGTTAATAACGGAACCAGTCAGTTAAGAGTATATGTATCATACACAGAATAGACAGCTTATTTGTCATTATTTAAATATAGGGTTGCTTATGAGACCATCGCCGTTGTCAAAAGACTGTTCATAGTTTGAGATGAATCTCTTTTTCTTCCCAAAAGTGGAGAAGGTGTTGTACACGTCTAGTTCCCCCCTGGGTGTGAGCTTCAGAGTGCTGTAGCCAGACGTGGTGCCAGGGATGTACACGTTGTGCTGGTAGTCTGGCGGCTCACACTGAGGCTGAGTGTACTTTGGAGTCCATGAGTAGTTAGGAACTGCTCCTTCCTGTAGAGACATCTTGCAGTCTGTAAAATAAATGTGCATAAATTACAATTTGAATTGGAAGATTACTTCTGCAAAGAGCTCATATTTACATACAGTACGCCTCGTGTGAATGAGGTGATTTTGAAGTCGTCTTCTTAATTTCAGCTATTTTTTTTTTTTTTTTGCGAATAACGCTTCTTCCAGGGGCTTCGCTAATCCTTATGTTGCCTTCAAATTCCTGGCCTGGGTCTGGTGTTATCTTTTTTTTTTTTTTTTTATTAGACTAATTCCTTTGGCACAGACATAAGAAGAGCTCCCCCCACCACACACACCGTTTTCTGCTTTCATGTGAACAATAATGAGCCCAAACCTCCACCTACCATTCATGTGGTTTCCCCAGGTCCAGTACTGTGGTGCCACAGAGCAGGAAAAACCATCAGCATCGTATTTTTGTTGACGAGAAAGCGTGCCGTCCATATTTCCTGAACTGTACCTGAAAAGAAAGAGTCAACGCAAGTATATATTTAGTGCATGTGCATGTGCATGTGCATGCATGTGTGTGTGTTACAATTGGCTGAGCTGTATTCACCTCTTGTATGCTGAGTTGCGTTGGTTCTTGGTCCAGGTCCAGTCGTTGTTGGCATACCTAATCTGCACATATGAAACATGAAGTCACTTTTTCACATCCAAACGCAAATGTTCTGCATTTTATGTCTAGACACATATTTGTTTCCCTGAAGCAGACGGAGGAAGGGCATCTGGCCCCAAACAGCTGTTTGGCAATAAACAATTAATTAATCTATCGGAGTGCTGTCCTGAAATCGTTCGTTTCAAGTTCGTCTAGACACAGCAACACCTTGTTTATGTTGAACGCCAACGGCTGATAAGTTCTACAGAGAGGAAGTCAGACAAAGTCAACTTTAAGTGAAATGGATGGAAAATATAAGGGGTGGTATAGCTGAGTAGAGCACAAATACAGCAGTGTCAGTGTTAAGATCAAGATAAAGCTTCCAGTCGAGGGTGGAAATGTGTATCGCTTTTCATCCCTGTGTCACTTTTTATCCCTGCCTCAAACACCTTGTCACACTTTGATAATTTGCCCAGACAGCAAGGCGTGCTGTCACAGCATGGGGATCGGTTGAGGTTATATTTTTCATTGAAACTTTTTTTTTTATCAGGCAACAAACCAGGTTTGAAGATTTTGCGATAACAAATACACACAGAGTTCAGTTAATCTTTCTTGAAACCTACGACTTTGATACACTGTAAAACTATTACTTTAAATTATATAACTGGCAGCAATTATCCAGAAAGTTACTGTAATTATTGTTATTATTTCTTTACGGTAAAAATACTGTACTTCTGTTTACAGTATTGTGTCTGTGACTGTAAAATAGTATTAGGTGATTAACTGTAAAATAATAAAAAAAAACAACTGTACAATAAAAATCAATTAAATATTATGATTTCAGTTGTATTTACATTTACATTAATAGGTGATTAACTCTATTATAATACAGTAATTCTTCTACTACTGTGATTTTCTACAGTAACACTTCGACTACTGTGATTTACTGTAAAATATACAGAAGTCCACTGTAATAATCGTTTACATTAACATTACTGTATCACACAGTAAATAACTTAACTTATCAGTGTAATATTTTACATTTGAACTCCCTTTATGTGAAATATGTTATTACAAACACAAAGTAATAAATAGTATGATACTGTAACGCATATTGCAGCGCCCTCTAGTGTATGAAATGAACTGTGAAGTTTTTCCTTGTACTCAATTCTTTCACTTTAAATTGAAGTCAGACAGCACTTCATAGAGTAACTGTTACTCCTAAAGTGGAGAAATAACACTCCTATATAGCCTACTGTACTGTGTCTTTCACAGAGATGAAATGTAACTATTTACTAAAAGCTATACTAAGTACTGTACTTATTACTGTGTTATTTACATTTCGTGTTCCTTTATACTTCCTCTATGCTACTTCTCAGAGGTAAATATTACACTTTTGACTTTACTACATTTATTTCATTGCTATTTCACACCAATATTGCATGCATTAAACATAAGATCTGGATTGTTAAGATTAGAAAATCCAACAGTATAAGATGTTAAAACGACTTCTACCTTTCCAACATTAAATGCCACATGTTCACATCAATGAATCAATACTAATTGTAACACTCTAAATTGTGCCATTTTCTTATTTTTTGTATTATATTATATACTAATGTTTTATCATTAGGTATTCATTTCACATTTCAATGAAACATGTTTCACATGGTACTGATATAAGTCAAATTATATATATATATATATATATATATATATATATATATATATATATATATATATATATATATATATATATATATATATATATATATATATATATATATATATATATGAACATATTTATCTTTTGGACAAAAATTAAATTATTAAATATTAATAATGAATTATTAATATGTATATTTTGCATAATTTGTAGTTTTCCTTTTTCCTCTTTACTTTTTCTTAACACAAGACTTGTAATTGTTTATTATTATTATTATTATTATTATTGTGGTATTACTTTTAAAATATCTGAGTAACTCTTCAACCATTACTATTCCCAAAGGCAAAAGTCAAATATTTACTGATTTGCCACCCAAACACATGAACTGGACTCTTCGTTTGCAGCAGACCTATATACGTTTACACCGACCGCGGTAAGTTACCTCGTTCGGGGTCGCGGCTCTATTGTTGCTCAGCTCGTTCCGGTCCAGCGCGCTCCATCCAGACGTCAGGTAGTCCGTGCTCTTGGCGTTGTTCTGCTGGATTGACATAACGGGACTACAGGGCTTCAGGAACATGAAGTCGCTTTTGGACGACTCCGGGGTCAGACACATCTTGTAGCAGTAGACCTGAGGGAGCGCGTTGCTGCCGCTCGCCTCCGCGCAGCCTGACGCGCCGGCGGACATGCGAACGTTCAGGTTGGACTTTTTGAAAACCTCCGTGGCGGTGGACGTTTCTGCGCCGGAGCAGCAGCAGCAGCAGCAGCGCTCTCCGGCCGAGAGGAAGCTGGACTCCCCGCCGGACGCTCTGTCCTTCAGCCGCCTCACCGCCACCAGGACGATTATAGCCACCAGGAACGTGAAGGAGATCGCGCCCAGGGACACGATTAAATACAGGGTGAAGTCGGAGCTGTGACGCCGGCTCGGTGACAGGTCACCCAAATCGGGCTGCGAATCTGGCAGGCTGTCAACCACTGACAGGATGATGGAAACCGTGGCCGAGAGGGGCGGCTGACCATTGTCCTTCACCAGAATGACCAGCCGGTGCCTCGCGGCGTCCTCGTCCGCCAGCAGCCGTATTGTCCTGATTTCGCCCGTGTACAGGGCGACGCTGAACAAACTCGGGTCCGTCGCCTGCAGCATTTGGTAAAACAGACGCGAGTTCTGACCCGCGTCCGCGTCCACCGCGTTGATCCTGGTGATCAGGTACCCGGCGTCCACGGACCTCGGCACCGCTTCGACGGGCGCCGTGCCGTTCCGCCGCACCGGCGACACGATGACCGGCGCGTTGTCGTTCTGGTCCAGAATGAAGACGGTCGTCGACACGTTGCTGCTCAGCGGCGGGAAACCCGCGTCCTGCGCTCGGACCGTGATCTGGAAGTTTTTCAGCTGCTCGTGGTCGAAGGAGCGCAGAGCGTAAATGTTGCCGTTGTCCGAGTTTATGGACACGTACGTGGACACGGGCATCCCCTGGATGTCCCCGTCCAGGATGGAGTAGGACAGGTACGCGTTCTGGCCGGAGTCCGGGTCCAGCGCGGTCACGGAGCAGATGGACGCCCCCGGCGCGTTGTTCTCGGTCAGGTACACGGTGTAAGACGGCTGCTTGAAGCGGGGCGCGTTGTCGTTCACGTCGGACACTTCGACCAGGATGGTTTTCCTGGTGAACAACGGCGGGGAGCCCATGTCTCGTGCGGTGAGGGTGATGTTGTACTCCGCCACGGCCTCCCTGTCCAGGAAGTCGGAGGTCACCAACGTGTAATAGTTCTTGAAGGACGAATGGAGCTGAAACGGGACGTGGTGGGGGATCTCGCAATCCACGTTCCCGTTTTCCCCGGAGTCCCGGTCCATTACGCTGATGACGGCGATCACCGTCCCCGGGGGCGCGTCCTCCTGCACAGGTGTGGACACCGACGTCAAAATCACCTCCGGCAGGTTGTCGTTCTTATCCAAAATGTTCACGAGCACTTTGCAGTGAACCGCCACGGCCGAGGGACCTTTATCTTTAGCCTGGACGTAAATTTCATGCATCCTGGCCTTTTCATAATCTATCACCCCCTTGACTTTGATTTCCCCAGTGCGCGAGTCCACGCTGAAGAGCTGGCGCACTTTGATGGGCGCGTGTCCGCTGAACGAGTAGGTGATGTCAGCGTTGGGACCCTCGTCCAGATCGGACGCGTTGAGTTTTATGACCACGGTGCCTTTGGGTGCGTTTTCAGCGAGTCTCACCCTGTAAAACGACTGATCGAACACGGGCGCGTTGTCGTTCGCGTCCAAAACGGTGATGTCTATCTGCGCGGTGCCGGATCTCTCCGGCGCGCCTCCGTCCACCGCCGTCAGGACCATCTGATGCGCGCTTTGCTGCTCTCGGTCCAGCGGGTTCTGCAGGACCAGCTCCGCGAATTTGCTGCCGTCGCTGCGCGTTTGGATGTCCAAAAGGAAATGCTCGTTGACGCTGAGCAAGTAGGTGCGCAGCGAGTTGGATCCCACGTCCAAGTCCTGCGCGCTCTCAAGCGGGAAACGCGACCCCGGCGCGGCAGACTCCGATATGTCCAGGTTGAATTCGGTCCACGGGAAACTAGGAGAGTTATCATTCACGTCCAGGATTTCCATCTCTACCCTGTACAGCTCCAGAGGGTTTTCTATGACCACTTGCAAGTGGAAAGAACAGGACAAACTCTGCTCGCATAGTTCCTCGCGGTCGATCCTCTCGTTGACGAATAAAACTCCGTTTTCCAGATTGACCTCCACGTACTGCTTCTTGGCACCGGAGACTATCCGGAACCTGCGCGCGGAGAGTTTATCCAGATCCAAGCCCAGGTCCTCCGCGATGTTGCCAACGAAGGCTCCGTGTTCCAGCTCCTCCGGGATGGAGTAGCGGATCTGTGCCCGGACCGCGTCCAAGAAACAAGTGAACAACAGAAAACGGCGCGCCGCGTGCCATTTCCCACGGTGTCCGGTCTTCGCCCCTTGCGCGTCCATCTGGAGGCTGAAGCAATGCCACAATTACCCCAAAACACACCGTGTCTATAGTCTAAGACTCATAGAAGATGATTAAAGAGGAATTGCGCAAAACGCAGTCTGGGGAAAAATAAAAAATAATAAAAAGAAAACTTAACATGGGACTGGAACAACGCCTGCTTGCATGAGACAAAAGAGAGGAGAGAAAGAGAGGAGAGAGAGGGAAGAGAAAGAGAGAGAGATGTGCAAGGGCTACTAGCCTATCTCAGATTAGTGTGTCCTGTGTGTGTGTGTTTATTATTGGCCCTACTGTTCCAATAAAGGGGGGTGAAACGACATCTGCTCGGATAATCTTTCCTACCTACTAGAGCTCGATCAAATTCATGTCACAGTCTCTTTGACTGCAGGTCAAACGTTCTTGATTCAGTTTCACGAGTGTTTCATCATTTTGAACTGCAAGAGTTCATATCCACTGCAGCACCTCATATACAAACAAACCTTCCTGCAGCACATTCCCTCTAATTCATACAGCAAAAACAACAAAAAAGTTCCAGGCTGATAATTCTTAAACGTGCTATATATTTTTTTTTAAACAAAGATGTACTACTTCATGAACTATTTTTAAAACAGCTGCAGATGGTTCATGGAATTAACTTGTTCCTCTGGAGATTTGGAATAAAATGATTCCATTAGAAACTTTCTTTTTTAATAAACTCTGGTGTTTAGCCTATAAAATAAGGAGTGATACAAGCAGATGTGAAGGAAAAGAGACGTGAAAATCAACACATTTGTTTTTATCTTTTAAAATTCGACAAACTCAAGTGTATTTCATAAGGAAGTGGGAAGTGCTTCAGTTGAATCTTTTCCAGAGAAAATGAGAAGAAGCTGTAATGTGCTCAAACCAGTTTAAGCACATTACACTACCTAATGAAAAAGAATGATGATGATTCTTTAGAATAGTTTTATCCTCTTCATTTCACATGTATGGCAGTCATTTAAATTTAAATGACATATATTTCTCATAGAAACCCTTTCTCTTCATGCACTTTAAATGAGTACCCAATCCGCAAGGTAGAATTACAGTGGTCTTGAGGAAGCAGTTTAAATTCAGCGGCACCATTACAGCACCCGAGCATGGTTAAAACAGCTTTTCTTTAACAGTCTACTTCAATGTATCAATGCTCAAATGGAGCAGTTGTATCTGTTTACCATCCACCTCAACGTACGCTCCACCCGTTTGCTCTGAAAAACCCAGTTCCCCCTGGTTAAAAAACTGAAAACACAATCTGTCTGCAGGAATGAAACTGCAGCAGATGGTGAGGTTTTCCACGGGCTCATGCTCTTTTTAATTAATGGAATGGAGATTAGAGGGCATTTTCCCTGGATCATTAGTGAACAGAGGAATTAAGACATTTTGTGAGAAATAATCCCAAGGCTATCCATGTGATGCACATGTGGTTTTCTCTCAGTGGTCATATTGACCTGCTTTTCACAGCCTAAGTGCATAGCATCACTTACGCACTGCGCAAACTAAGTAGCTGGGATAAGGGGACCCAACCACCACATTTAGGGATCAAAAATACAAAAGAGATTATCTCTCTGTCAGTCCCTCTCTCACACACACATGCATACACACATGCACACACACACGCGCACAGACACACACACTCTTCCGCCCTCTCTTTCTCTCACTCAAGGGCAAAAGTAGAATATCAATCCCTTTGTTTTTAACTACTTTACAGCTTTAAAACTGCAGGGATTAGAACAGGTTAGCCTATATTCTGCAGCGTCTAACACTTAATCGGTTTTAGCTGGAAACTGTGCTGTGCGTTCTGCTTCAATGGCTGACTGCCTATCACGGAACATCTTCTGAGTAATTATTTGGAGTTTGTGTTTAACCCATTAGAAAACACTGCAGATGTTCTGCACCACCTGGTATGAAGAGGGTTGACTTCTCACATGATTGATGGCGACGGTTATGGGGTTAATTCTAACATTTACTCTTCATATCAGTTGCCACATAGTAGATTTTCTTTTTTTTGCATTCCTGTTGTAGGAACAGGTTAATATAGTATTAATATTGTGATTAGAGAAAGGTTAAATTATTGTATTATTATTTTATTAATATTATATACATTTTTCATGTGGGTTCATGTGTGTAAACACAGATTTCCATTAATAAACGAATGAATGAATAAAGGCCTTTGTTTTAGGGCCGTTATTACTATATTCACCTTATATAAATATTTTGTTCACAGGTGTCATCTCGGGCATTAAATCAGTTGTGGCTAAGCTATCTATAGCTCCACCCTTTTATATAAATCAACTCTTCTTCCTGCCCCTGACAAATTGACAGTAGCAGAAAATGGGATGGCATGAGGTCATCACCTGCGTTTTTATTGAAACCTGACATGGACGTCAGAGGGAAGAGGAGCAGGGAAGAGCCGATTGTTATTGGACTTTTGATATTAGGTGTGAGCCCCCTGACACTGATAGTTGACCCCTACCTCTGAAATCACTGTCATTAATACAGGTCTGAGAAAACCACAGCAGAGAGAAAGGCAACATCACGCTGAGTCCTATATGCCCATTCACATAATTATGCCTCTGCTACGGCCTTAAAAAATTACAACAAACAAATTGTCTAATTGAACAGCTTTATTACATAGATTTTTAAAAATGCTTTATATATTAGTTATAAGCCATTAAAGACAGGTTTGCAATTTATAAAATATGTTTTAAAACAAAGTGCACATATGAATATTGAAAGAGGTTTTGCTGTCTGTAATCCTGTAATTCCTCCTCTTCATACCGATCATTAGAAATTCCTGTGTAAATGTGCTTAAAATGATCGTCATTTTTTAAAAAGTTTATCCGGAGATAATGAGGCTTCAGTTGCCTAATTTAGTCAAATCAAGTGGATATCTTCCACAGCTATTTTCTTTTTAGTTGAAAAGGCTCTTTTGTGTCTAGACAGACAGTGGTTTATGAAAAAAGGACATTTGGGACTAAAAAACAATTGATTCAAATTCATTCAAAACAGATTATTAAACTTTTTTGAATGAAAGGAGGACTTTGGATTTTGTCCCCCATCATTTACAGTAAAAGTACAGTCTAGTCTCATAAACCTAATTTCTCAGTTGGTTTTAATGATAAACTGACTGTATTGAAAGTTCATGGAATAAAAAACAAGAGCAAATACTGACATATTTACTTTCAAATTAAGATGCTATGCTTTGATTCAAAAATACACATCGCTAATAAAAACACACCAAAAACACACCTTAAATACACCTTAAATACACCTTAAACACATCTTAAACACACCAAATACACACCTTAAACATATTTTAAACACATCAAAATCACACCTTAAGATAAAATCCTAAACATGATTGAATGTTTGGTAATTTTGAGCAGGTGAGTAGTTGTTTAAGAAATGTATTGGAAAAAAAAGCAAAAAAAATATTGATGTATGACAATTTTATAGTAGCTTTTTTTTGCGTGCCCATTTATGCCACAAAATTTGTCCACCGAGTATAAAAGCCATGTAAGGGTAAAAGAAAACTGATTTTAAATATTCAACTGAATGGAAGGGTTTCTGAGAAAAAAAGTGCCAAAAGCCTAAATGATCACCAAATCAAAAAAAGGTTGACAAAAATGTGCACAAATAAGGGTTAAATTGTATAGATGTGTATAATAATGCCCAAATATCTGTATATTGTGTATTAATTCAAATAAATTTTTTGAATTATTGTTAAAGAAAGATCAACATGATAAAAAGACAATATTGAATGTTTGATAGTGAATGCAAACCACTGTCTCTGATGCTTAAGTTACAAGCCACCCTGACCTCACCTGCTCCACACACTAGTGATTGCTGTTAAGAAATCATCAGAGTAATGACCTCGAGCAATAAGGACGATGGGTCTCGCATATGAGGAGGACGGTTGCTCCTGAAATGCAGACCCAGAGATTATAGAGCAATTCAGGTCATGGCCAGATATGGAGAGACTAAACAATTACCCCAGCAGCAAGCAGATGTCTCTGAGATCCAACACAGCAGCAGAATGCATCAATAGAGCGGCTGCTCAGTCCGTGCAGCGTGCTCTTCCTTCCCAAGAGAAGAGACTGTTAGACAGGCAATTTGAGATCCTTCTCCTCTCTTGCTATGATCATTACTTTTGCAGGAAAGGAGAAACAGACCACAGGCAGCATCCAGATTTGACCTGCTGTGTGTTGACACCTTTTCATAAAAGCCTAATGTTTACATTTCAAAGTTGTTGTTTTTTTTCTGTTTTTGCCACAACAAAATCACAGTTGTCATAATATCACTTTCACTTGCCTATTGCCTATTACCTACCTTGCAATAATATTCCTAAAAAATTGAAGAACAAATTGCTTCAGGTCTATATTCAGCAATGCTGTATTAAGTATAAAACCTTTTATTTAAAAGTAATCCCACACAGGTCATGGTGGGTTTAAACCACTCTTAAGGTGTTCAGTACGTGGATTAAAAAAAAATAAAAATCAAGAAATCTTCAAAGTGTGATTAAATATTGATCAAATATCTTTTAACCGTGGAGCTCCCCTCACTGGTGACTGAGAGCAATGCTGTTTTGTGTTAAATAACTAATATCAGTTTAATATTTCTTTTAATTCCATCAGTTGTTTTGGGTTGAATTTGGGTCCTTTGTTTGGTTGAAGGGCTACAGTCCTGTTATCCATTTAAAGGTTGTGATTGGCAGATCCGATCTAATCAGTGACCATGACAACAGGTGTGTGTCATTTGCTGATCTTCTCTATAATTTCATGCACCCATAGCTGTGTATGCATGTTGTGATCATCAGCACCAACACAAATTCTACATTAGTTTGTCTCTGATTTAATATTTCGGTTATTAAATATCATTTTTTTGTGCACATACTCTGGACTGTATACTTCCTTTGTTTTTTCCCCCAACTCTTTAAAGGTTTCCAGAGCCACAGTTCATATTCTACCCTTTATAGGGAATGGTGCTACAACTCATTGAAGTATATTATTGTCCTATTAAAATAATGGCCTATGTCATTTTTGACAGAAGTAAGCTTTGGCCTAAATCATCTCATAATGATGCTGCCACACCTAGTAAAATCAACTTAATCCCGAGTCAGGATAAAATGCCAATTTACCAAGCTTTCATGATAGGAAGGTATGATAGAAGAAGCTCTAAACATGGTTCCTGAATCAATTTCTACTGGTGAGTGATAAAGGCTATAGTCTATAATGTTTTATAGTAATTTAGTCTATTTTTTTTAATAATCTTTAATAATAATTTAACATAAAGTGCTGTGAATATCAATAACTTCAATAAACTTGTAGCTAAATATAAAGAAAGAAAGGAAGTTCCAGGATCTTCAGTCCTTTAAGATTGTTTATGCCTGTCATCAACTTCATTGAAAATTTGCCACATCTCAGGTTTCAAAAAGTTGTCAAAACTGGATGTTGGGTATGAGTTACATTCAATAAAAAACAGGCAAAGTAGAGCTGGAAAAGTGATGAAAAAGGGACCTGTCTCCTGACTTGATTTACCCGACGTTTGTTTAATTCATCTCCAGCTGATGTAAGTTTTAAGTTTGCTCTATGTTATGAAAGGACAGTTTAAGCCAGGTTTAAAGTTGCCTTCATTTGCACTAGAATGTTCAAAAATTTTCCTCTTATTCTTAAATGTTAATTAGTGTCACAATATTAAAAAACTGCTAAGCAACATAAACAATAATCTGATAAGTCTATCATAAATAAAATAAACATTGTTTAGATGAGACTCTTGAACTGAACTAAAGGTGACTGCTCACTACTGTAACAAGCAACTACAGACTGAACATATCCAAAAGACATTAGAATTAGCACTGGGTTTGGACTCAAAAGCAGTGGAGTTCATTTACTGTTGTACAGTATGAACTGAAGTATATTTAAAGCTGCTGTATTCACTTACTGAAGTGCATTTGAATGGTACTCAGCTTAGGCACAATGAATAACTACACAGTCCGTGACAACAGAACTGATTAGAGTGATTTCAATTAGCAAAGTGATTAGCGATTTCCACTGCTTGACCAGTGATTTTCAATCCTGGTCCTGGGGCATCACTGCTCTTTAGATGGTTCGTTTCCTGTATAAAAGGCTTGTTATCAGCCTTCTGCAGAGCTGGATGACGATTTGATTCAGGTGGGCTGGAAGAGGAAACCGTCCGAACTAAATGTTATTCATTCAAAAAATTTAACTACTGGACACAAGATGTCTCCTCCTTTGGCTGTAGAGTCTATTTTCAGTACGCATTAAAGGCTGCACATTGAACTTTTGTAAGTTAAATATTAGACCAGGGTTGGCTTTCCAACCTGTTAAAATCTAATTTTAAATGAGTGCAGAAAAACTACATCATTCTGCACAGTCTAGCTCAAACACCCAACTGTAGGAAACGAGAAGAAAAACATATTTCTGAGTGGAAGGGGACTTTAATGTAGCATGGGTTCACTCAGGTAGACTAGGCTTACTATCAGCTCAAAACTATTTTGTATGCTCCTTTGTGACAATGGTCTATTGGGGTGGTTAACTCTAGTTATATTTAAGTATTTAGAGTTTTTTTTGAGTATTTCCATTTGATGCTACTTTATACTTCCACTCTTCCACTTTTCAGAGGGAAATATTGTTCATTCTACACCACTATAATTATTTTAATTTTGTTTTTATTTTTTTTTTTTTATTAAAAAGTGTAATACGCTCTCACCACCAGCAGATGGAGACAGACCTTCCGTACTTCTTTTCACTCCAGTTCATCGAGGTACAGGTCCTCTGTGCGGGTGGGCGTGGCCAAATATTTAATTGTGCTGTAACCACGCCCCGTTGGGAGAAAGTTGCGCGTGAGAACCGTTGGATTTTCCCCGACAGTCAATTAACTTCACAGCAGGAAGTGTCGCATTAATTAAAATATGGACAAACGGTTTTCTTCAACAAAACTTTGCAGCAGCAGTGTGGAGGCGCGTTGCAGCTGCACCTGAGGACCAATTAGGGCGGAAGAGGGGAGAAAAACAGGCGGAGTTCAGTTACCTCCTCAGCGGCTAGCAGTTAGCCAGGTGAGGCCCGGTTAAACACCTAACTACAGGCTGCTTATGGTATTTGGCTTTTTTTTTACCACCCAAAGTCTACAGCATACACAGTAAGTTTATTCAATGCTAAAACACTTTTTGAGTGATAGAAATTAAAAGAAATACTCAATTACAAGGAAAAACCTTGAACTCAATATGTTAAGTAAAAGTAAAGAAATGTTATCAGCAGTATGTTTCGACATTTTCACAGAACATAGTCGGGCCTTTCTTCATCTATGGAAACCTATGGAAGACCCACATAGACGCAGCCGACGCTTGGGAGAGACCATAGCTTCAGGCAAGGATTTAACGATGTTGTCCATGCCTGCACCATCACCACCACCTCCAGGTATTTTAAAGGTGAGTCAAGCTTTTTTTTTTTTCCTTTTTAAGCCGTTGCATTGTTGTGCCTCCGTGGTGCGCCAGGTTAATGTGCTTCCTTTGCCACACGATCTGCTTTTCTGTCGAAGTTGGCGCTGTCCACGGTGCTGAATCATTGATGTAATAAGTCAGCGGCGTGTTGGGCATGCACGGTGCGTCTGCGCGGGATTTGTTTGTCTCTTCTGTTTTGGTCACAATGCCCTTCATACAAGCAGTCTGGTAATTCCTCCGTGCTCGTCATCCTTTGGGGTTAGCCATTAATCTTTTTTGAAAGTTTAATGAGTCTCCCTCTGTGGAAGTACACTCGGTTGCCACTTTATTTGCAACATTTACCTAAAACCTATGCAGTGCAACACAATAGCCGTGCAAAATACTATGCTCTACTGAGAGGTATTTAGTCTACCCTCATTAATATAATAAATTGGGTTGGTTAATTATACAAACACCTCTCAGTATAACACAGTGCAGCTCAACAGCACCACGAACTATAGAGCCTCTAAAATGACCACAATTACATTATAACCTTGATGGAGGTATGATTTATTGCATGGCTGGTGTATTAGACTGCATTAGTTTTGGCTAAGTGTAAATTAAAAACTGTCAACTGAATGCAAATCTGAGGCCTGATTACATTTGCCCTAGCTCAGACAGAGAAAACGGTGCCCTCCCTGTGAGGTTTGAAAGCTTGTTTTGTCCTTTTGTTGGAGATTTTTAATCCCGGGACCCTGTGCATATAAAACATCCGTCTTCTCCGTGTTTTTAGTGGCTTTTAATCCACTTGTGTTCTATTTTGTACATAGTATTTTAAGCCTGTTACACAATAAAGCATGGGCTCTGCTTTGCTTTGTTGCCGTATATACCTTCTTGGTTCTTGCGCTGATTTATTCTTAGCATTTATATATTATTTGCATTTCAGTATTCTATTTACATTTTAATTCAGAACCCTTCGGTTTTATTTTTGGCTCCCTTGATCTTTCCTCTCATCATCCTCTATCATCACAAACCAATTATTATGTCAGCCTTCTGAAGAGTGTGCTCCACTTATTTTAGACAATCAATAAGTGCCAATTACTAACCAAGCACACCCTAGTGTAGCCTTTCCCCCCCCTTGCTTAGTTTTACATCTGCTAAGTGTCATCGTCCTGTGAGTGACATAGCTTTCATGTTTCAGGCGTGATTGGCCACTTATTCAAGTCAATGTTTCAAAGTAAAAAACAAACCAAAGACCACATGTAGTCGGCACAGGGTATGGTTAATCTTGGACCAACAACCAATACATGAACAGATTTATAAAACACAATGGGCCTCATGCACGCAGCAGCCCTGCCAACTGACCTGTTATTAAAATGTAAGTGTGTGTGATTAAAGAACATCTGTGGCATTCATCAATTTTCTTGTACTTAGAACAAACTAAATTTGTGGTCCAGACATGTCATACGTTTCATGAATAGATAATCTCCGCCTCTCTTCATTGGGGAGAAACACTTGTTTGATTTACAATTATAATGTCCTAAGTAGAATTAGGGATGTTACTTTTTGAACATTGAATGTTAATTTGGAAAAACAAACAAAAAAAAATCAACAAAAACTCAAAACACAATCTATATATAGATAGATTGATAGATATAGATGATGATTAATTGGTCCCATGGTACTAGCAAGTAGCTTGTTTAAAGCATCTTGGAGAACTTGCCACAGTTCTTCTGTGGTTTTAAGCTTAGTTGCTTCTGTCTCTTCATATAATCCCAGAAGGTTGACTCGGAGATCAGGACTCTGGGGGGGGCACACCATCTGTTGTAAGACTCATTGTTCTTGTCTCTAGAGATAGTTCTCTGTGACTCTGGTTGCATGCTTGCAAACTTCATTGCTGTGACGCACTGTGAATTTGGAATCGCTCAAGACACCTCGCTAATGGTATTGCATAATTGATAATCTAAACATCTAAAGTGCTGAAAACCTTTGCTCAGTACTGTATAGTGGGATGTTGGGGGCAGGCGGGCAATGATGGGAACAGACGTAGGGAGCTGCTGCATCATCAAGTCAAGGAAGTACAAATGAGCCGTGAAATGGCGAAGTTTAAAAATCCGAGTGTTGCGAATTTCTCCCTTTTTTCTGAGTGTTGTCACATGTTGTAAAAAAAAAAAAACAACGTTGGCATGCCTACACGGGACAGGTTTTATATAACCCCTAGACTTTATGTAGAGTAAAAAAAAAACAACATGAATGTGTATTTGCATGATATGGGACCTTTAAGGTGCACTATCTTGTATCCTTGTGAACTGCATGCAACAAAACATTTTTTTTTGTATTCTGCATCTGCCTCTTTGTGTTAAGCAAAGCTTTGGATAGCTAATCTAAAATAATCAGTAAAACAATGTGTCTTTGACCCTTGCTTGCATCACTGATTCAGTTAATGCTGGTGATAAGAGGGAAAACATCTCTGTTTTGAAGACAATTGCATTTTGTAAGATGTCCTGGCTGTGATAAACGGCTATATCCATATACCAGAGAACAACAAGCTGATAAACGCTATATTAAACATTACAAGAAGAACAGCGGAAGGTCAAGTTCGCAGACAAGCTGTGTTGTAAAAATCCACAATTTAGATATACTGCATAGAAAAAACATGCAGTAAATCCAACAAAAGAGAAATAAAACACAGTACATAGCACCACAGTAAACATTTAAATGTGCCAAGATATATGGATTAACTTGAGAGGGTGCAATCATAAATTCTGTTCAACTGCATCTGTTGGAGCAGAGGGAATTAGATGCATTATAGTAAGGGTCACTATTAGTTTAATAAAAAAAGGTCCAGTACTTAGGAGTTGAGAATAAAGGTTTCCAAAACCAGATGGAAAAACTGAAGTTTGTATTTCTGGTTAACCCTAACTATGAGAATTATAATTTAAAGTCCAAAAAATCAGCTCAATGCAGTTTTAAAGTGCTCTCTCTAGAGTGCCTCACTAGAGGGCCAGAAAGCACAGGTTGAATTTGTCCATCTCATAATGTGGCTCATTCATGAGCCTGTCTTCTGATTGGCTGATTTTCACTTGGAAAACTTAAAAAAAAGTGGATGTGACAGCGGGGGCAGGTGGGTGTGATGGGATGGACTATGCTGGGAACCTTTGGAATAGCAACATTTCTAAATCCAGGATGTGTGCATTTATCAGTGCTTACTGACCTTATCTCGAGTTAAAACCATGGAAAGGGCTATTTGCATGATTAGGGACCCTTTAAGAGGCCTCATAAGTGGCTGAATTGCTTATTTTGATCTGTATATTATACTTTAATGGCAATAAACAACATAAATGTCAATTCTTTATCTAAAATGTCACTCTAGGTTTGACTAATGGTTTATGTTATGAATATTACATTATGTAATGTTTCTCTCAAACATGACAAATATGTAACTGATGACAGTCGATTTATCATCACTACTAAATATGATCAAGGCTCCCGTAACATTTACAAAATAAGCCACTTTTTAAAATTGATTTGTGTTCTAGTGGTCTTGTCCGTCTTGTCAATGCAGACACAGTATAGCTATAACAATTTATTGTCTTATTTATCATGTGGATAAATCTGTAACCATTTTTATTATATTGTAAAGTCAAGTCAGTGTGACAGGTTGGCCATTTCTGTCAACTGGTGGGAGACCCATATGTCTTCCTATATGAGGTCATACCCTTTTCTTTTTCATTCCTCATTTCTGAAATTCAGCTTTGTGAGTGGTAGCGCACAGAGCAGAGGCGTAATACCAGGAAGTCCCTCAGCAGTCACTGTGACATTTCAAATATTTTCCGTTCCAATGTATGTTCATTTGATTTATGTGGTGCTGTTCTGTTGTTGTTTTACACTTCAAGAATAGAATAGAACGCTTTACTGTCATTGCACAGGACACAATGAAGTTAGGAGTGCTGCTAAGTTAAAAAGAATACTATAACAAGACAATTTACATTCATTCTATCCTTAAGTCCCTCATTGTGTTATAATGAGTTTTTTGCTTTACAATGAGTGTTTTTTAAACGTTTTCGCACACTGCACAATCTGAACACAATTATTTTCGTACAATATTAGATGTAAGTGCAGAAGTATGTGATTTGTCTTGAACTTATTTAGACCTTTGATGAGTAATTTAAAAAAGGACACAATTCCTTGAAAATTATGAGAAAATATCACTATAAAATAATTTATTTTCATTGAAAAATCACAAAAAAATGGTAAAATCCTGGTTGAAATGCATATAAGAAAAAATATAGGATTAAAAACAATACGTACGTAGTAAGTACCGAAATTTGTTTCTACTTGAATAAATGGTTATTGCACTTAAATCATCAAGAGAATACATATCAATATTGGTATACATGTAATAGGAGTAAGGGAGATGTTTACTGTTTGTTGGTGTTCAGTGATCTTATGGCCCAGGGAAAGAAACTGTTGGTCTGAGCTTTGATGGACCTGTATCGCCTGCCAGAGGGCAGCGGGTCAAACAGGTGGCGTGCTGAGTGGGAGGAGTCCTTTTAAAATGTTTGTGGCTCTTGCTGAGGCAGCAGGAGATGTCTTTCAGGAAGGCCAGAGGGCAGCCAATGATTTTTCTGTGTAGTCAACATCCGACGCGGGAGCTCGGATATGTTTTTTTTTCATATGTGATGTCGTGGCCAAAGAGGCCCTGGGTCGTGTCCACGTCAACTTGAAACCCTGGTTCTTAGGAGCTCCTCCATCTGGTTTCCCTGTATACACTTTCAAGTTCTACACATATGATGAAGCAGCATTGCAGGCAGCACAGATGTTGATTAAATATTTTTCCGGTTTAGAAAGTATGTGCTGCTTGCCTTGAACGGGCAGCAGAACCTAAACAGCAACTTATCAACAGTAACATTGGGCCCAGGGTTGTAAAACAGGGAATGGTGCTCCACTAACTGATGCAATAGTACCTAGCTTGTCTTTCTGCCACTGAGCTGGTCTGATGCTATTTTTCGAAGGGGATAATCCTGGAAATACTGTGGAAGTTTTCCAGAGACATTGTTGCATGGAAATGTACCCTGCCAGTCTCTATATCGCACAGGGATTCTGTGGATTTACCATTGGATCTACTAAAAACATCAGCAAGGATAAGATCCCCAAGCAAACATGTACATAAATGGATTTGGTCCATCTACTGAAACTCCCAGCTCTCTCCAAAAACACACCTTCCCTCCAAATTAGTGCAGGCCAGTATGATTTTCTGGATGAAAAGTTCAAAAGAAGACTTTATGCCCTGCATGTGAGTAGCTGCTATTCCAATGGCCCCAGTTTCATGCATCCTTATCTCATTGGCAGCCATGCGGGCTAGCTCATTCCTTGGGCAAGAAGACCATACAATTTCACCATTTTCAAAATTCATATTTCTCCTCCTGTAAGCTGCCGATGGGCTGGCTGCTGAGGGGCCGGTCTTGGGGCTGGCTGAGGGTCAATCTCATCCTTTTTCTTCAAACTCACTCCGAATTGACAGAAACGTGATCCTCATATTCTGAAAACTCTTCCTCTTCCAAAGCTTTTTGCTCCTCTAAAGTTATTTCTAAGTCCTCATGGGGTAGAGAATCATTGCCATATTGATTGATTGTGATAAGATACAAAGCTATTTATTTTCTGTGTCCCACCCCCCCCCAATTTGCAGTTGGGGAAAGTGCGTGAGAAATTAAAGAATGTTTCAGAAAAAAAAAATTGTGCCGGTTCCTGCAAGACAGTTTGTACATTTCACACACCACAGAGGGCTGAGTGTGAGGAAATATAAGGGAGCAGACAGGTTCTCTGTACTTGAACTGTAACAATGGTGCAACTTTGACTGTGTGTCTGTGTATTTCCACACAGTGTCTAGAGAGTGCAGGAATAGCTGCACCAGGCACATTCTTCGTGCTATGTTGAAACCCTGTGTGTGATGTAGGGCGGTGATTTCTGATTGGTATGGACTGTGTGTGTGGTGGGGGGTGGGGGGTGGGGGGGGGGGGGGTGTGACTAAGCTCAGGAATTTTGGCAATAATACCTGCAAACTGCTGCAAATCCAAAGGATTCACTCACACCAGGCCCAGGCAGAAGGAAGACAGTACAGGTACAAGCAAACCTTTTTATTTCATTTTTAGCTTGTTAACTCCTTCTTGTTATTTGTATATTCTTCACAGAAATTGGGCCAAGGCCAAAAAAAAAGATTGTAAAGTAAAATATTGAAAATAGGTCCCGTGGACCCAAGAATGCTTGTTGCACCAGCATTGCCTCTCCCTTAACCAGATACTCACTTGTACTGAGTCTACCTTCAATTGCAGTCGCTTGTATCCTAAAGGTTGTCATCGCCACTTTGTGCTCCATTGCTACCATGTGTTCTCCAAAGCTCTATTCTGTTTGTCTGTGAATGCTGAAAACCCAGTTGTTTGTTTTTAGCTGCCTGCCTTCCTGTTGCTCTGCCACTACATTGGCTCCCGTTAAACATTGCATCATCTATCAGTGCCTTAGACTGCATTTCTTACCATACCTCAAGCGTGCTTTGCTCAATTAAACGACCTAGCATCATGCCATCTTAAAAACATCTATACAGTTTTATAGGCACACCTGCCTACAGACACTGCTTAGTAAGACTTGTTTGTTTGTGTGTTGTAAATAATGGTAGTTCATTTCAGTTTTTAATTTGAATAAAAGCCCCTTAATGTGCTCCATAAAAATGAAGTGATATCTTTCAAGAATGCAAGGCAGAATCACACCTGTAGAGGTCAGCATCTGTCTGATCTTTTTTCTAATGGAATATGGATGTTATGTGGGCAGAGCATCATCAGTCTTCCTCTTCACAAGCTAAAACATTTCTTTTTCACAAGGAAGACAGCAGATTTTGAACATTTCTGAACCATAACTACAGGTCTGGCACCATCCAACACAACGGATAGTTCCTTATTCTGTCAAGATTGAATTCAAACACATCAAATGCAATGTCATTGATTCTGCTTATAAAATATGCTTTATAGATGATCAGGTAAATCTAGGTATTATTGATCCAGCTTTCAACTGATCTATCTGCTAAGATTATAGTACTCACCTTCTCAGTAGGGTTGTATACATAATACTCAGTTCGGATAATAATTTTGCAGAATATTGCTTAGAATTCATAAATGTTGGTCTGGGTTCTTGTTTAGAAAAAAAAATCATGGTGTCTTTGGTACAAAATATTTATGTTGACCTATGAGCAATATAATTCAATTAACATTCAGTAGAATTAAAAAATGAATTATGCTGCTTCCTTAACACAGACTATTTCGGTGAACAGCTAAAATAATGCACATTGATCTTTAAAACAAGTTTGAATACTTAAAATATAAGTAGCTTCATGCGAAAATAGTCTCTATACATGCGTCAGTTCTAATTATTTTCCATGTCACACCAGTACCATAGTGATTAGAGTGATTAGATAGAACTTGTCAAATGTGAAAAAAAAAATCCATCTGGTATTTGGCATCTCTCAGTATAACTTCCTTGATTAGTCATTGAAATGTGTCATTTAGAGATCTGAAACACTGGGTCCCTGTACCATTCCATAACCTACAACATACCTCTCCCAAAGCTCCTCAACTTCCTCTGTATTTCAAGCACTTATAGGAGTGCTTCATCTAACCAATTATAATTAGCTGAAATCCCTCAATGTCAAAACATGCCAAAATGGATTAATATCTAAATTTGTAAATGTTCAATGCCTCAGGTAAAGTCTGTAACATATAAATTAATTACCACTCTTTGCAATTTAATTTGCAGATTAAAGTGGCACATTTTCATGGCTAAATGCCAAACTAGTATATTTTTCAGATGTAGGCCTAGGTGAACATTACATCGGCTAATCGCCACTTGAGTAATAGGAACATCCTTCGTAGATACGTACACAAATAGCCCATTTGACACGTGTGCTTAATTGGAAAGGTCAGAGAGCAGGCTCGCCTCTACTGCAGCACTGCTGGAGCGTTTTTGGTTTCAGTACCTTGTTGAAAGGGAGTGCATAGTACTGCTGTGTAATGTAGCTGTAATATTAGTAACCCTCTACAGCGGATCCCAGCATAATACACCAACTGGATGATGCTATCAGAAATCAAAACGGCAACCTTGGCTTTCAGTCATCACTGCGCATCCCTACCTCTGGGCAAACCTGCTGCCCCAGGAGGATTTTCACTGCCAGTTGTCAGCAGGACTTTGGTTTTTGAAATGGTGGTGAATAAAACCGCAAACTGCTCCACCACTGTTATATAAAATGCACGAACTTCCAGTGAAAGCTGACGTATGGAGGTATTTCATAGTGCAAACAATGAGCAGGAAAACTCTGCTGAGCTAGAATCCATTCAGGTCATTGATATACAGTATGTGCACTGCACTGAGGAGGCACCCAGATTAACAACAGTGCTTGCAACAACACCACGCATGGATAAAAACTAGTTAGGAAGCGACAATTTATAAATGAACGCTTGAAATGTTTTCCTTCTGCCACTCTAATTAATAGTAGGATGAATCCAAACGTGACTAGACCCACTGAAAGAAGGACCAAACAGATTAACCCTTAATATACACACTATATATATATGAAAAATATCATATCACAATATGGATTATTTTATAGCACAATAATGATATATATCACAAACTACCTCAATAAAGTATGTTTTTAGTTATTGTTTGAAAAGTTTGACAAAAAAATTCCATTGCTTTCTTTTCTCAAACTTTATTTTGGAGTGACATTTAACTGAACTGTCACAACTGAGAAACGTACATTTTAGTGCAGCATTATGAACGTATCAAATGTCATTGTATTATTGCATCGCTGCCATTGTTCTGTCAACTTTTGCCACAGTGTCTTCAGCTCTCTCTGATTTTCATGGAAAAATGACACTTATTCTGTGTTGCATTGTGTCAACAAATTCTGCCGTCCTCTCCTTTTTTTTTCTTTTTCTTCTTTTCCCTTCCATACACACTGTTTGATATATGCTCATCTGACACTGTCAGCCAATCAGAAACATGTTGATCCCCATTGCTTTGATACACTCGCACTGTGGCCATGGACGCCGAGTGCAAGTCGGTTACACTGACACTAACAGACTGAAACAATTAACAAGAACTTTATTAATAAACGTAACTAGTAGGCTACACTTGTCTATGTTAATATGACATCAGGAGATTCTTTTGTTTTTGCAATGTGTTTGTGACAGGTTGTTTAATATGGGATTTTGACAGCTGACTTCGCCTCTTAATGGAACTGTGTTCTGGTCCTGAATGCTTTTACGGAACAGTGTTCCAGTCTGTTCGAGCTCACTTTGACCCTTGAAAACAATTGAAGAGAAATGGCATGATAGACACCTTTCTATCATCTGTCTATCATCTGCTATCTGTCTATCTGTCTGTCTGTCGAGACGCACATAATTCTCTAACAAGAACTACAACATAATTATACATATTACTTAAACATAATTAATAGGATAACGTAACACCCGGTTTAAAGCTATAGTGCAGAACTTTTGTCTCCCCCTTAACACTTTGCTGACACATTCTCACGTCATAGACTCTTCTGTCCGTTGTCATGGTTCTGGCTGTAAAATGGTGGATAAATTATATTGAGCGTCACACAACGCCCCAAAATTACCCATTTCACCATCAGCATTTGATCCATTTGGTCTGATAGGATTTGGATGTCTCAAAGAGCTGCACAATTAAATTAATTCATCCATATTCAAGTTAGCAGAGGGCTCACCGCAAAGTTGCTGCAGACACCACATTTAAAAAATCTGTTTACCGTAAAATGCAGAGATTTAACTTGTGGAGATTTGCTTAATCAGCATTGTGTAAACTCAATTGGCAAGGAGCTTAAATGGATGTTCGGTTAAATGTAAAAAATGTTCACACTAAATGCTACCCTCTTCTTTGCACTGGCATTGGGCAACTGCAATGTCAGTAAAAATATCTGCAATTAGATGTATACTTTCAAAATGTTTCTGCCCTAGTTTGTATGGAATCAGTCACTTGAGAGATGTGCTGCAGGTCAGGTTGGAGGGCTAGCTGCACAGGCGGACAGGTATTGGGAAGAGGCTGCAGAAGCGGCAGCCAGGGCCACTGGAGATGGGCTAATTCCACCTTCCACAAATCCTCCAACAGTTGATTGCCTGGGTGGGCAGTGTCGGAGGCAATCCTCCCTGCCCTCCTCTTTGCTCTGGCATTAGTCGACTGCTCAGTGGAGAGCAACTGGCAAGCAATGACCCTCTCAGCTGGATGACACACTGCAGTTTTTTTTCCCCTGGAGCAAGAAGAAATGGAGCTGCAGAGGATATCAGGACACTTTTGATTGTCGATCTTTATCCCCGGACAGGACATTTTCTGTTATGTTTATCCTCCTCTATTTGTTACAGGAAAAAAATATATATACGTGCCACTGTTTTTAAAGGGAGCTTGAGATTTCTTATTTGAGCTACCTGGAGATGACGTTTACTAGTATGTTTTTACAAGGAAGACTTTTAGGATATTATGGCACTGTGGGTACAAATATTCAATGTTTCATGTACTGGCTGCTTATGAATGAATGTCTTCTTACAAGAATACCAGTATATCCAAATTAGATTGATCATGTTTTTTTATATTAAGGATATGGGTTTATGCCAGTTACTGAAAACACAGTATGCCATTTACTGTACACATGCCAGTTGACAGGTCATTCAGGTGCATGTTCAGACACCCACCGTGCCATCTGCTCTTATATTTCTGTCTGTAAATTTTGTAAAAAATAATACTTTATAATCCTATACATGTATGAATATGAGAAGCGACTAAAGCAACTATGAAATATCTGAAGTTTGCGCTAAAATATGTCAAACTTTCTCAGCACAATGGCAGAAAGTGAGCTCCTCTGGTTTGACAGAAGCTCAAAATCCAGGGCCTTCGATTTTACATGAACTGACGTATAGAGGATTTTCTACAGGCTCTTGATGAGATTATAATTCAACTTCTTCGTAACAGTCCTCATTCCAAATTACCCCCATCTTATTTCCTTTCGTTTTTAGCATTTACAGACTTAATGCTAAATATCAGAAACGGATGAGTACAACGCATAAATCTCAGCACATCACACGCACATCTAAATGTCACACTCGAAGAGACTGAAGCAATCTCTGGTTCTTTTTCTTGCACATACACACAGTCTGGTCTAGAAGCAACCTGTATCAACAAGTAAAAAACAAATGGTAGTTATCAAGATGAAGCATACTGATAATAGGTTCACCTTCTCTGTTGACCTAATGGGGAAAATGAAAAGCTGGGGCTGAAACAGACTGCTGAATCAATATAAAGCACTTATCCTGATTGGGGCTCTACTACTGGGACAACAGTGTTAAAGCTGGTAAGGTGGTTCCAACCATTCTGTTGTCTCCTTTTCAGAAAAGATGGGATAATTCTCTTAAAGACGTGCATCCATCTAGCTAAAAAATGACATGCACTGAAGCAGATTTCTTTAAAGTGAAACATGCATTGTTATGTGTTTCAGAGGTACTAATCTTCTAATGCAACATGCATTATACAACAAAGAACATGTTGTGCAAGTCTAAATTAGTTTAGTGTTAATGCAGCTGTCTGGTATGATACAGTATACGGTATCATCCCTTTGCACACTTGAATGTAATATGGCCCCTAGCCTGTTATCGAGTACAAGTGTCCATCTGCTGAATACTGAGCATTTGACAGTTCATCAATAGCGATGCTATTAATAACTTGGTTTGAACACAACAGCCTAGGGACTATTAGATAAGAAAACATTAATCTCCTCAACAAGTTAATCTGTTGTGCGGTATAAAATAACACAATTGTAATTAACAGGCAGGGCATTCAATCAGCTGCCATTTCAGCAGTCATTCCACAATTATCACATAAAGCGAAGTGCATTTAATGAGGTAATGTGCAAGTATAGTGACATTAAAATTAATACTTCTTGTAAGATGCATTAGAAAGTAGAGCTGTATATAAGCTGTGTCTTATTCTTTATTTTTTCTTTTAATTATTAAATTGTATTCAAGTTAATTACACACATTTAGTCTAGTATATATATTTACTAACCCATTTCCATCCAAGGTGTCAAGGTGCAAACGCTGTTTCATTTACATGCATTTAAATGCTGAGCAGCATTTACATGCACAAGTTGAGCTACTGTATGGTGATAGTTTCATAGTTGGTTCTTTACCTCAGACTTCTGTCCTTGTCCTAGTCTACTTGCACTGGGGAGGGAAATCAACTTATTGACAGGGGATGATATTCACTCTTTCAGCTTGTTATTATTGGGTTGTTACTGGTTGACCTCTTTTGACAACATAGGTTGGAAAGACTTGAAAGACTGGTAAACTAGCAAGTCAGTAACCCAGAGCAAAAGTGGCAGAATGGACAATCTTGCAAATATGTGCATAGTATAGTTACTGTATGGTCTACTTATCAAGTTACCCAGCTTCTTTGAGGTTTGAGGTTTTATTTTTATATTCTACATGATGTTTGACTTCCAGGTTGGAGCTTGGCATGGATCTTCAGTGCATTTGCAGGTCACCTGGATCGACTCCAGTCCGACTGGACCCGTCTTATAGAAGTAGTCAGTTGCTAGTCACATGATCTGGGTGTGTTAGTCTGATTTTGTAACTTAAATTTCAGTCGAGCTAACATGTTGGCATGTATTTTAAAGTTATAGTTTTAGTCAGGACTAATACAATATTTATTTTTTTTTCTTTACATGTTGTGTAAATGAGTCCAATGTGGAAGTGCCAAAAACTGCAGTACTGCGAACGGCCACTTGAGTTTGGCTACAGCTGCTCATTACCAGAAATTGGAGACATTTTCACTCAGTAATTATTGAAGGATTTATTACTTACTTGGGGTATTCGCAACCCTGCAACCTCACAAGTGTTGTAGATGATGTCATGTTTGCCAGGTTTTTCGTTGTTGATTATCAATTACACTGTGTATGATGGAATGATGCTGCTATCCGTCCAGGAACATACAGATGTGGAACTTTCATATTTGCCTTGCCAGTCTAAAAGAGCTCAAACAACAAACTACACTCACTTGGTGACTTTGGCAAGTGGAAGCTGCCCTTTACAGCCAACGTATGCATGATGTGACACTGGGTACTGTCCAATAAAATCAAAGAGCTTTTTTAATGGATGCAGTTCAATTTGTCCAATAATGTTAGCTAAGTCTCTTACAGTAACTCAAGGCTAATTAAGCTAGGTAATTTAACTCACTCCCTTACTCCAGGCTCACTCAACCCAATATAAAACACACACTAGCAACTCACACAAGCACGAATCACCTATGAATAACTGCTGGGCAAACCATCCCCCTGAAAAATACACACTTTTTTTCGCCTTTTAAATCAGCCTCGTTAAATGTGCTGACACGGTACCAATTCAACACAAAGTTTTAAACTGCATGCACTACCATGAATATTCTTTTGTATTATTTAATGATTGGATAGGATGGTTTATTTTGGACCCAATTCATTTCACTTGTTTGGGAGACAACTGTGATGGAACTGCAGCTACTAAATTGCTGGCATTTCATGCTCCTTTGAATTCATTCAATTTTCAGGTTAACTTAAAGTCAACATGTTGTAGAAACTGAAGTTTTGATAGATGTTATATACGATCCATCTGGAAAGTATTCAAAGCGCTTCATTTTTTCTACATTTTATGGATTCAAGTTGTTTTCTTTTTTTTAATATATTTTTTTCTACATGCAATACCCCATAACAACCATGTTTATTTGAATCTTACAAATAAAAATGTATGTACAGATCCATTTTTTTTTCACCCATCTCTGTAATTCCATCAGTCCATTTCACCAATCTGCTCCAACACGTACTGCATGTCTAAACAACATAGTGTGTGAGCAGCAGAGAATGTGAAGCAAGTTAGGGGGAGGAACTATGGTAAGGGATATGAGGGGTACAGGTCTGCAATTTTTAGGGGTTGTAGCATGGTTGACCTGGTGTGGGGCTCAGGTGTGCTATGGGAGAGTCTGTTATGGTGGTCGGTTGCAGTTTTGAGCTCGACAGGCTGAGCTGTATAAGCAGCTCAGGTCTAGTTTTGCGAGGTGAAGTGAAGCAGGTGGACTCATATGATACACGCTTGGATCGAATTGGCACCGGCCAGAAATCAAGGCTGTCATATCACTATCAGATCGGAAGTGAAAAAGCTGGATTTGGACATCCCTCCTTTTTTGTACTTAAAGCCACACATATATCTTGTTAGGAATATCAGAACTTCAACTGAAACTGTGGAAAAGTAAACAATATTGTACCTTTTAAGATAAAATACTTTGTACAAAAGCATCTGATCAGTATTAAGGAAAAAGTGGAGTAAATGATGAATGCATGTCTGCTGCTTTCTTTAAACTATTGAATAACGTTAAGTGTTTTTTTTTCAAAAGATTTGGTTATTCATATTAATATTGAGGGAAGACACATGATATCCTTTATAAAAGAGTTTGACCTTGTGTATTCAGTCTGGCTTTTGGACAAAATTACAAATGTACAAATGTACTTAAGCACCTGCTAAAAGAACTACACAGAGAATGCCTGTTACCTGTGTGCTGATGACATGTCTTAGTAACACACGCTTCCTTCATCCCTACCGTTTTAATAGCTCCTTTCCATGCCAACTTATCTGATGACATCACAGAGTAATGCAATTCTCCCCCCTTGTTTGCCTGGGTGTAAGAATTGCATTCTCATGTGATGCAATTCATAGCAATGCTTTTATACATTTGCAAAATACAATAATTACAAGACTCCAAAAATTATGTAAACTGTACAACACTGTTATACAAAACCAGATTTATATTCCCCTGTAAAGCAAATCAAAGCTGTTTGGTATTTTTTCCCTTATCCCTTTCAGTGAGGAATCTCATAAACTGCTCAGTATATTGTAATATCACGCTTTATCACAGAAACATTTTTCACAGTTGTGTGTTATAAACTCGTGCGTAGAATTCCATATTTCCCTGTAAAAATGTCGAGCTGCAGATGCACTTGACAGACCTTAGGCTAACTCAGAATAGATTGAGGTTTTCATTTATCCCATCATGCACCACATAACTTGCTTAGCTATATCTTGCTGTAGCTTCCTGAGGCATTACATTTTTTTCTCTTTGCATTTTTCCATTCCAATGTTTTGTTTGCGTCTGTGCGCTTATGTGTAGTGATGTATGCTTTTATATGCTAGTGGGTGACATTTGGTTCCAAGTCCTGAGGTGTCAAGTAAAATATAAGCCATCACCCTCCATACACATTATGTAAAAATAAACATACTTTTTGCTTATATTCTTTGGCTCGTTTTCTATTATACTTACTTCCAGTCCAGAATATGCTGTATGTGTGTCAAGGAAAGGTGCTATGGATCGTACCGTATATGTTGAAGTGTGGGTTTCAGGTGTTAATACAATTTTAACTGGCTATGACTGATAAAGGGTGGGTGCCAGGGAATGGAGTGGGCTTGTTCAGTCTTAAATTTGGCTTTGGGCACTGAGTGAACTAGCTGAATGTAGCTGACTTCCATGTTGAAATTACACCAAAGAACCCATTTATAGTGACAGAAGGGTGATGATTTATGCTTTTCTTTGGAACCCTGAGGAAATGGACTCTAATGTCATACTGTAAAAGTGAACCACCTTCTCCTCACTGTGCTTGAACGAGTGTTCAGAAACCATGCAGCATATGCCTAACGGATAAGTACAATACAACATGAAAGATACCTGATGCAGATTGGTTACAAAGAGAGACGGAGTTTGGGAAATTATGCAATAACAGTATTGTTGACAATCAGTAATTACAACGTAGACTCTCTGAGGGGATGTTTGCCAGTTAGGCAATTTAGACCCATGAAACAAGGAAATTAATGGTTTAATTAACGACTTTTTAAATTTACAACTTGACAGGAAAAACAGATAGCATTTTCCCTTAGAGTCTTTTATGCAGATGTTTTAATGTTTCTTTTACCGTGACAAAAATATGCATGATGACAAGTGGGGCAAATGTGTTTTCCAGCCATATCATTATAGATTAGATAGATAAGATTTACCACCCTCTTACAGACCTCATTGGCTTTAACATAATTGTGCCTTCCTGCCTTATGATATAACTGTATGCAAGTTGACAACCGTGACCATACTGTATTTATTGCTTTTCTCATAAGAGCAAACTGGGTCATAGATTGATCCATAATTAAAATATACCTTGTAAAAGAGGTTTTTACAGGACATAAATGGCAAGGATGATGAAAAATTGAACAAACAGACACATTTACTGTAGTGGAGCAGTGTGGCCTAACAACTAATGACATTTCACTAAGCTGAATTATGATAAAAGAATTAGTTAAGGTTCCTGCTTTAGCATTAAAATGTAATGCATGGTGCAAGTTATAAAACTTATTGAGGCAATTACATGGTATTGTCTTCTTGTCAATATGTATACTGTGAGATTCAGTAATACCTATACTTAGTAAATACAGATTACTGGGATTAATCATCTTGGTATTAATTATTGGAAAATCGCCAAGTAAGTGATGAAAGGAAAACCTTTCATTGTGCTTGAAAGCAGGATAGAGGCAGTGATTGGATTGATTAATTTACTTCTTAAAGTGTCAAAGCAGAGGGCTCAGTGATGGGAGAACCATTTCAAATATTCAAAGGGGCGAATGTTCTTGTGAAACACCTATTAATCATGGAGATTTTGGCCATGCAGATGAATTGCGGTGTCGGTTTTCTATGCAGCTGCCACATAATCATTAGCTACAACAGTCGCTCAAGCCAGAACAGACATGGAGACTAATCAGCAGCTGTAATGGACACACTTCATAATTGTCAGTCTTTTGTGGTATGGTAAGGAGACCTAAGCTGCGGAGACTGAGAGCATATTAAGAAGTGCAGGCAGATTTCATCGCATGAGCTAAGGAAATGATGTGCCCATCTACTCATTATTTTACCTCAAGACTCGTCTAAAGAATATAGAGGATTTTCAACATTTAATACCAAAGTACAAATGTCGTCCTATTCTTATAGTTACTGAAGCAAAGTGAGTTCCCTATAATTAAGGCAACTTCATAGGCACTGTTCCCAGGCGAGTGTATGTACGAGTACCTGTGTTAGATGTTTCATCTTTATTAGCCAGAGCATGGTAAGCCTAGCTCTTCATGCACTAATCCCCAGCTAAAGAAACAGCTTTCAAGGAATTAACATCAAAAGTAAAGCTTTGTGTGCCGGCGGGGGAGCTTTCAACAGAGCCTGCCTCAACTATCTCCTAAGTATTTTCAGAGCCTCAGGGATGAAGTGGAAGTTAAGTTTAACTCGCTCTGTGTTTTTCCGCAAGTCTTTGACCTTGTTCTCAGGTCCCTCAATAATCCGTGATATGTTTAAATCCATACAGCGTTTGGGGCATTTCCATCGGTCGCTGACGGGAGGTGAGGAATTTTCACTGGGGTCCATTGCCCAGTCTTCCTTTCAAGCATAATTCGTATGATGAGAAGGTTGTGGGGCATGCAGTTGAGTGTAGGATCAGAGATGATTACCTGCACTATCACCTACTGTGTTTAGCAAATCAATGAATTTCCATTACAATACTTTAATGTTGTGTGAATTCATTGTAAACAACCCAATATTTGATCAGTCATTTTAATTAAATGAAAGTTTCAACACAGTCCTTATTTTCACAGTCAATTAAAAAATTCAACAACATTTGACTAGATTCTTTATGGGTCACAAATGACATTTCTGTCATCTCCTCTCTCAATCAGCTCTCTGGAATTATAGAACGAACAGCTTGTTTTGTGTCTGTGTCATTAATATTAATAAGCCCTCCCCAAAATTCATTAATATTAATGAATTGGTGGGGAGGGCTGTATTAGCCTGGGTCTAATCATCCTTTATTGTATGTGAATTCATTTCGCCAATCACAGAGCGGGGGAGGGTGCAGCGAGACGATGACGAAACACAGAAGCGACTTTGTTGATAACTGTGGCTCCAACATGGTGGCAGGCTGTAATTTGCCTTTGGATGCAGAAAATGTTCAAAGTAATTTAGACCGCAAGTTTATTTTGAAAAATGAGCAACTTTTAGAGCAAAAGGGTTAGGGTTACAGACGCATTTGACAGACATTCATAGCGCTCAAAAAACTGCTCTGGGCTTTCATAAACCACTTTTGTAAAGCTTCCAATACAAACATATGAATGGCTGGTTCCCAGACCGACTATCAATCTATATTGATATGAGGTCTAGTGTCAGCCAGGATAGGACTGTACTGTATAGTTGTGATATCACATCTCATCAGCTTGTTTTAAGGCACAGTTTCTCAATATGGGCTGCGTGCATTTCTCTGTGGGACTAGACTTCCTTATAATCAAAAAGCAATTACAATCTCACTTTCTACTATATGGGACCTTTTAATTGTTCCTTCCCCTCAGATTTGCAGACAAACGGAACCAGCAAGTGTATGGAGCTTAAATGATTATTTTTTATCTCTCTATATTTGAAACTGTAAAGCAACACATCACTGCCTCCTGAAGCCCCTTTCAGACTCTTTGGCCGGTGATGATTGCTTTCACAATACTTGCTCTTGCTTATGTTCCCATAACTCATATTCCTTCATAGACTGTGACAGCTTGGATTGAACTAAGGGACAGTTGTGACTGATTCATTGTGTCTTTCCGAAGTACAGTTGGAGAAAACGACATTGGCAGCTTTGCTTTGTAGCTCAAAGCAATAACAGGCTCTTATATCTACTATATCTTGAGGTCCACAATGAATTCTCTGTAGTACAATAAATGACTTGTCTATCTGATGTTAACATCCCATCAGGCAATCATCAGGCAACCTTCCTTCTCCTTTCTAAATCTATTTATGACTTTCTTGAAAAAAAAAAAGGTGCTGTGGGTTTTACTTTGTCATGTCACACACGCTGTGGGAGACTGAAACAGGCTGAACTGCCGGTTGCATCACAATGTCTCCATTAAACACGACAAGATGAAGCAGTTGGAGTGGGACATTGCATTCTGAATACATTTGATAAAATGGCGTGCCAAGGCCCCAAGAAATGAAAAATACATTTCCCCTGTTTTAATCTTGTGTTTCTGTGTTAACTGTTCATGTATCCCTTGTTATTGCTAAATATATGAAAAAAATCTATCAGAGTATTTTATAAATCAAAATCCCTGTCTCTTTCTCTTCATGTAAAAGGGTTTAAATGTTTTATGACTCATACAGCACTTAGGGGCATTTACAAAAGTTCATCCAATTAAATGTGACTTTGGGTGAGTAGCTACCCCCTTTGGTCATAAAACCACACGTCACCATTTGTGGGTTGTAGTAGCTAACCATGCAGTATGGAGAGAGAAGGGAAGAGATGTGTGTCTGTAAAACAGTTGGCAGAATCTTTGTTTTCATTTCTGAAAACAATGTGTCTGAGGTCTAATTCGCTCATCTCTCCCTCATCCTCCTGATCTAATAACATGTCCTCTGCAGCTCTGTTTCTCTCTCCAGCTCCATATCTTGCTAAACTCTAACCACTTTTTAGTGGTTCAATGAAATGCAAAACCACACCCTGACTTTATTCAATAACCTGAACTTTGTGAACTGCATCTGTGAAGTTTCTGGAATCAAACTGCATATTTATACATTTTGTACATCCGTCTCTTGAGTGTGTGGTTTGCATGACTAACTCACAGCAATAGAAACCACACTCAGAACTCCAGAAAGTGAACTATGTTGTCTTTAAAATGGTCATTATTTAGAGTGGTGTCACAATGTTATCAAAATTGCAGAATTAGCTGCCCATGGGTTTTAGGGAATCAAGGAAGTGGCTGTATGTGAATGGAAATGGCTTCTTGCCAGTTTGTATTTCATTGTGGTGAGTCCTTGTAAAACAGTAGGCAGGAGACTTACTGAGGTGGCAGCAGGGTTACTGAGAACGAAGTCCAAAATTTTCCTCATGACCAGTCCCATGTCATATGGTTGAGTGCTGTACTATGTAATGAAAAGACATTCTGTTGAAGTTGGATTATGGGGACTCATTTTTATTTGAGGATTTCCACTTTTCATTTTCAGTGATTTAACCCTCCGGTAAGTTTAATCTAACATGTCGATTTTACAACCACTTTGTTCAACCTGATAGATCATCTTTGGTTTAGAACTAAGCCCCTTAGGTGAAAACAATGTTTATACATATAGTAGATTCGTACAGATATTGATTGACTGATTTTAAGGTACAAGCAATGAAATGTAGAAGAACTATATTTTATATATATAATTTTGAGGTTGGCTTTGGTGAGGTTCTGATGAAAATCAATACCATGTGGTTATGAAATTGGAATATGACTTTTCTTTGTCTCAGGGTCTCCAATAAAGTTGAGGTGTGGGTAACTTAAAAAAATCTGCTGTTTTTGCTTCTTTTCCTTCTTTATGTGCTGCATTTTTTGTGCAGAGCTTCAATATCAATGGTAAATATATTATTATTAACTTTAAGGGTCATGTTTTGAAGGTAGCTAAAGAGTCTTTTCTTTATACCTTTGAATTTGGTTCATTGATCATGCCAAACCTTCTAATTGTTGCACTAATAATATGTCTGCTTCTGTGATTGTTCAGATCTTATAAAGCAGATCAAAAATAGAGTAGAAAAATCACTCTTTTTCCCATGAACTGTGGTGTGTTAAAGGATATAAGGGCATGAAATTGTCTCTGTGTTTAATCAATATGTTGTTTTATACACCAGATAACCGTTGTATGACTATTTCCAGATGTCTTTATTTTAAGGTCATCATTATTTTCACCACTGTATGGGTTCCCTCTCCCCTGTGAACACACTGGAGGCAGCCTTTTCCCCTACTGTACTTTCTGGAGTAGATTGTCAATATCATAGACTATATGGTGTATTGCTTTCTTAGTCTTTAGGGCTAAAGACACCGTTCTGCCATGTCTTTTACTCTTCAGGCAAAGGTCTTGAGAGTTAAGCGAGATATTCTGATATTGAACAATGTAAATGTGTTTGATCAACTCAAGTTTGAAAAGTTTCATGTTCAATTGGAGCAGAGAAAAGGTCCATATATAATAAAGATGTTCAGTCTGTACAAAGTATACTCACACAATCTCTATATTTAATGGCCTTTCGTCTCTGTCTCCCTTGTCTTGGTTAATTATTTTTTGTGTCTGTGATTTGTCGTTTGTTCTCTGCATTGTGAGAGGTTGTCCTGAAAACAGATGGAAGTGAATTCTCGCAGTTACCGGCCGTAATGCTCCTCGGAATGCTAAATAAGAAAGACCATGCACAAGCATAGAGCACATTAACTAGTCCAACAAGTATTATTTTACTAGTGTGAGGGGGACACAAACCTGGGTTGTCAATTTTGAGGCCAAATGATTACATTCAATCACCCCTATGACCCCACACCATTAATTTTTTTTTTTACACCAGTTTACTATACTGAGTAATGTTCCACTAGTTCTTTTTATTGGTACGGAATCCTGCCATTAAATATAAACTGCTAATGCAGCATAGTTGCAGATGAATGTAATCATAGAAAACTGCGTTGCAATAATCTGACAGAATAATTGTCTCATTAAATCCAAATTTAATGAGGCAAAGACATTTTTTACTGTTACTTTAATTTATGTGGCTAACTACATACATATAGATTTCACCCTTTTCCAGTGTTTACACTTTCTGCTTTGCCTAATCTTCTAGTTATTAGACCCAAGTATCATGCACTTAAAAAGTCACAGTCTCTTAAGACAACAGTTGACCATATAGTCTTATATAAATGTTATCAACAACAGCTGACCAAGAAAACTACATGTGTTTCAAGACTGAAATGTGTATAAAGCGATAATGCTAAGACAATGTCTTGGACTCTCTCATGAATTAATAACTATCAGAAATAAATAATTAATCTTAAAGTATCGGATGTAACTTATTGAATCTAAAAAAGCTACCACCTTTACAATGATAGCCAATTTTCTGATTCAGCTTCATGAATTCTAATAACTAAATATTTTAAACTATTTAATGAATTTAAATAGCTTTAAAACTATATAATAAATGTTGAAGTTGGGGTTGAAGGATTTGGAGTCCTTCTCAAAGTAGAGGTTGGCATAATTCACTTTTGTAGAACATTAAAGAGCCAGCATGTATTGCTCAAAAGCCTTTATTGAACCAAAGTAAAACAATAATTAATCTTTTATGTAGAAAAACAAAATACGGCTACAGTAAATCCCGAGGAGAGCCCTGCACTTAAATTGGTCAGGCATTCTCAGACAGAACATAAAATAATTGCTAAACTAAAGCAACTTCATTAGTCATCAAAAAATAAAGAGTTTTACCTAAAAGTCCCATATTATGAAAATTTCCAATTTCATCCCTTTGGTAACTATAGAGAGTATTGGTTTTCTGTAAATAATGTTCCATGCAACAAAACCTCTATCTGTGGTGAAATGCACTCGATTAAAAAATGCTGCCTTTTTTCTTTTTTTTTTTACACTGTAGTGAATTTATATCACATTACACCTATATAGTCACTACTGCCCCCTCCATGTATAACCATTGAAATCAGCCAGGACATGCTTTATATATATATATATATATATATATATATATATATATATATATATATATATATATATATGAATGAGATGGACCAAAACTGCCCTTTGCTTTCTAGAGCTCCAGAGAGAAGCTTGAGAGAGGAGCTATATAACTGTAATGAGGTGATTTTTGGTACATTAAACCACAAATATATCCTGTCAGGGATTAATCTTAGGACTGTCTAGTAACTGCTTAACCTTAGATGTCCCTCATACACACACTAATGTTGACCAAACTGGTTTTAGGAACTTTAGGACTTTAGGAACTATGCACCTTTTTTTTTTAAATGGAATGAGCTGCAAACTACCCTCACACCACCAGTTTTGCATTTCTCTTGGAGATTTCAAAGCTTTATTTGATGTAACCGTGTAACTATCTTGATTGTTGTGTATATTGTGTTATCTGTGTTTGCTGATTGTTTTGAATATAAATATTTATTGTAGGGCTGTACTGAATCCTTTGAGTCTTCATTCAACAATATTGACATTCAAATTATAACTTAATTATGGATTTTTATATGTAAAAGAGTGTGCTGCTTTTAAGCTGTTTGAATTTGGTTTGTGTTCGACACTTTACAAGTTGTCTTCACTTTCATACTGGAGCGACAACACCTGTAGAAAGTTTGGGGACATTTTATGATGGCTGTTGATGGTCATAAAATGGGTAGTACTCTACTACTCGACTACGAATTTGACAAGTCATTTGACTGTAAGTTTGATGAATGTAACTCTGAACTGTCTATGAATGCATCTACTCTTATTTGCAGTACAGAGATGCTGTGGCGATTTTAAAGTATTCTTACATTAATGTTTGATCCAGCATAGTCCACTGAATACACTCTTGGAACTAATCCTGGTAATCCATAACAGATGCTCCACTCGAGCCGAATCTTATTCACTACATGAGTCTTTGGATTTAATGATGGGTTTATTAAATCCAATCTGGGCTGACCACCATGCTGTGTGATTGACAGCCATATTTCTTTGAACTTCTGGCCTTTGTTGTTGTCCAGAGGCACAGAAAGACCCTTTATTTATGCTGCTGATTGTGTTGACTATACTGTAATTGGAAGGTGGTTTTGAGTACAGTTTTTGATTATAGATTTTTTTTAAATTCAATAATCAAAGCATAGCATACAATAAGCCATTAGGAAGACATTAAATGTCAGTTATAACAGTGTGAAACTGCCAAAGTGGTGGTTCCTATTTCTACATTATGTAGGGATGTGTTTTTTTCTTTTCTTTTATGAAAGGTGAACAGACTGTATTATTAAAACATATGCAACTGCAAAAGTGCTGGTTCCTCTCATCCCTTATTGCATACCACATTTTATATATTTATACATCACGTAGGGGCTAGTTTATTTCTTCTATTCTGATTCACTTGTACCATTTACATAATAAATAATGTTATATTTTTTCATGCCTTAGTTGTCTAATACATGTAGTCTTAAGACCTTTTGACCAAGACTGTACACCTCTCTATTTTCTGTTTTATTTGCAGCTATACTTGAATTTGAATTATAATAATTGTTGACTATACATTGGTATTGGGTTTCAAACCCTGCAACAGATATTATATTAATCTATGCAAATTCAACTGTCACTCAATTTTCTAACTAATGACTCACACAGTGCATACACAATGGTACCAGAACAGCAGAATATTCAGCAGGAAAATTCATATAATTTTTTCATCTTTAGATTGGTTAGATGGACAAATTTATTGATATGACTAGAGGTAATATAATTTTGGCTAGCATATAAATTACATTTAAAATGATGATAAAGAAAGCTAGTCATTTTTTCTTTCATTTTCATTTTTAAGTCTTTATATTTTGAATAAAAAGGCCATGAGAAGAAAATAATTAATAGCTGCTGTCTTAATACGTTGTAGGTTCACATTGGTTATTGAAAAAGGCACAACACAACCTATATTGTAATACTACACGGTTGTCAGTGAGGAAGCTGAAGCGCCATCCTTTGAAGCCTCAGAAAGGCTGCTCTAAGTAGTTTTTACATGGTAGCGTCAAATGTTTTATGGTTTATCTTTACAAGGGACTTAAACATGGCAGGAACATGTAGAACGAAAGAGATAGCATAAAGCTCTTTCTCAGTCGGCAAAGTTGACTTCACAGTCAGTCAGTCATTTGGATGCATAAGGCTGCACCTAATCCTTTTTAATGTATCAACTTAGCTCTTCAATGGAGTTAAAGGGGCCCTATTTTTCCATTTTCCCAGTTTGATATTTAAATTTGAATGGCCTATTTGTGATAAAAAAAAATATAGCATGCTTTTATGGTTCAAAAGCAGCTAGTTATACTTCTAGCAGCAATGTAGCTGTCTTCTCACACGCTCACTCTCAAAAAGGTTTCCTCCCTTCTCTACTGGATTGCCCACTCTGTTGTGATTAGCATAATGATTCTGTTGTGACATCACAACCAGAGCCATTTCTAAATGGCTTGTATTCAGCCAGGTTTCAGCAACACTATTGAGAAGGCTAGACCACAACAGTAGTAGAGTAGGTGGTATTATTTCAGTTTTTGTGTTAGCAGGAACACCAGAGACCTAAATATTTATACATACAAGCACAATTTTTTTTTGTTTGTAATTTAAATTTTAGTAATGGGATCTTTCATTTTCCTGATTACATGCTGTAGATCCCAGGTGAACTTACCTCTTCTCTTCAAAAGGTGGTACAGTTGGTGCATTTATGTTAGAGAATTAAGGTGCCAATCTGTACAGACACATTGTCGTGAACCATTCTCAGCCTTTGTATTTGCGTGGATCTGTGTCTTTTGTAGTTTAAATCCTGGCTTTATTGTATCAGCTATGAGGTGATCTCCAAAATACAGTGGCTGACCTTGAATCTTCACAGATCGTCATACGTCATCAGTTCCTACCCTAAAATTAGGTCAAGTAGCCTTAGGAATCCGTAGCAGCCACACATGCTGCTCAATTTGGTTAGTGTGAATGATTCCTCCTTTTAGTTTTATGGTCCATGGGCCCAGTGGTATCATTAAAACTGAAATTGCGTACTCCTACCAGCATAGCTGTGATGTCAAGGATGGTTCCTAAAGGGTACTGTGGCTGTTAGATGTGTTCTTTTTTTTTTTTTTTAGCTTTTTTAGCTCTACTGCTGAGATAGTCTGAGCTTACCATGCCAGGGTTCATTTGCTGTCATTGGTGAATTTGGTAGGTTCTGTGACTTTTGCAATGATTTGCAGCTTCACCCTGGTAAGTAGATCTTTAAGATAGCTTCATAGTGCAAGGGGTACTCATTGGTGTCAAGATGAACTGTGCACCATGAAAATATCTACAAATGTATTATTGATTTTAACTGCAAATGACCATTTTATATACAGAAAATTCTAATTTTCAAACAGGTATGTAACCTGCTTTAGAGCCATAACTTTTACAACTTCTATTAAGAAGAATGGTACGTCTACAAATGTATTTGTGCATAATACTTAAGCCTTTGGAGTTGGGTATCTTTTTTTGGTGATTTTTAACCCCTCTGGTGTTTAAATGAGTGAAAGGTACAATTTGATCATTAAATCTCTGCTCAGGAGATTACTGGGACATTTTGGAGATAGCAAATGAATGTTTGGTTTGCTGCCGTCATAATTGCATGCTAAAAGGGAATTGATTTTTTTTTTTTTTTTTCACCACCAATCTAGATGCTCTTTGGAGGGAGAGAAGGTTCCGCTGCTTTTAAGACCGTACACAGCATCTGAATCAACCAGAAAATCAACCTTATGTTTGATCATTGTTGAAACTGAACAAAGGCAAATGCTGAAATGCTGATTTAGAATATTTAACATAAGAGAGGTTTAGGGAGGCTGTTGGAAAGGTCTTGGAGGCTGGAAACAAATGAGTAAAGCCTGGAGCTGGGGCAGGATGAGGCTGCAGTGCTAATGGCATCTGGGCTGAATGATGATGCTGAGGGTGACGGAGGAGGTGGTCCTGTGGTTACAGGGGGTGTCTGTCAGAGTGGTGTTGCTCCTCCATCATAGGCTGGTGGCGGGGGAGGAGGAGGGCAGCAGGTGTCTCGGTCTGCATCCAGGCACAACAACTGAGGGACAGGAGGATAAAGAGAGGGCACTTGAGGAGAGTTTTCTGTTCCTCCTGATTTGTTTTCTTCTACCCATCATTATTTTCCTAAATTTCCTTCTATAACATTACTTTTTGCCAAATCCTTTGCACTTTTATTTTTCTCCATGCGTTCTGCCAATGTTTTTCCATGCATCAAATGCTTCTCTCTTTGCTTCAATGAGCTCCAGATTTTTCACTGACACTTTATTTTTCTTTCTTAGCTTTTGCACTTTTATTCAGCCTTTTTTACTTAAGAACCTCCCTTTGGAAATCCTAACTCCTCACACCAATTTGTCATGTATACAGTGGTCCAAAGATCCCAAAATGAACAGTATGAAAACGTTTTAACCTTTGTCAAACCTCCAGTTGGAGTATGGTCACGAGATGAGATTGGCTAAAATTTAGGAACTCTTTATGGACTGGTCTTAATGTTTATCAAAAAATTTATCTAACAGTAAATTTGAGCCGGATTCAGGACAACAACTTAGATTTGGAGACTGGAGATTTTTCCGGGATGTCTGGTCACTCTAAGTTGGAGCGACTGCAATTTTATTAAGGCACATGGGGAAAAATATTGTTCATTATTGGATGGTCATGATGATGGTTTTTCTCACCCCAAGATGTCAGTCTCCCATCACTTGAATGAGTGGTTTGAGGCTGAACTTTGTCTTTTAGTCCAGGATGATCACTCGCTGATGATCTCCTGCCATCGGACAAATCCCCAGAACATCCTACTCCTGACACCAAATTGTTTCAAGTTATTTCTGATTCTGAGTTAATCAAGACGTGGAGGAATTAACCAATCTAACTATCTTATCTGGTTTTATTCTTGCAAGAAGATCACTACTCATTCGACCTATTGCAAGGCTGCTGTGTGAGGGATTCATATGAAGAAAAAACAAAACAAAACAGATACAACAGCCTTTATAGTCCAACACAAGCAGAGCAAGGTTGGGAATACTGGGGTGATGCATAGGTCAGAGGTAGGAAAGAACACATCCTGCTCAAGGCTAGACACTTTCACAGGAGGAGTGTATTTAAATTTTCCTCTATGGTACCAACAACTATCTCAGTATAGTTACATATTTCATCTCCAAAGCTTCTTTCTGGAGCTCTGGAAAGATCAAGTTATTATGTGTTTAATCAGTTTCTGAAAGCAGGCAGTGTGAATTTCTCTATGTTGAACCTTTTGAAACATTGGACAGTATTTATATAACACCTAGACCTTACAATCAAATAAGCAATTAAAACCTCCCTTTCTACACTAGGGGACCTTTAAATTATTCCATTTGCCACACATTGCACCAGCTGTCCTTGGCTGAACATGTTTTCCACTCTCCATTTGCTTTATTGCCACAGCAATCATTCACCCCTTCTTGCTTGCAGTCACCGTATGCTTTTTATTTGTTTGTATACCATGTCTACACATGTAAGCAGCAGGTCAGTGGTTCAGCACTAGCTCCAGTCATCTCAGGATTGTTTACACAGGATGTGTTCATGGTAGGAACAATACTCTTGTGTAGTTCATATGCATTTTGCGGTGACCAGAGACCTATACACAATAAACTGTAGTTATAAACTTTAAAATATAGAAAAATCAATTTTAATTGTCACCTCATTTTTGTTGCAGCTATGCAGTTGTTTGACAGCCTGTGTGAATTATTATTCTACTATTTTCATCTGTCTTTCCCCTTAGAATCTTTTTGTGTGCATGCAGAGCCCACAATTCCAATACCTGCAAGTAGTGAAATGACTTAAAACTAGCTCAGAGTTGTTCCAGATAATCCATGCCATGCATCATCATGACACTAGAAGAGTTCTTGAGGTTCAGATAAGTGTCGTCATAGTAAATGTCAAAAAATGAAACGTATAAATACATCATCAAAGAGAAATCTGATGATGTTTGACTAAAAAGCATGCATTTCATGTCATGTTGGACCATTATTGTTGCAATATTTATGAAATACGAAACAGGTTGTAGTTTGTCACGGTACACTCAGGCATTAGCAAGGAGAAAACAAATATGCTTTCTAAAGAATTAATTGCTATGCCCTCAAAATTAATTCAGAACAGGAATTGAATTGATTAATATTTTAAAGATAACTTAATACTGTTTTTCGAGCAGCGGCAGCAAAGTCACTATATAATCTTAGTAATATCAGACTGGAAACAAATCTAGCATTAGGCCTTCCTCCTGCCCTCTGTCCTCCCTCTGCTGACGTGATTTACTGCAGGTACCACTGGCAGAGAGAGGAGGGGCTGCCGTCTCAGCTTGCAGCAAAGTTTAGAAGAATTTCATTGGTTTTAATATTTGGAAAACTAAGCTTAACATTTACAGCAGCTACATACTGACAGCTTTTATTTCAGCTTGTTCATTACAATTTGCTATTAGCTATATTGGAGCACTGTGGTCGTCAAAAGTAGAAGTTAAATATATCACTTTTCTACACAGTAATGCTTGTTGAAGAGGTTTTATAACCTTTTTTTTTACTTTACAGTTTCATTTCAGTTCCAGTAACAACTGTAGTTTTCTTCATCTGCGAAAGTTCTCAGTCCTCCAGGTCATCCTATTCTTGTGGAGTTGTAGAAAAAAAGCAACTGGACTTCTTAGCTTGTTTGAAGACATTTCGCCTCTCATCCAAAAGACTTCTTCAGTTCTGAGACTATTGCCAGAACTCAGCTATTTAAACCCAGAGTGGGTGGTCCTGTCAGGGGCATAGAACCAAATTCTGGGCCCTGTACACTTTGAATCCATGCCAGTGCATGAAATGTGAGAGCAAAAAAAAAGAAAGAACAAATGAACAAGTATAAATAGGGTTTAAAGCTACAATCAGATCAGAATATATTGATAAATGGCTATTTAATTCACTACCTGAATTCATGCATTTGTCCTATATTCAGTCTAGGCTCACTGATGCTACACTTGTCAGCGGCCACAGTCTGTGGGTGGACTAAACCAATTTGTGCTTCCAAGAGGGGACCCCCAGAAGGGTCAATATAGTTACTGTCACACAAAGTTCATTGTCTCATGATGTTAGTATCAGTATATTAGACATCAGATTAGATTATTAGATCAATTAACTGGAGGGCCTAATTAATTCATACATCAAAAAAGCCCCCCCAAAACACATCAGGATGTTCTTGGGACCTCTCTGTACTCAGGCCCTGGGTAGTCAGGTCCACTTTTACCCCACTGATGGGTCCCATGTTTGGTTTTAGGTGAAACCTGGGTCACATGACCACACCCCTGAAATGGGGATGGGTGTCTTGAAACGAGCTAAGAAGTCCAGTTGCTGTTTTTTTCTACAACTCCACAAGAAGAAGATTTCTTCAATTCTGCCATCCCCTGTTTCACTTTCTCCCATCTGCTCTGTGCTGTGTGTGTAAGTACAAAGTATGTCTGTGGGTGGAGGAGTTGAGCACCGCCCTCGGTCAAACATTGACACAGAGAGCAGGGGAGAGGACCGAGAGTTCGCTACGTGACCACACATGATACTAGTTCTCCTGGTTGTTGCGATTATTATGTGCAATGTGAAATTTCACCTTTAGCAGTGCTTGTGTTGAAAGCATATAAGGGAAACACTGACGAGTGCTTTGCTAATGTCATGAAGGATCTCTTCATATGGGTTACTGGCACTGCCAAAATGTTTTTAGTTGCATCTTTGCTATAGCGATAAAGAGCTATTTCCACAACTATGGTCAACATAAGAGAATCAGACAACAAGCCATTACTGTGGATGACTGAATTCAGTTTGATCCCTCATCATCTTTTTTATTCTTAGCATAAAAGACAGTTTTTATGAGCAGTCAGAAAATAGGGTTCAAATGGCTCATTACCTTCCTGTGCTTTTTCGTGAGTTTTGTAACCATCAAATATGGTTAGGTTAGCCTTCAGCATAAAATACATTAACCAATGACACTATGTTTTTAGTAACTTTTATTGTTTATATTTCAGACCATGCAGCAAATATCTTTTTTCCAGCCGAAAATAGTAGATATCCGGACATGTCAACATGCCTTTTTTCCCTCCAACTTGTGCCGTGCTTCCAGCTGATACGAGGTAAAGAAAAAATAAATAAATAAATAAAAAAAACTGGCAATGTTCCTCCGTCTGCAAAAGTGCAAACAGCAGTTGTTTATCTGTCATGGTAGTTAGAATAACAGCAATAACTTATCCAAGCAGCGACTCATCAATTTGCTCTGTAATTGCGTTTAAAAGACCATTTCTACAAGGAGGCTGATACATATGTGTTTGGTGCTTACAGGTAATATGAAAACACATTGGTTTGGTTATTTTACATTTTTTTTTATATTAATCATGAACAAATCTCTCACACAGTGTCAACAACAATTTTAAGTAACATTTAAAACTTCTGTTTATAAAATAGCATTGGTAGTAATTATTTGACTGCATTGCATCACAACAACAAAGGGATTTTGTTTTGTCTTTTATTGTACTATAAATTACTTCTATTCAATGTTAATTTGGAACCATTGAGCCATTTAATAGCATTTGTGTGGCTCGATGAGCGAATGTGTATATAGTTGTTTTGTTTGGATAAGGGATGGAGGTTATCCTTTTTTTGAGTTAGTTATGACTGAATATCAGGAATGCTATTTTCATGCATCTTACATGTTAAACCTTTTCAATGGATGGTTATAGTTTGGTTAAGTGAGCCGTGCCTTTGCATCTACGGTCGAGGGAAATTGTGCTTAGTAACCGTATCGCCAACAGAGAAGGTGAAGTTTCAGCTGCCATTCTACATCGCCCATGTTATGACTCGTTGTATGTATTGAAGAAGACAATGAATTCTCCTGGAGAATGCTGAGAACAGGGATGCAGAGTGCAGAGGATCCGAGTTGCATAGAGAGACACACATCCCTCCCCTTACGGTGGGATAAAGCAGTCCTGAAGAGCGGTGATTTATTGAGTATGTGTTGGGGCCTGACAGGCACGGCTCTCATTAGACAGACAGAGTTTTAATTAGTGGGAGCACAGCAGTGATGCAGGTGTTTACATTTTGTGAAGGAAACTATGCCAAGAGCAGAGGGGCTCACACAGCTCTGATAGAACAGCTTGAGTGATATGCTCACACAACCTCAGAGGTCTAAACAACCCGTGTATGTGTAGAATAACACAAGCTACTCATTAACTTCACTAAGGAAAGATATTTCGTGGCTGCACTTTACAAGACTTAATTTATTTTGGTTCCAACCTTCAATTATGGCAGAATAGCCAGCTTTCTCTTACATGCATGGAGAAAAAAACACATTTTCTAGTGTTAGTATTGTAGTCTGTGTCTTGTATTTAGAGTCTGCTTTGTTCAAGTTTTGATTTCCCATCTTTCAGAAGTTATCCTAAACATTGATCCCCAGAATATGCATCACACTTGACAAGTGATTTTCTTTTAATTGATGGTCCGATGCTTGTTCCGTTTTGAATAGTCAATACAGAACTTTGTCTTCACTCTTTCCTTAAACTGTCCTCATCAAGTTTAACTGCATGTCTCAATAAGACACTAATGCTGTGAGTTGTAATGCGCCGTCAATGTGAGCATTATATACTCTATAAGCTGCCCTGAGCTGTCTAAAGCAAACCTATATTACAAAGGCTTAGAGCAAGTTGTGCAGAACTCCCAGATGATAGTTCATCTATATTATACAGCCGAGGGAGATTATGATTATATTTGTGATATTGTTTTTAGGACTTTGCTTTTTATTCTTAAAATAACTTTTCCTAAATGCTCTATTACTTGGAAAACCGAGCTAAACATTTCTAAATGTGTTTTGTGTCAGTATCTCCCAAAGCATTTGATAGAGCCAAACATCGTCTGCAGGTTATTCTGGGTGTAAACATACTTTTTTTTTACCTTGTGAAATAGATTTTACTTTGGTATTGTAATTTGCACAAACTGTGGCACAGAAGTGCATGATTGGTCAACTGTTAAACTTGAATTGAGTTGCGTCTTTTACATATCTTAACGTCAAGAAATAACTTTACAATAACAATACTGTAATCTGAATCATAGTGAGGAATGTTCCTGTCTACAGCGTTTGACGGTGGAAGCAAGAAGTTCAAAACTCAAAAAAAAATGCTCTAGTGAAATGATTTATACCAAAGCCTCTGTAATGTAAATGAATCTTACATAAGAAGGTGGGAGGAATATCTCTGCTTTCTTTCTTTCTATCATCATATCTCTGTTCATTAGGCCATGCCTCATTGGATAATATCACTCTGAGACCTTATAGTGACTGACATGTTTGATTTTAAAGATTAATGACTGACTGGGTGCCAAGAACTGAATTATATTGATCTCTGGTTAGACGTGATACCTAGTATCCGTGGCAGCAGACCGGAATGCTGTGAAGTCGCATATCAATCTGAGAGGTCAGAAACTACATTCATCATCAGCAGTCACTTCCCAATCCTACACAGCTCTTGAAAAATACTACAGCCCAGTCTTGTTTCCCGCAGGGTTTAAGAAGGCATTCATTGAAGTTAGCAGTTTTGATTTGGGCTGCCCTGTGTCGAATATTGCAGGATCTTTTGCCACTGACTGTGCCATTTTATGGTTATTAAAATAATGCACATCATTTATCATGGTATATGTTTAGATTATCAAGCTTTTAGTGACTATTGTTTAACGCAATATTAATCTCCATTGATTGCTGACAGAAATGAGAATGGATTGGTTGTAAAAAGCCACATTGTTATGCGAGAAGAAAAGGGGTCGGCATTAGCTGCACTGCACAGTGCTGGATCTACAGTAAGAACAGCTTCTAATGGCCATTATGGCTTAATAATGACGACATTATTACTCTGGTACTTTATTATTCATGACTTCCTCATTACATAAGCAATTCTTAACAGCCAGGATCACATTTCTGTCCACGTGTCTGCATAATTGTAAGTGTGCTGACAAGTGAGGAAGAATCTGAGACAGCTGGTGGAACAACTGTTTACCCCAACTTGTATATTTCACCCATGAGAATATGAAATGTGGGATGTTACACAATACACAGGAGTTTTAGGCGAGCGAGCGCAGGAACACAGTCACTGCAGTGCAGAGAAAAAAAAAAACTAGTACATCTGCAGATATGCCCCAATGTTATATCTGCATTTTGAGGGAAATTGCACTTAATGCCCTACCACCTACTGTATACAGGCAGAAACATAACAAGGAATATAATATTTTTTCTCATGTATTTTCTTATTTTAGAACAAAAGCACTGATTATACTATTTCCTAGCTCCCTTTTTAAAAGTGAGGTATGTGTGTGTGGGTGGGGGGAGTAAATGGCTTGTATGTCTGTGAGGATGTGTCTGTGTTTGAATGCCTAAGAAGTGAATTCAGGGGAGGGAATTGAGAAGGTATTACATAGGTTAGAATAAGCCTGCGTGTATGAAGTGTTCACTTTACATAGAGTATATTTTGCATTTATTATCCTGCTTGGGGATTTTCTAAAAACAAAAGTGAATTTTAGAGGTTTTGAAAAAAGGTAAAAAAAAAAAAAAAAAGAAGCACTTATAAAGAAAATAATTCAGTTTAATGTAAGGTAATGTACTGCTTGCAGAATGCAGAGATAAAAGAAAATATAGTGATACAATACACATTCTTTTGGTTAATAACATGAAATTACACAGAATTGTAATAAAGCAGTTCTTCTGTTGTGTGTGAGTGTGTGTAGGGTTTGCAAACATTATGCATGTTCAAATATTTGATTTGCTTAAAATGATGGCACCATCCATTACAATTTATCACATGAAGTGGCTGATTTTAGTTTAAGTCTGGTTGATTATAACAATCTGGCTGATTATAACAATCAACCAGTTTCAACCAGTCTCTGATCGACTCCACTGTGCCTAATCTGTGTGCTGCTTTGCACCAACTAGCACTTTTGAAGTTGATTACAATTGTGCTTGTTTGCTTATATTTTGTGTTCTAAAGGCATCACTGTAAGTATGAGAACAACAAGGCTCCATTGATGCTGTTAAATATACCAGCCATGATTGTGATCCTCTTATTATGGGGATTTTTTCCCCATCTTTATTCATGAGTGAGGTCTTCCAAATTGAGAGCATGATTTATTGATTTCACGTTCAGTTTTTGTGATTCTTTCCCTCAAACCCTGCTCCTGCACTGAAATAGCCCCTTGCTTGCGCTTGGATTCACTCTTAAACTGTGCGCTTGCACTCAGATATATTGTTGCTTGCCCAGATTTTCTGTTCTAGCTTCAGTCCTTCTCCTCCCACTCAGGTTGCTTCTGTGCGCCTGCTCTCAAGATTTCTACTCTGCACTAGGGAGTAGAAATCTTCAGCTAGTAGCTCAAAGTACGGTAATATGTCACAATTTACGTGATGATATTCATATATTTTGCAAGAAATTTCATTTGCAATACATCATGTGACTAAAGAAGAAGAAATACCCATTGAAAGGGAAACCACAGTTAACCTCACTTTCAGCTCTCGGATTGAAAAAACACCATTTAGAATTAAGGAAAAAAGGCCCATATGTTATCACTGCTTACAGTAGTTAATAGTTTTAGTTTAGTTTTTCTTTGATTGCTTTTGGGTCTGGAGTATTATAACTAGAACTTTCTTTTTTTTTAATGAATTCTACATGGGGGCCTCAGGCCTACTTCCATTGTGTGTTTTGTTGTGCTGCGTTTGCATAGGATAAAATTTGACAGTTGTTGCTTGAGATGGAAAACATTATGGATTTTTGTCATGAAGAAAATGCTTTTCTTTTGAATTCTGCGGCTTATGTGGCACCTATTAAATATTTCTAACAATGGAGGAATGGATTGTGCTACCTCAAAGCAAAAAATAAAGGACATGGGCCTTCAGCTAGTTTATTGTACAAAACATATGTGTGTGATTCAGGGAGTTCTTTACCAATAGACCAATAAAACTGTACTTCTGATGAGCAGAGGGAAAAGCAAAAAAATATGCTTCCCTATACATTCACCCCTTGGGGACCAATATGTGGAGCTGCCAGGTTTCAGAATACAAATCTCTAAACACCTACCAAGCATCCAGTGGGCATACACATACAGCTAAACATCTTACAATGATGTGCTCATTTGCAAATCCCACATGTAATTAATAAGAAAAAACACTAAGTGTTACTCTAAAATAAATCAGCCCTACCTTCATTTTGATATAGATACAACTGAGTGAATCTAAAGTCCTATTTCTTCCTGTAGGAGATGACAGTAGATCAACCCTGTCATCCTGAGCTCAGTCCATGCACGTCTACCCAAATGCTTTGTGCAAAATATGCTTATTCATGCATCTGTGTAGTGTAATTGGGGTTAGTTAGGGAGATGAAAAACAAACACTATTGTGCTATGATACTAATGTAATCATTCACTTGCAAAGTTTAGATGATGCAACATTCTTTAATCAGCTGGTATTGTGGAAGAGAAGAACAGTACAATTTGGGATTTGTGTTAGGGTGATAGTGAAGCCCCTTGTGCTGTAAAACTACTCAATTCTATCTCCTCCTTCTTGTTAAGTTATTTTAAATTTGCAGCTCATGAGGTAGCTGTGTTGAGGTGAACCTATGTATATGTCACACCAGAAAGTCAATTCAAATGTGCAGGTATCAAGAGCCCAACACCACCCAATTCCTACTTAATTTCTGTATTCGCAGTTTGCATTTCAGCCAGTTGACAAATAAAGCAAAGCTAGTGACCTCTGGCTATGTAAGGTCTTCTGAAGCATCCTTTTGAAATCTCAACTGTGCAACAGCAGGTTCTTCCTCTTCCAATAAGCAATCAGACTCTGTATCACAGACAGCTATACCCTATTACCTGCTCCATATATTTGCATTATTTATTAGATAGTATTCTGATTGGTGGAGGCCACACCTCCAACCAGGAGGACATTGGGGACTCTAGGCTCTAAGGGATGATGGATTAGGAGATCTAAACAATGTTTGGTCAATACAATCCCACAGATAGGTTTACAATATTCACTATCTATAAAAAATAAATCAAAGGCCACAATACCAGAGCTCTACAATTCTTTTCACTGAAAACTGATTGACGCAGTGCTGTATGTTGTTTAGTATTGTTTGTCCTTTTAATATTGAAGGTGAATATACAAAGGAATGAGAGTAAAAGTGACATACAATTTTGGCAACAATGTTTTCAGACAAAGTGATAATAATGATAAAGTAAGTGCAATAAAATGGGTTGAGTTCATAGAAGCGAGTAATTATTTAACTGTCTACACCCCAGTATAATTCTCGAATGCTGCTGCAGTTCACTCAAAAAACTCAGTTTAATGAACAATTTCCTCCCTAAGCCAAACAAACAGCTATCAAAAAAACAGGAAGAAATTGTCAACCAAGTTTTCATTTTGAGAAATACACATTCCTCTTTAATTGATAGCCGATATGTGACATTTGAAGCTTTGTAGACAAGAGTTTGATTCAAAAGTTGCTGCGACCCGGTCAGCCCTCCTACCGACTCTTCGATGAATCCCTGCCGGAAAACGGCATCTATCTCCCGCAGGGAGAACAGGGTGCATCCCGCAGTTTACTGACAGTGATTGCGTGCATAATTATGGAAGTTTGAGCTGCAAACGAAAGTCCCATTATCTTCGTTGCATTCTACGATTGATGGTGAGTCAGGATCTCCTTCACAACACAATCTCATGGCTTCCATAACATTATGAAGTCGAGAACGCTCAGTCGGCGGAGGTGTTTGGTCTGGAAGTGCAAATTAAAACCGAGCGAAAACCAGGAGAAGAAAAACAAATATCTCAATGTTACAATGGATATTTCCATCAACACCACATATAAATCTACATTATGATGCTGTTAGTGATATTAAATTATTTTAAATGCTTGTGGGCTTCACAGTGAGGTATAGTATAGCGCTCTGGGCTGTTATAGAGTCCAGAGGGTTAAGGAGTTTTGTTATCTGCCTGAATCATGTGTTTTAAATATTTACATTCTGCCTTCAGAATACAATACATGTGAATTCCTCACTATATCATTGTATGATTGTATGGATGTTTGTGCTTTCTTCTGCCGCATACCATACATTTCTCACATTGAGGTTGTAGCTGAGGCTATTTTTGTGCCAAGTAATATATTGACTTGTAGTGACTACTGACACTAAAGTGCAGCATGCTGAATAGACAGAGATGCATGACATAAATTAACAGTGCTGAATCAATCTTTTTAGAGATAAAAGGTGTCAGATGTTTAAGGTTTATGCAGGCACACACATTGCCAATTTATTGAGTCTGAAAAAAACTGTAAAACTAAAATCAAAGAATAGGTAGGGTAGGCATAAAACAGAGTTAGATGGTACTCAAGGGAGGAGATGGAGGGGGGGTTACGGGTGAGTTTTAGGAAGTGTGACATCTCATGGGAACAGACTGTTGAGGTGATGTGTGACCTCGGTCCCAGAGGAAAGTCTGTGGTACAGATAATATCTAGGGTGGACAGGAACGGTGATAGCTCTTTCTGACCCGTTTCTCGCTCTGGTGCCATTCATTCCTGTTCACTGATCGCTAGCAGTGCAGGAGCGTGAGATTCTAGAACAGCAACAGTAAAGTTTCCAACTGCAAAGTCACTATATAAACTCAATAATAACTCACTGATAGCAAATCTAAAATGTCAATAAAACAGTCACAATCAGTCCTTATTCCTATCTCTGTCCTCCTCCCTCTGCGGCAGGTTGAGGGGGAGGGGCTGGTTGGGATGGAGCTGCCATCTCAGCCAGTAAAGTTTACAAGATTCTAAATTTCATGATATTCTGTGTTTTACAGGTGATTCCATTTTCATCAAGTTCTACGATTCAATCTGTTTTCCGCAATGCCGAAATCACAAGGCCCTCAGTGCTCATGTTTGGCTTTCTTGAATAGGTGTAATATTTTAACACCACTATTTAGTTTTACACTGTGTGGAACAGTCTTGTCAAATGAATACTGGTTTATTCCGAACCCTGTGAAATCTCTGAATCTTTGTGGTCTGCTAATGATGCAACAGCTCATCTTATTCCCAGATCTGAAAGTCACGCTGAGCCAAAATAATATTTCTCTCCCCCCTCTGTTCCTAATCTCCCTAAATCTCAATACTGTTTTGTTTTTGTCCCTTTTCATTGGCAAGCGTCGTCATTTACCTGAGCACAAGCAATCTTTCTTCCTAATCCATTGCTGTCCCCTTTCGTCTGTCCCTGTGGACCAAATGACTTCGGTGGCTCCTAAATCTCACACTTCTTTTAAATCCCTGCCAGCCTTCCTTCCCCATTGGCAGCTGGACAAATTTTGGGTCATTAAATCCTATTTGAGCATTTTAACCGTGACTTGCACCCCAACCCCTTCCAATCAACTCACGTCTCCAAAGAGGGCCCACTTAGTTGTCCCAAGCACAGCAGCCACACAAACCCACGTTGTTAGACCCTATCAATTCATGTTGTGGCTTCAATTATTTAATTTACTACTAACTGATGTCTTAATTATCACCTAACTCATTAAGTATTAACATGTAAATAGTGGTCAGACTCAAATGTGAATCAAATTATTCCCTGACTATTGTGGTTCATTCATGTACAAGTCATTTTTTTTACTACCCAGTTTATGACTTAATCAGTGCTGATACAGCATATGATAGTAATGCACACTTCTACATATCAGTGTTTGTAGGATATTGTGAAGTTATTATGTTATGTACACTATCAGGTCTACATGACAGTGCTTGTGTGTGACAGACAGAAGGAGAAAGACAAGGAAATATTTTTAGTATATGGAAGCCAGTTATAAAACATTTCCCTCCCCTAGAGCGAGACTGTTTTTTCTTTGCCTGCCTCCATCATCCACCTTTCTCTTCTTGTACAGAGCCTCGCTGTAGACTGACTAAATCAGTATCAGCACCAAACTGGCAATCAGTAGCTGCTTGTTGATGCCACAGCTAGAGCCTGTCAGGGGGTTTTCCAGTTGCTAAGGGATGTGTAGAGCATGGCACTTTGAGCTTCTAAAGCGAGTATCTTTTTGTATACTAACTGTACCAACTTATAAATATTCATTTCCAGATACTAAACAGAAAACCGGATTGCTCATGCTTTCCTACTGATGAATAGGTAACAGTAAAGAAATATCCCCTCTTTTAGACCATTTATAGAAATACTCAGCACACAAAGTATAGTTTCAATGCCTCATGCCAAGCTCATATATTTGTAAGCTGCATGTTGAGTTCTGGCAAACTGTAAAGCTATCATATTAGTCATGCACTCATCAAATTGTCCATAGGAGGTAATGCATGGTGCAACATACCTTGTGGGTCCTGTTGCTGTTCCAGAAAAAGAATGCTGGAAAGAGTGAAGGTAGATATTCGTGTTAAAAAATACTAGTGCAGTGCCCATAGGAAATGTGTATTCCTATATAAAGGAACTTAAGTAGATTTTTGTTTAATTTTTGGCCAAATGAGGGTGTGTAGGACTGTTACATAGGCTTAAAAGTGAAATTGTACATTGGATAAGACATGGATATACACTGAGATAAGAAGAAACATGAACATTATTTCTATAATAATAGTCTATATTTTATGCTGAATGTCTGGATGTCATATATATCTGTTTTTTAAATTGTGCTGACAAAGTAAAAGCAGATTAATGATATATCTCTTTCTTAGTATGTATTCCTGTAGTGTAAAAACCTGGGCATGTTACTATTATATGTGTATATAAATAAATTAGTTTAGGCCCAGATTCTGTTCCGTTAGGTGATAGTGCTGGGATTCCTGAGGCTCTGTCAACATTACTTGGAGTAAGATGGCTTCAGCCCACACACAACCCCAGTGTTAGTAATAATTGAATAAAGTAGCAGCTAGTGTCTTAGTGTGTGGATTTTGAAAGAGGTTACAATACTTTCATTACGTTGGCTGCACGTTTGGTGCAGGAAGAACCGGGACAAAGGAGCTTTGAATTATAAGTGCAGGGAAGCATCATGAGGAGGAGTGCTGTGATATAGAGCTTTATACTGTAAATAAAGCGTTGCTGCAGGATAGTGCCATGATATGGTATTTTAACTTTTCTTTCAAAGCAAAGGACCGCTCCAGCCGGGACTCGACCCGGTCTGCTGCTTAAGAAAAAAAGACTCAATATGGCAAGCACTCTACCCCTACACCACCACAAAACACAAGGCATTCTAACTTTTGATGTTAATAATGATGTGTTAAATATCCTTTGAAAAAATGCCACTAAAAGGGATACGCACCATAGTGCAATGCACAAGCTATATCTGAAATTTGGGGTTTGGTTGTGACAAACAGTCACAGATGTACAGGCGCTTTTATAGACTCATAGATAGATGTGGACACACAATTTTCAAAAATAACCCAATGATTTGTTCCACCTGATATTTTTATTTGTCAAGTGGGATGTTTTTGCCCAGGAAATAAACCAAACAAATCCCCTTAAATATTATTCATAGTGGCAAATTGATTTTATATACAATGTAACTCACTTACACCCATGTGATCGTGCTGTGGGAATCCCGTACAGCTGGAGATCTCTGCACCTTCCAGTAGAACTGTCAAAACTATTTTCACAAGATGCAAATTGTCTGTGCAATAACGGTTAACTTTCAACAGACTGTTGGAATGAATGGTGTTTTTTAAACACATCTTAGAGCTAAATTGTTTGTAAAATTCATCTGAAGTTCATGATGCGTTTCCAAACGCATTATTATTCATGACACATAACAAGAGCATCCTACCTAGGGTTTGGAACCGAACTGTTCCAAATAACAACCAAATCCTAAATGTGTTTTAAAAAAAAGTTTCATTTGTGCTTATCTGATCCTACAAGAGATATATCTTTTTTATTTTGCGAAGGCTATATATGTCTGCAAGGACATGGCTACTTGCCAAGTCCTTTTTATTCATCTGAGAGGACTCTGTCTACTTTATGCATCAAAGTAGCAGTATAATGGTGGAAATTTACTTATACTGCAGACCATTAATAATAGGTAATAGTTGGGTATTCTGTTCGCAAAAATCATATTTATCATAATATGCTCTTAATACGAATTGCCTAGTATTGTTACACTGCCTTTACAATTGCAGAGTAATTAAATAATGTTAGGTGGTAACTGCAATAATGCTGTTGCAACTCAGATTTTCTAAGAATATTAGATAAATCAAAACCTTTGTTGAAAATGTTCTACAATTTCCTCTACTTTGTTGAAAATGTGATTTTTATTAAGAGTGTAAATTGGTGTCTGGGAGTTACTTCGGCAGAATTACAGAGAGATTTATTGCAATTGTGGTTTGGCTTCTGAAGAGAAAACTGCTGGCAACTTTTTGACTTGCCACCTCTGCATTTGAAATAACATGCGCCCATGCCACTTACCACATATAGAGAGAGAGCAAAGAAAGAGCTGTCAGCGGTAGCAGAATCATGGAAAGGTCACACTTCAGTCCTCTACCAGTTACTCCTTTTTCTTCAATAACCAGGAAAAAGTACACACCTGGGGAAAAAAAGCTGCTAGCTTTAAATGATGGTGCATACGATCTACAGATAGAACAGAGACCGAGGAGCTGGTGAGGAGTCAGCACCTTGCTCATTGACATTTCAGCAGAGTGGATATTGGAAGACAGAGGTCTGTCTTTCTAATGACTGAACCCAGTCCTCCCCCCCACACACACAACCTCCCAACCCCCCACCCTGACTGGTTTCCTGGTTGATGGTTGTGCTTGTGGCATTTGTAATAAGATGACCAAGTGTGACTCACATACACAAGCTGTGGCGTTAAATTTAACCATGTGCAAACGAGGGTTTCCATCATTCTGTCCCCCAGAGTTGCCTGCACTAAACAAGGTTGGAGCATACTGTATGATAAGGTGGAGGTTGGACTCAATATTTACAATTATCTTGTGAATGATTCATTTTGATTCAGTCATTTTGCAATGGCAAATAAAGCTTTTTAATCTACATATTTATTATAATAGTACCCTGAAAAGACCCATTCAAATATTATTTTGATATAAATGACCTTTTCACATGCAGTCTTTATTTGGGGGGAAAAGTGGACGGTTTACATTTTTTTTTCAGTAGAAAAAGACTCAAATGGTGGTGGTGGGCACTTTGCCTTTAGTTCACTGATTGTGCCTTTTAAGAGCTCAGCTTAAGACATTTTAAAATGAAGCAACACAAAACACCTCTAAGCTGTGCTTGAATCTCAGAGAGCCCATAGGATTACTCCCCTTCCTCTGTCAAGGGTTGTATCATGCTAGTAAACATAATTTGTTTCTTGCCTAATGTGACCCATTTCAAGAGTAACTGAACTCTTATGGGAGGGAATTGCAGAGGGCATACTGTTGTATATAGTTAATTAAATCAATATTTTTAATTAAATTTTTTCCTTACACTCATGTTACTATACTGAATACAGTAGGTCATTTGAAGTTCGACTGTCAGTCTCAAATCAAACAGCCATGGGTGATGGTGATGACTTATGAGATTGTAAGCTCTTCTAATGAATAGCTTGTAGCATTTGTTTTGCATATACAGACCAGAGGCTTCTGCCAAAATGTTAATATTTTAATTCATTCTTGTTCAACATAATGTTTTTGTTTAACAAGAAAGGCAGTAACAGAATGTTACTGGCATAACTCACAGCATTTGGGTTTTCTTCCACTGAGGAACACCCTGTCTCTTTTAAATAAATGTGGCATATATCACTAAGTGAATATAAAATCAGAGCCTAACTTATTATCAAAATATGTTCTAAGAGGCTCTTTGTAAGCTGAATTGTTCGTAAGTCGTTATATATTTTATATATGTCAATATATATTTGCCATTTGAGGCCATTTAAATGCCATTACTATTCTAAATAAGAATACTATTCCCTAAAGATGACCAGAACCAATTACAGGACATGAAAACAACACATAAATATGATTATAATAATTGTCAAAGCAATTGGCACAGCACTCTTCACATTTCCTTTCCCTTGTAAATTGTTCCGATCATTGACAGATTCATACCGTGCCACATTAGGCATCTTCCCACCACTGTCCAACTTTTTATAATGGAAACCTTTGTTTCAAAGGAGATTGCCTGGCATTTCTTACCATTACCACTCACATCATTTACCTTAGGCTTTTTCCACAACCGCTAGCACCCGCCTTTGCTTTATCAGCCATTATATATAAGGTTAACTTTCAGGTAAATGGTAAAGTACTCAAGGTTGTATGAAGCCTGATGCACTGTGATGCTCACAGAGACACATACAAGAGTAACCTGGTCGAGATGAGGGAGATGAGTGTTGGAGATGCATGCAGCGGAGTGGGTTGCGGCAGAAAGGGATCTAGTTGGATGTTTCAAAATTAAAACTTGAGAACGCAATACAGCATGTTTCCAACATTTATAGACATCAGTCAGCGGTTGTTTGTATCTAGGAATGTCCGTAAGACAGATGGATGTTTGTATCTTAGGGGATCTGCTGTATTATGGAATCGCACTGATGGTATCAAAGTGGAATTTACAGTGCTATTATGACTTCAGAATGAAAATTTAACATTTGCATCTGTAAATGTTTTTCAGTTGAAGCCTAAAAAAACAATTTCCTGGTACGGCTGAACCATGAAATGGTGCTTCCATCATACCTCCGTGTTTCTTTCTCTCACCAATGCATTAGCATGTTGTTTTTCTTTCAGTTTGTGCCATCTCTCTCTGGATAATCATGGTATTACTGATAGACTTAATGTGTCCTGTTGTTTCTCAGGTCTGAAGTTTGATCCCTCTGTAGACAGTGAGGACTTTCTCCTCATGCCTATAGTTATGGAGTTCATATTAACAGAATACTAAAGGCTCAAGACACAATAAAGGCTTTGTGAAGAGTGTCCTGCAGGAACATTTGCTTATTAGCCAGCTATTGTAAGCACCTATAGCATGTTAGCCACAGTTAACAACCAAGCAGTGTTACACTGCTGACAGTAAAATATTGTAAGCGCAAAGCATTAGTTCAAAGAACCAAATCAGCAGTATGTGGTCTCTTTTCTTGTTCCTGTTGGCAGTGGTTGTTTGGATTTATTCATCTTTAAAGATAAATGTCAAACCCTTTTATCTGGCCTGAATCTTGGTAAAGTGTAAAAAGAGAAGTGGATGTTTTTTTTAAACAGGAAATAACATGACTTATGAGTGTGAATTGACTATTATTGGCTGCCGATAGCAGTCTGTATTGGCTCAAAGCTTTGTTTTTGAGGACTAGAGAATTAGTGTAATGTCGTCCCGACCATGAAAATGACACTGGAATGGTCTTTTGTGTTAATGATCAGAGGCTCATTTCACAGCTCCATGTTGCCAGGTTTTTGAGAAACTGATGTCACTGGAGATGCTGACATGCTGGAACACATTAACTGGTAATGTCAGTTATTGATACTCTGCATTTCATCTATTTTACTGTTTCTCTCTTACTCTGATACTGAAAGAGGCCCATGGTTAGTTGTGTAGCTGTGCAGTCTTAGTGAGCTTGTGAAATGTTTGAGCCTATTTTCTGTCATATTTGATATGTGAAAAGGCAAAAGAGTAGTCTGCAAATGGTGACGAACATGGTATTTGTTACGTTTGAGATCTGCTTGTCACTTTAAACAGAGGGCTCTCTGACATCATTTGAGATTAGACACACTTTACATTGACAGTATTCCACTTTGTTTTAAATTATATGATAGATGCCATAGATTTTATTTGGCTTTTTCATAGTGTGTGTTTGTGTGTCACAAACTGTAGTCACAAAGCTAGTTTTTGTGTTATTTTCACAAGTGTGGGAGTGTGGTGTTTCTCCTTCGGTTGTTTTTTTTTTTCCTCCTTTGCCTGGCAGGCAATTAAGACACTCCCCAAACACACCTGAGGCACATCACACAATCAATAGAGATGCGTGGGATTGGACAGGCACTGATAAGCACTCTGCTGGGGCGAGAGGCAGGCTGGCAGACTAGAGCAGGACCCGGTGTGGTGTGGGTCGTGTAGATCTACGGACAACCGATTGGATGTCCAGCAAGACAAACAACTGGGCTGACATGGACGACACAGCTGGGGACTGAGGAGAAACGACAATCTATCGGGCAGGAAGCTGCCCCCTCCCCTCCATCCCCCGCTCCCCCCCCCCCCCCCCCCCTATATCAAGGGATAGTGTAAAGATTAGATCATATTCATTTATACTTATCTTAAAGAACCGTCTTGACTGTTTTTAAAGGTTTCCCCATCATTATTACTTGTGCAAAATGCATTGTTACATTGCTGCTGCATCTTAAAGACTAAAGACAGCGCTGCCTCTTTTAAAGATTAAAGACACTTTTAAAATCATATTGTGGCCCTGTGCATTTGTAGTGTAATGTCCACTTTCTAACACTCTTTTTCTTTAAAATGATTCTTTATAAAGGTTTTGTGTGGTGCATTTGTTGCTTTAGTTAGGTATCTGTTTTCTATCTCTTACAGCAGAGAGATATTCTGCCAATTAATAATCTTGTTTTGGGGCCAGATAACATTCTAATCTGCTTTGGGTTTTAGATTCTTCTTTCCAGTGCTCCAAGTAGTTTTTTTTTTGTTTTTTTTAACTGTCATAATTTGATTTACTCTGATTGGTGTTTGGAAAGCAGTGTTGTTGTGAGGCTGGTCAGCGTGTGAATGAGAGGGGGCAGATAGTTTCTACACCAGCTGAAATGGGGCTTTCTGGGCTCAGCTCTTGGGTTTGGAGGGCTTTGGAAAGGAGAGAGTCTAGGGGGCTGGATTTAAGGTGATTAACAAATTTGAGTGCTTTCTCTCTCTCTCTCACACGCACCCTCTCCCTCTATCTCTCCCTCTCTCTCATCTCCTTCTTCAGAGAACCAGCCTGCAGGCAGAGTATCATCTGGTCTCTCAGTGTGTGTTGCAGATGAGCTGAACCGTCTAGCTCGGCAGTCCTCCTCTCTTTGGAAGGTTCTCTTAACCGAAAGCTAAAGTCTCCCAGTGTCTCCCAGCACATTGTTTAAGATTAAAAGAAGTTAATTCCATACAGGTATTGAATTAAGTCAATTATCGTGTCAGCAGTGTCTCTCTCTTGCCTCTCTAACAATTGGCCTCCCCTCCAGGTGTCATAAAACTAAATAGGAAGTTCTTCCCTAAATCCTTGAGCCGTACTTTGCCAATCTCATTATTTTGTTTTGCTCTTACCATTAAATTTTACAGCTAATGGAACCCCCATATACCATGGCCACATCATGCTAGGGGCATGTACTAGCTGCAGTTTGAAAGTGCATAATCAGCAAGGTGAAAATCCCGCCAACTACACCAAGATAAAGGAAAAAAAAAGGCTTCTAAGACTGCACACACCTACACATTCTCTCTCCTTAAATTTACTGTCCACATCAGCCCAGCTGTTTGTCGTACCGGACGTCCAAATGGTTGTCTCCGGTTCTCCATGATCCGCACCACACCAGGTCCTGCTCTCTTTTGGCCAGCCTGCATCTCACCCCAGCAGAGTGCTTATCCGTGCCTGTCCGATCTCACGCATCTCTCTTGATTGTGTGATGTCCCTCGGGTGTGTTTGGGAGGTGTCTTAATTGCCTGCCAGGCAAAGGAGAAAAAAAACAACCAAAAGAGAAACAACCACACTCCAAAGAATATTTACAAATAACATACAAAAAAATGTCTCGTGACCTCTTTCTGGCATTTCTTACTGTCGGTTGCTCAATATGTGCTCCTATCTTGGAGCCATGGGCTGCCAAGTTTAAAAGGAATGCGGCATAAGAGCTTCATCCTTTACACTATAGCCTCGTGGTCAGCTCTGCCCTTTCAGCAGATGAACTGTGTGTCATGCGGCCGGCAGTATTATTTTGGTACCCACCATGTTCTGAAGCCAAAGGGAAGCAGTCTTTATCATATCTTGTACTGGCGGCAGGTTGGCCAGCGTTGGTACTTGCAAGCTCAAAGAAAATGGAAAGATGATAGATTTACTCAGAAAGTGGTGTCCCTGGTGTATTTATTTGATTATTTCACCCAAGAAAACATACTGTATATGCATGCACACATATAGGCGCGCTGCTTCTTTACTGCTGAGCTGACTTTGGGAATGGTCAGCGCATAGCAATTCCGGGATGTTCAGGAATAGCTGCCTCTTCGATAGTGTGAATGTTAATAGATACTGCACCACATTTTAATTAGAATTTCTACTATGGCAGGAAGATGAAGTAAACAAAAATGTGCATTTAGTGATTTTGAAGTAAGATAAAAAAAAAAATCCTCCATAAATCCCAGACGTCCTTAAAGCCAAAAATCATCCCTGCCTGAGTGACTGTGTGTAACTGTGTCTCAGTGTGCCTCTGTTCCTGAAAGCTCCTATACTCCAGTGGCTTTGTGGCAGACCGGCTGATAGTCATACTTCATTATGTGCAGTTGTTGGCTTATGTATTACCTAGGAATTTCCTTTGTTGTTCCTGAAGAAAAAAAAGCCAAATAACATTTCCTTAATGGCATTACACTATTAACTTTCCTGCATTTTACGTAATTAGAAATGTCACGTCAATTTTTAATTAAAAACATTTCTCACAAAGTGAATTAATGATAGCTGTACTATCAACAAGTTAGATTGCTGCAAAGTAGGATTCATTTTATCTCAGTTCAGGCACACTACTTGATAATTATATAATAATAATTGTGTCATAGGCCAAATACCCGACCTAATCTCCCATAGCCTTGCCTCCAGCTTCTTAGAATTCAACATAACATCTCTATTTAGTGAGACTTTAAATATGCATGGGTTTAAAGGCAAGCCTGATTACTCTGAGACCTTAGTAAAAGTTTATTGTGGTCTTGATTCAATTTGAAGTTGCACTTTGCCTAAGATCAGGACTTTTTGCTTAGCTCTTCTTTTGGGCGGCATTGAGATCAAGAGTGGGTTTCCATTTGGCCTGCCTTTTCAAAGTTCGTCTAAAATACCGCAGCTGAACTGTTGAATTTGCTTCTTTTTAATATTTCATCTATACAGACATCTGTACTCATACTTTAGTGTATTGTAGATGAAGTGGAAAAGTGTGTTGCCTGTAGGGCTGCATGATAAAGAAAATCTATGTTGCGCGATAACATTGTTTAATATTGAGGATATCACTTCAGTATATGTAAACAAATATTAATATGTGTACATTAGCTCTGCAATTCCTCTGCTTTCCAATTTTGCTGTTTGACTAGTATATATATATTAAATATTTAAATTTTCATGGTCTATTTTTTTAAAAATTGCATGCTTTTATGGTATAAAAGCACCTAGTCTAGTTAGACTTGTAGCAGCAATGCAGTCCGCCTTCCTCCCTGTTCCACCCCCTCCCTATCTACCAAAAAAACACTCTCTGTTGTGAATGGCCTCGCGCTGTGGGAATCGTCACGCCCCTTCAGAAAGCTGGGGTCGCTCAGAGAAACCGCAATCGACTAGAAACACGCAGTATGTGAGGGTGACTGCATGAATCCAGGGGCAGTGACTTCCACTCCTGTTGTGACATCTCAACCGGAGCCATTTCTAAATGGCTTGTGTTCAGCTAGAATTCAGATACCATACAGAGGAGGCCAGGCCACGACAGAATGAGTAGGTGTTTTATTTTAGTGTGTGTGTGTGTGTGTGTGTGTGTGTGTGTGTGTGTGTGTGTGTGTGTGTAACAGTAGTGTACCTAAACACCAAGCACTGAAAAATATATATATTTTTTCTTTCTTTTTTTTTTATAATGGAGCCCTTTAATAGGTACACTGTTATAACAGATCCCAAACAGTGAATTGCCTATGATCACAGTAAATTATACTGATAAATTATGATACAATCTTTTTCAACAGCACAATATGCATAATTACGAGTATAATTAGGCAAAATCCTCTTTTCAGTCCTTTTTCCTCAAAAAAAAAATAAATGGGTTACTAGCAGCCAGTTACTCAATGCACGTCTTTCCTGCTGCCTTTAGTAATGATGGTACATGCATTGTTGTTTGCTTATATATGTATGAAGCCATCCACCAGAAGCTGGTGCAATGCATAGTGAATGTAATTAAAATTAATTATTTTTCATTGTGGTTGAGGCAGTCTTTTGTGATCTGTTTTTTGTGTATTTTCACATCACAGTGGAAATATAATTTATTGGACAGCCCTAATTGCCATTTATGAATATTTCTGCCATATATGAATATTTTTTTCCTGTTTTTATTGCCCTCAGTAACTTGCTGCTAATATTACTGTTTTGAGACAACTGTAGAGCAGAAAAATAAGTGGCCTTTCTATATTACGACAGGTGTGTAAAGCCAATTTGTTGCCCGTCACATATTTTATTGAAAGGATGCCCATGGGAACCTCTTATCTGATGGACGCTTTCCAACAGCTTTGTGCAGACTAAAAGGCTTGGAAAAGTCAACCATTTACCTCAGCCCAGAGGTTTGGGATGGTTCTTTGTTTGTGAGAGCTCAAAGGCTTAGAAAGGCCAAATGCTTATCATAGACCAAAAGACCTTTAAGGCTTTAAGGCCACCTGCTCACAAAATAAAATCTGTTTTGTGACTCTGCCGCTGGTGATTAATGCTGCTGTGAGCTGACAAGAAAGGCATCCACTCGGTCTTCAACTTATTCTGTGGGTATCATGTTACCTCCCCCCTGTACCTTTAAGCAGTGATTTTAATTTTTTCATTAAGGACATATTTAGATGAAAATCACATTACCACTGATATGATGCTTTTTCTTCATTGAATGAAAGCCACCGTAACTACACAAGAGGCTTGCTCAGATATATCATAGTATTTTTTTATTAGCCTTAATGCTTCATATTGCTAGACTACTATTGTGCCAGAACAAAGCAAAGGCCTTTAAGAATTATTTCACATAAGCCTATTACATTTTTATAAAGAGCCATTACATATCTGCATCTCCTCCTTGATTTCAAGGTTGCTTGCTGGCATGTGTGGTATTTTTCCTTGATCAAAGAGATATCCAGACTGCCCTCCAACCTGGTTGTCATGGGAACAGGTACCACATGACCTAAAGTGAGACAAACTTTGGATGAGAGAGGATTGGCTCTCTGGAGGGTGTCAGTCCCCCTCTCAATTCATCTGACATGGTTACCTAGGAAACAAGGCTGTGAGACAGGAAGTTGAGAAGAGATGTAAGCTCTTGTTTGTTTGGATAACAGCAAAAGAAGCTGCCTGGACTCCAGGTATCTAGGGGATATACTATTAGCCTGAAAATATTAAGTGGACAGTGGGATGCCTGTCTCTAAGTCTGTCTGTCTACCCATCTGTTTATCTGTCTTTCTGTCAGTCAGTCAATCCATCTGTTTGATATATGAGCGTATTGATCTAATGGTCTGTCTCTACAGAGATGAGGAGAGAGACCAAAAAACAAATCCCGGGATCATGGCAGTGAACCAGAACTACGTGGGGTTCCCTCTGAGATCAAAGATCATAATTATTTAACATCAAACAAGGTTAATGGGTTAATAAGAGGATGTTTGATACCCCCCTCATGACTGACGCCCACATTTGACTTCGATGGCACTAAAAATGAGCCTGATAGTCCCTCAATAACAGTGACAGCCCATATACTGATGAAGGCGGTAATCAGTTTGCCTTGGGATATTTCACAGGTCCCACTGGCTGTCAGTCTTCTCAAATTTCAGCTACCATTGGGGTCGATGTGTTATTTATTTCATGCGTGGCTTTGGAGCTTGTGAGTGAGATTATACGTAATAACTAAGGTTGGTTTTGCATGGTAGGAATACTTAAAATAATGTTTTTTTTATTGGTTGTCCTCTCTTCAGATGAGTCTTTTTAGATGAAATTGCTTTCATGTCTGCTCTGCATTCCAATCAGAAACCCTATTCTTCAGCTTGACACAATCACTGCATTTCGTCCTTATTTGTTGCTATACACTCTGCTTGCTGATACCATTCTAGCGGCAATAGGCCACTTACCTGCCACCATTTATTCTACCATTTATTTACCAGGAGAATCAGGACAACTATAAACAGAACATCACTTGCTTTACTCACCTTATTCCTTTCTCCCCTTTTCATCAAGAAATGTAAAGCCAGCTCCACAGTGAGCCAATCAAAAGAGAAATCCAATATTGTATCATACTATACCATTGTACTACTGTGTGCAAGCACAAGTTCAATAATCAGTGACCCAGTTATTTTAATTGCGTTCCCGCAAATACAAAGATGGAGGGGAAAAAAGATAAGTAGCACAGTGTTGTTCCTCCACCAGCATTTTATGCCATAAATAAGGAGGGTCTTCCCATTAACTAGCATGTGATCAAGGCATTCTCTTCACAAAATCTTGAAAGAGAATATATAAACAGCATAATATCCAGAACTATGTTCTATGTAAAAACAAAAGGGCAGAATCCACGGAATAATTCAAACACTTCCTGACCTAATAACGGAAGAACAAAAGCTATCCAGGATTTGTAGGTATTCCATAATAAACAAATGCTATTTGTTGTAACTTTGTGATATAGCATTCTTTATGACAGTGTTTTTAGTCAGTATGTTATTGATATCCTATTCACTGCATAGCATGTAAATAAAATAGCAGTAAATTATGGCTGGAGAGGCAAATTTAGTACTGGTTTGTTCAGTTTTTCAATATTGCAAAACTGTGCTACATTCTACTCCCAGTGGCCAATGTATCCCGGTCTTGTCTAGTCTTGTCTCAGTTTTAATCAAGAAAATAAGATGGTACCATAAACATGTGGGTACAGAAAGAACCCAGTTATTTTGCTTCCTGCAAAATAGCTAGCAATCAGCTCACTTAATTTAGCCTGGTCAGAGCCATTGCAATATGGCTTTAGTACCTATCCCACTTCAATCAGCCAGTAGGCAATTTCAGGCCTGCATCAATGTGTCACACTCTTGCTTTTAGTTATTTCTGTTGCCTGAGCTTTGAGATGATTGCAGTTATTATCTGTGGTTAGAGTTAATAAGTTAAGAAAATGGTTTAGTTTTGTAAGTCTCATACGGCAACGCTAGCAACAGTATGGCTATTATAATTCAATATTTCATGAACATTCATGTATATTGCACAAAATACATGGATGTATTTTGGCCATGTTGGGATTTGTGTTACTTCTTCTTCACTGAATGTTGCGGATTAATATTTTAGGTGGAATGACGACTTGAATATACGCTTCTATTTTCTGACATGTCAACATGGAAATTAAAAAAATAAAAATAAATGTTCCCACACACATCTATTGTGATTGATTGAGCAAAGTTTTAAAAAACTGACAAAGACTATGCTTTTTTTATGTTTCTGGCTATGTGCATACAGTTTTAGTCAGGAATCTACACAGAGTTTTATGCATATGGCCTCAGGCGCCATGGTGAATATTATACCTGCTTAAAATCAGTCTTGTCATTGTGGGATGATGGGTGCATTTAGCTCAGAGCACTGCTGTGCCTAAGCCTCAAAGTGCTGCTGGCATGGCTTTAGACTCTTTCACTGTGTCTGCACGCAAAATATCAGCCGTGTTTTGCAGTTGTGTGATGGAACAGATGTGCTTCTAATTTAATCAATACAGCTGTCTACACAGGCCATGCAACTCACATTTCCCTTGCGTTATATGTACTCATTTAAGTGAATGGGAAAGTGTGTCCACACTTTTGACTGGTGCTGTACATAAACGCAACCTGAGAACATTTATATGCTCTTGTAATATGCTGTCCGTGCAACTCCTCCTCCTGTAGACGGGCTGTTAGTCTTGTTGTGAGTATGATAAGTTATAATGCATGTTGTTATTCATTAATGGTTAATATGCAAACAACAGGCAAGCAAGGTTCAGTGAGATAATGCAGACGCTCATGCTGAGCTCACACGCCTGAAGCATGTGTGAGGATCTCAACTGCTTGAAGAGCTACAACTGATTTGTAAGCTGGACCTATCTGCCCACACAGTGTGGGCTGGAGGAAGAAGATGACAAGACATAACATGTCCTTGTATAAAAGTGCATGCCAAAACACTCCACAAACCAAATGTAACATGTTAATTTTTTTACGTGTGAAAAGCATCTATCGATTGATTCTGTTAATTTGTAAATGCCATTAGTTCATGAGCCAAGGCTACTTCAGTTAAATCTTTGTAGTGTATCTAATTATATATTTTAAAGAGGCCCTATTTTGCCAGATTATTATTTTAATTTTTGTGGATATATTTAGACAAATTGGCATGTTTTTTAATGTCCAAAAGCACCTGATTAGATCAGTAGCATCAATGTAGTCTGCCTTCTCACACACTCACACTCCTTCCAAAATGCCCACTCTATTGTGGTTGATCCAGTGCTCTCATAAATGTCAAGCCCATCAGAGATTTGGGGTCGATTGGAGAAACAGAAGTCAAGTACAAGCACTTGGGAAGAAGAGGGGCAGCTACATGGATCATGGGGTGGTCAATTTTGACTTCTACTACCCGTTGTGACATCACAACCAAAGCTATTTGTAAATTGCTTGTGTTCAGCTAGGTTTTAGCAACATTATAGACGAAGCCAACACTGGAAAAGTGTTGGTTTTTTTTCATAATAGGAAAATACAATTTATGTGATTGTTGTAGTACTAGTGTAGTGTGTAGAACTAGCTGTGGGCAGCAAAGACAAAGCAGGTGATGAGTAAATAGTCTGCCTGTGGGTGTGGTGCTTCCAAGCCCCTACTTATCCCACTTCAAATTGCTTTAAATTTGTCCATTTACGTGACTTGTTGAGATTAAAAAAAAAAAAAAATCTCTCGGGGAGGATTCTCCTGGACCCCCAACAATGGTCTGGACATGAAATAGTAGGTAAACAGCAGTATTATCGATCATAGTAATTAAGGTTCTGTTCCGTTTAGTGTAACACAGCCTTTTCCTGTGAGTCAACATGCACAGTAGTAAGCATTCTGACTCTACAATACGTACTGTTTTGTGTAACTATAGCTAAAAAAAGGTCTATTATTGTCTCATTAGGAGCTGATCTAGAGGTGGCACTCAGGATCTCACTCTTGATGCAGGTCGTCCAGTGTGGTTAGACAACAATCTCCTAGAATGTATGTTTTAAAGCTGACCTTGCTTTAACCTTGATGGACACTTTTAAAGGCTTTTATTGATCAGCTTCACCTCTTAACTACAAGCACTTTAACCGACCCATTGCCCACATTCTGTTGGCTAGACAAGCGGTTTTATTGTGCTGGAGCTCACCACAGGGAAGGCAATCGGAGTTGATATCCCACTGAGGTAAAAGTTACCTTGTAGTTTAGTCATCAGATTTTACTTGTGTGTGTTTTGTGCGTTTATGTGTAATATCTGTGACATATAACATTGGATTACATTATACTGCAGCTGCCTTGAGCATTCTTTTTATTGCTTGACGTAGAATTCACTGTAGAGCCAGATCTGGGTACACTGCCATCATCATCATTGATTTTGTTCATGGATTCATTCTAGTTATATTGTGTGCTCTGTCCTCAGCTCTCATCTTTCCCTTTTTTTCTACAAACAGTGGTGTACTGTTGGAACCCCTCCCCTTCACTGCATGTGGTTGTGTGTATTTGGTAAATGTGTGCACTTTCAACTCTCATTATTGTGTGGTATTGTTGTGTTTATGTGATGACGAACATGTGTGTGTGTGTATGTGTGTTTGCCGTTTTTACGAATTACCAGTTTTATCTTTTCCTGTAGTGTCTGTCGTACGTCGGCATTAACATTTTGTTCTTTGTTGTAAGGCTGTTTGTGCTTTTATCATGTAATTAGTCACGCATGATGGTCACACATTTAAAACTAAAATTATCTAATTAATTTCATGCTTTGTAATTAATTAATTTAATTAGTTGCATACATCAATATTTTCCATGCCAGGCATTTAGTATTTCATTTCAGCTGGATTTTGGTCGATAAGCGAATCAATAGACATAATAAACTTTAAAGGTATAGGATTCGTCAGTTGCTATTTGTGGACACAGCATCAGGAGGTGGCCCCTCCTGCCTGGCTCCCATGAGACAAGAGCAAAGGAAGAAGGGGAACCAGGCGGCGGTGGTGAGAAGACTGCCGTGAAACGGAATTAAACTGATGTTTTTTAATTCCCCCACAGCGGTGGTGTTCCGGGGCACAGGTAGAGCACCTACACCATGGCAGAAATCCCACAGCGTGGCATGAGCTGTCTGCCACTGTCTGCAGCAAATCTCACTCTGGCTGTGCTGCTGCGCCCTGGCTGCTCTGCAGAGGGACTGGTCAAACCCGGGTCAGACAGACAAACCAGCATCTTTTCATATCGTCACCAGTTATTTCAAAACTGTAATGCATTATTTATTACTTGCTACTGTCATGTCAAAGTAATTTGTTACATGACAATATTACTGTATTTAAAATGTAAGGCATTACACTGCTCTTGTATTACTTTTAAGTTACTATCACCAAAATAACTGGAAATAGGAATCCAGCAATCTAAATATAGGTCACTTTTGTCATTTTTGTCGAGTCGCAACAGGGATCTTGCTGACAAGTTTTCAAAAAGCTGAACGAGTCCACTGTTGAAAGTGGTTCTCATGTCTTCAGTGACATACTCTGACACAAGTCTCCTAACCTCTTGAGGCTGAAGAATCGCAGAGCAGGAGAACATTATTTTGTCTGTTTTGTGGATTTATCTCATGCTCCGCTTGCTTCCTTGCTAACTTCATATTACTATGGCACCTCTGTAAATGTTACATTTCTGGTGCTGTTTCAGGAAGTGGACAGTTGTTTAGGCGTAGCACACACAGTGCATTTGACTATGATGTTCTTCAATATAGAGAGGACATAGAGAGAACGTTGTGTAACATTAAAGGATAAAGTGACTAAGGACAATTTTTGAACATTCTAGTGTGACTTTAGGTAACTTTAAACCTGGCTCAAACTGTCTTTTCATTCTATAATGCAAACTCAAAACTTGCATTACCTGGAGTTAAATTAAGCAAAATGTCAGGTAAATCAAAATGTTGCGGAGGCAGTTCCCTTTTTCATCACTTTCCCAGGTCGTCTTTGCCTGTTTTTTATTAAACATAACTCATTTCCACTCACCAGTAGAAAAATATTCAAGAATCATGTTTAGAGCTTTCTTCTTGCTTCTTGAAGCACCTGCCATTATGAAAGCTTGTTAAATTGCCTAAGTCAGGGTTTTTTTTATCCTGACTTGGGCGAAAAACTTTGACTTAAGCAAAAAATAAAATGGCCTAAATAAATTGGCCATTGTCCTATAGGGCATAGAGTATGATCCTTTCAACTCAGGATTAAGGTGATGTGGCAGCATCATCAAGAGATAATTTAGGCCAAAAACTCACTTTCATCAAAAAATGACCTAGGCCATCATTTTAATAGGGTCGATATGCTATTAATCATTGTCAGTTTTTTTGACATGGTGTTCATCCATAATTAAATGATTGAAATTTAAGCGTTAGTTTGACAGCCCTTTTTAATATGAATCAACCAGATTTTTTTTTACATACATTTGCATTCATTATTCTTAATTAATAACAATAATTATTATTAAGAATTACTTTGTTACCAATATCAATGGGGAACCCATGTTACCCTTAATTTAGATTTAGTGGGGATTCTAACTCGAGGTGCCGTTACCCAACATTAGGGTTCACTAGCCTCATTACTTACCTCGCTTACAAATGAAAGAACTAAAAGTGCAAAGATGACAGAAATCTGCCATTCCATCTTTATCAGACATAATTGACATTTTCAACCTTTATCATGCTCCAGCCAGGTCTTATGGGAATGATTCTGCATCTAGATTGTGGCCTGTGACATTTAGACAACTCAAATCACAGAGATGCAAACTCCTCACCTTTTGGTGAAATTTGCCGTTTTGAGATCAAAATAGGTCAATTGTCAATGAATAAATGCTACGACTCCTCAAGACCCAAGCCAAGTTCCAGTTTCTTGCTTCCCACCTGCTGATTAAGGTGAATGGGGTTAAACCTGAAGAACATTGGCCCTGGCTGCAGAATGCTGGAAACGGGTCGATGCTAGGCTGTGGAAAGATGCTCTGCTGTGTGTAGGCAGCATGCATCAAATAATGCTAGCCAATAACGTATTTGAAGAGTTTAGCAGAAATTGTTGTTGTGAGACCTATAGTAAGAAGTTCAGATACGACTGTAGTTAAGGGACGTTTGTACTGCAGCATTGTCAAATACTTTGAATCACATTTCGAGACAGGCGCTCCTAAGCAGGAGGTGGGAGTGGAGGAGGTGACAGTGTTTAACACACTAAAAAGTATCCTGGGATTATGTCAGTTTTTGCCAATAAGATTAGAGAAGTATTGAGCTCTGGCGTTTTTGACAGCCAGTTGGTATTTATCCAATTTGAAATAAGATCTGCAATTTATTCTGCTTCCACCTCCACTCTGCCCTTCTGCATGCTCTCTTTATTTCTCTACTGTTAACATTACTAAGTTACCGTGAGGTCACACCTTACTTTTTTACTTTTGACCAGTGCAACAGTGTCAAGTGTCAGTGTTGGCCGAAATTGTACTGGTGAATAAGTGAGACGAGTTCTTTCAGTGCTCACATGAGATGATTCAGTCTTGATAGTGCTAGCGATGGGAGCCTCTTTATAGACTTCTGCAAACATAGTGGCAGTGGAAGAATTTAGAATGTGGGAGTGGAGAAGAGCAGGAAAATACAAGATCAAAAATGATTGCCCTGTCAACAGATGAAAGGTGAACATCTTCTATCACTGTGTTGGAGATGGAGGATCCGAGGAGAGAACTAAATCTAGGATATGGACTTTAACATGAGTTGAGCCATTTACAGATTGTTGGAGACTAAAGGATTCAAGTAAATTTATAAAATCATAGGCCATGGCTTTAGAGGGACAGCGTATGCGGATGTTAAATCTCTGAGAATAAGAAATTTGTTGTATTCCGGAGAAATGTAGAAGAGATCAGAGGTGATTTACTGGTAAAATGAATACTGGGCTTACGGGATACTAGTAGGCATAAGACCGGCAGGGTGCCATCGATCACAAAAGCCAGAAATTCAAAAGATAAAAAAGGTTTACAGTTAGAGCAATTTCAGTAGCCATTATAGTGCTGGTGGTGGCTGTAAATCTTTCTTTTTTAGTTGGATAGATTTCCAAAAATAGTGCCAATATGCTGAACTGAAAAGGACCTGAGAAATGTATTCTCTCAATCAGCAACATACCTCATGTATTAGTAAAAGATCCTGCATGAACAATGATTTTAGACCAAAGTTAAGGGTTTTGATCTTTATTTTTTGTCAGATTTTGTCAACATTTAAATGAAAATCAGATGACAGTTGCTTTCTTGTTTGGTTACTATCAATCTGATATGATGAAACAGTCAATCAATTTGAGTGTTAAATTCTTTATAAATAGTACTTAAAGCTGTTGGATGTTCCGTATAATCATGAATATTTAGTTTTATAGAGATTTCTTATTAATAGATAGCATGCTTAAAGGATTTGGCTGGAAATCTTCTGTATTTTGTTCTTTGTGTCAGTCCATCTTATGTGTAAACCCAAACCAACAATGAACTGATCTTCCTTACAAGCATTGTGCATGTATTCAGAGGCTGATATATTGCATTCGTCTGTACTGTTGACCTCTGTTGTTGCCCAAAAACTATTAAGAACACATAAATGAGTCGCACCGCTGCACTGGGTGACAAGTTCTGTCATCCCTGAAGAGAATCGCAACCTCTTGACTTTGTAGCACAACAAGCTAGCAAAGCTATGTAAATAGATGTGCACTGCAGTGGCGCCTATCGTACAAGGAACCTCACTCCTGAGGGATACAATCTTATCAATGTTATTTCTATTTGAAGCCATGATAAACAAGCTACAGTTCCTTCATCCCTGAATACTCTTCAGGGATGAAGGAACGTGTCATCCAGTGCAACGATGTGACTCACTGACACATTTAATAGTTTTTGGACAACAATGGAGGTCTACAGCAAAAAGTCACACAAAAATTCAGGCTTTGAAAGCACACATACAATATGTGTAAGAAGGATGAGTTGATTTTTTGTTAGGCTTTACACAAGGGATATGTTGATAAAAAAGAAACCTATAGAAAAATCATATTTTTGTTTTTAGGAACATTAAAGTGACAAATTGACTTCATTTTCAAACGCCACTAATTACTATTTGTATTCTGGCCATTACTGATAAATCATAAAATGTGTTAGTATAAATCACATTGCTTTTTAAAATGCTGATCACATGAAACATGACTGTGGAACTGAAAGTGGTGGCCTGCTACAACAATTTGTCAAACAGCTGCTTTTTGGTATTGATTTGATGAGCAGTTGCGCTGCCAGCTGTAGCAATTGTTTACAGCAATACCGGTTTTTGTGCTGAAACTAATTTCAGACAATGAATATGATTAAATGTTAGGTCAAATCCATGCTTAGTGGAGCTTCATGAGCTCCAAAATTGTGATGAAAATCATTTTGGAAAGTAGTATGTATGCTATTACTACAAATTCAGAAAGGGATAATGACACAGTGCTTATATTTCAGGGTTTGCTGACATGCGTTTGATGAGGCTATGGAGTCAATATCATGAGTGCATGCCATGGTAATAATACCATCAAATGCATGGCAATTATAGCTGCATTGATCTCTGGGGGAAAAAAATGGAAGATCCCCTTTCTGCTGCAGAATCACAGCTAAACTTTTAACCTGGACTAAAATCGATTCACCTGCAGGATTCCCCCTTCACTGTAAATGAGGACTACCATTAAACACCCATTCGTTGCCATGAAATTCTGTCATTGTCTTAAACTCAGGAACATGTTGCATTACTGTGATGAGTCCTGGGACTCACCGGTGGTACTTTAGAAGAGTCTGAGGGTAGTAGTATCAGTCCCAAGGAAATTCTAATGAGTCCAAATAAAAAGTGTAGTTTCTGACATTGTCACCATGGATCGTAAAACAAAGGTGGTGATTCTCTGGTACAATTTAATTGTATTTAATTATGTCCCATCTATAGTTAGATCAATGTGTCTGTTTGAAAAAGAATGCATCAATCACGCATTTTCATTAGACAAATATCAACTGTCTATGATTTGTGATAACCCTACATAAGGTTCATGACATGACACTTGTACGAAGCAGAACGAGTGAGTGATCCTTCATTAATGTTCCAGAGAGTAGAGCAAGTGTTTTCTTCAGGTTTTACACTATTTATTTATTGAGGAAATACTTTAAAAATCACACTATATTATGATTACTTAAAACAAGAAAACAGTCATAATTGTATCCATGGATTTCATTAATGAATAAAGAAAGCAACACTTTTTAATGGTAGGGTTTCTTATAACTATTACAACTCTGTATACGGTGTATTATTCATGAAAGAAAATAACAGTTTTAAACTAATTTAAAAAAATAAAAAATAAGACAACTGCAAAAACACCATAAATTGACTGTGGGACAACATATTCAAATACCATGATATTTCTGTCATTTTCAATATTTTTCACAATATCAAAATATTAGTTTTAAATTTATTCATTTTTATACAGTTTTACACAGTCAGCCCTACTGTGAGTCTGAGTTTAATGTTCCCTGGTTTGTGGTAATATAAAATATATAACATTATTATAATATACATACAGGTTCTATACTTCAAATATCTGGAACAAGCACCCAGAAAACTTAGGTCGGCTGCACCTTGTTTTTTTTTTTTTTTTTTTTTTTTTTCTTAAATCATGGCTGCAGAGCGAATAACTGAAATAGAAGCTATAGCAATGCAATTATAATGTTGTTGTGTTTTAAAAGAGAAAAACAAGAATTCACAGCCCTCCAATCACTCCACCGACTGAGTGAAATAGGAACTCAAGTACTTGTTATAGTGTTATGGAAGCTATGCTCCACTACAGGGAGGATTATGTTCCCAGGCAACATAGTGGTTTCCTGGGAATTGAGGAGTTTGATTTGTTACTTTGTCCCGGCTTGTTTGCAGGTGCAGACTGAGGCGGGAACCCTGACAAAAGTCTGACACAGACTTGCCAATCTACAATTTCATTATTTCAAGATTTCCCATAACCACTCTTTGCCATTTGAGCTCTTCTAGGGATTTCTAAATCTCTTTGAATAATTATTGGTTTATATTTGACCCGGAACACCCTCCATTTGCAAAGATTTAGACATCTTCACGATGCTTGTATATGCTGGGCCACTTTAGGAAATTCATAGAATTTCATGATCAAGGAATGTCATTTAGAGTGTTTTAGGGTGTCAAAGTTGGCCAGATGTGACTTGAACTGTGCGTAAGGGTTAATATTAATTACAGTACGTTCAGAAAACCAAGACAATCTGGGTATGGATGAATAATTCATGTTTGTTTTTGAACCAGCCTTGTGAAACTGGCATTCACTAAATAATGTATGACTGTGTGTGTTTGATAATAGGGTTTGCATTAGAAGTAATATGCTTTCCTTCATTCCACAGGGCAGATTCTTGCCTGGGTTAGTTATTGTGCAAAAATTGATTTCCCTAAAACCCTGTGTGCCAGAAGACATTAGTCAGCGTTGACTGGAAGCCAATGCTGTACATAAGAAAGGGCCCCACGTGTTGCCGCTGGAAGGTGAGGGATATTTTTTAATCTCATATATGCAGCCTTGGTAAATCTGATTATTCCCATAATGAAGAGAAATTGCTGAACAGAGAGATCAATAAGATTTAAAGTATACAACCATCCACAATGATGAGAAATCTACATTCTGAATTTGAATTAGGATCTCTGTTGAGTGGGGTTTATAACATCCAAATGAGATTTCCTGGTACAAGTGGCTAGAACATGAGCCTTTAACAATTAGTATTTAAGATATCCCCCGCTCACTGAAGCTTGAAGGCAAAGTATGATGCACATATAATTCACTAAACCGTGTGTAATTTCAGCATGAGGTGAAAGAATCACTTTAATGATAGTTCAAACAAGGCAGGGAATTAATATGATATGCGTGTATCCAAACTTGTCCTCTCAATGGAAAATTAAACTGTCCACTGGTAGAAGGAATCATTTTGGAAATACATTGAGTTTGATACAATAATTGCTGCTAATCAGCAAATTATGTGGATATATATATATATATATATATATATATATATATATATATATATATATATATATATATATATATATTAAATAGGTAAAGTGAATGAATTTCATTAAATGAATGTTGTATATTGCTTTCTTATGGGTGAACATGTTTTCTTTATCCTGACATTCGGCAAAAAAGTAGTCTAAATACTTCAGTGCGCACAGGAAATGGTTTGATTTGAATTTGACATTTGTAGGTTTCATGATATTTTTAGATGCTGTGATACAAACAACATGACAAAGCATTGATCATTGTATTTGTCACAGAGGAGTGAGGAGTGGAGGAGAAGAGACAGACAGAAACTGATTTCTGTCAAACTTGGCTTCATAATGTGTCATGCTCAAATTCACAATTACAAACGCATTGACATAGAACTGGTTCATTTTCCCCATTTATTATTTCAAAGCTGAGATTAATCACACAGAGGGAAATAATGACTAAACCTAATCACACACTTCTGCTTCTTGCTCAGCAATAATTACAGTCGGACTAGCTGCCATGGCAGCTATATGATTTATGACAGAACATGATGGATATTAATGGATTTTGTAATTGGTGCATATGTTTATGAAAATGGGTGTCTGGCTCTGACAATATGAAAAGATGTCAGATAAAGCAAGACTTGTCCCAAGACCGACCAACTGAGGACAGCACAAAGACACAGGAACCTGTTGTGCTTCCAGGAGACCCAGTAAAACGCATCCAATTAACGTGTCCTCGTAATGTCAACACAATATTTAGGATCTGTCTGGTGGACTAGCTTATGTCTGTTTTGTTCTACCCTTGTTAGTAAGTTTTCCTCAGAGCCTCAGAGCTCAAGGCATTATTTCCTATAGGCACTCAGGTCAATATCATGCTAGCTATTTCAGCAAAAACAGCTATGCAATGGACTCTGTATTTCCTGAATCGTAAATTCTTTAATATTTTCTAGTATTCCATTAGTGGCTGTGTCTCTAACATTGGCCTGTTTTGCTGTTGGCTGGGGTAAGTAAAGGCTGATCTCTGACACAGGCAAATCACTGGTAGGCTAACGTTGTTACCATGGCACCTGCGGAGCTTGTTGTAGAAGTTGTACAGTGATGAGGATATCTATTATGTTTGACTGCATGCTTGATGCTGAAAACAACATGAGGGCTCCCATGTTTTTCAAGTAACTTGCCTACCTTGATTGGATCAGTTTTGGACAAATTAGTGTGAGGTGTTTATGATACTAACCATTCATGACGTAGTGATTGATTCTATTCAGGGCCAGCCGTCTTCTCTGCAGGGAAAAGCCAACAACAATCTGTCCTCCTGCGCATAAAAGTTGTTTTGATACAGAGTGTGCACAGAGAGGAGGGGCTACTCACAGATGGTCCGTTGTCATGTGTTGGGGAGTGAGAGAGAGAGAGCGACAGCGAGAGCTGGACAAGTAGGGGCTGAGCGAATCGATAGGCAGCTTCATAGTGGGGTACGATTTTTACCCGTTTTATATGGTAAAAATAATTGAACATCAATATGTGGCAGTCAGTGTTGATACTGTGGTGGGTCACAACAAATACATCAATGTGTGGGAAACCCTGAGTTCATGACATTTGGCTTATGATATGGGTGGAATTTTTGCAATGTCATAGGTGCAGGCATGTAGGCGCATGGTTGAGGTTTATATTAGATAGCAATCATCCAGCAAAATCAGTTTAAGCACGACATATTTTAATCTCTCCGGCCAAAATGTCTGGTGAAAAAAATTCCTTCTAAGCACAGCAGTTAGGCCTACTATCCCGATTGGGCCGAACTGCTTGATCCCTGTCTCAGTGTGCCAGCAGACAGAGGGTTCTCTCTGCAGAACCAAAATCAATACAAAGGTCACCAGGCTTATGCCCGGACTACACAGCCTACCTCTACCTGAGCAGCTATGTATATCTGAGTCCACTCAGATAGTATTGCTGCCAGCCCCAATTTTCTACAAAGTTTGTCTATGAGAAGGACCATCAATATTAGAATATGTCATCTGATTATAAATTTAATCTACTAGTGCAATGACCGTAGGAAGCATGTATTCCTATAGAAAAGTGGAAGCTAACTAGATTTTTTATGTTTGGCCAAATGAGGGTGTGTTGGACTGTTACATAGTCTTAATAGACAACTTGTACATTGGGTAAGACCTGGACATACGTTGAGATAAGGAGAGGCAGATGCATTTATTGTAAGATAAAGGCTACAATTTATGTTGAAGGTCTTTCAGTTTTGAAATTGTGTTGATAGGTCAAGTAAAACCGAGCTTACAATAAATGTTCATACTTTTTCCTATATAGTGTACCGATCTGGGGATGTTACTGTTACGTGTTTGTAAAATAATAAGTATAGGCCCAGATTCTGTTCTGTTAGGTGCTGGGATTTTCGGACGGCCTGTGAAGGCATCTTGGAGTAAGATTGCTAAGGCCCACAGTAGTCTATGTTAGCGCAAGGAATAAAGTAGTAGCTAAACTGGCTAATCTTAGTGTGTGATTTTTGAGAGATGTTAAAATACTTAATATTATGTTGGCTGCACAATCAGTGCGGAAAGAAATGGGACAACACAGCTTTGAATTGTAAAAAGCGCTGGGAAGCAACATGAGGAGGGTCACTGTGCTCCTGCAGGATCGTGCTGTGATATGTATATCTATGGGATTTTAACTGGGTTTTTTTTAGCTTAAAGATTTTTGTGGCATAAGCGCCTTTATTATACATTATTTTATTCATTTTATTATAGCCCACATTTTCTACTGGGTAAACTAAAGTAAAAGTTGGTATCTAATCAACACATTAATTTAAGGGTATGTCTATAAATTGCAACAACAAATAATCATTGCTCCTGTGTTAAAGTGTAGAACTGGACATGTACGTCTAATTTACAGTGAGCACTCGTGTTATAGGCCTATCATTACTTAACTTTTTTGTCAAAATGGATTTTACTTACATAATCTGGTGTTAAAAAAGCAAACTAAAGCACACCCCAAAAATCAAGAATCCTTTTGAATCGAGAATTGATTTTAAATCGCATAGTGACCCTAAGAATCAGAACCGAATTGTAAGCCACACAAAGATTGAACAGGAAGCATGAACAGGCTGACAACTTGGAGCCTACTACAACTTCTAATATGTATTATATAAAGAGGACACAGAATGCCGCATTCTCCAAGATCGACCTTTATTGTGTTTATGTAAATTTCAATAAGGTTCACGATTTAGTTTCAGCGGTGGTAGCATAGCTTTCATCATCATGAGAAGTGACTAGTGACCTGAGCATAAATGGCGGGACAGATGCCGACTCTGATGCCCAAATCCTTAACCAAGGAGCCCCAGGTCCCCTTTTCACCTTGGGTCTCCAAATACCTTGAAATGGCCCTGCTTGCAAGTGAGGAGTCCATGTGAGATTAAGCCTGTATCCCTGTACCATTTACTGGGAGTAGGGGCAGTGTTCTTCCTCTCCTTAAGGTCCATGTCCTGTGCCAAACTACTTGTCAGTGTTGTGAGATAGCCCGCTATGATCTTGTTTTCCTGCATTGTGTCCTTTGCTCCTGCAGGGAGTTTGGGAAACCTCCTACCCACTTTCATGACAACTCCCTCAGGCTAACCGATGGAGTATGTGAGGCACTATATTAAGGGTGTGTCATCTGTAAAGTTTGAGGCTGAAAGAAAGATCTTTGTTTAAGCCTGCTTTTATGCAAGTGTGTAAGTGTGTGATGTCTCCTGCTCACACTTTTTCCATTGTGCTTACCCCTTACACTGTTATTCAGTGTACACCACAGACATTATTTATCTCATCCATTTCATCAACAACCTTTTCATTTTAAATGATGTTAGAATCTTTGAATTATTTCTTGTTGATGTTTTTTTCATAATTATACAGGTAAGTCAGGGAATTATTTGAATAAAATTATAGTCAGGATTTTCCATTACATGTTCTCTTTTTCACATAGCCAATGTAAATGCATAGAGCATCTTTGTGATCAGTATACTTCACCTACACAAATCCATGCAAAACACATCCTAGTCATCCTGCTTCAGAGGAAGAACTAGTGATCTTACTGAACGGACATCATTTTGAAATATAACTGAAGAAACCAAACGGTGCACCCATGGTTCCTTTGCTCAAAGCTGTGAAGAATATTTGCATGTGTTCATCTTAAAAGAATGACCTACTTCCAAAACCTGCAGACAGGACCCTTTTCTGATGTCTAGATGCTAAATCGGGATTCTGGCAGAGTCCACTGACAAACAAAAAATTCTTTGGGAGTCTTCCAATGTTTGCTTCAAAATAACTCCAACCTTGTCCTAACAAATTCACATTATCCAGTAAAAAATCCAGTGCACTGCTCTCGGTCTATCAAAGGGCAGTGAAATATCCAAGCAAAATGTAAATCTATTGACCAAAATGTCCAGGCAGCAAATAAGACACAGAGGACCGGAGAAAATAAACATGCACAAATATTGGCAAACTGAATGATATTGGAAAAAGTTAAATGTCTTCAAAAACAACTATGAAAGAGGAATTGGAACCAAGCTAGTGTCATAGGTTAAATCACAGCTCAACTTAAGCATGATAATAGCAATAATAATAATATCAATGTAATACTTACATCAATAATAGTTTCAAGGGTTTAGTTGTAAATCTGCTTCAAATCAAACAAAATAACCTGCCAATCAGCCCTTCTGTATGAATGTTCATATCTACTGTTCGCTATACTTATGGCTTTGTGTTGAACATGGAAAACTAAACAAATGTTTAACTATATGCATAAACACACACAAGGTTAGCGTTACCTGAATATGCAGCTGTCATCTTACTGAGCTGGGGCTAAGTTTAGCTACAGCCTCCCCACCTGTCTACCCTATCCCCATGCTACTTTATTGTCATGCCTGAATAAAGAACAGTAACGCTATTAAATGGCTAGTGCGTCAAACCCCGGCAGGACCCAGAAAGTGATGGTACTCATGCCAAATTAGTCATGTTTATCTATTATGTCACAGACTGTGGCACCTGGTCTTACCCACTACCATATGTGGGAGAGTTAATGTTACACTGGTGGAGGCTGACAGAGCCCAATATTTAGCAAGCCTCTGCAGCTAAGCGTCTTTTAATTAAAGGCCCAGTTAGTATATATAATAATACACTCATATCATTCTCATTTCTCCTCAACACTCCCTTTTTATTGTCTGTTTCCTCCAGTGAGGGGGTTGGCCAGTGATGTCAGGCCAGGGTTGTTTCCGTGGTAATGAGCTGTCAAAGATATAAAGAAGGCTGTTCTTTTTCCCTTGCATATCTCTTCTTTCCAAATAGGGACTGTAGATGAGAGAGCTAGTCTGGCAGCAGCATCTGTGAAGAGCATGCCCTGGGGATTCTAGTGCCACAGATGCAGTTTAAAAGCCATGTGAATGGAGTGGCTTTCCCCTAACTGCAGGCTGTGGGACTGGCATGATTAGACCTTTAGATGCTGTCTGTTGAATGAGAACTGGGTTCTGAGGTGGTCAGAAGGACCGGTCTCTAGGACTGATTTAATTTGCCGGCTTCTAATGACAAAAATAAATTCTCCATTCAGGCTCTGCTCTTTCCCTTTGATTGTGCAAGTGCTAATTGTCTCATGCATTTGAGGTTACCACAAAGCAGCATACTTCACCAGTAACATGCACAATTATTAAGGATACAGCTCACTTCTAACTTTAATTTTTTTTTTCCGAAATTTAGAAATATACAGACCGTGAGGTTCAATTTAATAATTATCAGCGTCCCTCTCACATGCATGCACACAGCTTTTTATCATTTCATTATACTATTTCTGACCTGCATAGCTGATGCAAAAGTCTAACTCAAATCATAATTGAGATATGAATAATTTAGATTACTTGCTTAATATTTGTGACATGGTTTTGAAACCGGTGAAAACTGATAGAATGATACATCACCAACACTCAGTACGGACTCAGGATTTGCCTTAATGGGTGGCATGAACAACTAATATCCTTCTAGCATGCACAGGATCATTGGCCTGAAACTGAGAATTAACTTAAGAAGTGATATTTCCTTTAGCCCATCCATCATTCAACCTTCAATAATGCATATGCATGATACAACTGGTTCCAGATAACCAGCCTGAAATAACTTATGTTCTTCATCTGATAACCTGGATGAGGAGGTGAGTCATTCCTACAGAATTCTTCACTAGGATGAATCATAACTCTAAAGTGTCTGTTCAGTGAACAGTGATGAAACCTTACAGAGCTTTTTTCACCAATATTATATGTAGAATTACTTATAAACAGATGCATTTACCAGTCTGGTATATGACTGTCTCCAAGCATTTGTTTTAATCTTTAATTACTATACCTTTGTCATTTTCATTTCCTGCTGGAATCTTTACATTCTGAGTAGTTGACAATTGTTTCGTCAATGACAAGGAATGCTCTAAATATGAACTGCTGCTCTTTCCTAAGTGTTGACTTTGATGTGTGATTGACAGATAGATAGATACTTCATTTATCTCCATAGGGACATTGGTATGCAGCACAATCACAAGACTTTCCCACACAATATCACAAAAGTCCTCCTCCTCATACACAGGTTTTTGGCAGATGACTATTAGGTAGTTATAAATTGAGAGAATAGTGTTTTTTGTAAAACTTCTGTATAATGTTAGGGTGCAATTTCCCACCATGAAATTAGTGTGGATAGGATATTTATATTCAGTACACATTTTCAGCCAGAACTCGGTACAACACAAACTCGGCTGGTAAACAATGTGTAATACTGCAGCTACAATGTTGACATTTTTTGGAGCTTTGCAACAGGTGAGTTGCCCAAATTAGTTTAGAATTGGCAGTAACACTGCATTTGTTGCGTACACAGACTGTTTAATGTTATAGCTGTAACTTTAGGCTGATTTTGTAATGTATAGCAGCTTGTTGGCATCATTAAATTGACCTCTTCTCCTTGTACCCTCTGTTTCAAATTCAAGCATACACACACAATGAAATACAAATCTAGTTTTGCCATTCGTTGTTTTGCTGAATCCTTTTTGTGCACACTGTACATAAAATAGTCTAATTTGTCATGTTTATTAATACCTGCAGTCCACATGAACACAACTTTGCAAGAAGTTACAGTGTAAGTTGTCATGGTGTTTTTTTCAGTATAGCTATAGAACTACTCTATAGGAAACAACCTTCAATACTGAATGCTTTAGCTCACATCTTGCTGTAGGATCCTCAACAATAAGTAGCTTCTGTATAAAATATACTTTGCACTACATATACACCTGCATGATTTCTTTGTACCTAATAAATCCTCCTACTATTCTCACATGTGGTGTCTTTGAGAAAAACTAGAATTTTACATTTCATATTATATATATTATTATATATTAAATGTTTTCAACATTTAAAAGTAATAATATCTTCATATTAACCTGCAGTGCCACTGAGAGTCCAGAACTGTGATAACACTAAATCAAATAAAACCAACACAAGAATATGAAAATATATTCCAAATCAGGACCTCTTGACACTGAGATAACCAGTACTGGCAGAAAATACAGATTTTTTACAAAGTGTTCCTGCTGCTCATCTCACAATGTCAAAATGTAGTGGAAATCAAATTAATTTTCCACCGGGGATTGCCATATCACTGGCCGGACAAGAATGATGTATAGCACTTGATATTCACTTTCCGTCCTCTTTTGCAATTTTTTTGGCTGGCTAATAGAGGAATTTTGAGAGTAGGGACATCCATTTCAAATTCAAGATCACCACTTGTTACATAATGACTATCTGTGTGACTGCAGAAATGTGTGACTTCAAAACAACTCAAATGTGAATATGTACAAGTCAGTATATAATGAGCAATTTGGATATACTCAGTTCATATTTGTAACAGGGTACAACAGTAATAAAAAAAAAAGATATGCTGTTTGAGACTGTGGCCTTCTGTTAAAAGTAAGTAACGACTCAGGATTTCATTTAAATATACAAAATCAGTATTGGTGTCAGGTTTATCACAATCTGGGTGATAAACCGTTGATCCTGCAGTCAAGCACGGATGCCTAATTTCTGCTGCACTTGAAAACACAGAGGAGTCCTTGAATCCGTCATTCATTACTATCGTCATACCATAAAAGGCATCCTTCTGATGAAGGAAATATGTTGTGAATTTTATTTCACAGTATAATTTGGTTTTAATTACACTGGCAATCTGTGAGTCTGTGTCTGTTCAACAACAGAGAGATGGGTTGGATGGCGGTGACCACAAGATTTTTTTTCCATCAAAGGTGTTGCCGTTAATTCTGCATGGCCGCCATTTCACAGGATGAGCTAACCCTCCTGTATGCTGTGCCATAAACAAGAGCAATAAGCTTTTTTCTTTTTTACTAAAACCTAGGATACAAACCTGTCACATGTAAGTACAAAATAAGTCTTTTTTAATACCTTTTCAGAAAATGGAGTCCTCTAAAGTATTGCAAACAAAGGTGATGTCAGGACAACATAAACAGATGGCCTGCTCCTGGATACAGCCTCAGGAGAGGCGGTGACAGACATATCTCCACCAGTGAGCGCACATAGTCTTACACTGTGCAAATATGCAGAATGCATGCCCCGCTATGGCACTCCCGTTGGGAGTATATGTAAAGCCATGCTCGTACCAGTGTGAGGCTTGATTGACAAACACACTTCATTAACACTCATTCCCTTGCGCATCTCTTTAATGCTGTTTGGTCCAATTTGTAGGCAGACGTGTAACACAGAGGAAAACAAAAGGAGAGGATTACTCTTAGATTGGTGCTTGTGACAAGCGGAACTCATCAGAAATAAAATATTAAACATTGATGTTTCTACAAAACTAATTTCATTGTTCCATTCGTCTTCACCAAAGGTGATAACTAATCTATTTTTGATACAGCAAGAGCCGTGCTCTACATATTTGTTTTTCTTGCGTGTAATGTCTTTCTATAATTGGTGACATAATTCTTGCTCAGTATGACATAATATATATATTGAATATATTTGATTAAACAAAACGTGGTATATTGAAAAATGCAGTCTGAGTGTAACCTTGATATCACAAAGATACCAGACCAGCTTGCCTTTATTGTTTGATCCAAGATAGACAAAGCAATGTGCTTTATTGATGAAAGGCAGTGGTTTTAGTATTTTTTTTTTTCCTTGACTTGATTGGAAATGGGTCCATGTGGAAGTTGAAAGTAGGTAGAGGTTGTATGGATCATACTACACATCTTAGTTACTGTGCGTGAAAGTTTGTTTTATGGACAGAAAGCAGAGAGAATACAAACAAATTCTGGTGCTCTCCTGATCTGATTGTTTGCTGTTGTGTGCATGGATTGTTCCAGTGTGCTGCACCAATTACTTACAGGCTTGTTAGCTGGCACCACAGCTGTTAGACTCACCTCCCCTCCAGACATAGTGGGATGCTCATAGCTTCAACAGAAATGTGGACTATTATCTGCTGTTATGTTATCAGACATCCAGTTGTATACTTGTGGGGTGGACACCCTGAAGCAGGTTGTTGCTGTTAGCAGAATTGTTAGTTTCATTTTGATTCCATAGGAAAAAAAAAGGTTTTAAGCATAGTTGTATTTTAGTGTTTGTTCCTTTTCCAAGCAATGGAAAGCAAAGTATGGCCACCAACAAAGCTCCAGGCATCCAGAAGTCTGTGGGATTGGTTGTGTCAGCTGTTGCTTTCTTTGTCTTCATTCAAGACAGTTAGTTGGCTGACGGTATTCAGTCAGACAGCTCATCATATTTTTAGTCTTCAAATAAAAAATCAATTAAAAAAGGTCAATATTGTTCATATAAGCGTAATACTGTTATTAGCTGCTAGGAAACCAGTGTATTAGCATTTGATTATCTGTCTTAAACTGATAGTATCTGATATCTGATGACCTGTGGTTTTACAACCAAGTTGTGAAAATAACGGCATGCTCGGCATAATATGGAAAGTTTTCTTTTTCAGAAATGAGCCAAAATGCATTTGTCATTAAAGTGTAAGTGAAGGGTCATGAATCAGGGTCATGTCTGTTAAGAGAATGGTACCTCGGGAGTACAAACATTTTGAAATTTTTAAAATCGGCCCAGTAATGGCTTTGAAAAAAAAACAAAAAAACGGCTTAAATGCACATTCACATTTGCTCAAACTTAAAGAGGAGACAGCGAGCACTGCTGCCTCTGCTCCGATTCTTCTTAAGAGACCTTCTGATTCACCAGCTTTTACGCTTGCACTTTGAGAATATTGAGCCTCAGGAGTCCACAAGTTTTGGAATTTTTGAAATCCGTCCAGTAATGGCTTCAAAAACAGCATAAATGCGATGTAATGTTCCAGACGGAGCGGAGGCAGAGAGCACAACTTCCGTATGCTGTTGCAGAGAAGATCTCAGGCAGATAAACATTAGGCTGATGTCTGAGTATTTGGCCTTATGTTTACTAGTTCATTGAAGGAAATATAATATATAATTAAATAGGGTTTAACATCCAAAAACCTTCACTTACACTTGTAGAGATATATGCCAATATTCAGTATATGATGGAGTTTAGGACGATAAATGTGCTACTTGTTCATTTCTTTAGGGTGATTTGTTTCTCATGCCAGTTCATTTTAGTTTTAAATGTATGATTTGAATTTGAACATATAAGTTCAATTGAGTGCAATGGTAACTAACAGAGACAAACAGTTCAGTGCAGTGGTGACAGACCCTGGCTTGAGATAGTCCACCCACCTAAGTAAATCAATCGAAAACCTTTAGAACTTTAAAAAGTCACTGTACTCCCAAACCTATGTGAAATAACACACGACTGTGCAGTTTGCAATAACGTGTTATTGAGACTTCTAGCTTATTATTATAGTTATTTGGCCCACACACACTTTAGAGTTGCCTTCCAACAGCTGTCACCAGCCAACTGTGAGTTTGGTTTAGAGTGTGTGGGAGTCTGAAAAAACATTTTAAATAAGCAAACTGTTCTGATCCGCCACATTCTCATACTGATTAGAGCTACATGGAGGTGAATTAATGATAAATTTAGAATAAAAAAAAAATGCTGCATTTTGACAGCATTGCAGGTTAGTATGTGTACATAGTATATGACTTTGTGTCAAAGCTTGTGTTCTTTACACTTTACAGATGAATGTGAAATGGGAGCAGTGCTACCTTAACATCAGCAGCAGAATATTTTTGGATCACTATACACCATACACTAGAAGTTTTTTAACATTATACTATATTCAGGGATAGAGGCAAATGCCTGGCGCCACCTTACTAAAAGGGCCCCAAATAGCTATTTATTATGATGCATAGATATGACAAATACTGAATTACACTATTTTACTATTGTAGCTCATTTCACCCCATAAAAAAATGTATATTCCTACTTCAGAGGAAACTATTGTACATTTACCTGACAGATAAATAGTATTGGTTACATTACAGATCTGCCTGGGAAACTTGAAGAAACATAGTTGTTTGGATGAAATATGTCTTTGTTTTCCAGCAATATAAACTTGAATTAAAGATGGAAGTAAAAAGTAATCGATAACAGTATCAATAAGTATCAGTATTGATAAGCGGTATTGATAAATCCCTAGAGCTGTGTAAACTTGCAGAAACACATAATTCTCTTTTGGATCTATAACAAGTGTAGTTTTTACTTACTGATAGAATTGAATTTCAACACTTTTTTTGTAGATTTTTTTTTTGGTCATTGTCTGCTTTTTTTGGATGGATGAAAGTGGAGCGTGGCAGGAGATAATGGGAAAGAAAAAGCATGGGAGTGACATACAGCAAACTGGGGATCAGCTGGGAATTGAACCAGGGATTTGCTGCTTAGAGCATTTGCGCCCATGTGGTACGCTCCCTAACCCTTCGGCTGTCTAGTGGCACTGAATTTTAAACACAGTTGCTGGTTTCATTTACTGTATCAATCAAATACAAACGGGTAATTCGTGAGGTCATTTCAGGCAATTAGCCTCGGTATTACATTAACAACTCATTGCCCAGAGTCATTTTGAACAATTTATCTTTCATTCCAATAAGTGTTTGGCCTTCTCTAATTGTAGCTTGTGCACCCTCTCTGTCTGTGATTTCCCCCTTAACTCTTCTATATGCTTTCATTCTCCTGTGTCCGTTTTCTTAAGGGCATTTTTTTTTCTTAAACTCATAGTTTGCTTAACACATCTTCTTTGGAATTTTTTATTTATTTGGTTGATGTAACTGCAGACTCCATGTAGTCTGTTATCACAGTTGCTATTTCATCCAAGGAGCCATGATGAAACTCCTCCAGTACGGTACAATCAAAGCATGCTTTAATTTTTTTTTTTTTTTTGTTTATTGCTTTTAGATGACCAAGCCTTTTTTTCTCCCAGTTTGCTCCCTGATTTATTTACTTTCATAATAAAAGATGAACCCGATTGTATGATCTGAGTTGAACTTTAGTAGTCCACACACGTTCCCTCCACATTCACAAAGCATTTTCTCAAATATAATAGTATTCCTTGCATGCCCCTTATCAAATTAATCAATCCCTGGCATTGTTGTGTGCAATCTGGCATGGCTGAGGTCTCCAACAACAATTGCTGGGGTGTCTGGATGTTGTTGCTGCACCATGTGGACGGAGTCTGCTACAGTACTGCTCTAGTTGCTGTGTCACTAGCAGTGTAAACAACAAATAGCAGCACTGACTCTGGCCGGGGAGTCTGGCACTAAAGAATGTCACCAAGAATTCCTGAAGCATAACAATGATGCCTCTATAATAATCTGAACAGAGTGAACAGAGACTGCCTTGCATATGTTTGTGTATCTTGTCCACTTATTTATTGACCTCAAATTTTCAAGGATCATTGATGGAAGTGACTTTGTGTATCTCTCACCAGTATCTTTGGTTAATGTCTCCCCCCTTACTGTTTATTTCAGCATGCTGCTCTCCTCAACTCCAGGGGAATATGATCTAGAAGCCCCAGTGTCAAGCATGAGCCACAATTCCCTGTAGTTCCAGGTCTCTGCTGGAGGAGAGAGAGCGAGTGAATGCACGAGGCACACTGGTCCATATTAAGCTGCAGACATACACATACTATAAGCAGGGTTCCCACGGGCTCCTAAAAAGTCTTAAAAGCATTGAATTTATGAATTTTTAAATACTGCCTTAAATACCATCTACAAGTTACATGTTTCATTATGAATTGATTGATGAAAGATGTTAACCAAAATATAAACAAAATGTCTTTTCCCTATTCTGCTGTTCTACATCATATTCACAATGCCCTAACCCTAATGTGCTACAAGGGTAAGGTTTTAGAGAAAAACAAAACTCAATATTTGAATATGGACATAATATGCATTAGATAGCTGAAAATATTAACCAGAAATCACATATTCACAATGCTTTAACTACTCCAGGTCAGGTTTCAATGAAAGCTTATTTTGTATGGACGTAGTATGTATTTATTATCATGTTCACTAAAAAATATGTCTGTTTTATTTATTATTGTTGATTTTCATTATTTGTTTGTTGTTTATTGTTCAGGATTGTTTGAGAAATATTGGGGGGGGGTGGTTTCTGAACATAGATATTAAGTTTTATATAAATCGTCTTAAAAAGTCTTAAAAAGAAAGGAACCCTGTATAAGTGAAAATCTAGAATTCATGTGTATCAAATACAACGTATCCTACCAAAACACAGAGCAAACAGAACACCTAAGATGTGTGCTGGTAGGCCTGAACGATTTATCATTTTAGATCGAAAACTATTTCAGGCAAGCTGCGATTTCTTTTTTTTGTGTTTTTTTTGCCTTTTGTTTTTTTGGTTTCATCAACTATTTTACACGCGTATACCACCTCTCTGACCTGCACTACTTTAAGTTAAAACATTTTTTTGCTCTATTTTAACTCCAGACATAGATGGCTCTTTTAGTTCTTCGGCTGTAATAGCTGTGGTTGGTTAAGCTCTTGATGTATTCTATGTATAGCATGGTTTTCGTTGATGAATAGGACTACATTTGAAATCAGTTCTTGAATTTAGTTTTCATAGCTGTGTTAAAATTGTAAATGAAATCACAATATCAGCCATAAAAATCAGTTACATTTTTATTTTCTTAAAATTGTCCAGCCCTATGTGTTGGTTTGCTCTGCCAGGAAGTGTCCTACACAAATCTTCTAACTTTGGTTGGGATTTACAAGTTGTCAAAATGCAATGCGAATGTGATTTTCACTTGTTTTCATTCCTCATCACTACAGGCAACTAATACTGAAGTTTCACAGTACAGTGAATATTCTTACCATGATGTAAGTCAGCAGACAATGTGTTTCCACAAGAGGGGGGGGCAGTTTCATGGCAGCTCTGTTACAAGTTCCTTAAGAAATTGTCTCAGAATACATCACTCAGAAGACAAAGCTCAGCATGAGCAAGCCATCACATAAACACAGTAGCTGTCATGTATGGATGCTCATTAGTGACAGAACTATTAAGCATGTACATACCAACATAGCCTGCATGTCAGGATTTGGAAGAAGAGAAAGTTTTGTAAGTACAGATCAAGTTCTGACAGAGTTGAGACAAATTGGGAGTGTAGTCTTGTGTTTGAGTTGTAAGAGAATTTGTAACTTTTCAATGGTGTAGAACTTCCTTTGCTGGCTACTATATCTTCAAAGCTGCACTGTGCAGTTTTGGGAGTTTGTGTCTCTTGCATGCAAACTCTGTCTGAAAACATGGTAAAATTCAGTAGATTTGGCTTTGAAGTGTCACCGCACACAGTGTTTTACAGAAGGTAACGTCAGACTCGGAGCTCCCTCATCTGTTTCTCTCAGACTACTATTGTACTGCTACTGTTCATTAAGACGTGATCCTTTCAGACACGTGTGCACATATTCTATTGGAACCTGTTAGCCACAGGTTGCTCGTAAATACCTTCTCACATTCTGCTCAGAATATGATGAAAGAGATTAAGGCATTATTAAATGAGTCTGCACAATAGTGTTGAAATGATTCCTTGAGGAACTCTAATACCTTGATTACTAATCAATATTACAGCGCACTGTGTTTCACATGGATGATTACTAGTGTCACCCAAACCGCTGCCGACTGCCAAGTCTGCCAACCTGGCTGACTACTAATGTTACTGACTGAACAGTACCATGAGTAGCCAGTGTATATACTCTAGTAAATATCCACATTTACAAATCTGCAATTACAGGATATAGATGCTGATATTTACATTTAAACTTCCTGGTTTTTGCAGTGAGTGAAGTGTCTTTTTGTTACTGAAACTAGATTGAACTGAACAGGTTTTGGAATATGGGGAAAACTGAGAGCTGAAACAACATGAAAATTCTGGCTTACAGTGTAAAACTAGTCAACCACAAATGCACAACAGTAATGCTTAAGCATCACAACAGGAAGCACTCAGCCAAGGAATGGACATGATGCACGTTAATGTTAGCGTCCGGTTACTCAATTAACCGATGGAATAATCAATAGAGTACTCAAATTAGAAAATAATTGATAACAGCAGCCCAATTGCACAAAATAAAGATTTTGCTCCAAAATAAATGGTAGAATTCAATTCTCATCTTTAATTCCTACCATAGCATAGGGATCATCATTGCCAGCATGTTGGGCCATTTTAAACTCCTTCTTATCAAAATCCCCAAAACAATCTGCAGGCAAATTCGTTTATCATTTGATCACTTAGTGATTAAATTTCCCAGTAAAATTGAGTCGTTTTGGCTTTTAGCTCTCAGGCAAACTTCATCTTCACCAAATTAGCCATACACTTCAAATACAGATTAAATGCACTGCCTCAATGAAGACAATGAATGCAAGCAATAACAATGTAACAGCGCTGTGGATTGTTAAGGTTACAAGGCTATAAGGTTGGAGATAAAGAAGAAATGTAAAGAGTTGAGAAGACGGGCAATGGAGGCGCATGATTAGGAGCATAGTGAACACAAAGAAAGCTGGAGAACGGGAATAAATGGGAAAAGCATGGGGACACAATGGAAGAGGACAGAGACTGGAATTACTAGAGTAAAAGGGAAAGAGGAAAGATACAAGGTGCAGGATACAACGTGAGGAAACAAAAAGATGAGGAATTAAAGGGTAGAGGAGCAGATATTACAATATGAGGAGGGTGGACAAACAACCAGCGTGTATAAAGAAGTGTGAATAACAAAAAGGTAAATATAAAAAGAAAGAAGCAACAGACAAGAATAGGTGAGAAAGGAAGCTGTGAGAATGTGTTGGCTGTGAATTTCAATGGGAGAGAGAAATAAGACAAATGAAAGAAGAGTTGCAAAGGAAAAGCTTAAAAACCTGTATGTGTACCAGTGTATCAACAAGCTAAAAGGCCACAGCTTTCTCACTGTGTGGATGTTTAAATGATGCACTTGTTCTGAGAATATTTAGGCCATTGTAATTATCAGTGAAAACATTTGAGGCTGAAGCATTGGTGCTGCTTTCGTTTCCTCTCCGTTAATAACAAAAAACAAAGCATTTGGAGCCTTTAGACTGGTTTTGGTTAAGTCCAGATGATTTTTCCCATTTGTGACAGTTGGTTTGGTTGGATGCACGCAGTTGAAAATAGCGTGCTGCAGCTCCTTCTGGATGCTGGTTTAGCTGGCTTTGTCTGAAATTGAAGCATTCGACTTTAAAGGTCTGCCGTCTTGCGTCAATGCTCTAGATGTACTTAGTACTGAGGATGATTGATCTCTCATTTTTAATGCACCTGTCCATCAATACGCACCAAGTACCAGAATGTCCATTTTAAGCCTTTTCATGTTGCTAATAATGTGAACAGACATTGGTCTTTCATGCACAGTGTTGAGATTGTAGAGACTGTGGTGGTGGGGGGTGGGGGGGTGGGAGAAACAAAAAACTTGTTTTAGCATTGATTTGAGAGATTTCATCAGTGTTTGAAAACTCTGAGTTAGCAGGCCAGTGAATCTGTCCTGATCGGAAGTTCTTAATTACGGGTCTTAGAGGATGCTGAAAGGCATCATTAAGTCTTTTCTAAAGCTGCAGGCCATGTCTGCTGGTTGAATTAATGATTGGGCTCAAGCATTAAAACGAATCAGGCTCACCTAAAGGGTATGCTGATCTGTCAGCTGGAATAATGACTGGAGTCTATCAGATCACTAATGAGAACAGTAAACAGTCAATTGTTCCATGGTATGTCCAGAAGACGAAAGAAGATCTGCCACAGCCGAGTAAGACTGTAATACAGCTTTAACCTGATGTGGGGAAGACTTTATTACAGAAAGCCAATTTACGTCATAAAAAAACATGTGTGACTGAATCCAGTGAGACACGTGTAGGAAAGGAAGGAAGAAGGTAACACCGGAACCTACTGCTTCAAAACAATTAGTGATGGTAGATGACTTGTCAGTCGAAAAACCTTCACACTCCAACAAGCCAGTATTTGGGCCGTGATAAAAGCGGAGAACCAACCAACAGGGATTAACACAATGACAGAGAGACGCGCATGGAAGTGCATATTGAAATTACTTGAAGGATTAATCGATTAACGGAGGTTGTTGTTTTGAAAATGCATGTGATTCAACTCCAGGTAACAATGATGCAATATTTGAAAATGAAAAGGACTGACATAGAAACATTATTCAGTCCAGCCATCAGAAAGAAAACTAAATGCATGTGTATTCAAAGGCAACATTGGAAATCAAGTAAACATCTGAAATACAGTCATTGGGACAGATGAACAAAAACATGAACACAACTTCTACTTTGAAATTACCACATGCAACCACTAGTTCCCATATTGTACATTTTTCCTGGATTTTATGTTGAGATTTAATACCCCCAACAAGATATTGTGGGTTTAAATATCAAAACCATCTCAAGAGTATTACATCTCATCTCTCAGCCTTCTCTCTGTAGCATCAAGAACAGGTGGTTTTGTGTCTGGCTCATTAATAATAATAAGTCTCACCTCTGATTGGTTGATTTAAATGGCTGTGAAAGTGACATCACGACTTTATGGAACCTGTGTGCTTTCCTCTGTGAAGTGAGGGGTGAGAAACATGGGACACCTTAGAACTTCTTATAACCAAAAATAAATTAAAATCCAACTTTCTACAATATGGGACCTTTAAATATCACTCTCATACCATACAGGGCATGCACTTCATCTTTAATAACTTAAAAAGTGGATGTGACATGCTGCTTTGAATCAGATTATTATCCCAGTGTCAGGAATTGTAATTTCACATTCTGTTCAGCTTCTCTTTTAAACTATTAAGACAACCATGAGACCAGTACATGACATGGAGTCTGTATGTGTATACACAGTTATTTTGTATGTGGTCATGTCTGGACTTGTTTCCTGACAAATGTTTACCCCCTTTCTCCCTGTGTGAAATGGCTTATTCACCGTGCCATGTGTTCCTTGTCCCTGCACACTCCCACTGTTGGCCTATGGAGGGTGTAGTCAGCCATGTAGGCATGGAGTCGCCTTCCGCTTCTTTTCATCTGACAGCAAGTAGCCTGGCTGGGAGGGTGTAATCCAAATGGAGCTCCACAGCACACTATCTGTCCCCGAAGATCCTCTAACCCCACCCTGCAAAGGCCACACCGGCATCCTGGGTCCAGGGATGGCAATGTCGTGTCTGTGGGTCTCTGAGTCGGTCAGTTCCTTGAGCCATCACTTTGGTCACAATTAAAACTACTATCAAATGGATTTCTATGAAATATTCATGGTTCCCACATTTTGTATCTTAATAACATTGGAAAAATTTGACTGCTGGTATCCTAATATATTACCTCTAATAATTATTAATCATGAGTGCTTACACATTTCAGTTTACTGATACCTTTTATATTTTTTGATATTTGGTCCAACGACAACATATGATCATTGATAGAACTTGCAACACATTTTGTTATATGATATGTAAATGAAATACCAGCCTCTGTAATATAGCTGATCAATACTGGAGTGAAAGCAGAATTTTATCTTCATAAACGTGCATATTTTAAACTGATTCACGCATTAACAAGTAGGGTCTATTTCGATTTATAATGGAAATCCTGCTGTGCTGACGAGGGACGCTGTGGTTTGTGTTGAACAGGCATATAGTGTATGTGAGAGTCTTAAAGAAAGGTTCTCATTTTATCAGTCTTTATGAGACTGGTCCTGTTAGGCAAACCTTGCTGCTCTTTCATGCCTCGCTCATATCACCATGGCAACACACCAGCCCCTGCAGGCGTCTGCCAAATTGACAGTGTAAAACAGAGCGCACACATCCACCCATTCATCCAACCCCCTCTCTTTCTTTAGCACAGAGGCACCGTTATATTCTTAATTAGTTTATATGTTCGTATCTCTCTGATCATTTATCCGCTGGCATGAATTGTCATATGTCATAGCGGTAAAATCAATGATTGCTTTGTTCCTATTTCAAGGGTTAATTTGTTGGAATTCAGGAGAAGTAAATTGCAATAGGTGTTGCTGACCAAACGCCTGAGTTAGAGTCAGGCGTAGGAGCAGGATCACAGTGTAGGAGGATTTAATAGACCCTTACCTGCAGGGTATACCGACATTTTCAACAATTGAGCTGTGATGTTAGTAATCTGTTAGAAAGCTGGAGATGACACTCGTGTACATTCAGCACACAGCATGCAATTGTTATGCTGCTTAGCATTACAAATCTATTATTTTTGACATTTTGTATTTAGATGAAAGTGCAGAACCAAAAGTACATAATAGACATGACTAAGATTCAAAATTGCATGCAAAGATGCAAATTGCATATCTGAAACTGTACTTTTGGATGGGATTCAGTGACCACCAAATGAACAGTGTGAGCCTTTTTTTTCCCCAAGATCTGTAAACTGTGAACTGATCGCCTGCAGTCTGCGAGGTCTTTTTAATAGACTTCCCAAAGGATTATAGAATGCCCAAATGCTCCGAGGCTATGTTTATGATGCACAAATCTGTCTTGAGCTGTTTTCAATGCAGCAATTGTAAGTCATCAATTAAAACAAATGCTGCTTACAAAGGGTTTAACACCACAAAAAAAAAAAAAAAGTCAGTAGATGTCTTACACAAAAAAAACATGTTTACCAACAAATATGTAACGGGGCTACACATTTGCATTAAGCAATACAATCTAGGAATATTTAAAAAAAACAAAAAAAAACTCCCAATTTATTTCCCAAGTGTTACAGGGCAACAATATTGTAATACAGACAATTCTAGGTTTTCAATTGAATAGCAATGCTCAATACTATATTATCCAAGTAGATTGTAATACTATGCTTAATATTTTCAATTATTATTACAGATAATGAACTAATGCCATATACATGCATATGGAAGGCGATTTCAAGGACTACATATATGGTCATGAGCAGTTGGTGGGGGCCCTGCTGTGCTAAAGATTGAGATGATCTATGCTCATTAACAGTCCCTAGTGCAGTCTAATTAGCATGTAATAGGACACCAAATCCAGCACAGGAGGCTTGTTATTTTAGGATAAAGCTCATCTCTCATTTGAATGCATTTTTCATAAGCTGCTCTAATTAAGTTTCATTAGCATTATTAATTAAACATGAAAAGCTTCTCATTTCCTCTGTATCAGGGCGTCTTCTTCAAAACAGCAGAGTGACAGTTCTCATAGTAAGAGAGTTCAAAATCTCCCTGATAGCCAATGGTTAAAAAAACAAGATTTGGAAAGCTTTATTCCATCTCCAGCTGAATATAATGAATAGAAATATCTTGCAACATGACTCTTTGTTCATAATAAGAATTTCTGAGTTGTTCAACGATCTTTTGCAAAATAACCTGTGTGAACCCTTTTCCTGATGTGACCCGAGGAACAGACTGGTGTCTTCAAAGATTCTCGTACAAAGTATCACAATGGGTGGTTGAGGACTCCAGCAATGGATTACAAAAGACTGCTGCTCACAGGAACTGCTGATCTATATCCCCTAGGTTCACCCGGGATAGCTCTGAAAGTTACAAGTATTCATTTTCACTGAAAAGCTGGAGTACCATCATCCTTATCCTTTCAAATGAAATCCTCTCAAAACCATCTTAATCGGTACCCTTGTTGCCTGTAAATCATGCAGAGCCCCAATTGTACAGCCCATCTGGTATACTTTCTGGCCTGGGTTTCAGCATACAGTATTTTTGCCTTTGCTACATTATAAATGATTAAATTGGTAATAGCAATCTTTCCAATTTATATGCAAACCTGTATTTTCAATTAGTCCACATATTTCTCAAAATTACCTCTTAAAATATGGTATTTAAGGTGGGAGTTCACAATTCTCATTACTCATTACAAGAATAAAGGCTCAAAATAATTTCACTCAATGTGTAATGAACCTATACGATATACAGGTTTCACTTTCTGAAATGAAAAATGAAAAATATTTTCCTTTTTGACAATATTCTAATTATTTGAGATGCACCTGTATAATAATTCTTGGATGCTCCTGATTGAAGGAACACTTTCACTGGGTTGGGCTCTGCTCCTGCATTTCAAAACATACTAGTCGCCATTGTTTTGCTTGATTATTATACAACAGTTGAATACTTTACATTGAATATATATTTCTGAAAAAAAATCATTCCCAAAATAAGCCATGCAGTTTCAGAATCTGTCTTTAGTTTAGCACTACAGTGACTAGAAATAGTCACTAGAAGGGTCATTTTTAATTCAGAGTATAGCCCAATCCCCTCCCCATTAGCTGCCCCCATTAGTGTGTGTGTCTGTGTCTGGTGAGCGGCAGTAAGGAGATATTTGCTGTGTTTAAAAAAAGTGTACTGTATTTGATTCGTGGACTCTGATGAAGGAGGTAGCATGGGATCGTATTGGACAACATTTGGTCAAGCCCCCATTGACATGCCGGAGATGACCCTCAGTGATGGCGACGTCCCCAAAGGTACAAAACAAAACTGAACCTGCAGATTTCCATCTCCACAGTGGCTCACACTAGCAGAAAGGATACATAAAGTTGCCAACCCCTCTCCCTCATTACACTGGACATGCTGAAAAACTCCTTTATTCTGTTCAAAGGAACCCACACACCTGGGATCCTGACCACGCTGTTGCAGCCAGCCTTTTCTATCCACCTTTGTGCCTGTAGAAGGAAGAACCAGCTGTTTCTTCAACCAAGTCAACTCCCTGCTTTTTGATTGCCTTTAAAAAAGGCTATGGCTGCAATGCAAAGAGGCAATAACTTTGTCCTGGGAGAGTGAATGTTTATGGGTGTGTTATTTAAGCTTTACCATTGTGAGTGTAAAGTTATAAACTGTTGCTGTTGATTTAACGGACCACATGTCCAGTTCTGGCTGCTGGTGATTGTTAAACTAAGGGAGCATTATTAGCTGTGCAAAGCCCGGCTCCAGCTGATAATGTGTTCTTTCCCAAACTCTTGAATTGCTTGTGTTAACTTTCGCTACAAATTGAGAGATCCTTAGTGTCTTTCACACTTTTGCCAGACCCGATGATGACAGACAAACAGCTGTAATCACACCTGTCCCTGAGCTGTGTAAACATAGTATCTAGTATCTTTGCACACACTTACAGCGATCTTTTACTTCAGTTTTTACCCCTTTTCTTGCTATTAACCACACACAAACTCTTGCATATTTGAACACATATTTAGGGGAACTTTTGACTTCGTAACAGGGCTTAGTTTTGCCCAAGACATCAGTCTATTGTTAGAGAAACGCGCCACTAAGCTAATGCTAGCCGCCATTCTTTAAATCCAATGTGTTTATCTTCCTCATCCTTAGCCTATTAGTTTTTCAGACCTTAGCAGAAAGCTCCACTTCAGCTTCAGGAATTGCTGGGAGAAAAGTAGCTTGTGTGGTCACTACAGTACCAATATGAGTTAAGCTACTGAAAAGCTACTTGATTTAAAAAAACAGTGACACTACCTCTACTTTACTGAGAAATGTAGTTAAACACCACAAGCAAAAAGAAAATCTTGTTTCAGGTCACATACAGTGTTATACCAAATAATGTGACATGCCCAAAATCCATCATTTTGCACAAGTATTGTGATTAAAGTTTGTATAATAGTGCTCAGATTAACATGCCATCACTGTTCACTTAATAATCCTTAATATTCATCAAATATTAGAGGTATGCAAACTTTTCTTAGACAGAATTCGCTGGTTGGTTGTTGGTCCCGATGTCTGTGACATTCGCCTTTATCATTAATACTCATTAATAATTCAATTTGACTGTTTTTAGGTGTGATATGCAGATTTATTTCCCAAACGTGAAATATGAAAGAAAATTAAGTGAGCTGTTTCCCTGCAGTGTTTTTTCCTCATCCTGGTCAACATTGACAATGAGCACCATATTACATTATTACACTAGGTATATAACTTGTGTGCAGGTTAACAACAGCCCCTCTTGTGTCACCATCTGTCCAAAGTTTGACTTTCGATGCAGTCTCTGCAGTTGACGTTTGATCTTGACACATCTAACTTCTTCTCTTTTCCTTCACCATATGCAAAAGGAGACACAGTTTTCATGCCCCTATTATCGCTTATCAACAGAAGTCTGTCTATGACATGCAAATTCATTTGGCAGCAATTTTCCAGAGAGGGGAAGTGAGCCACATCTCTACATTGCTTTGCCTGATCATTATCGAGATTACTCAGTCCATAGTGTTCATGCATGCAAATTTACAAAGGCCCCTTGAGAAAAAATGTCAGACTTAACTTGAGGTTAATTCTAGGTCTGTGACCATAGAACCTTTTTTTCTTTTTTAAATGTTGCTGTATTAGTATTCACTATAAGCCAACTTTATCACCACTAATGAGTTTTTTTTAACAAGTGCAAAATCAAACACATTTCACATGTTTCAAGGACACATGAAAAAACATTATCATTATTTTAATCTAATGAATGTTGGTTCAGTAGTCCCCTTTCTAGCTCTGTTGTGGTTTTCACCAACTCATGACAAATAACAGAGTCATATCAACTTCAAGTTCAGTAGCTCTTTGTTAATTTTGCCATTTGCTTCTGGTTTTCTGAGCTTTCTCACTGCAATTGCATAGATAGGTGATAATTATTTCTGGGTTTGTCACTGCGAATGACCCCTTCAACATAACACATAGTTTAATATTCCACCAGCTTTATGCTCCAGGAAAAAGCTTATTGGAATCTCCTTGTGAATCCTGTCATATGAGACAGGATATTATATTATATTAGTCTTGTCAATTTGAAAGTGGTCTCCCAAATAATCTGTCCGAAAGTTAGAAAGGAGATGATGTGTTAAGCATGTTAGCTGTTTATTATAAGTGTATGAAACACAAATAAGTCCATTTGCTTGGATGAGGAATTTGTTTATTGTCCAGCAATATAAAATAGAAAACAGAGATTGAATTATGACTTGACGTATCCTTACACATGTTAAACAAGGGCAACTAGTGTGATGATATGTGTCATTTTTATTGGAGGGAAGCAACCTTTTAAGGCACGATTTTTAAAACATGACCACAATCTCTGGCATGTCCCATCCACTGTAATCATGCATAAATGACTTAATTGTTGCTTTAAAAATGTTTTTATACTTTACTCTGAATGTCTGCTAGCATTGCATTATCACATATTTTATTCAGGAACATGTCCTCCAGTATTAAAGTCCTCCTGGCACAATTATAACTACTAATTACACACTACATCCAGAATATGCAATATAATGGCTCATTTGCATTCACAAATTCAGTAAAAGGCATGAATCATTTTTAATTTTAAGTAAGCTGACAGGAACATTTAGAATACTATAATAAAAATAATAATGATAAAAAATATATAAATACACAAGTCACTGGTCCATTGCTTTATCACAAATTAGAAATTACATACTCCAATAATCCATGATACGAAGTTCATTTCCTTATTTGTTCATTTTTGAAGACTTATAGGCCCAAAGTTGTTTAAAGTTTTACAGTTTGATTCATTTATTTTGCCAAACCTGCATCATACAATTAAGTAAAGAATGAATAACTTTGCCTTCAAGTCCTGTGACTCTCCTTTTTACTCTCCATATTATTGTATGCAGTACAAAGAAAGAAGTGATGTGTGTTTCACTATAGATTTTCAACCCTATTTGGTTAATATGGATGTTACTTGAATGATTACTTTTGCATTGTATTATGGTCGATTCCTGCGTAGTCCTCTGATAAGAATGCAGGAGATTATGGATGCATTAATTATATGGACTCAATTATTCATTTAATTCAAATAATAACCTCATTCAATTATTTATTAGCTACTTTTACTGTGATATTTCTACCATAAATAGCAATAATATATTATTGGAACAGCATTCCTGGAACCTGTTTTTATACCGTGGAGCAAATCAGATCTTCTGTGAGCCAATAGCACCACTTTTCAAGCCCCCCAGCAGTTTTCAAAAACTGTAAGGCATGTCTCTATTCCACATTATTGCAAAACCTACTGGTAGGATATTGAAGAAGACTTAATACACACCATACTAAACCTGTATTTGATCTTTTTTAGGTTGGTTGTATGTTGGTTTTATGTGAGTTTAGGTTCTATAGATTCTTTTAACACTATGCTATATCTGAGTAAAGCTATCTCTGATCTTTAAACCTCTGCAAGTCTGTAACCTGACAGCTTCAGGACCCCCCGGGCCGTTCTGCAAACTAATGACCAAAAGCAACTCAGACTTTGCTTTCCAGGCCCCGAGGCTTTGAGAACGTCCTACCTGGGGAGCTTAAATTGGCGAAGTCAGTGCACCTCTAGTGTCTTCATTAGATGTCTGCACAGAGAAACTTGTATGTAATATGTATTTTCTTGACTCACGATCATTTCAATTTATTAATTATAGAAAAAAAATGACGTGTCAAAAAAAAAATTACCTCTATTTCTGGCCTGTCAAAAAGGACCAAGTTCATAAATGACAGAGCAGTCATTGCAGATTGCAGACTCATCAGATGATATCTAAATGTAACAGCATCCAAATATAATATTTCTGTGTGCATTGAAAAATATACATATATTATATATAAATCTATAAATACATGTATGGATCCATCTATGTGCATACATTCATTATGAGACTGATCTGACTCCATAGTGGTACAGAGGGCATAGTGTGTGTGTGTGTGTGTGTGTGTGTATTGCAGCAGAACTTACAGGACTGCAAAGCAAATTTGGCCTGAATAGTAGTATGGTTTACCTTGTATTCCCTTTTAGGTATGCTCTACTTGGCCAGTTTTGAAATACAATGTAAAGTGGTGACTGAGAGACTGCCCACAGAATGCTTGGAGAAAGATTAATGCTTCAAAGTTTAAACCAATTTAGAGAAGTGAAGCAGGAGCTTTCCTCCCTGTGTGAAATAAACTCACTTTAGGGCGTTTTGAATGCATTTTCTGCTCCGATGCTAGTTGCACTTCAGTTGAACTAGACTAATTTTACAACCTCAAATCAAACAACCTGACAAAATAGCTTTGCTTGTTTACAGTGAAGATTGACACATCATGATTATCCCCCTAATCCAAGTCTTTATATGTACTGGTTTTGATGTAAACCTGTGAACTTAAATCTATGCAGTAGATTACATTATTGCAGCATGTGGGGGTTTTTAACGTTGCTGTTCTAGGAGTTATAAATGAATATGGATTTGAATGGACTTCCACTATAAATGAATAGTTTATATTTTATTTATTTCATGTTGTCAAGAATTCCTCAAGGATGAGAAATATCCCAGTACGTAAAATGGAAGAAATCCCATCGGTAAGGCTAATTAAAATTTGGAGGCCAGATGTTTTGCCTTCTCTCTTTTCCCTAAAGTATTCTATTGGCAGCCTCCCCTCTCTGTATTTTTCAAGAAGCTATTTGGATGCACAATAAAGCGAGAACATTTTCTTTCATTTTCAGCCAGTGGATATTCCAGCAGTATATAGATGTCATTTGCTGCTTTTTTTTCCCCATTCAAAATGCTATAAGACCACAAGGGTATGTACTGTTAGTGGCCTGCTCTCATATTATTTCTTCTGCTTTATTACCAACACAGCCATCTAAACACTGGATGTGTGTCACTTGGATTGGATGTCTGCAATATTGGCTCATAGCGAGGAGAGGAAAACAATCATTTCTTTAAATAGTTGAACGCTTAATGGCACAAGATAGTACACCATTGCTTTTGTTCTCTGAACTATGAGATTTAGGAATAGCTGGTGCTGCTACTATTCCACCTTTAAGCAGCCATGAAGATGTGCTAATGCTTAATACGTTCAAGTTTAGGACTGATTGAGGCTCTCTTGCATTCATCAAGTTGTTGAGTCAAAATCTATAACATTACATCCCTGAGTAGGAAGGTTTCCATTTTCAAAAAATCCATAATCCACAAATTCTACAGCGTGTGGACAAAATAATAGAAATGCCTTATAACAAAAAGGCCAAATCAATACAGCATCACTATAAACAACAGCGTCAAAAATTCCCAAAGAGACCAATCAACACCCTTCTTACTCAGTCAACAAAACAATGGTAGCTTTACAAAGATGTTTGTTGCAAGTTAATTGGATCACATTAGATTGTTAGCGTTACCCTGTACACCTTTTGTAAGTCGTCATTCTGTTTTGAGATATACCATAAAGATGCAAGTTGTACTATAATTTAACTTTTGCACTGATTATACCAAATCACAACCTAGAACCAGGTGACATTCTAGGATTTGAGGACATTAAGGGTTTAGTTCTTTTGGATAAAAAAAAGCTCTATTTTGTTACTTTTGTTGGCACTTGGACACCTTATTTACATAAAGTACATGTATTAATCATTGGCAAATTGAAAGGGGGACCTCAGCAACTGTTGTTTACTTTCCTGATTAATTATGAATTGTAATGTTAAAAAAATATATTAGTAGTTGTTAGTAATTAGTTTTGAGCAGAAGCAGAATACTTCACAACTACTATGATTAAACAGTTGGCAAGCTGCAGTACTGGACTAGAGAAGTCAGCCTGTTATTAATGCTAATATATTCATTTTTTACTGACTTATACTGAATAGCATTCTTTTTTTAATTGTTGTCAATATAGAACACCTAATTAATGCATGATTATGACTTACTAAATGGATTAGTATTGAAACCTCCAAACCTAATGGCGTAATCCGCCTGTGCTTGGATTTGTTGTGAATGCGGCCGTATACAGTCATCTCCCCAGGTCTGACAGATGAAACATTAAAGACTTCCTCTATTTGAACACTTTATTACACAAGTCTGTGTTGAGAAAAATCTATGAATCATGACAACTTGTCCTTTTTGATCTGTCTAGACAGAAAGTGAAATGAAACTGGCATTGGAATTAAACAAATCTCTTTTCATATTAGAATTTTTTTGTTCTCGTGGTCAAGGACAATATTTTTCACCTCGGCAGAGATTGTTATGGAAAAGCTTAGAAAAGTCTGCCTCTTCATGGTGATGTGCGGTCAAAAGACTGAATCCTAATATTTACTTAAGGGGCTCTTTAAGTGCTAATATAATTCTGAAATTGTTTCTAATCGAGTAACAAGAGATCAAGAATAAAACCATTGTCTGTGGGTGATTTTCCCATCCTGGCAACACTTTATTTTAACCTCAATCATAGCATTCATGAGCTCTCTGTCTATCCATCTATTATTTCATACGTATAATAAATACGATATTCATTAAGTTGATTTTAAACAGTTGAGAATGATAGTCATATAGTGATATACTGCTATACCCTATGCCCAAACTCCTTAAAAGTCCTGAATCTTATTTTGAACATTATTAAACTCACGGAAGCACTATCATATTTTACCAAAATCTAACATCTAATAAAAATGCAGTCAATGCTGAGGCATTTCATTTTTTCAATGGTCTCTGTCTCCTTGAAACCCATATATTTCCACAACGTATTTAAATGTTTTATATGGAATATTACATCTCACCACATGGAACTTTGTCTTTCACATCTTTTTTTCCACTGAATTTTGACTCATATTTGATTTGTTTGCCAGGGCATTGAGAAATATTTCATATTAAAACCATGTCATTAATATCTTACTGACCTGAATCTAAAATGAAAGGTATGCACCTCACTGCATCTGAAAATGTAAGAGAATAAAAAAGAAAAAATAAATCATAATAATAACCGCAGGTTATGATAATGTCAGGTTAACTTATCTAATTAGCTCAATGGCTTCAAACATTATAGCTGTTTGAAACTGTAATAATTGTAGGGGAGAAGGGTATTTAAGCACATTGTATGATTGCACAGAATGTTACATCATTCTTCTCCCTCAAATGATTCTGTTAAAGTACAGAAAGTCCACTGTGTATCTCAGCTTCTACCAAATACCAACTAACCCTGTCTCACTTCATGTAGCTTAGTCTTTGCTATGATACACAGACCAAATATTAATGCCCAAATATTAAAGTCATTGCGATTACTGCCAATACACATTAATAACTAGCCCAAAATGTATTTTTATTCAGTTTTTTTTCCAGAGACTTTAATGGTCTTAAGAGCTTGCAGAAGACTGTTATTTTCATAAGATAAAATAGAATCAACTGGAAGAAAAGATCTTGAAGAATTTTCACTGCCATTAGAGTGGGGATGTAATCAGCTATAAGTAGCAAATAGGAAAAATACAAAAAATATAAAAAGTTTGGAAAACGAGGAAATATTATTTGATCCACAATTCAATTAGTTGAGGCCTTGATTCAGGCTGCAGAACTAGATGAATGCTACCATTTGCTAAACCATTCAAATCTATGGGATTTTATTTATGACTTTGTACATAATTAAATCTTTTTAAAAAGCAAGACCAAAATGATAAATAGCTTAATTCTCTCTCTCTCTCTCTCTCTCTCTCTCTCTCTCTGCTGTTTCCTTTAGTATGGTGTGTGTTTAGCAGCTTTGCTGTGTAGCAAATTAGCAAATGCTGAGTGTTTGACTAAAGCTACTTTATCCAACATCAGAAATGTCATTGTTGCTGTTATTGCATGGCTCCATTAACTGTCAGGATCATGCAGTTATAATCCAGAGTAAAGAGACAAGTTTACATGACAGTAATAGGAATATTTGCTCCTGAAGTGTGATATACTCATCACATTCTTGTTAAATATGCGTCTGCAGGTTTCTTGTTTTGTGAAATTCAGATATTGCTTCTTCTACAAGGAGAAGGCGGAGGAGTGATGCAGATCCCCTCACCTCTTAATACCCTCTGCTTGCTAGAGAGCCCATTCTGTTAATTAACAAACCACATGGGGCCAAACATAAGTCCAAATGTATTTAAGTTCACTGCAGTATGCTCTCCCCATGAATAAGAGCTAGAAGCAGAGCTGAACATAAAATAAAAGTGTGCCTATACATACAGTGATATGCTGTGAGGGGGGGCTGAGAACCAGAACTCCCATAGTGCAGAAAGAATAGATGTTTTGGTAAGTACAGTATGGCCTCAACTACACGTCTTCCTACTGTGTTCATTTCTTCACTGTCACTTTTTTTTTTTTTGCAAATTCTACTTCCTCCCTCTTTTTCTACTTAAGCTCTCCACCTGTCTCATCTATGATATTGTTTGGAAAAGACAAACGTGTGCACGAGCTCAAGAGATTGAATTGACAGCTGCTGGTGGAAACATTAGTGGATAAATTGTTGAGCCTTTGTAGCTGCCACTCAGGAAAAAGCACACACGTGCAACCTTCCACACACACGTGGAGCTAAATCATGACAGGAACGAGGGTGAGTTGTTCATGTGGCGCTGACAGCTTTATAAACACATCGCTTTTGAATCTCTTCAGATGCCGTTGTGACATTAGGCAATCAGTTGTCCATTAACATGTTCCGGTTGTTAGATTGTGTCAATCCTCAATTTTTTTTGTTTTTCTTAAACAATTTTTCTGATTGACATCTGTTTTTTTTAAATACAGATTTTTGATAATATCATTTACAAAATCAAGATATGTCTTGAAATATGTTGCCAAAAAATATGTACCAAAAAACTAAAATGTAATGTGTTTGGTTTGCTGTCAAGTTTATTGAGTTTAGCATCTTTCCTGTTTAAGACAAACTGTAATGAGGGATACTGAGGAATGTAGATGGAGGATGATTTTGAGATCTAAATTTTGCATTGTTTGCAAATCATTAGTGTTTACGGTTATTGACTGTCTGCCATTTTAAGATACACTTTGCTTTCTGTGATTAAATGCCAGCACCGTGTCAATTAGAAACCATCAATAGTTCAACTAGTCTGCTGCATATCAACATATTTTCATAGAATCACAAGTAACTGGGGAAACTAATTTCCGTAGTGGTGAAAAGTATTTGCAAATCATGTTTGCATCCATGCATCAGTTTGTTCCATATACTGCCGACTCTTTTTCTGAGGGCTGAACAGTTCAAGAATCATGAAGTTTCCTTTGCACATCACTGCTCATTCTGTCCCCTCGGTTGATCCATCTGTAACTGCTCCTGCTCCACAAGTGGATGTGCTACAAATCTGAATGCAACGTGTTCTTTAAATCTGTCTGCCCAAGAGGAGAAAATAAAACATACGGAAGGTAAAGGATGTTTCCCTCTACAGTAGCTGGCATTTCCCAGACTCTATCCTTATTGTTGTGACATTTAAAGAGCAAATCCACACCAAATCACATGGTGGAAAACTGACGCTGTACTGGCCACACCTCCTGATGTCACAGTGGGTGTTTCCCATCAGCTTTAAAAAAAAATTCAATGAGCAATAAGACTAGTCTATACTAATACAGGTATAGAATATTAGCACATGTAAGTAAAATATATTATCACATATGTGAAGTACAAAGCAACAGTGCTAAATCTCAGTTGATCTTATTTGTGAACATTGCAGTTTACAGTCAGTACACAGAGCCATGATAGTCCAGAAAAGAACATGATCAAATGTAAATGGAAAGTCTAAAACAACTGGATAAAAGTAATGCTACTATCTGTAAGAACAATGAAACCATCAGTTAAAAAGTACCCAGCATGTGAAGTAGGCCTATGTGAATTAGAAACTGCAAAAAGCAAAGCTTAATTGTTCACATGGGTCCCATTTACTCCAAAGCACACACCTTGTGATTAAGACCTGCAAAAAAAAACACTGAATAAAACAGTTTGCTATTAAAAATCAGTGTTTCGTTAATGCTGTTTGGGGAGCGGCTCTTGTCACAAATGTTTGTTCGGTTTGTTTCTCTGACGGCTTAAAATCCAGACACCCAAAGACTAAATTCCTTTTTTCCTTTATCCAGGGTAAATATATTGTTTAAAATAGCTGACATCTAAAAAATAAACCATGAAAAATGTGGCTTGAAGCTGGATAAAATCTTAAATTATAGGAGTGTAATCTGGCGGGTGTTATACCTGTGTGACACAGCTGCATGGCAACATGTTTTTGAGTAGTACAGGTGAGTAGCTTTAAGTCTGAGAAAATAAAGTGGTTTGGAGACATACCAGCATAATAATACAAAAGGAGAGACAAAAAACAGGATATAAACAGGAATATTCAGTTGTAGAGGTATTTTATAAATTTAAGGGATTTAAACAGAGTTCAGTCCTAGAAGAAAAGGGGACAATCTTGGGTTTCAATTTAGACACAAATGTGTTTTGGGAGCAAAAAAAAAAAACTTGTGTATAGAATAACAAATTGAATCCTGAACACCACGTGTTTCCCATCAAGGTAACACCTGCAGTCACAACACTGGGTTGTGATTTCAGCAGGTTCTTATTTTTTTTATCCACTCTCATTCAGGGTGAGTTCAATATTCAAAGAGTACACTGACAACCTCGGCTGCCATATTTTTAAAAATTGTTTTCCTTTTCCTTATTTTTTTTCCTTCTGCGTTACATGTGCTATGTGTGTGTGAGTCTGTCTGTGGTATGCGTGTCTGTGTTTGTATATTCTCTCCATATGAAAGTGTGTGTGTGTGTATGTGTGTGTCAGGGAGGGGGACAGAAGGTGCTCCAGGTGTGGTATGTGATAAGAGAATAGATGTAAATATATACAGAACACATTCACATGCTGTGCCGCAATAGCAAACACAACATGAGTTTAGAATTATAACATTCTGTCTGCCTTCAGACCATTCAAGCATGCTGGGCTTCAAAGTTTTCAGCATCATTTGACATAAATGAATGTGGAACCCAAACAAAAAAACAAAACTTTTTTTTTTCTTTTGTTTGAGAAAGACTTGCTTTCTTAATTGATGCCTGTTGAAACCTGATGAGGTTTTCATGTAGAACTTAAAATAACACATGGCTGGGATATTCAGGCCACTGGCTTCAGACAATGCCCTGGCCAGGTATAGTGTGCAGACTAGTTTGGGGAATTTGGGAGAGTTTGAGGGCATTCACTGCCTTTTCTTCAGATGCACTGATTTCCCTTTGCCCTGTCTACGTTTTTCCACTCTCTCATTTTCAAATATGGCCACCAGGAACTTATAAGTAGGAATCAAACAGACCAGCGACTAACGAAAAACATCAATGAAGCAGCGTATCAACCCCCACACTGTCATCCCTGAAACAGACATCGCCACTGTCTCTGCCGTTTAGTTTTAAGAAACACTTCCCTTTACGTTGACAAAATAATTTGTCAACGTAAAGGGAAACTGTCAAGATTGGTTAATACGGCCAGTAAAAAAAAATCATAAGGAAAACACAGATGCAACAAAGTGACAGGCATGTACTGTGCACCAAGAAGAAAGCTCTTGACATAAGCGATCCATCCCCTCCATTGTACACACAATTTGAATAGCTTCCCTCAGGAAAGTGTAGACAGGAAATCATTTGTCCCAAGTGCAGTTAAATTTTTAATAGTCAATCGAACAGGGCCGCTCCCTCATCTCACCCCTTGCTGAATTTGTACATTTGTTTTTGTGCCTACAGTATTTGGCACGCTGTACTTTTTGCACCTAATAGGCCTATTGAACTGCTTTTAAAGTGCCTATGATGAACTCCAAATTCTTCTATTTGACTTTTTTTATGTTGTCATATATTTTGTGTTTACATATGTTTGTTGTCAATTGTCTTGTTTGTAATTCATGATAATCCTAATGAAACAAAAGGCAATTTTTCACATTATGGACAAAATATTTTCAAACCTAACCAAAATGCATCATTTTTACTGAACGCATTATTAGAATACCATGTGCCTGATAAAGGTTATCTGACTGAGACAGTAATAAGTTGATCAAACATGTAGTCAGTGTACATGGTATTATCTTGAAGCACAGTCTTAACTTCCTATTTTGATTTGTGTTTCTTAAAATAAAGCTGAGAAAACATTTGAATTTGAAAAGTTCACAATGACATAAAACCCTTATTTTATATCGGGCTTTAAAAGAAATGCCAAATGTAATGATTTGAATCAAACGGTCGGTCGTCGTTTCCAATTCCCTCATTAGTCTTCGTGATTTCCTCTTTCAGTGGCATTCCTATAAATGGCAGCTTGTGTTCTCATCTTTCTACCTGAGCCGAGCCACCTGCGATAGTATTGTGAACTTTCCGTTCGAAAGAGGAGCCTCTTTGGTGAATGAACTGAACTGAATCGCTCGCTGAAACGATCCTTTTCATTTGTCGGTTCAGCTGATTCAGTTGCAAGTGAGGCAAGTGAACACGCAGGGGGCCGCCATGAGCGGATGTGATTTGTTCCATGCGAACGAAGCGCTTCAGTTGCAGTCTGCAATATGACTCGTTTCACTGTCGGCATTTAATCCAAAGTCTAGAAGAGCCACGCGATTTAATTATTTTAACCCCGTTCAAGTGAGTGGAGGGCTAAACAGGAAGAAGCTGGTAGAGGTCTCTGGTGTCCATGTTTCACAGACCACTCGCTGAGTAATTCTGTGAGAAATTCTTCTGAACAAATCTTGTTAATGAACTGATTCTAGCCATTTGGGACAATCAAAAGAACCGCCATGCCCACAGCCGACCTGTGAACACACTTAAATGTTATCAGCATGGCTGCTGAGTAGTATAGTGTGGCGGCGGCGCGTGGGCGGGAGCTCTAATATGATTGGCTCAGGGACACTGTAAGCCTGAGTGGCAGCCCTTAATGGGAGCCCTGGAGAGGTAACCCGACAGCTGTGTGTTTGCAGCTAATGAGAGATGGGGGAGGAGTAAGGGATCACAGACTGGAAACACTGATAAACTCTTGCTTCGGAATGGTGAGGGAAGATAGGGGAAAAAAAAACAGTTTTCTCCTGAGGACACGGCTCAAGGCTTTCCTTTGTGACAAAACCCACGTTTGACTCATTGCTCCGGGTCCGTTGCATATGCATAAGTAATTATGATCACTGGCGTAAGTGTTTTGAAAGAAAGGAAGAGATGTAACTGGTGTGGGATGGATTTCACTCCCTGCTGAGCCCTGCTGATTTATAGCCCTGAGCAAAGGCATTGTTTTTGTAATTACACTGCTGCAGTTTTAACAGATGATGTCAGGCATAACTAGTTTATTCCAATGGACACCAACGGCGTACCCTTTGTTTTTTTTCTTTTTTCCCCCTCCTCCTGTGCAATTGATAGGCTTTTTTTCTCCACCAGCAAGAACATTATAATGTGCATTGCTCCAACATCAAGCAATGTTAACATTCAATTTCCCCTAATTTCCTCATCTGATGTGCTATTACATCCCTTACTTCTTATAATATCCGCCTGAGGGTGGCGCCAAATGAATAAACAGTGACCAACCAGCTTCTATTGTTCAGGCCACTCGTTTTGCTACATGGGATGCATATCAACAAGTAGGATCAGCCTACCTGTTAGATCAAATTAAGAAAAAAAAACAAGAACAGGGAAAAAAAACCCTGTGCAATCAGTGCATTTTAATGATTTTAATGTCAAAAGAAGCGCGTGTGTGTTTTTTTTTTGCAGCAGGAACAGTGCAGGACCTGCTCAGCGCGCGAGATGCTGATTTAATAAGGTGCAGGTGACCCAGTTTGATGAGATCTTCTTAAACTGTAGGAATCACACAATTTCCTGGTAGACAGCCCAGGCATAATGTGATGTTGAGTGTGAAGTTGCTGTGTGCTGCGGTGGATGGGAGCCCCACCTCCTCCCACGCTCTGATGAGAAGAGAGAGAGAGAAAGAGAGAGAGAGAGAGGAGGAGAGAGAGAGAGAGAGAACTACCCTACCCACAGTATCTCACCACTTGCTCTCTGGAAATGCTTCAGATGGGCTTCTTGTTTAGGATCGCTTATCTAATCCGTCCTAACGGTGCAAAAATGTCATTCACGTTGCTATCGTTTAGACGTCCAGTGCGTCCTTAAGAGTGCGCGTTTTTTTTTCCTTCTTCTTTTTTTTCCCTCCATCTACTTCTGTCTTGGGGGGGAAGCGTTGGAGAAACTTGGACCAAAGGGATGCGCCAATCCTGGCAGGGATCAGTTATTGAGGATTGAAAAAGAAATGGCACACTGTACGCTTTCCCTATGGAATGAGCGTCCTCGCATTTCATCATTAAAAGAATTCTAATAATAATAATCTGAGATAACCCGCTCAGAACTTCAAATACAGGCTGTATATCCACGGACTGAATTCTCTATTTTTTTTTTTTTTGCTCTGCAAGACTGTGACGGCGGTGGACGGGGTATCTTGAATTTAGATGCGGGAAGTTGTAAACGCTGTGAAGGGATTTTGTGGCTGCTGAAGTTATTATTATTATTTCTTTTTTCAATCTCTCTCTATATATATGTCAGCACTGTGACGGAGGTTTGAGGGTTGGACACCTGCCTCCGGGGAGCACCGGTGGACGTTATCAGCTGCGGACGAATTCGGTTACGAGCGCTCAACAAGAGAAGTCTCTGGCTCAGGTAAGGCTGCTCACAATACTGCGAAACGAACGCGAGAAAGTTGCTTTGGTCTGATTATTGGAGATGTGCGCGCGTGCGCGCGTTTGTGCGCGTGTTGGCGAAGTTCATCTATATGTCCGACTTCATACAACAAGTTGTACTCGGTGCCTCGAGCCTATAGAGCAGCTCGGCGACCGCCTACAGGTTGACGGGGCTACGGTGAGAGAAAAGCGGCGGTCCGGATCTGTCACTTAACGATAACGCCGCGCCGCGTGATTGATAAGACGACGCTGTGCGAGGGGAACGCGCATCCGCGTAGACCTGAGGTGTAGCCTCCGTGAGTAATGGCATTAAGTCATTAACTCTGCATATTTGCACTTCAGCTGCGATAGTGTTTGCGCTTCAGCGTGATTTGTACACGGTGATCGGCTAATTGCATTTTATTATACCCTACCATTATGATTATGCGAAGCAGAAAATATGATCCATTTGTGTGATCGCTCCCTCTCCCTGTCTCTCCCTCCTCGCCATCTCCTTATACTAACTGCAAACATCCCTGCTAATTGCCTTTATTAGTGCTCTTTATTTGGAGATGCACGATTAACGATTTCTTGCGCAAATAATTCTGACGTATAGTCTGCCGTGTAACTAATGAGCAGTTTTCATTTCGGGAGATTCGTGCATTCGTTTGGATGGAGAAAGAGAGAGAGAGAGGAGAAAAAGAGAGAGGGGGGAAGCGAGAGAGAGAGAGATCTTTGATCGTCGCATCCACACTGGTAATCTCCCCCCGCTCTTCAGTGAGAGTCGTGGGTGTTGTTTCTCGCCACTCCACCGACCACCAGGCACATTTTAATAGTCTGCTCTACACCGTCAAGTCTAAGTTCCCACTCACACTGTGGGCTTACACAGGGCCATCAAAACAAACCACATCAAAACAGGCCTGTAAAGTTTAACCCCCATAGCTGACAAAGTGCCTATAAAAACATAAACCTGATGAATGTGATGATCGAACTCAGCCGAGTATGAAGCAGTTGTGCATGGAGGTTTGGACAAAGGCCGACTCTTGCCAGTAATTCTTGGTTTAGGGACATGTTGAAGTGTCTGCCCGTGTCTGTCTTAAAGGCGCAAATGGCAAATAAGCAGCGTCTGAACAGGCATCCACTTCATTACACTTCAAATCAGGTGCTATATTTTAACAGTTGTACTCTGAATGCTCATGGGCTATAATTGCACAATACAATGAAGGGGTGTTTGCCAGTTGGTCTAAACGGATGAAATCATAGAAAGGGTGCAGAGGGGTTTTTTCTAACACAACTATAAAACACTGCTATATAAAACAGTGAAATACCCCTTCGAAGAAATCTATTGCTAAACTCCAGTATTTTTAACATACACCGAGCAAACAAGCAATATGTGAGCTGTCAGTACGTCGATATCCCCTCTAACTTTCTGGCAATGTCTGACTGCAGTCACGTTGATCTTGGTGCATTTAATGGGATTTATTTCAGTGCTAGGTGTGACCCTCCATCAGTATTTTTTTCATGTTGAGTAGCCCACATGAATAGCTGATTTTAATGCCTTAGCGAGTGTTTCAAAAGCAATGGAAACTGCTTTCTGACAACCGATGGCCAGCACAGACAGTAGAAGTGTGTAGAGTTACGTGTTGCAGTAAATTCTATTGGTGGATCAGCTGTGAGGAGACCCATGGCTGTGATACTACCTATCATAAATCATGCTGGTGGGAGGGTAATGGATTTTACCTGTTATACTAGCTAAAGGCGCAGAGTCAGCCGATATATCAAATCACATCAGTTGAGAAAATCATTAAATCACCCTTTATCTTTCCACACTCCGGCAACGCAGGGAGGAGCAGATCCTACAGTAGAAATTCCCGAGTCTCATTTGTACAAAGTAACAGGTGAAACAGCAGGCTCTGGCTGTGCTGCTGGATACTAATCTCTCCTGCGGTTACTTCAAAAGCAAGCAATTACTGCAAAATGACCATTTCTGTTCATTTACTTTAATGACATTTTCCCCAACACAACACTAACCCTTTGACATACTAGTCATTTACAATCATGCCTCGGTTGTTTTTTTACGCTTGAGTCAATTCTGCTAGACCTGTGGAACAGCCGACTTAAAGAGCAAATGTCACCCAGTCAGTCGGCAGATAGTCTGTCTCTATGGTAACCAGGACAGGTGCACATGCGCCGCAACTTGTTCATCTCACAGCATGTAGTTTAAAATGCACCAGTTAACCTTGTTTTTTTTTGTTTTTTTTTTCCTGCTTTCTGCCTACCTATATTATCTCATACCTGAAGACAGTTTGACAACTGCCTGTGGTGCAAAAGGTCTTTGGCACTCAGAAAACAATCATTCTATCTATATGTGCCAAGGTGATATATATATTTAATTTTTATCAATATGCTTGCAAATGCATTTTTGAAAGCTTGGTTGGTACTGGTCATGAAGTCTTTGTTATAACTGAGGTCAGCACCTCTGGCCTCATTAAGGCAGGGAACTCTGTCCCCTATGGGAACAGGACTAACTGTGCACAATTTGACACAGGTATGGACGTTAATAATAATGGACATGAAGAAGTTGAAACGGGCTCCTGGACAGTTGGGGTCAGTTAGGTGGCGCACTGTGTAAGGGCTCCAAGTGAGACTCAATCAGACCTTTCAGTTTGACTGATGTTTAGCTGTCAGTGAAATCTCTCACCTTCTCCTCGGCGAGCAGCAGAGCTGCAGCGGCACCTTCGCCAGGCTCTGAACCTTCAGGGAGAGGTGCAGGGATAGAGGATTGTAGCCCAGTTGCTAGGAGGAATTTGGGGAGTTCACTGTCATTCAAAATGACATTAGCGGAAGTGGGTAGAAACGCAAGGTAACTGAGAGATCGGAATGAAGGGAAGAGAGCCACAGCTAAATGTGAGGAGACATCCGCCTCTGCCTGCTTCCATTATTGAAATTCTAGGCTTGCCATTTTTTCTTATGGAAATTGTTGAAACTATTCCGATATTCTGATTGTAAATACAATTTCTTTGTATTATCCTCCTTTGCATGCATTGCGTTTTCCAACAAACAAAAAGTCTTTTTTGTAATTTAAACTCTAAAGAAATTTGGGGGAACAGTCACACTATATATTCACAATATATGTATATAGGTATATGTATGTAAGTGTTTGTATGGTTCCCTTTTTTGTCTTGAACAGAAAAAAAACAAAAAAAAACTGTCACTCTTCTATTTCTGTGAAACCCCAACATACGTGACAACAGAATCTGAGGTGATTCACCGTGGGTGGGAGTGAGAACCGCTTTCCTTGCTCTTAGAGACATTATTATAGAGGTCATTGGCAGGTGAAGGGGTATGCTTGGGCGAGCTTCTCCTGCAGCTTGTGGGTCTGTGGAGTGATGGCCATGCTGGGCATGAGTCATGAAGCACAGACTCTCTAGTCTGGTCTTGTACTTAGACTTGGCACCCCCGATGGTCTTAATAAGCTGGGTTTTGGCCAGACAAATATTATTTTTGTGGGGCAAGCCTACTCCACGATGTTCCTCAGGGTCCTAAACTCCCTCGCTGAGCAGTTTTGCTTTGACTGCATTCTTTTTTGCAAAGTCGAACATTTTATTTTTTTTTTTTGCAAGAGATAGCCTATAGCAAATAGCCGACCAATCACAACAGTTATAGACCATCTTTGAAGGTCCACCTCCATACTGTGGTACAGCCTGCTTACAGTTTTTCCTCTATGCTGGAACCATCTGGACCATTGCATGATCACAGCATGAGCTTATACGCGGAATGCTGCTTCTGCTGGATGAGGTAAAGTTTTTTTTTTTTTTTTTTCATTAAAACAGTGGATGCCTTCACTCTATCTGCAAAGATATTTTTTTAATATGTGTGGCTTTGTGTAACTCCTCCTTAAGTATCTGGCTCAGTGTGTTTGTTGGATTGTCTGTTTGCACTGGATGCTTTTCTGCAGCATATAGTGCTTAAGGGAATTACTTTATGATCGCTTTAGGCTGCACAGAGCCATAACAGCAATTTTAAAGGAGGTAGTGTGTACTGCACTCACAAGTTGTAGCACAGTAGGGGTCACCCAAGTATCAGGCAGGTCTATATTGTCCTGTGTTGTAGCTACCACTAAGTATACACAAATGAAAAAGTTCCCCTAGTGGTCCTCTTGGTTAAACATCACTGCTCCCACAGCATTTTGATGTTGACAGGTTGAACATATTTTGGACCATCTCCAGTTATGCAAATATCTTCCCCACTTCTTTGCATTGTTATTCGTAGAATTCAGACCATACAGAGGCAATGAGCTTAAGCATGAAAATGACAGAAACAATTTGATTTTCGACTGGTTGGCCAGGACTGCAAAAAAAAAAGGTGCATTTGAACAGAGTGGGGGAAAAAAAAACTCACCTCTCTTTCCTCCATTTGATTTTATGCTGAGTTATGTATGTCGCGATCCGCCTGAATCAGCTCGTAGTCTTGTGGGTCTCCTACACCATCTGGGATGGCAGATGATAACCAAGTTTTTCAGAGGAAAAGTGCTGACATGCGGGAAATGTCACTCCTAGTTGTGTTCAGCAATTCTAATTTATCCATTTCACTATTCAGGTAGTGAACTTTAGTCAGACCCCCAGTTATCCAAGAAGTCTCACATTCATTAGCAAAGGTTGGGAAACAATTGATGCAGTTTTGATAAAATGTTTGTCAGATAGCTGTAAGAACGATAGATGAAAAGCCAAAGGCACAGTGTCAATATTCATCTGAAAAGAGATTTTCACTGACTGATGGCTAAAAGCATAGATATTTCAGGAACAACATGGATTTGAATGTAAACCTAAACAAGGGGGGGGGGGGGGACGATTCGTTGTGGCTGCCAGGCACAGTGCCATCTGGAAGACAGGCATGAAGCCAACTGGAAGACATTAAGTCATGAGTGTCATCAACCATAACAATCATGTCACTATCAAAGCCAGCCTATTCATTCTAGAAGTGACTGCGACAGGAGGGGGACGGTCATAGCTAAACAAAGCATTGTGAAATTAATTATGGTTTCCAGTTTAAATGGCTATTTGTATAAATGTATTTTGCTAACTTTAAACTCAACAGTAAATATTGAAAGAAACTAAATTGGCTAGATACATATGACTCGTCGTCGCGTTGTCAACCTGCGTATCATCCTTGTCACCTCTCTTGTATATAAGAAATAATTTCCTAAGAGGAGTATGGTCAGATTCTTCAAAAGGCAATATAATTGGTTGCTTTAATCTATTTGAGGATTACATTTCTTTAAAAAAACAAAACACAGTAGACAAAGCACTCACACCTGATGAGTAGTGAACTGCAAGAAGGAGTTGCACACATCAAAAGGCAGCTTTTTCAATAGAAACAGTTACAAAAAAAAGCTTTTATTGCTTGACTAGTCATTACAAGAACATTATTCTCAAAGATGCAATAGAACATATTCCAGCCAAAACTGGCCTTCACCAGGGCAAATAGATCATTACATTAATATAACATTGTTCCATTCAGTAAAAAACTTGAACCTCATGGGTTTAGTTTAAGCAGTGACTGCAACATAAGACATTTAGAATTTGTATAAATATTAACTATTAAGAAGTCTGCTCTTCCCTGCTGAAGCTGCTGGCCCTGCGACCCAAACATGGATGAAGCGGGAAAAGACGCCGACCAATTTGTATATTAAAATTGTGTCACAACTGATAAAGTTTGAATGGTAAATGTCAGTTCTAAACACATGAAATATTTCCTCTGATGTGTATTTTTACCTCCTGCTTTCCTTTTTCTTTCTTTGTACACATGAATACACCGAGAGCAAACACTCACCATTCACGCTATATTGACTAGAGGCTGCCCCTGCAAATGTAAAAAAAAGGACACATCGATAACAGCAATTAGTGCGTCAATAACCTGCACTTTGAATTTTAATGTATTCAAATGGAATTGGATTACATTTCACTATGATTGTATCATATATGATTACATGTGACAAATGAACTTGATTAACTGATTGATTGATTTCTTATTGGATTATGTGTTTCGCTGTCTAGTTTAATGCAGATTTGCTTTGCTGCTTCCTGGAACATTGTGTCATGTCATGAGATGCAGAGTTTACTGATTTTGGCTCAGAATATCAGCCCATATTCATATGTATTTTAATCAACCGTGTATCTCCCTCTATCTTGCTCACATCCACACAAACTATAGATGTGCTGATCCCACTTGTTCTTTTCTTAATTCCAGCTATATATCACCTTTTTAACTAAAAATAGGGATGTAACCACACTAACATACTTAATAAGTTTGCAAAAAATGTAGTTATACAATTCAAGAACTTTTAAAACATTGCAGTGTTGCAGAATTTTGTTAAAATACTGAGAAACAGTGTTTAGGTCTAGTCTGGCTATCCGGTTAATTTATTAATACAGATTGGTGCATCACTGACACCTCTAATAGATTCTGTACACAACAGGCAGCACTGAAAGCACGCATTGAAATTAACACTGCAGTACTGAGTTGACACTCCCAATGCACCTCACATACAAAACTGGTAAAATGTTACCACCACTAAGTTTAAGAGCACTGGACCTTGATACTTAACCTCAATGTCTGCTCACATTTCAATTACCAATAGAATTCTGCACACACACACAGGCAACAATTATAGTTTAAAATCACTGCAGCATGAAAAAAATACAGAATTCTTTAGCTTGAGGGAATACAGATCAAAGGAGATGCTAAAGTAATGGGTTGTAATTGCAGAGGTGAAAGGTTAAAAATCTTAACTTATCCATTGCGGTATTTGAGCTAGTTTGTAGCAATAGCTCATGGATGGAACTTTCTGAATTGTGCATTGTAAGCTGCATGAGATGATGAACGGCCAAGTTGCGATATCTGCATGGGAAGCAAATGCCTCACTGCCTCTAGGACCTTTATGTACAGTATGCAAGCTTTTAATAATATTGTCCCCTCTGGGAATAAAAGTGATCTAACAGTTCAGATCGGTCAATAGACAATATCTCAGTAGGTTTGTGAGGATTTATTTTTGAGAGGATATGTTATTGTTTTATGGAAGGGTATTTTTCAGCTATGTTGCTTAACCACTCAATGTCTAGTGGTGTAATACTGAAATAATGAGTCTCTTTGGCTGTGTGGAATCTATTTTCTATTACATTTTTATTTGATTTCATACCTGAAACAATTCACATTGGCCCCAATTTTTTGTGCATACGCTCACATGATATACATTCTTATCGCTACATCCTACACATTACGCGCGGAATTTGGGTGAGATATATTGAAGCTATTAAAGCTCTGCCGCTAAAACCTTGCTGGAATATAGTTGTGATTGCATTATTAAAAAATGCCTCTTTTCTGTTTGTAGTTGTTGTCTAATTATTATGTTGCGCTGCAGGCCTTTTGTAGATTTTGGTAGAACCTATTGACAAAAATAATTAATTTCACAGCCTTACAGTTATAATAGAACAATACTTTGAAGATATTGTTTTGTTATTTTTTTCCTGCTGACTTCATATATCACCATGGTCTTAATGAGTTCTGTGATTTTCTTTTTCAGTACAAGTGAAGTAATTGCCTACGGAGCTTGGTACAGATACTAAGCATGTTACAGCTAAATGTTCAAACATGATTTTGTGTATGGAAAAACATTGTGACACTCATTCGTTTCATTTTACAGGCAGATCTTCTGATGACCTGATGGAACTGACTTTACAAGTAGTGCTGTTTTGGCTCCTGGTGCTGCACTGTGGCTCCGCTGGAGGCAGTATCCTGTACCGGGTCCAAGAGGAGCAGCCTCCCAACACTCTTATTGGTAGCCTGGCAGCGGACCAGGGACTGCCAGACTCGGGTCATCTCTACAAGTTGGAGGTGGGTGTCCCTTATCTCCGTGTCGATGGAAAGACGGGAGATATTTTCACCACAGAGATTCCAATTGACAGAGAGACCCTGAGGGACTGTCGCTCCCTTGCTAAGGGTAAGCCGTGCTACCTGGAATTTGAAGTATCAGTGACAGATCTGATACAAAACCAGAGCCCACGTCTCATTGAAGGACGTATTGAGGTGCAGGACATCAATGACAACACCCCCCAGTTCCCTTCTTCTGTGCTCACCATCTCTGTCCCCGAGAACACCATCATGGGGGCCCTATTCTCAATACCTCTCGCTACAGACAGGGACTCAGACAGGAATGGGGTGAGCGATTATGCCTTGACTGCAGGGCCAGATGCAGCCACCCTGTTTGGTTTACAAGTGGCTGACGACAGGGGTGGGAAGCTCCCGCAACTCATTGTCCTGGGCAACTTAGATCGCGAATTAAAGGATTCCTATGACCTCACCATCAAGGCAGTGGATGGAGGAAACCCACAGCGCTATAGCAGTGCTTTGCTGAGAGTGGTAGTTACCGACGCCAATGATAACTCGCCCAAGTTTGAAAAGTCCACGTATGAGGCGGAAGTGTCTGAAAATAGTCCAGTGGGCCACTCTGTGTTACAGGTAAGATTCTATTGCAAATACTGCATTAAATGTAATTCTTTTTGCTTTAAGTCTGATTGCAGTCTGGACTGTAACGTTAAATTGCAACCAACATTGTTTCTACAGCTTGATGTACTGTTTTCAATTGTATATTCAGCAGCAGTGCTCAGCTAATTCATCAAGATGTTTTTGAAAAATTAGGCTGCATCATGTTTGTGCAGTGGTTATTCCTCAGATACGGTAGTTTTTTTTTTTTATAAATTAAAATCAAAGACGGATACTTTTTTTTAAATTCTGGTATAGAACTTTAATATGTCTAAAAATAGAATTTCATACTAATGAAGAACTCTTGGGGAACCAAGGCCGCTCACATATCTTCATTCTTCAAATGTGCATGTTAAGTACTAGACAAGAGTAATAGCATATTATGCTTATACGGGTAATTAAGCTGCTTATTGCTGTTGTTGTGCTGTTATACTTGCAGAAATAAAGAGATACACTTTCAGTGTAGGCTCTGTGTAGGATTTTCTTTGCATTCTACTGTGAAATTGCACTGACTGCCATGAAAGAACTAGCAGCCCGTATATTTTGCCATATACTTCATGTGAATCTTTTCAAGAATAAAAAAAGGTGAAAAAAATGCATCAAATATCAATGACAGTTGGTTGGTCCTTAACCAATATTAAGGTGATTAAGTTACTATCAGAACTAAATTGCTATAAAAAATCTCTATAATCTGTGACCTTACACAGAAAACCCTCTTAGTCAGCAAGAGTAATTCATTTTAAATCATTAGTTACAAACTAGTGTGTGGCCTCTTTTCAGACCTGCATTTCTGTTCTCCATATGCCCTCTCAGTACTGACCAAAACTATGTTCTCTGTAGAAGTGTACATGTAGTTAACATCATGGATCTTGCCTTCATAAGCACAGGGGAAGGGCAATAATGAAGCTATTCATATGCTGTGCTTTGAAGTGATCAGATATCCATTGATCCATTTTTTTTAAATTAATTAACCAATGAGTAGTAGAGTAGAGAAAATCCTACACTGGCTTCCTGTAAATGTAACCCTCTGTTGTTGCACATTATTCCTGCCTTTAACCATACAATTCCTTTTGATTGTAGGTCAAAGCAAACGACTCTGACATGGGTCCTAATGGAGAAATTGAGTACACCCTTCACCAAGCAGTAGACCCAGTGCCGAAACTCTTACGAATTGATCGTTCCACTGGCATTATCTATGTCAAAGGACCACTGGACAGAGAGGAAATCAGCAGCTTGTCCTTTTATGTAGTGGCGAGGGATAAGGGTCCTCAACCCAAAAGCTCTAATACATTTGTAACGATTGTGGTGACTGACCAAAATGACAATGCTCCAGCGGTGGAGATTCGTGGGATTGGTCTTTTAACTCACAGTGAAGGAGTGGCTAACATCTCAGAGGACATGCCAGTGGGAACAGCTGTTGCTTTGGTGCAAGTGTCAGACAAGGATGAAGGGGAAAATGCTGTGGTCACTTGTGTGGTAGCAGGAGATGTACCCTTCCAGCTTCGCCCTGCTAGCGATTCATCCAGTGACAACAAGAGGAAATATTTCCTACAGACCACCACTCCGCTCGACTTTGAAATGGTTAGGGATTACCGAGTAGAGATTGTGGCTGTGGATTCTGGAAATCCAGCACTCTCGAGTACAAACTCGTTAAAGGTGCAGGTGACTGACGTGAACGACAACTCGCCAATATTCTCCCCTACCTTGTTTGAGGTCGATTTTGCCGAAGAAAACCAACCAGGCGAGAAGGTTTTGGATGTTAAGGCTTCGGATGCTGACAGTGGCACCAACGCAGAACTTCTCTATAATATTGTGGCAGATTCATCCATCAAAGGTCTGTTTGAGATTGACCCAAATACAGGAGAAGTCAGAGCCCGAAGCCCACTTGATCGTGAGCATAAGGAACGCTATGAGTTCCGTGTGACAGCAGCAGATAAAGGGTCACCTGTTCATAAAGGAACTGCAACTGTTGTAATAAAAGTCCTCGACCGCAATGACAATGACCCCAAGTTCATGCTAAGTGGCTACAGTTTTTCAGTTTTGGAAAACATGCCTCCCCTCAGTCCAGTTGGCATGGTGACAGTCCTAGATGTGGACAAAGGTGAGAACGCCCATGTTCACCTGTCTGTAGAGCCTGACGGAGGGAAGTTTGTTGTTCAAAATGGAACAGGCACCATTCTCTCAAGCATTTCATTTGACAGAGAGAAAGAAAGCAGCTATACTTTCCGACTTAAAGCAGTGGATAGAGGAGAGCCTCCCAGGTCTTCATATGTGGGTGTTACCATCAATGTACTGGATGAAAATGACAATGATCCTGTGGTCACCAAGCCATCCAATTCCTCCTTCAGGCGTTTGTCACCTCTAGCTTCTCCAGACAGCCACGTGGAAGTAGTCGAAGCTGAAGATCTAGACAGTGGGCCTAATGCTGAGCTGGTCTTCAGTATTGCTGGTGGAAATCCTTACCAGTTATTCCGCATCTCTCCCTCCAGTGGAGAGATCACTCTAGCAAAGGAAATGACCCGAAAACATGGCGGACTGCATCGTCTAGTGGTACGAGTGAGTGACAGGGGGAAACCTGCACGTCATGCCACAGCCCTGGTCCACATCTATGTCAATGAAACCATTTCAAATGTCAGCTTAGTGGAAGCCCTAGTTGGACACAGTCTTTACACTCCTCTGGACAGGGATATTGCCGGTGATCCTGACAATGGCTTTGCTGCACAGCGCAGTAACATTCTGTTTGGAAGCCTTGCTGGTGTGGCAGGTGTTGTCATGCTGATCTTGGTGGTGGTATTTATTCGACACCGCATCCAGAGAGAAACTAAAAGTGGTTATCAGGCTGGCAAGAAGGAAACAAAGGACTTATATGCACCCAAACAGGCACCAAAGAATGCCAAAGGCAAACGAGGAAGGAAAGGAAAACCTCATAAGTCCCCAAAACCACTTGGGGAAGAGGAAGAGGTTAGCCTTCAAAAAAGTCTGAAGTTCAACCTTGATGGAGTCAATGATAGCCCCCGGATACATCTGCCCTTAACCTATTCACCAGGAAGCCCTGATATAGGCAGACACTACCGCTCCAACTCCCCCTTACCCTCCATACAACTGCAGGCCCAATCCCCATCAGCCTCACAGAAGCACCAGGCCGTCCAGGACCTTCCCGCCACCAACACCTTTGTAGGAACGGGAGGAGATGACAACTCTACCGGCTCAGACCAATACTCAGATTACAGCTACAAGACCAGCCAGCCGAAGTACAACAAACAGGTAATTTTGCAAAATATAACTACTGTGTAAATGGTCTGTCACAGAAGTGGATTGAAAAATATATTTGTTTGAGGGTATTACAGACCTCAGTTTAAGATCTCAATTCAGTCCCGATCTCTTAATCTTAAATAGTGCTCATATATTATTTATATTGATCACAACAGTTGACACATTTCTCATATAGGACTATAATTTAGAATGCTCACATCTCTGTTGTCAGCTATAGAAATATACTGTTATCTACCCAAATGTGATATCAAATTTGGACGATTTAATTAATTACATTTTTACATTTACTTTACCACAGATTTGTTATTGCCACATCAAGGAAGTAATTACTAGAGATTCTTGATATCTGTGAAATGACAGACAAAATATCTACTTCAATTTGAAAGAATATTACTTGCTTATATAAAATATACTGTCAATTCCCTGAATTGCAGTTGGCACTCAATTCAGGGAATTGACGGTATATTATGCACATGCATAACATAAATATATTCTGACAATAATTAAATAAGGATATTTATAGCTTTTCAGACTAGTTATCAACAGAATATTGTACCAGTCGTTTATATTATATAACTGCAGTGACATGATGTCATGGTATTTATGTTGCTCCCATGTAACTTTCTCCCTGGAGGATTAGATATAGAAAGGAAGATGCTGCAAAAATGCTTAACTCCAGTTATGTCTGCAAGTGTGGTACACTATGAGAGAACCTAAACGGTCTTTAATATTCTGTGTTTTATTTCATTGGTTTGCCAGTCCAGTTGAGAAGGGAATGGAAGGTCCATTTGTCAGTGACTTACTTCTGTTATTCTGTGCGACCTCTAGTGCTCTGATCTCTGCAGGTCACTTGCTCTTATCTCCCTGCTCCTTATGCTCTTATCTCCTCTTATCTGTACAACATTTGGCAAGGCGCAAATCACCATGGAAACAGAAATATTAATAGACTCAGAGGGGATTATGAACGGAGAAATTGTAGAGTCTAGGGATATAAAGCTAGTATGTCTCTAGGTTTCTGTGTCATCTACAAGTGTGTGAATGTGTGTCTTGGGCTAGACAGTTTGTGTGTGCGTGTCTGTGTGTGTGCGTGTGTATGTGTGTGTGTGTGTGTCTGTCTGTGTGTGCACAGGGGATAAAAAGGACTATTTTTAAAGTCCAACATTCGCTGTAGTACAGCAAAATGTCCAGATGTCACCTATACTTATCTATTGAAATGCATCTCCCTTTTACCAGTAATTACTTTAGTGAACTCTTATTAACATGAAGAAAAAGGACAGGGGGCATATGGCATTCCTTTTTCCTTCCATATTATGGCCAGATTACATGAATATTTCTGCCACTTCTGAACTTTGCTGAGTGACAGCTGATACGTTTCTGAATGACACAAATGGTGATTAGTTCTAACATTTAAGTATTTATGATGCTACAGTAATACACATACTTCAGTAATAACATGGCCATCAATCTGTCTTAAACATAGTTGCGATTGACGTCCACAATTTATTTTCATCCAAGACAAGATACCCTGGGCTTCAATATATCAGACAGTAGTGGCATACATACAAAACAGTTTGACATTTCCCAAGGCTTTATAGATAAAGTTTGCCACATACGAATTAACAAAAATAGATTTGAAAAATATGCTGCTGAGCTCTGAACATGTGTTTGCGACACATTTTCTGTGGCGATATCTTCAGAGCCAGTCGCACATTCGGCTGCTTGATAGTTTCGGCAGATGCTAGCTGACAGCTTAGGTGATCACAAGCCTTTGTGGGTGGAGTCAGTTTAGAGAACAGTCACCGCTGTCTCCGTGACAGGACAACATAAGGGACCAAAACGACTGCAAGCCACAGGGTGTGTCTGTGTATGTGTGTGTAGTGCCAATCTTTGCATATGTGTGTAAATGTGCAGCTTGGCAAAGTATTTTTAATTGTAACTGTGGCACAGATGTAAGCTCTCAGCACTTGTTCCTCAATATGATAACATAAATGCGTATGAGACATGTCTCAATGATTGATAGGCTTTGTAAAAACATGGACAGATGTTGATGCTCATGTGACATACCTCAGCAGATGTTGTCTTATGTATGGCATCCCCTCTCACATCAGGAAGAACAGATTGACCAATATATATAATTAAAGAAACTGCCAAGTGATGTGACAGATGCAGAGTGGTGCCCTTGCTTTAATTAACTGTGCTCCACTCGACAATGGCTTTTTATTGGGAATGTGGTTAGTCTGATTTGTTCTAGATTCAATATTATGTCTGGATCTCACAGCTTGCATGTTTACTGACTGTGAGCACATGAAACATGTTTTTTTTTAATTAATTTATTTTTTGGTGTTTCATTTAGTCAAAGGATTGAAACTATTGTACTACAAAAATATTCTAGCTCTGTAATTATCTACTGAAATTATCTTTTTTTTATGAACTCTTTCTGTCTTTAGTTAAGACAGTTTACTGATGGGTACCAATCTGTTGTTGGGTAAAGTCTCAGTTAATATTGAACAGCCCAAAGTGAGAGCTGTAAATTGTACTGTATGTGTGTACAGCCTTGTACTTGTATCTTTAGAATCATCAATTTAAGTTTAGGGATGAGATTAAAATTTGATTTTGGTCAGGGTATGGGTTGGAATTAAATGGTGTCAATACTGTTCAGATTAAACCTAGTTAACGCTACACGATTTTAGCCTTGATCAGCTGCACACCAACTGGTTTTGAAGATCACTGACAAACTTCCCCCAGATCTGGGGAAAGCCATCCGTCCTCTCGGCTAGCAGCCTGGATCGCTATGGGTGAACAAATGAAAGACGTAAGTCGGGCACTCGCTGACAGCTCGCCAACAGCTTGCCGACAGCTCGCCTCTGAGTCACGGACCCTGTCTGAATATCTAGCATGCTAAATATCTGGTTGTATCATGGTGGCATAAGAAGAGCTACAGCCAATGAGAGCAGACAGACAATGGTGGATACTGAAGTGCCCTGGAGCAGCAGTGTTCCCCATCCATTCCTTCACCCATACTCTTTTCTTCTTTTTCTTTATTTTTTTTTTTTTACTGCAAAGCAGTGCACAAACAACCCAGGGGGTTCTTTTCCTCTCCACATCCATGTTTGTAATTCTGCTTCTACTCAGTTTTTGATATAAAACGGCATTTCAAAACCAGGCGGAGCCAGTGGCGACGCCTGCTGGTGAAGAGTCATCTAGTGTGAACACCCTTGTCCCTGATCATTCATGTAGCATGAACAGTATAAAGACCACTCTTCTGGTCACAAGACCAAGAGTTGTGTAGTGTTAGCAGCACAGTGATCAGATGATTTAGAGAATCCTGTAGTCTGAAGATGGATTTAGGAGCAATAAAATGCATTATAATCAATGAGAGTTCTCATATACATATAGTGGACTCTTGATCAATATGTTGCAAAATATGGAGCAGTATGTTTCACCACAAAAATATACCTAAAGAAATGAACATGCATCAAGGAGTTCTTGAAAGTTTATGAATCCCCAGTCATGGCCATTGCTTCTGTAAAATAAAATAAAGGATAAATTATTAAACATAAATCTAACCATCAATTTATAAAACAGACTTTTCAAATAAACAAGAAGCACACAAACAAAGAAGAATTCTGTACTTTCATTATGGATTCAACAAAAGGGGTTTATCTCACAAAAAGTGAAAATTTGACATCTGCTAAAGTATGAAGGATTTTAGTTCTGAAACCACTAATCAGTCTCTCGCATCTGCTGTTGGGTTTTTTGTTTTTGCAGAACTCAGCCAGGTGAGGTGAGAGGGATTGGAAGAACATCTAGCATTTACCACCTGCTTTCCTGTTGGATCGAGGTCTGGATTTTGACTAGGTCAATCCAGAGTATAAATCCTCTTTTTTTAAAGCTAATTCTTGGTAGTTTTTCAGAAATGGTTTGGGTTTTTGTCTTATTGCAGAACCCATTTTCAGGACAGCTTCAATTCCTTAAATGACAGGAGATTTGGATCAAGAATCTGTCAATAGACCTGAGAATTCATGTTTCCAGGTCCGGAAGCAGAAAAATAATCCCAGACATTTACATTCCCACCACCATGTTTCACTATTGGGAGGAGGTTCTTTTCTTCTTAGTGTTAGCAGTCGGTTATAGTCTTTTCTCAAAACAGTAGCAGTTTTAATTGTGACCAAACCATTTTATCTTGGACTCATGTGTCCAGAGAATGGACCAGAGCATGGACAGATGAGGGACAGTGTACATTAGATAACATCCATACATTCATCTTTTACCGCTGGTCCAGGTAGGCTCGCCTGGGCAGCAGCTTCAAATGTTAAATAACATGTTGAAATTAAAATGTTAATACAGCCAATTGTAGCCAAAAGCCTAATTTTCATTGACAGTCTGCCAGAAAGACCAGAGGCTTCCTTCTAGCAACCCTCCCATGAATATTATGTCTGTTCAATTTCCGTCTGATTATAGGCATATGTACATTTACTCCAGATGCCGCCAAAGTGGTCTGTAACTCTCTAGAGGTGATGCGTGGGTTGGCTTTTACCTGATTTTTTTTTTTTTATGGTCTTCCTTGTTGATGGTTATGATGGGCATCCACTCTTCTAGGCACAGTTGCAATCATGTTGAATGTGCTCCATTTTTTGTAAATGATTTGTCTTACAGTAGGTGGATGGAACTGGAATCTTTCAGAGATGGTCTTATAGCTATATCTTTTCTCAGACTGATGGGCTGTCAGTACCTTCTTCTTGATGTCCTTGGATAACTCCTTTCCTTTTGGTATTGTTGGTCTGTGCAGATGCACCTTTGCACAGTGGTTTGGTTGGTTTCCTCCTTGTTTTAATCTTGTTGCCCAACCCTTATCTTAAGGATGTCTCATTTGAATGGTTTGCATAATTGACTAATTAAGCACCCAAATACTGTATGTTTTACCTGAATCCGTCACCTGCTCAACTTTTCCATTACAGCTAGAGGTCAACTTACTTTTGCACATACACTAATTCCATGTCCAATTCCCTCTAAACAGGTGCATGACATTTCATATATAGAAAACTGATAATGATATAATATGAAAGTCTTTACCATTGGAAAAACCTTCACTTAGACTTTAAATCATGTAAACTAATGGATGGCTTGTTGAGGGTACCATGTCAGATCTGTAAAACTCTTTCATTTTATCAAAGTATTGTATAAGTATTTGTCAGCTTTATGTGCATCTGTTTGCTCCAGTTGGAGATAGTACTCCTATCAATTCAGAGGCATTTTGATGTTTTCCCAAGACTCTGTAGAGACATTTTCAGCCCTCTAATTGCTTTAGATTAACCCACTTTGGCACAGAATTCCTGAAATGCAATTTCTGGGAAATTCAGTAATATATTACAACAGACATATTTTCTCTAAACAAAACTGAAGGAAAAGAGAAACATCCATTGCAATGGAGCAAATTCAAAACAATTTTATTTTTTTTCCTAAAATGCTTATTTCACAAAAACCTAGCACTTAATGCCAGGAGCAGACTTAGACATTCAAAACCCTCAACATTTGTAAGCAGCAATTGTTATGTACTAGATCTGTCTAAAACAAATGTAATTCAGGACCATGGACAGTGCCTTTTCTGCCAACTTTTTCCAATGCCTGCAGAGGAAGCACCATTGCATCATTAGAGGAAAGAAAGATGATGGGCCTGTGTGAGGCTGATGTCCTCGATGGTCAACACTGTAATTCAATATTTAAAATGCGGAATTAAAAAAAGTAAAAAACAGTATTTTAATGTAAATAGTAAAAGCCTGCAAACATCTAAAATACGAACAAACAACATTTAAAAAGATATATATATATATATATTCTTCTTTATTTATTTATTCATTATATAAACTCAAAATGTCTCAATTCTAGATTTCAACAAACAGAAAGAGCTCTCTGCATGATGCAGCTTCCCTGTGCTGAAAGGTGGTCCTTACAATTGCTCCCATACTGCTTGCACCTGTTAAGGTAATATTGTAATTAAAGTGGGGACGTTGAGAATTTTCCTCAGGGTCTTTGCAAGTTAAACTATTCTCAGTTGTATGCCAGAATTGACCGATTTTGCATGGGTAGTCATTTACATACAGGAAGGTGGATATTTCAAAAGAATAATTACCAACATCATGTATTGTGTAAATGCATAATGTATAGTATGTAAAACGATATATTTTGTCACACAAAAATATGTACACATTTAGTATTAGGGTTGTTTAAAAACATGTTTGTATCTGCGAGTCATTTGTGTGATACAATTTATATGATGTCAGGTTAATTCACATTTACAGTTGATGCTGTCATTCATGGAAAATAAAATGTCTCACCAAGGTGCCACACTGTTCCTTTATAGTTGCATCTTGTAATGACAATAATAATCTCTTTCATGTCTAAAACGAGCTGAAGGTTGGTGCCCTTTAACAACAACTATCTTTGTTTGTTCTCTAGTCTCCCCCTTTATCACCTATGGATGTGTGATATTACATGATGGTTGCTGGAGAAACCAGTCACTCACATTGGCCCTTAGAGCTGATAATTAGCCCTGTTGGGTCTAAGAGGTGCCACTTTTTTTTTCACACCGCACTTAATGAGAATCCCATGTTCATGCATGGTACGAAAAACAGATTCTGTGTTGCATGACCATTATGTACATTCATCCTTTATATTTCGCTGTTGAAAATGCTTTATTTATCTGAATTGGATTAGTGTTTCCCCCTTGAGGGCACACGGTCATCTCCGTTCCTGCCTGCGATTCCCTGAAGCCAATCCAGTGGAAAGGAGGGAGAGTGAGTCAGTGTGAGTCTTAATTAACCTGCCTCATTGTTAAGCAGGGCCCACTCTTTGTGAACTTTAGGCATCCCTTTGAGCTGGGATTAGCCCAATTTAGCCCAATACTGCTGTTTGAACTCAGCAGAGGTGTATTTTACAGACAAGGCCCAAGGCAAAATTTGCACTTGTTCTACAAAACTGTGACACATTATTCTCCCTTACTTGTATTCAGGACCAGTGAAACCTAAAAATCAATGGAAATATGCCATGTGCATTTCAGCGCATAGTTGGGGAAAGCAAGGAGTGCAGCTGACATACTTTCCCCATCTTTCCCTATCTCGGTATCCAATCTGCCTTCCAGTAACAAGCATGACACATACACATGCAAAATATACAAATACAGAGAGAGATGCACACACAAACACCTACACACACACACACACACACACAGCTCTTTGTGCAATTCATATTTGCCCTGGCTGATTACCCAGAAAAAGAAGGCTAGAAGGAAAGTGAGGTAAAAAGCATTGTAGATGCTGGAATAATTTACCCTGCCTGTAGTGCATTTGTTTGTTTGTTTGTTTTATAGCCTAATGGTGTCATTCAATATATTGTGTTGTCACTACATTGTATTGAAAATGCAGTATATTGCAGTATTTCACATTTTAACAACACTATTTCCATGTTTACCCATACAGCAATATACTTCCTGGGTTGGCAGACCTACTTAATTGAAGAATAGTGACATTCAAGTAGTGTATTTTTATAATTGGAGCATATTTTATGTAGATAATTATAGAAATGGTGCTTGAAAAAAACACCCAATATTTTCCACTGTGTATATATACATATATCCTACGTACACCATCAGTTAAATCATCTGGCTTAATCAATGGATTCTGTTGGTATCATTTCTTAAGGTTGTCTCACAGCATTTAAACATTTCATGTTTCAATTTACCTAAAAGGTTTCATAATAAAGGCAGTATATTCATTTATAGCACCTTAATTAAGTTTAAAATGCCAACCCGAAAAGCATGCTGAAAGAAAATTATTATTTTTAGCTCAGAGAAGGTGACATTTCTGACACAGGAACAAACACGGAGAGGACGTTTTAAAGCAGAAGCTAGTAATGAATGTATGGTACTTTGATCCAGACTTGATGGCGCCAAGGCATGGCTAGATCAAACGCATTCATGCTGTGATGACAAGAGAAGATTTTCAGGAGGCAGCATTCATAGGTTTGAGTCCATTTTAATTGGGAATCTTGCACAATTGGAGAAAGCAGATAAAATGAGGGTACATAATAACACACACAGTGGACTTGTTTTTCCATCATGCTTCATCTGCCATCTACTTCTTTTCCACCTTTGATTATAAAGTAAAACATGGGTCCATAGTTTTATCAAGATATTCACCAATAGAGAGATAACTGTAAACAGCCATACAGAGCAGTTGAAAGGCAGCTTTACTAGGTGAAGTAATGTCAGACTTACTGTATATCCCTCAAAAATGAGGTTGGTTAAAGGTACAGTGTGTGGTTTTTAACAGCATCTAGTGGTGAGTTTGTAGATTGCAACCGACTGATCAACAAATCTGTGGCCCTGAAACCTTTTGGTTTGGTTGGCTACTAGAAACATGACAATGCAACACAATACTCCATATGTAGCTAAAACAGCTACTTCTAAGGTAATAAAAACACACATTAAATCTTATTTTATTTTTGAAACATGTACTTATTCAAATATGAATATTATATTACATTTCTGCCAAATCTGGTCGGCTAAATGCTGCTAAAAGGCAATAAATTTTACACAGTGTAACATAGAGGTGCATTATCACTGAGAGTGACATTTTAATTTCATTTTGATTATAAAAAAAGTCTAGTTGTTATATAAATACTGCCTAATGTTTCTAAAATTATCAATCCAAGGAGAAATGCTTACAGCTTCTAGTGAGAAACTGTCACCACCCACCCCCATTGACTTTAATTCAAATCAGACAATCAGAGAAGAGGCTAATTAATAGACAGACACAAAACAACCTGTTCTTTCTAGAGCTCCAGAGAGAATCCTGAGAGAGGAGATGTAAAACTGTATCGGAAAGATTTTTGGTACTTAAAAAGACAAATATATCTTTTAGGGATATCAAAACTTCAAATAAACCCAGGGAAAGGTGTAAAATATGGGACCTTTTATAAGGCAAAAACACTAGCATCAGGAAGATTTCAGGCCAGTGCAGGTGACAAGTAAAAAGGCCTGGACTGCTAAAGAAGAAATGTGAAGTAAGCGTTTATTTGAGCCAGTTTCAGGGCTCCAGTATTGTGCTTGCTCACTCGCTGACATGGCTTAGTGGGACAATTAATGGAATGGAGCCATTGTTAATGTTATTATTTAAACCTATGCTTTCCCTGCTTGTGTATGCTGTGAAAAGGCTCCATTAGAGGGCATGGGGGGAATTACATAAATTCCTGAATACACCAAGACAAGACGGCGTGCAGTCTGTGGCTGTGTCTGAATGTGTGTTTCTGTAGCTGAATATAAGGGAGACAATACAAAACATGTGTGTGTGTGTATTTTTGCTGAGCTGTGATTGCAGTCTGTCTTCAACATATAATACCAACAATGCCAGTGTGTGAGTGAGACAGAATTGAGCTGTCAGAGTTGGGTATAAACGTGTGTATGCTGTTGTAAATGAAGGACTTTTACAGCTCGATTCCAGTGGGCGTGGCTGCGTCATTACTTTATAACCGGTGGCACTAAGTGAGAAGTCAATCCAAAGATTTTGAAATCATGGATGAGAGTTTCAAATTCAAAGTGTAAAAGAAGATGAGAAATGTCAGTTCAGGCCCTGTGAGGGACAAGGAGTTCATTTATCTGCTTGGTCATGAGTATTTTAAATAAAGTGTAGGTTAAAGCCGCTCTAAAAGTGTGGTCCGGCATGTATAAGGTCGGGGAATATGACTTGGCCTAAAAAAAAAGAAATCCGTCAGAAGATAATCCTTGAACTTCCCCATGGAAGAAGCACAAAAGTCAAGGGAAATTTCCACAAAATTGGGGCAGGCAAAACACTCCCATGGGGTATTAAACGATGTGGAGAACAAACCCACATCACATCATAGAACTGTGCCCAGTGGAACAGAGGAGTTTCAGGCAGAGTCCAAAATGAAAGAGTAACTAGACCCCAAAAACATTTCTTAGCTTAACACCAGCGTATGGGAGAATTCAGTTGTATTGTTGATTGACTCCAGCAGGAATCTTGACATTTTAGTATTAGAATTCTATATATTTTATTTATTAAAATAGTGGAGTGAGGCTCTGGGAGGCTTAGCCCTGCCTCCCAGCACTGCTTATTTTTTCAGGCTCTAGATGTATTTTTTTTTTTTTTATTCTCTGTAACTTCAAAAAACTATGGGGGTTAAGTTACTCTTTAACACCCTCCAAGCACTAAATGTAGGCAAATTTTGGGTTCGGCTGAGAAACAAATTGGGGTCACTGGCCAGTAAATAATTTAGATCTACATCACTGTGTATTTTCATGTGCTTCAGTCTTTCCCCTATATACTTTCAACTGTGGCGAAGCACTGCTACTAAATGATGAATACCACAGCTGAAATTACACATTGGACATAATAATCAAGACAACTGCAAACCGCACACACTTTGTCCACTTGGAGCATTTGACAGGAGCTCGTGGGGAGGGAATGGGAGGTCTGCTTCTCTGTGTCTCTGCTTTGCTCTGTTGGTGCCTGTTTGCACAAGGGCGGGGCTGAGACACACACACACACACAGCGGCCAGGAAATGGACATTAGGTTTTACTTTACACAAGTCGACTACAACTGCTCACCGCCGTGAGTGCAACAAAATCCGACAGTGAGGGAGAAGGGTCAAGCTTTTTATCAAACAAGTTGAACATGAGCTTAAAATGATGTCTTTAATTTCCAGCAGTTAAAGGTATGGTAATTATGAATAAACTAAAAACAGACGTTCATTGTAGGTAACAATTGAGTTGAATTCTTGTTGACTGCCTGCCCCTCCTCTCTACCAGCACTACCTGCTGCAGTGAGTCTCACCAGCAGCAGCAGCAGATGGAGGAGGACAGAGGAAAGGAGGAATGATGCAACAGAGCCGTTAACCAGTTTATTTTAAAGACCCACAGTTTTTCTAAGCAGTAGAGTCTGACAGTTTGAAATGACCTTTCTTCGTGAAAGGTTATTATTCTGTGTTGTCAGTAAGTAGCTGTGGTCTGATTTTAATTAGTCCACTTATTAAAATAATAAACTGGTTGGTATAAGCAAGATTACAGTAAATAATTCCATTCCTTATTGTAAGGATGCTTAACATGCTATTATATTATGTCAGCCACAATAAATGCTCTTAACCTTATAGTATATAATCAGCATTTTGTTATCTCCCATGTAATTCCATATCAGTGCATTTTAAAGAGCTATCCGGGCCGACAGAGCCCTTCTGGTGTCAAATGTTCCTGGTAAATAACCATGCACATGATTCTGTGGATGTAAGGAACACGTCTATGGTGCAGTATTTGTAATTTATATCAATGTCAATGGCATCGTGGGCTCTGCACTTACACAACACCGCTGAAGAAATAAAGTCAGAAAGGCAGTATTTTGAGAACACAGTTGACAAAGACATTTCTAATAATGAGGTGTAGGAGTTGGATAAAGAGAAAGTTTGTAATCAATACTGTATGTTGGGTGCAGTTTATGCTCCTGTGTTCATATTTCTATAAAGCATTTGTGGCACTAGAAAAAAGATGTGCGAAAGTGTTGATTTTTTCTAAAGCTTAATTTAAAAGCTAAAATCCAATGTTCACTATTTTTAATTGTCTCTTTGAAGTCATGCTACAGATTTGCAAAGTAAAAACTTGTTAGTTTTGGACCCTAGTCATGCAATAGGGGAGTAGGTAGACCCTAATTTTGAGCAAGATGTTGGCATGGTATTATTTTGACTTAATACCACATAGTTAAAAGGTTAAAAATAAATAAATATGCGTAGTACTGGGTGCCATCCACAAGGAAAAAAAAAAGATGCTGCACCTGCGATGCACTGATTGAGTTTCACAAGTCTTCTGGACTGTTGATGTTTCAGCTGATCCCATCCAGACTTTCTTTCTCACCGATTAGGCAATGAAGCTAAAGACTCCAGAGGCTTTTCATTATTTTCTGCTGAAGCATTGCCCTTAAATACTGTGTGATTTTAATTTAATATTGTTTGGGATGGCTGAACACAAAGACTGAACTGGCAACTTCCCATTGGGACAATAATTAAATTAAAGTATAATAAAATATTTCAAATATCCTGAAAAGATTCAGGCTATTCTATATATAGAAATAGTCACAGAAAATTGTACATGAAAAAATAAAAAAATATATATGTTTTCAAGCATTTTGCAGCTTCCCCTTTCACTCATTGACTCTAACTTTAGTATAGATGGTCTGCAAGAATTTCTTATACAACAAGAGGATGTTCACAAAAAAAAGTCCTCATGCAAGAGTCTCCATTATCGAATTAGCTCCTCCTTTTGTTCCGCTTAACATACACATAACACGGTTATGTAACGCAAATTTAAACGAATGAATAAATTCAAACTCAAAAAATGAATACAACTATCTATAAAAGCAAGGAGTGGCTGTGTGTCTGTGGCTCATGTATCTCTCTGACAGTTTGCCAGATCCACCTCAGCTTTCTGATATAGCTTGCACATGGCACAATGGTGTATATCCTTTTGTGTGGAATTTTATTTGTAGAGCACAGCGCTATCCTGCAGCAGCACTTTTTTACAGTGTAAAGCTCTGTATCACGGCACTCCTCTTTATGTTACTTGCCAGCACTTTCTTTATAATTCAAAGCACTGTTGTCCCATTTCTTCCTGCACTGATTGTTCCTATATTCCTCACGTTAACACAGGTTACTGCGGCTTGTAGCAGTCTTATTCCAAGCCAGGTTCACAGACACTCGAGATATCCCAACACTATCACCTAATAAAACAGATTCTGGGCCTAAACTCATTCATGTTGAAACACATATAATAGTAACATGCCTGGGTTGTATGCATTTATCTCCTTATCTCAATGTATGTCCATGGCTTACCCAATGTACAATTTGTCTATTAAGAATATTTAACAGTCCAACATACCCTATTTGACCAAACACATAAATACATACTTCCTACACACACTGCACTAGTAAAAATAAAGAAACTGATGCCTTTAATACGACTTAATAATTTGACTACATGAGTCAATTGGGCTACTACCTTCAATTGTGAAACTGCCCTTTTTATATTTTCTTTAATGTGTATCTGCTCATTATTATTAGTAATTGAGTTAGGCAGGTGAAGATAGACACCAAAAATATTCACATAACATCCCCAGACGTCCTTTGAAGTATCTTGCGAGGCTGGAGAGGGTGTTACCTTGAGTTACAGTAGACGGAGATGGATGTCAGCTGTGCGATCTGCCGCTGCACAATATAAAAGATGGCACAGCTCAATAATCAAGGCTTATTCGGAAACGCTGGTTGCACAGACCACCTGCTACATCAGCGGATTTACAGTTTCTTGGCTCCCCCCTGAGACCGCCTTGTTTCATATTCACTTAAAGACTGGAGCACCTAATTATTCAGAGGCCAATCAACTGTCAACACCTTGAGGGGTTTAGATTCTTTAAAGATCCTCTTCTAGACATGTTGCAAGACATATAAAGAATACTCTGCTTGGAACATTAATATGTGCTGAATGTTGAATTGATATTTTTTTTCCCATAAGTATTGCAATTTCAAGAGCATCTAATTATGATACAGAAGGATTTTCTGGTATAATCAGTATATAGTATAATAGTTTGATTGGAAAAAGTGTAATAGGACATTGCTTTGAATTAAACTTATTTAATTGCCACACAGACACTTAAGACAGAGCCTTTATTCATAGTATGTATTATCCAGTTATATATCTATCAACAAAAGGTGCATAAATGTCTAGTCTACTACACAGAAAACATACAAAAAAAGAAACACAAGAATACTATCTTTCTTCTTATTCGTGTCTACGTTTGAGATTCTGCACCCATTTTTTTTTACTTTAAGATTGTTTAGCATATATTGTAGAAGGATTTTAATTGGACAGTTGAAGAGAGGATATACTCTAGCATATACAGAACGAATTGGGCAGCTACTGGCTAATGAACAGGTGGATGTAATAATTGTATTGTTTTGAAATTATTCAGGGTAAAATGAAAAATGTGTTGAAAAATGTGTGACATAAAAATACACAATCATTTTTCTTCAAATATAATTAAATTGAACATGACATGATTAATTAATTTTAATTATTAATTTTAAGAGGACTTACATCCATATTATTATATTTAACTAACAAAGAGATTTATTGACAGTATTGCATGTCCCTAGTTGACAGGAGTGTTTTGTCTGCAGGAATTGCAGGACTTCGAGGTTCAAGGTAGAATGTGTTGCCATTCTCTCCATAGACAATACTCTATTAAAGTGAAGTATTCTTTTAGTGCTGCAATGTACCTAATAAGTAACTTAAATTAGAAAGCACATTTCACTATTAGGGGAAAACAAAAAATACTGGGAAAGAAGAAAAATATTCACAGACACTAGTGTGAGCAGATAATATTTAGAGGTTTCCCTCTACAAGTTACAGAGCGAGTATTGATCGAGAATGCTCCCGATAAAAAAGCCTTTATCTAGAGGGATGAGCAACATGGTGAGGGCCAGGGAGACAGCAAAGAGTCAAATGACTTCAATTAGCAGGCTTGCCCTAATGAGAGAGCCATTCTTTGAACTAGGACATGAGGATTGATTTCATTTGCACCTCACACTTAGACTGAATGATCAGCATTGGCCCTCTGAGATTGGTTGGCCTATGTGGCAGGACTGACAGGTGTGGGTAATGAACTAACACCATGAACAGGGCGGAGTAGTCAACGTTTGACACGTTCTTATCCGCAGTGGCAAGAGTTGCTTTTTAATGCGGCCGTCCACACAACACAGCATTTTTTAAAACCGTGTGTTGCACGGTTTTGGCCTTTCATCCATTATAATTGCAGTTATGGGCTCCTGAAAGTGGAGATTTTTGTCAATCAGGTTCAAAAAGTCCGGTTTAGTAGTCATGTGTGGATGGGAAAATTACACTTTCTTGTCGACATTGTTTGATGTTACAATGTGCAACGGTAAATATTAAGTGTTATCTATGGAGACTTGTGGAGCACTCTAGACGTGACCAGCCATGTGATTGGCTAAAATGACCTTCCTGTTATAAGAGCTATCGCCACCTACTGCCTTGGCATGTGCATGACATTGTTTGAGGCAGATTTTGCATTTCATGTGGTTGGAGAATATTTCATTATCGCACTGGTTGTTTGGATAGGATTGGATAGGATTTTTTTTTTTTTTTTTTACCCAGGAACCATAAAAGTTCGGTTAAGAAAGTACCCATGGAAATGCGGCCCAAAATGTGTAGCAACTATGTGTGATACCAGGAGGTTAAGGCTGCTGATTTTGGTAAACAACAAATCCTTACATAGTGTGAAACTCATTACCTCTGGTCATCCTCTTTTATTGGTGTTGCCCCCTTAGACTGGCGCAACGTGACAAGTTAACACCTCCAAACCAAGCCAACAGTCAATGGCACTTTTCGTGAATATGGTGTCATGCTTCATGTCAGCTTCGCTGTAGTAATTATGCATTTAAACATTTTAAATAATACAACTATGTATTGATTTAAAGGTGAAATGACTTGGCAATTGTAAGTGAACTCTGTGCGCGGCTAGCCCCGACTGCCAAGCGTCAGCCTTCTTGATGTCATCAAAATGTCCAGCTCTGCTGACTTGCCTATTGATGTAGAAGGAAAATAATTAAAGCAATGCTAGTGATCTATATAGGTATTAAAAAGTGATGGTCTCCCCTTATCGATCATGTCTGATGAAATGTCTGATGAAAAGGCAGCAGTTCACAGTAATCCCTTCCTCAGGCTCATATGCGTTCCGTGAGTGGCACATGGTCAGATTCCCTCTTTTTATGTAAAAAAAAAAAAAAAATGAAATAAAATGAGTAACTCTTTTAGGTAAAGCTGTGTGGAGGCTCAGCTCCCTGATGGCATTGCCTTTAGCTAAGATATTATATCACCACACATTCCCGCCTCCTTACCTTCTGCCAGGCAGATTAGTGCTTTTATCAATAAGCAGCTTAGCACCAAAGTGTCCCTCAATAATATGCCATGGTATTTTTTCTTCCGCTGCTTTAACTCTTGGGCTTCTCTTTTCGTGTCTTTTGCTCAAACACATCCTCCTAACCTTGCATTTTCCCTGTTTTCACCCCTTAATATTCTCCACTTTCTTTAACTCCAGATTTTAACCTCTGACTTAGAGGATACATTATGCATTCTTCTCTTCAGGTCACATTAGGAACATAGACGGGACCCAGGAGGGCCAGAGAGCAGCATCCCCATCAGACGTACTACCCCATTAGAAGCCTGCCGTGCACCATAAAACCCATTAAGATCCATTAGGGAAGTGCTCTGGCCCGCAGACACCTTTAAGGCCAGTCAGCCGCAAAGGTGCTCAGTTACAGATGGTGTAAAACTTATTTGATTTGTCTTGTCTTATTTTTATTCAGGGCCACGGGTCAGTGATAGTTACACATGAAGCATCAGTTCATTGTTTTGAACATTGTTGCGACAGCTTCAGAAATTGAATTGCGATAGTCATATGTAAATGTCCACCAAAATCTGTGATGTTTGGCTACAGCTGTTTTATTTATAGAGTAATCACATTATTGCTATTATTATCAAACCAGCACACAATAATGTTTTTTTTTTCTACAAAAACATACGTTAATATACACTTTATTGAGCTAAAGTCGTTCACTTAGTCGTTTGTAACTGCCTGAACGTGCAACTCAGCAAATGGCAGTTCTTTCACCCTCCTTCAGCAGGAACAATTGCGTACAGCTGTGAGGTTCCAGTATGCGGCCTCTCATGTGATTAGAGCGCTGCTTATTATGTTTGATGAGCCTGACCCAAATCTTCCGGAGGCAGACACAATTTTCATAGTGAGTTTTAAATTCCAAATCCTGCATCAGGTCAAAGGTGAATTCCTGACTTGACCATGAATTGCTATTTCTAGTGCCTTTCTGTTAGAAAAAAAAATGGAATAGAAAGATTGTGAGCACCAAACTTTAATTTTCTGCAACTTACCAGCAGTGGATGGGGATTTTTTTTTTTAATTCACAATTCTCACAATGATTTTTATATTTGCATTTTATTTCTCTAACTGAAATATTTAAAAGGAGATGATGGTTGAACACATTACATTTAATACATTCTTGGAATTAAACGAATATATATACTACATATACACACTCACAGTCAACTTGCATTACTTTAGTTTTTAGTTCTTTTTTTTTATTTTTCACAAAATGACACTGTTATTGGAACAGAATTATCAATCATGTCTAAATTCCATTTAGCTGAAGAATGCTTTGACAGATTCAGACACAGAGAGTAATTCATCAATCAATGAATCAATCATTAAATCAGTAAATCATCTTTATTTGTAACATTTGTGATTAGTGTGATCACAGTGAAATGTGTTACCACCACTTCCTTAAATAAAACTTAAAAATAGCAATAATCAATGTGTAGACTGATATGATCGGAGTACTCTAATCAGCATGCAACCCCCAAAAAACTCATCAACAATCATATTCTCTCCGCCGGGGACCCGTTGATATTAATGGACTTTAGCTCCTTCCCTGCCTCTTCCCAAAGTCCACTAACAGCTCCTTAGTCTTGCTGACGTTCACAAGTAAATTATTGAACTGACACCAGAGAGTCAGATCCTTTACTTCATGCAGGTAGGGCTTTTATTGTTATCTGTGATCAGACCCACCACAGATGTGTCTTCAGAAAAATGGACAATGATTTTGGAGTTGAAAGTAACTCCACAGCCATGTGTGTACGGGGAGCACAGCAGGAGGCTTAGATGTATATATATCTTAGTAAACCTAGATGTTTGTTTGTTTGTGTTGTTCAATGTCACCTCTGTGCATTCATGATAGAAGCTTTGTGATGTGTTGCTTAGCTCAAAGGAATCAGGGGAAGTAGCTAGCCAACTGGTCAAAGAATGTCTCATTCACACATTGTTTGGGCTTACTCATTTCAAATCATATTGAAACATGAACTGAGATGGAGATAGGAACAGCAAGCTTTCACTTTGGAACTATTTCATGACCAGCTTCAAGCATGCATTACTCCGTGACTGGACAAAGACTAGTTTCTTGCTAGTTAAAGAAAGAAGTTACGACTTTGGATTGGGTGTGTTTGGATGATGTACTAATTCATGGGAAAGTGGACTGTGAACAATGCTCGTTTAAAAAAAAAACAAAAAAAAACAACAACTGTGAACTGAACAACAACAATTCGCCAGAAGTTGAGAAGATGATTACCGAAGGTATTGTTGACCTTATAACTGATAAGGTAATTAAACTTATATACTATAATATATACATGTTATATATTATTTCAGTCGTGTAAAATGACCACAGTATTAGCAGCAGATATCCCCAGGTTACCATGGTAACGGACAGAAGAAGTGAAGTCTGTGTTGTTTCCTTTTGACATGAGGATATTTTTTTTGCATTGGCATGTATAGATACATTTTAAAACACTGTCTACCTTCTTCCCAACACACCCGCAATGTGTATGTTGCATTCAAGAAATGGCCTAGAGGCAATAGGTGTGACTCACCTGTCGCTGTAGGATTACACATGACACGGCATCTTCTTGTGAGTCCGGGGGTGACAGCTGTCTGGCTTGTCATTTTTTGGGGCATTAACCAGCCTGCTTACCTCCCGATGTTGTTGGTTCAGGTGTCACTACATGGCTACAAATGTGTACAACGTTCCCCCCAAACTGTCAACTTTTAGCCTTCGTAACGTGTTTCAACTCATCACCTGCACCGTTGCCCTCTTGGCATGCATGTCTCAAAACGTAACATGTCCCTTTAAATCCTGACCATGCTCTCATGGACATAGACTTGGATTGTGACATACAGTGTAGCTGCAGTCATAATGTTAAAATGGACAGAGAAATGTGGTTTGGGTGGAAAATAAAAGATTAAAAGAGGAATAGATCATCCGTGATAGAATTAAATGTCAAACTATGTATATGAATGACGAGAATATATTGAAGCAACAAATAAAGGAAATGAGCAGATAATACTGCAGCAGGGAAGAAAGGAATTAATAGATCTGCCATCAGAAGGCAGCTGAACTAGTAAAAGTATCCTTATGGAAAGAGTCGGGGCTGTTCTTATTATTTGGAAACTGAATTGCTTGTCAGATAACTGCATGAGCAGCAAAAACATTTCGCAGTTAGATGCAGTAATTACCTACACACCACAGACAATTCAGGTTAATTACACCTGGTGAAGGATGCGTAGACACATTACCCACTGGGGACTGAACATGCAAAATAATTGCCAACTACACCACGCTTCCTGAGCCAAAAGTGTTTTTTGAACCTCCAACTGAGCATTTTTTTTTCTTTTTTTTCCTCTTACTGAGGAAGCACCACCATAGTATTCATTACAGGGCCCAGGTTGGGGTAGACAGTGAGCCAATAAAAGTTTGTCAAATTCTGCCTGACACATCAGCATGAAGCCTCTGCTTCTTTGCAGTAGGTACAAATAGAGAAATGAGAAGGACCATGAACAAACCAAGCTATAAGGTATATAAGTTATTGTGTTTGTGTGATTTCCAGTCAAAATCAACTCATCTCCTTTATAGAATCTGAGCTTTGTTAAATTATAGCATTGCATTGGAATGGCTCATGGCATATTAATGTAGCCCCTGAAAGAAATGCTAATTCAGACATGTCTTTAGATAGATGATTTTACTCCAGGCCGCTGCTACTGTTACTGGGACGTTCATTCGATTAAGCTCAGTGAGCATGTCCATGCAGGCAGACAAAATTGTGCGTGTACAGTGTGCACTGTAGCATGGATTGCATCCTCATCTCCAGCGATAGGAGAGAGGGCAGGTGCTGGCAGAGGTTTGAGGATAGATGGTGATGGGTGGTTGGCTTAAGAATGGGGAGGATCAGGGGCTGGGTTGTGGGCCAGATCTCGTCCTTGCAGTTATGAAGGAGAAACAAACTGATCTGACAGTGACAAATGAACCATCTCCGCTCCCTCAACTGCCAATTTTATGCCTCTCAAACTCCTTTCTCACCCTCGGTCTCTTCCCTATTCCCCCACCATTTTATTTCCAGAGCTTCCTCAAACCCCCATCTTCTTCATTCTCACCTACTGAGCTCTTTTCCGGCCTTCGTTTCCTCTGCCCTACATTTTTCTCTTCACCTTTGTACTCCCCACAATGCTCTTCCACTTCCCTGCCTCCCACTATTCCCATATTCTCTTTTTCGCTCTGTTGCTTGAGAAGTATTGGAAGTTTTTGCATCAGAAGAGGTGCGATCCATTGCGTAGTCTAGTTTTATTCATGGATTATTTAGTCCATTTAGATAGATTGATTCTAGCCCGCAATAATTACCTCCCTGCTTCTGTTTCATGTCGCTGATGTGACTAACATGGCATTTAAATATCATAAATTGCCTTGCATGTATCAAAATTTTATTGCTTTTGAGTGGAATTGTCATAGCCGAGTGTCATTAAGCAGGACACACTGAAGTAGCACGGAGGATGAAGGCATAGCTCAGCAGTGATTATTGTTGAGGTTTAATGACTATCTTGCTCCTGTAATAGACCTTCTGGAGTGTTGAAATGAGATGCCAAGCAGAGAAGACAATTAATTGCTTGGCTTACTTTTGTCCCCACCCCCATCCCCCTGTGTATTGGACTGAAACCTGATAAGATAAAGGCTTAGGGCCACCCTAATACCTTAAGAGACCCGTCTCACTATTTTGCATTTATTGTGGGTGCTTTGTGCGAGTTCGGTTTGCCTCGCTGTCTGACATAGAGTAGCAGAGTTCTAATGCTCTGCAGGTGTACTTTTCAGCGATAACAAGCAGCAATATGCACAAATTAGGAAAAATGCATTGGCTAGTGAGTGAACGCATTTTTTTTTTTTAATTGAGGTGTAATTTACACAATCCGGCTTTCTAGAACTATTTGCATTAAGCTACCACCTGCTAAAAGAGAGACTAAATGTCGATTGCAGGATATGTATGTTTGCACAGTTGTACAGTAATTCAATTATGATATGTAAATACCCTGTTCTGAATATTGATGTAGGAAGTAGCACAAGCAATAATAGCAAGAGGACTGTACGGTGCATCCTTGTGCTGTCTTTAAAAATATGCTTCAGTGACAGGATTTTAATGGGTAATCAAGCCAATCATTGCCCTAAGTACAGTAGTAGTAGTAGAATAGTAGTAAAAATCTGCTGCAGGTGTGTAAGATGTTGTGTGTGACACCGGGAGGAATGAGTGAAAAGCGTAGCACCTCATTGGTGTAATTAAAAAATATATATATATTTATACAAAATAATGAAACCCAGTTGTGACGAGCATAATTACTTTAGGTATTGTCAAAAGCTGATCAGTATCAGCCCATCAGATCTCTTACTCTAAGATAAGAGACACTGTTAATCAGATGTTTGTCTCGCATGCAGGCTTACATCCACAATGCAGTTGCCACACAGCTATGACCCTAGTCTGTGTATTTTTAGCACGGCATCTCACCATCAGAGCACTTCAGGTTCAAGCTAAATGTCTGTCTTCATGTTTCCACAAAAATACATTTTCATCGCGATTAGTCTCATACAAGCAAGAGCAATTTCATACCAAGGAGTTGCTACAAATGTCACGACAGTGCACGCAGTTAAACGGTGAAGTAAACATATTCTGTGAGAAAAGCCACAGTGCACACTCTTGTTTATGAGCATTAAAAATGCATTGGTGTTCTAAATCATTATAATGCAAATTCTTAGTCTGTTAAGCAGCAGTGCACAGCGCACATTAGATGAGTGCAAATCCATCAGGCAGGAGCTAAAAAATACTGTGTACCAAATGTAATTGGAATAATAAATAGTAGGCTATATTATCCAACATATGGTCAATACCATACAAATTGGAGTCAGGGTAAGAGAAAAAAAAGAAAATGTTCGCCACACCATTTCCTTTGGGCAGGCACAATATGCAGCAGTGCCATTAAGAGAACACCTCAGTACGGGTAATGGGAAAGTGTGATGAATAACACAACCTCAAATAAATACTGTCAATCAGTAGAGGTAAGGATTAATAGCAAAAAAGGCCTCTCTGAATGTCTTCATACTATTTTAACATTTTCTCGCATATTTTTCCCTACACTGATTTCTGTCTTTTCTTTCTTTCTGCGACCGTATGTGTCGGTAGAAAAAAAAAAGCTCTTCGAATGAAGACTAAATGCATCGCAGTGTGGGATTTCCGCCCTCAACATAATGACTCTCAGAAGCTGCAGCGGCTCATGCAGGGAAGGATTGTTTCTGGTTTGCAGTCATATGAAATGTCATCTGGAATTTGACAAGATATGAAGAAGCAATCCCCTTTGAGAGCTCCACTGAACCGCACATTTTCTTATATTGTTCTCTTGTTATAATCAAGCCCTTACGGGTGACCCATGTCATTGTGTGATAAAACTAATTATTTGCCACAAGAATTATTGTGGGCTCTGCTGTCTTGAGGTCAGAATAACTGGCAGCCGTCTTAGAGTATTAAACTGATTATACTGTGTCACTGGCCAAGAATGTGCGGCTTGTTGTAACAGCCTTGATATCACAGTGCCAAAAAGATGCCATGCTTTTTATTTTATTTTTTTTCATTAGCACTACATTGTCATGGTAATATATTGACACAATGTTTGTGTAATTCCCCTGTTGGGTTTATTAATGTACTGGCCACAAAGATCTAACAAGGCCATAATAATGCATTTGTATAACAATTTAAATAGTTATTTTAACCCATGATAACATTTTTCTACTCACTCTGAAAGCCTTTACAGCAGAACACTTTGTGTAACACGATTACACATTAACTTATTTGCCTGAAATCAATACTTCCCTGAAGAAGGTAAAGATGGGGTAGTAGTGGAGTGGGCGTCACAGTGTGGTGTCGGCAGTCAAATAGGAACAGGCAGCATGCAGAGAGCGTGCTTCAGCTAACCTAACGTCACCGGGCTTTCTACAGTCTCTCACAGATGCAGGCTGACAGAACACCAGCAAAATGAGCAACACTGAGGCAGACAGTGAGTCTGAGAGGAAGAGGAGGAAGAGGAAGGGGGGGAGACAACTTCCTCACTGACTTTCTTCCAAACTCACCAGGCATGTTGCTGCAGCTGAGGGGTGTCTGTCACTCCTGTTGCTCCAGCGGTTTAGAAGTGAAAGTGACGAGAAATCAATTTAATCCCCCCCAAAAAACATGAAAAACTAAACTCCACCCACCGGTTTTGCTGGTCTGCAGCAGCAGTATATAGCGAACAGGGTCTGTCTGCAGGCTGAAAGGCAGGGGTGTGTCGTAAATGGGCGTGACTTCAATCAGGAGATGCACTCTTTTGGAGTAGGTTGCGATATGCACATAAACAAGATGTGATCCCTTGAAGGTGAAGAAGAATTAGATACCTTACATTTGCTTAGAGAGAAATCCACATGACTTTTCTGAATCCAGTCACTGTTAAAAATCATTTATCTGTTAAAAATGTATTTAACCCTAACTATAACCTGCCTTATTATGTTCTTATTGTGTTAACTGGTAGTGTTAAGGTCTACCTTCAAAATATAATGTGGCATTTTAGGCCATAGTCTGACCTGGTAGCGTGACTTGTAGGCTAGTGTAGGCATGTCTCCTAGTTAGCTTGTCTTGTGTGTCTTTAGTGGGCGTGTCTTTGGAAGTGGCCGTGTCTTTAATCTTGCAGGATGCAGACAGATACTGTTGCATATAGCAATTCTCCTTAATTACAGCACCTCTTGAGAAAGAAGTCGTAGTACAGGCCAGGACAGACTGGGGCTAAGTAGTTAGCATGCTAATTATCTTTTGTTTTGCAGAAAAATAGCTATTGTAGAGGTCTGTAATATAAGGTCAACACTGTTATTTTGCCACAAACGGTTGATAATTATAGTGTTTTTTCAACCTAAATTATGGTAAAATCTTAAATATTGCACCTTTTAAAGGCAAGTTGTAATTACAGCTAACTATACACAAACAATAATGAAATGCAATATGTTTCCCCCTTTGAAGTCATGATCCCAGTTGTGCTTTACAATTGAGCCTGAAAAAAGTGTCATGATCACAGAGCCCTGATCAGATCATAGCATTACTCACTATCTCTCTGATAGATGCATCTGTAGCATTCCCTTAGTTTACAGAGTGAAGATCAATAGTTGTCACTGTTCAAACCCTGGCTTTTCTTTGTTTTTCGTTTTTTTAGTTATTTATTATAATTTATAATTCATGCATTCACAAACAACTCTGGCTCTCCTTAGCACTTATGCAGTGGCAGATTGGGGAAGAAACAGGGCTGCCAAAGCTCGTGCGAAGGGTTCCAGCTGTTGCGAGGTTCGGTGGCACAGCTGGAGTGGCTTCTCATCTAAGGCTTCTTTCGCCCAACACATCGATATTTCCATGGCTGCACATTTTGAGCTCCAGGGCTTCCTACAGTAGGACGACTGTCCAGCTTCCACTTCAGTTCAAACAATATGCATCCACTGCAGCTGAATTCACTGTTGCGTACGAAAGAATAGAATATGCATTTTCAGTATAATCGTAGAACTATGCATCTCATATTGTCAAATTGAGATCACTCCACCTTTCAAGTCTTTGTGTTCAGTGTTTGTGTGTGCATGTGTCAATCAAATGACTAACACAAGAGCCATACGGTTACTGTTTTTTAACTTTGGCACTCCAGTCTTGTAGTATTTATAACTGTTTTTCCAAGCTAAATCAAGACATTCCACAACAAAACAGGCTGCTAAAACAGCAGTGTTCTGCTTCTTTCTTAGTATGCTACAAAAGAAGGTCCCTCTTAAGCCTGTGTAATTCATGAGGTGAATTGAACTCAAACACTGACCACATTTTAATGAATGTTTAAAACCTTATGTAAAGACATTGTGCAAATATATATTTGTTTTATATTTTCCACAATATATGAGACATTTGTTAATTAAACTGAAATTAAAACAGTACTTTTGGCACATTGTGTTCAGGCTTTTTCAATATTATGTTTGACAGACTTCTGTTGACTGCACATTTAACTGGTAAATTTGGCTGTGAAGTGGTATGTTTAATTTAGAATGTGCTAGTCCATATGGATAGCAAACTATTTAAAAATGTATATATTTTTTTTCTTTTTCGTTTTCTGAGGAATATTCATGGGACCTTGGACTTTCTAAGACAGAGCGCATATCCAGTGAAATGAAGATAGAAACATAATTATTACACTGGTGCAAGACCACACTACAATTTAATTAACTGGCCCTTAATTCAAAAGGAAAAGAAACAGGCATTAGCCCTGAAATACCATTTTCCCCTATAGGTGTTATATTAGCATGCAGAAGCAGAAGTGGTAATATGGCTCCTTGACACTGGTCAGTAAACTTCTATATGTACAAGCAGGAGCATCACATTAAATTAACTGGTATGCAAAAGCAAAAGAAACTAACTTTTGAAATGTCTTATTAACATTTTTTGCAATATACACTTTAATGAATCATGTTTAAAATGCATTCAACAAATTATTACTGGCTTTTTGAACATCATACATTCAGGCTCAATAGGTAATTGTTCAAGTAAATATGTGAATCAAGGTGCAGGAAACCTGAATGCAGGAATGCAGAATGCAGTATTGTATGTAGAGAGAGTGGCAACACATTTTTTGTATTTTATGTATTTTAGGGCATGCAGCGCAATGTGATGCACATATAAGTGGGTTTGGGTTAAGGAGAATCAATTTTCATACATAATAGGTGTGTACAAGGGTTGTTTAGGGGCTGTACCCACTGTAGCTAATCACATATCCTTTACCTCCTTTAAATGGAGTGCTCTCTCATCATGACATATTGACAGTTGGATAATGGAGTGGAGAGTCCAAAGCACCTTTGCTTATTGTTCTTATATGAAACATGCAGACTTCCAAGTGGCCATTTTCGGGAGAATATGCCGCCTTTGGAAGATGATGTCTTTTTTTGAGTTGAATTCACACTGAAGGCAAGCCGTCACCATGTTTTTCATGCGTAATAATGTACTTGTACATGGGATGACAGTAGCTCAGACAGGTCAACACCTTGCATGGCAGCTTTGGCTGAATGTGGGTGGCTGTGTGGGTGAGTGAGTGGGTGGTTGAGTGAATGCAATGTAAAGCTTTTGAACCACTCTCAGGTTATAGAAGCTACATACAAATTCTGTTCGTGTAGTATATCATATGTATTTGGGTCACAAAGAATAGCAGAAATTAAAATCTTTTAAAAAATGTATAAACGTTTTTTTGTTTTTTTTATAATTCAGTTTTGCTCATCATCAGTTACACCGCTATAAAAGATGTCTGACAAAAATAAAATAAAACAACCACAATTCATGTTCTTCTTGCCTGATTAATAAATGTAATGCTGAAGGTTCTAAGTAGATCACTGAATTCATTTCATATATATAATGTTAAATAGCTACAGGACATCTTTGAATGTTTGACATGTAAGCAACCAGGTGCTTATTTAACCACTAACTGTGCTGTGTTGCATGTCCGCTGTGTCCAGTCCAGACTTGAAGGTCTCTCCACTCATCAGGGGATGTTCAGTATTCCAACAGCGTTAATTTTCAGCGTGTTGATGAAGAAATCAGAAGCAGCTATCACCGTTCTCCCCCACACAGCTTGTTGGAGCCAGGAAAGCTTGAATACAAAATGAGTAATTATTAATCGGATTTTGAGTTTAAAACAAAAAGGAAAAAAAAAAAAAACAACCTTGATTGCCCAAAGTATAATTGTTATCTGATATGAGCTCCTCATATCCTCTCTCAGCAGTGCCTTCTTTGATTTATTCCCACCTTGTTAAATGGATAGCAGACTGTCTGCATAGATGGATAAGCTCAATGTACCGGAAACCTGAATATTTTTGGGTGTGTTTGCACCCGGCCTCAACAACATGTTTCGAAAAAGTCCATGCATTTAATAGCGTTTCTGTATGTGCTTGATATGACTTTAATCAATGCGCTGCAAATGTGTGATAAGGCGTACATTTGATTATAGCCCTTCATAAAGCCTGTGCCTTTGATCTTGTGTTCTCTGTGTATTAAACACTATGCATTTGATGATAGCTGTGTGAATTTCTATAAGCAAATGGATTATTGTCTGTAGCAAAGAACAGAGTGTCTCATATCATGACTTTACTTTGTGCTTAGCAGGGACTTAGTTTCATTTCAGACATTGCGGTTGTGTTTGTAACTCATGTACACGAGAAAACCTGTCCTCCCTGCTGCATGACATTGAATCTAACCAGAGATTTAAATGTGAAGCCGGCCTGTATATACGCTGTTTGACACCTGCGATGCCCCAGACACGCAGTGAGGAGCCATCTTTAATTGACAAATGTTTTTCTCTTGTGGGCTCAGTGCCCTTGGCTCAGCATTGTAAACTTTATTTCATTCCCTCAGGGAAAAAGCGATCCAATAAGAAATCTTTTTTTTTTCTTTTCCTCTCTTCATGTATCTACAGTATATATGCGGTTAAGCCAAAATGTTAAATTGCTACATAAATGGCAAAAGATGTCTGGAATCCAGATTATTTTTCACATGGTACATGTTTTTTGATAAGAAGTAAGTCTTTAATAGTGTCGCTGTATATTTGATTTATATCCATTTGCACTTTTCTTGATTCCATGAAGTTCGGCATGTATCTCTCCAGCTGGGAGCTTGTTTGTGTCTTTCAGCTTGTCTGCCTCCCTGTCGGAAACAGTCATTGACTCAGAAACAATTACCCTTATGACTTGAATATAATTCAATTAATTTCCTTCATTTCACAAGTAATAACGCATAACAGAGTTTGTTTTCTTCATTTGTATGAGACATACAGTTTTCACAAGAGAATACGATTGCCATTGGCTTCTGTTTTCTGCTTTTTTGGAGACGCAATTCCATAAAAGTCCTTAATCTTCTCCACTCATGTGAGATGATACATGAGTTTGTAGTGAGATGATTCATGAGTTTGTAGTGAGACCTTACTTTGTTTATCAGTGAAGAGCAGGACGCCGAAGAGCAACAAGCCGACTCGAGTCATTGGGTGTGCTCATCTTTTTCCTGTGCCTCCTCCTCATAAGTGTTATCCTCCTGTCAGTCACAATAGTGATGATTAAATTGATTCAAATAGGTTGGGGACAAAGAATGCACCTCACATATTCTGTTTAAATTTGACATGTATTTAATAATATGCCACAACCCCATTCCCGACAACTTGACACCTCTAATCTATGTCCTGATGACATTCACTTTTATGTCAGGAATCTCATAGCCACGGAATATTTTAAAACAGCAATTTCGTCTGCACCCTCCCTCCCGCCTGAAACCAGTCTCTTCCTCCTTTCAAGTCATCCTTTGTGCTATTTTGTGCAGAATGAGATCAGGGGTTAGGTGATGTCAGTGTGATGCCCCTGAGTTGTTACTGTTTTGGCAATACGGGTCTCCTTGTTATAAAGAATCTTGCAAACCGCTCTGGCCTTAATTGTTCCCCTGCCTTGAGCAGTTCAGGCCTGTTCCCAGTGCTTCCCTTGCCTTTTTTCTCTGATAATTAAGGGTCTCTGTAATGTTTTCAGCGGTTAGGTCAGGCTTCAAGAGATGTAGAGATCTCACATATGCATACGGATCAAGAAAGAAATAATTGAAAGGTTATCTCCCTCTTTTGGCAATAGTGAAATTTGTGGCAGTCATATATGCAATATATAAAAATATGCGTGGCATTTTAAAACGGGATTAACTTTGGTAATATGCAGTTACCTTATAGACAAACAATATATTGAGAGATATTGCGAAAGCTTCACTTTCGAAGCAATCTTCCTTCAATAGTTGATACATTGTACAATGCAACAAGATAATAACTTGTGTGCACAAGATAATATTGTTTGTCTTAGCAATTTAAATAATTATTATGGTATGTGCAACTAAGTATGGCATGGAAATAAAAAAAAAAATACCGAATCAATTTTTGCAATGGATAAATAATGCAAGTGTCAATATTGCTGCATAATTATAATATATTCATATGTAGGAAATACATTATTTAGAGGACGCTGGTGTTGAAAATAAAAGGCCTCTTGCCAGCTACCAGCTTAGTAGCTTTTCCATCGCCTAGCTTGCTTTTGTACATGCTAGTTGCCTGTAGCATTTGAGCTGGAAACAAACATGTCGAACTAAAGTACAGATCTATGGTGAGCGATCAAACAACATCGGCTAAAAGCAATGACACGTTGCATTTTTTTTTTTTTTTAAATGTCATTTGGACTAATGAGCAAAGGCACAGCTCATCTGTTTTCTGTCTATCCTGACTGTGACTCTGTTTGGCAGATTGGAGGAAGCATCTCATTTCTGGATTTGATGTCACCGCTTCCCATCACTGAACACTTAGTACCCGCATGCTGTATTAACGCCCGTCGTATGAAGAAAGAGATATATTCTAACTAACCTATTCTCTGAGGACCAATTAATTATACAGTATATTTGCATCATTGATCAAATCTGTATATGTGCTTATTGGATTAGGCATATCAGTAGCAGAGTTGTCTAGATTGTGGGGCAACTGTAGAATACAATGTGAATAATGAGGACTACCTTCACCCCTCACTCTTTTTTTTTCTTTTTTAATTTTAGTGTATATAATCAATAGGGATATTCTCCTATAAATCTGTATTATTCCTTCCTCTTTCATCATCTTAATTAAGGAGAGGGTTTCTAACTTCCTCTAAAACATGAAAGAAAGCAATTATTTAAAGTCTTTAATGTGTCGGAATGGAGGTTCCAGTTGAATCTGAGCAGCGACTGCTAGCTGAACAGCAACCCCCTATAATCTGCATACAGTAAATGTCACAGCATTCAAATCCAGAGAAAGCGAGGAAGAAAATGTGAGGCGATTTTATGTTTATTATTTTTATATATGTGTCTCTGCAGAAGAAAAGAGCCACAATGAGTGGGTTGGGGGGGGTGAAGGTGAAGAAAAAGTCTGGTAAGAGATTGAAGGTAGCTGCTCACCTGGGGATTGGGTCGGGTGAAGAGAGCAGAGACAGAGGGCAGGGAGAGCTATGTGGGCTCGCAGAGTAGGAGGATGTGTGAATGTTACTGTATCGTTTGAAATGGAGGGGGGTTGCTAGGATACAAGGGAAGAGATCAGATGCTCTTGGAAAGCACACACAATTTGTTGAGCGGATTTGGCATCAAGAAAATTAGAGCCATTATTACTTGTTTACGAGAAAACTACCAGGCGCTAGCAATTTTGTGATCACAAAGACCACTGCTAAATCAGCAGTTTATCATGCAAAAACATGCGCTGTATACTGCAAAGCCTCGCAAATTTTACCACAGCCACAACTTTTCAGACAGAAAAAAGGTGTGGACTGCAACTTTTGGGCTAGAACACTGCTAGACACAGTCTACAGATGTTAAACGTTTGAAATACAAACTATGAATGGATGGGTGTGTGAGGCGAGTCTGACACAGCAGAACACACTCCATCGTGTCAAAAGGAGAAATCACTACACAACCTTATCAGCTCTGTGTATGCATAATTTAAAGGAGAGATGTTCAGTAATTGGCAAGGTTTAAATATCTTGAGCTATGGTAATTGAATAGTCTCCCCACTAATGGAAATGTGTCAGACATGCTCTTACACCCAGCAAGACCACAGACAGTGAGTGATGGAGCACCAGTGCAAGAGAGTGAGACAGGAGGAGGAAGAAGAAGAAGAAGAAGAAGAAGAAATCTGGCTGGGAGAAGAAGTTGAGAACGAGCGGCTGGGTCATGTTGTTCATCTGGCATTGAGCTTCTTGGAATAATTCCATCTCTTTCTTCTAATATTTATCTTATGATAAACCCTCTGTTAACCTCCGGGGCTACCCGCGTCCTGTTGGTTTTGTTCTAATCATAACCCTCCTGGCTATTTAGTTAGGTCTGACTGCAGACTGAGGAAAGCTGTTCCATTCTTTCCAGTGGGAGTTACACAAACTGAAAAATCACTCCTAAACATACAGTAAATGGCTAATCATCTCATTTTAGCATCGCTAGAGTGGTTACATGTCAGTATATGAGGCTGTGTTTTGATAACTTCTGCACTGAAAAGATTAGACTCACTTATTTTCTTCATCTTTGATATAATATCAAATTTGCTACTTTTGAATCTTTTCAGTGCTAGAAACTACATTGCATATACTGTATCGTAAAAAATAGCAGCATTAAGTGTTATGTTATCTTATAACTTTAGTCTAGTCTTATAATACCAACCAGCAACTATTTCTTGTAGTCGTTATCTGTAAGCAAATCTATTTATATACTTATTTTTTGAGCATTGTCCAGACACACATATTTTTTATAGTGTTAACACAAGTAAAAATCTTATCTTTCAAATCTTTCAGTGTGACAAATAAATAATCACAAGGTCGAGTCACAAGGCTGCTGTTGGGGAAAAACAAATTATGTCTAAGCGACTACTGTAACAACAAGTCATAGTGTGGTTTGAATTCCATTTTGACTGCATTTCATATGAAAAGAGGTTCCCTTGTGTGCTTTATTGAGGGTTGTTAGTTCCAGCTTCTTACAAGCCAGTACCTTATTTTGTAATATTAACAGTACCTGAAATGTGTAACTGAACATTTTATAACTTCCAAAACAGCTCATATATCAAATATGTTCTCTTTACAAAATTACACTGATGACATTTCAACAATATCAGGTATGGTCACGTGAAGGTGCGCAACCTTGATCTGCTGAAATTCGAGATAGACATTTCACAATGGCTGCTGACCTATGAGAGAACCATTAGAGAAGAGATTATACCACAGAACGAGATTAGAATGGATGGGATGTGTGCAGATAAGCATCTGCTCTCTCACAGATCAAAGCCACGCTATGGCGCAAACTGCGGTTGTTGTGGGGGGGCATAAAGCATCTGTAGTTATTTTGTGCAGCCTAATTGCTAAGTTCAATACATCTTGTACTTTCTAAACAAGTGAACTCATGGATCAACCAAAATGTGGTCTTAACAACTCCAGGTGGGCCAGTAGCAAATAGTGTCATCGATCTTTTGAAGTTTGCTGAATTTTTTTTCCTTTTAAGAGTTATTGCAAATACCATGTTGTCCCATTGGAATTCATTTGCACCGGTACAGTAGATCGTATTGATTAAGTCATGCATAACATACTGTATATATCTGTACAGTACAACTCTAGTAAAATACAGACTGAAGGAACCATAAAGTTGTACTAGTGTATATGTTACAGGGCTACTAATGAAGAAACTAAATGGATTGGTATTACAGACATTGTGCTTTCAAAATATGTTGATAATTTATTTTATTTGCAATAGAGCTTTGCTAACAGAACCCCTGTAGTTTTTGTTTCTGAATATCACAAGTTGACTAAGTGTTAAGCCAAAGATGAAGAAATTTTAACTAGAAGTCTTTCTTGAACAATTTGTGTTTGGTGAGGTGAAATACGAAATGTCAGCGAGCTCTCCCATCTGACAGCAGGAGTTGCTTCAGAATCAATGTCGTGAGGAAGGTTCAAACTATTTCCGTCGTGATTGACTGGCATGTCAGCAGCTGAGCAACCATCAACAGCTGCAGAAATAACCCCGCATGGGGTTGTAGCTGTTTGTTTTATGGTTTGATTTTTTATTTTTTGGGTCAGGATGCAGAAGGAACATTACTTAGAAAGGAATATTTAACAATCTGCCAAAACTGAATATCTGGGGACGTGTACTGTTGAAACCGGGACGTATTCATCTATTTCAAAGATTCCTCTGGACACCTGCTGTGTCATTGAAACCGGAGACATGGGCTACATTTCAAGTTAACTGTCGAACAGTTCCAACTGTGACAGCATGTGACATGAATTTTTTTTGTCATCAAATCCTTACACGCTGTTCATATTCATACACCTCGTGGTATGGAGAAGACGTCATTTTTGACAAGGCACAAATATAATTAGATTTTCATTTTAACCACAAATGTATTTTGCAATAATATGTATTCTTATTGGGCATTAATAAATTGGATATTCAGGGTGCTTTCTTTAGGTTTGACACTATTCGTTTATATGGATAATTAATCCACAATCACTTCATTATTATCTCATGTTATCTAAAAGAAGGGAACATTGTATCTATATACTGAAAATGAATAATGCAGCAATAATTGTGAATAGTAGGCTTCATTGTAACCATTAAAACCATTTTCAACACTGCCCCGGAAAACACGGCCTCCTTTTCTATCAGTTATACATAATCTCCTCTACATTAAGTGTGTTAGTGAAGTAAAACTAAAACTACAAGCTGGTTTGCAAATTTCAATCTAAAAGAACTGCAGACACAATTACTTTTAGTGTCCTTTTTTTTTCCTCCGTGCAGAAGTTGCATCTCCCTCTCATTTTATCTGTGAAATTGACCGTGGGACTGCAGACTGATCAGGCTGCCGCAGCTGGCTTGCGGGGAAAGTGGCGTCGTCTTTGCATGAGAGAAGTCATAAGTACCTTTCCTCCATTTTCTCTATATTGTCCTCCCCTCTTCTAATCTACTTTCTCTTCAACACACTCTCTCCTTTTTCATCTTGAAATAACAGATCCTCCAAATCATTCCTTCCACTCCACTAACTCAGTGAAATAGGGGCTCAGGTACTTTTTTATAGTCCTATGAAAGATGCCCTCCACTATATACCCAGGGGGCAAACTCCCCCTTTTTTGAAAATCAGACATGGAATGTTGTAAAAGGTTGGCCCATAAGTGATATCTAGGACCTTCAAGGATCACAACCTGGGTGGACAACCTGGTCAAATAGCTACTGGAAATCTACAGGCAGCGGAAATTGTAAATCACTGCCACAGCAAATATTTTCCACACCACCTTTCAATTGAAGGTATTCTGTGTTGTAGGTCAGACCAAACTCATGATCACACATATAATTGACAGGGCATTAGTTTAGTTTGGCAGGAACAACTTACAAACTTACATTTAAGTTAATTTAAAGTTTAACTCAGTTTGGTTTGACCTATACTGTACCTCCAATCGTTTTCTGTGGCAGTGATTTACAGTTTTTGCTGTCTGTAGATTTCCAGCAGTTGGTTGACCAGGTTGTCCACCCAGGTTATGATCCTTGAAGGTCCTGGATATAATTTCTCTGTGCTTTTACAACATACCATGTCTGGAAAATCCCATTTTTCTCCCTGGGTAATAGGAAGGACTATGCTGTGCAACCTCAGTGTTGGTTTCGTGGGAACGATGGATTTGATTTGTATCGCCTTGTTTGCAGGTGCAGATGACCATCTAGTGGGAACTTTGGAAAAAGTGACAATATGGTGGGAACAAAGTCTCCTCTGTACTATGTCATTATGGTACCAATGAAAAAATACACTGACTTCCAATCCGATTACTGTCAAATCCCTTTGAATAAATTCAGGAATTGTATTCCAGCTGCACAAAAATATATATTAATATATATTAATATATATATAAGTATAAATATTAATCGTTGTATATAATATATTGTTTTTGTGTATTCTACGCCACTTTAGGAAAAGTCAGATAATACAGAGCTTAAAGAATGTCAATTTGCGTGTTTTTACTGCTTTCAAATGTCAAATTTGGCCTGAACAGTATGCAAAGGTTAAGCTAATCAAATCATCGGACATTCCTCATTTGATCACCAGGACAATGCAGTCAAAGCAAGAAAATGCCCAGATCCTGCTGTAGCCAAGACATAATTGAGCTTAGCTCCATTAGCACTGTCAGATATACTGTTTCATTCCTCCTTTGAACCTTCAATTACATCACCCTGCAGGATACTCGGCCCCTGCCATGGTGCACTGCGAGTAATGAAACCCTATATGTGCTTAAGTACAGACTAGAATTTACTCATGGTGCCTAAATCATCACCACCAACAACAAAATATATACTACGGTATATCAGGTGGTTGCTCTATCGTAATATTCAGACCATTTATCAGGCAGTGGACAAATAATTGTGCTTCACACTATTAAACTAAGAAATGGGAAAGTCATTGTAGATAGAGAGCAAGAGAGAGATGGATTTGATGGGGGTTGGGAATAACAGTCTGACACGAATGAAATTAATCCTCAATATCCACTGCTCCCAATGCACCCCCACAATTGCAGGCTCAGGCTGTCTCGTCCATTCATGAATCACTGGACCTAGAGACACACAGGAGAAAACCATGAGCTCTCATAAATAAAGCAGGAACCTACTATGGTAGTGTCAATGAGTCATCCAGATCTGTTCTCATTCAGTTTTGGAAAGGGAGAAAAAGCATGACAAACCACCTCCAACGCTCGTGACTGTACTACCATGACTGCATTTACTCTAAGACTTAACCTCCTTGCCAGCGCTTCCCTTAGCCTGAGTCATAATGTGCAATCTATAGCATCGGGATTTGAAAACGTGTCTTAACACTTATTAGAAAAACTACTGGTGGTGGGTCGTGTCGGAACTTAATAAATGGAAGATTAAAGGTAAAATTATATTTCTGATATCTTAGAATACTATGTAGGAACATGTATAGATGGTGATCAAGATTAGAAAAGTAAAAGTAAGTGTGAAAGGTTCACAGTTTTCAACATTTTAAACATAAATCAAGGTTCTTAAGACAGCTGGTGTCCACAAATAAGATCTCATCATTCTTATGTTTGTGAGATCATTTTAAAGCTTTTGCACAAACTTTTGAAATAGTTTCTGAATGTTGTTTAGGCACTTTTCTTTAGAATTGCATGCACTTTTAAGGTCCTTTCAATAGTTTTTTTTTTTTATGTATTTATAAATTTGTAGTTTACTCATTATGCATTTTTAATTGCGCTGTGTATGCATATATGCATTTTTTATCCTATAAAAGTCCACCTAGAGACAAGAATTGCACACTATAGCCTATGAATGGTATAGTGTGTGACATTATTGTGTCTGCTGCATGAACAAATAAATAAACATGAGATGTCACCTCATGTATGATGTTTTCTCGTCCATTTAATTATTTAATTCCCCCTTCACAAGCTGATTTGAACTGAAAGAGCTGCAGCTGTCAGGGCTTGCATCCCCACAGTATACAGTTCATCCATAAAGTATTCACAGCGCTTCTCTTTTTCCACGTTTTCAGCGTTAAATATCATTTATTAAAATGTAGGTTATTTTTCTTGGCTAATCTTCACACTTGTCATCTTGTTTGTATAAAAGCCCATTGTGGCCCATTAGCCCAAGTAAAGGTCACAGGTTTCATATTACCTTACTTACTTACCTTTCATATCGCAGGTTATTGGTTTCAGCAAAAGCAATATGCCCATGGCTAGAGGAGCAAGATCCATGTTCCTGCTGCCATTGAATTCCTGTAATCTCGTGAAGGTAATTCCTTTCAGGTAGCACTGAAAATGTCTGCCAGATGGGGATCAGTATTGACATTTAAAGTTGTTGTTGAATGTTATGTGGGAACAAAATATGGCATGCTGGCTTTTAGGAAGCCTATTGATTTGTTTGACATGCAGTGTATTTCACAACAGGCTCTACATTCAGAGAGTTAAAATCCAAGCCTTGTTTTCATTTAATAGATAAAATAAAAGGTCAAATGACTGCACAAGTTTCTGGAAAATTCCGGAGTCATAGATGCCCCCCCCCCAAGTTGTTCCCTAGGTCTCAAAAACCTGGCGCTATTATTTAGAGGTATTGAAGTGTGGCCCTGTGTCTGTTAGTGACAAAGACTGGTTTGTGTCTCTATAGCCTAGAAGCCATGAGCCTTTCAATGCGCTGACGGACAGGGTCAAATACCATGATCTGTATTTATCAGTGGGATGCTGCTCCTGTGCTGTAAATGTGATTTTAAAGCCTCTTTATCCTCTTTTTGAGGATTTGCAGTATAGCAGATCACATGTGAGTCTCCCTGCACTTAAGCTACCCCATCAGCAGCCCAGTAGGCTATCCATAACACACACAGCCTTCTCTTGGTTTTGTTTGTTTTTGTATTTATTGGGGAGCCATACTCATTTGATACCATTCAAAAGTATAAAGCAATTATCTAAGTGCCTTAACATTTCAGACTTTTTCAGACTTAAAGCCAACGGAAGTATTGTGGAAAAATAGCGGCACTGGATCTGTCTTTCTTGATAACAGCATGTCGTAGTTTGCATTGGAATAAGGTAAATAATGAGCTTTATACTGCAAGGCTTTTTTTTTTAGAAATCTGAGGACTGCTTTTATGTTTGGCATAGTACACAATGAAGTGAAAAGAGACTGCAGCATGTTTATTCATTTGATATCGAAAGCATCACAAACACTGACACATTGTCGATAATATTAGTGGGAGATATACTGCAGCTAATACTTCCTTTTGTGGTTGAGGTTCATTACAATAAAGTCAGAGATGCCTGTTTACTAATTTATGAAAAGACTAGAGCTCATACCTCTAAAATCTAATTCAATCAATATCCTGCTGAAAGCACCATAAAATCAAATGGAGATCATATGCAGGGTTGCATTGTAGGATACAGGCCTCTAGTGGTAATTACAGTGCACTTTATGCTGAATATATACTAATGAATGTCCATTTTATTTGACTATGATCCAATAAGCCACCTGCACACATTCTGCATGTATTTATTGATGTTTACGCCACGTCTGAAAACCATATTTGAATTGTAAAGGTTCGCTTTGAATGGCCTGTTGTTTTTATGCTGATCTGTGAATTTTATTTCCATGATCTGATGGTTCAGAAGCAACTCCTGAATATCCGTGGTTATAAATACCCGCTGATGTCAGAAGAATATGGAACTCTTATGAAATAACAAGTCTGTTGATCACTCTCGACTCCGAGGTTATTATTGTTGCGTCTCCCAAGCGTATAAAGCTCCTCAGCAGTGTCATCTTATTGTAGAGACGTCTTTGTTACATGACATTATACAAGCTTACTAAAAGCAAAGGTAATATGTAAGTGAATCTATTTTGGCAGCATGTTCTGTAACCACCCAAGCAGCCTTCATAAGGTATAAAGAAAGTGGGGAAGCTGGAGGGGGGGGAGGGCAGCCAGTGAGGAATCATGGGATGTCAGAACCATGTCTGTCTAAGCTTCAGGAATCCAGGAAGCTAATGCTGTTTGATGTATTAACCATGATGGAGGGGGCAGTGTCTGTGTGTTCATGCAGTCCTGTAAGGATTTGGATACACTGTGTCTGTCTGTGCGTGGGTTTTGTGTGTGTGTGTGTGTGTGTGAGAGAGAGAGAGAGAGAGAAAGAGAGCTTGTCTGCTTACTGTGTAAGTGGGGGTGTGTGCGTGTGTGCGCTCATTGACAAGTGAAAGCGGAAGAAGAATTGATGTTGTTTGATGTTTTAATCATGCATATGTGGGATTGAGAGGTTCTGAGATGGGTTACTTGGGCATTGATTCTATCTTCAGTCAGAGGCTCATTTAGGTGCCTTTGTGTAAATGCTTACCATTGTTTAACAGAAAATAAGCACCCTGCTTCTGAATCTGTGTGTGTGTGTGTGCATGGTGCTTAGACACAGGGGGATGAGAGTGTCTCAGAGTTTCCAAATGTTTCGCACATGAGCACATTAGAAGCATTGTTACCCATGAACCCACCTTTTGATGTGATATTCATCAAGCGGGCCCTTAGCAGCCAAATGCAAACAGGAAATGTGTTTTCAAACAGCAGCTCTGTGTACTAGTTAATCAATAATTCAGAGGGAAAAGGTATGACACTGATCTATACACTATCATGATTTATCTGCTTCACGTCCACCCTCATGATATTTTATAGATTCCAGCTGAAGGCAGGTGAAAAACTGCACCCATTGAGACTGCCCATTTTACAACTACACAGTTAATTAGTTGTGCCTATTTTGTGCTCATTCAACCATCCATATTCAGGTGCGAGGCGGCGCTCTGAAGGTTATTAAGGTACGGCAAATTATTTGCCATTTTCCAATTCACTTCGCCCACCTTAGCTATTGAAATCTTGTCCAAGAGGCACTCCGTCTGTCTAAAATTTAATCCATGTTGCCTTTGGATTACAAATGTATTTTTGTGTGACACTTTAATTCACTGCGGCGCTCTAGTTGTGTTGCCAGGCAAGCGTGTTAAGTGCACACAAAGGACCATTATGGATTTCTTGTGTGCAACTGTTAACTTGTACTTCTTTTAAAAAATATATGGTACCATTCTGTATGCAGATACAGACTTGTGTTTGTTGTATTTACCTGTTATTCTAGAACCTCTGTCCCTCATGCATTCCATTCAATATGAATAAGTAATTTTTGTTTCTTTTTTATTCAACTAAAAAGGGCTCCTTACAAAATCATCCTTGCCAGTAAATTCAAGGTTTGAGCCTTTCTGCAGCACTAAGAAAGAATCAAGCTGAGTGCCTCTTCTTATGCATCTATCAGACATATGTTACTAACAGGAGATGACAGCATGGCCCACAGTATTTAAATGGTTCATGGTGCCTGTTCTCTGATGGCTACGATATGACGTAACGAGCCATAAATATGTCAGATATGACTCAAATGAGCTCTGAAAGGATATGGCAATCGAGTATTCATACCAGATATTCTGCTCGGGGTCTCTGTCTTAAGCTTATTGTTGAGCACTCGCCAGAATTTCATCAGAAGATTAATCAAATCTGTCATCAATATCGTAGCATATCTGTATCAACTGTGTCCTGTGTATTCCCCCACGGTATTACCCAAGCTGCAGAGGGACTGGGATGAACATGAATCTGCTCATGTTTTTCAAGATTTCAAAATAAGTATTCCCTGCATTGTTATACTCAAAGTCGTTTGCTTAGATGTCTTAATATCCATCTTTTTAGTGATACATATAGTATTAAAAACTGTGTATATTGTATTGAGTATCTTTGGCAGTATGTGTTACAGTGCTGTATGTGTTAATTTACATTTTGTGAGCAGTCATTCATTCCCCTCTGACTTGAAATGACTGTCTGGCTTCTGTTTTTTTTACCGGATGGGAGTTGTAAGTCATCTTCGTTTGAAGCCTGCAGGAAGACCATTGCTCAGTTGCAGACTGCTGCTGCAGAGAGTGGTGAGCAGGGGAGAGGGATGCAAAAGGACAAGTGGTTTGAGGTAGGCTCCGGGAATGAGGAAATGCTGTGGGATTATGTTTGCATGTCTGGCAAATGGGTGATGAAGCACAGGGCAGGACTTTCTGCTTGTGTGAGTTTGTTTGCGCCATGATTGAGACGCAGTAGGTGGATTACAGAGCTATCCTCACAAAAACACGCTAACTCCTAAAGGCCTCGACACACAGAGCTGCTCACTCGAACAGAGTAATCTCTTCATCTGATGATTTCTGATATGTTGTCTTTCTGCCTCATTGCGTTGCCTTGTCTCAATCCCTGGGTCTGCGGAAAGATCAATGGCTGGACACAGTGGTTGGATGCTTGCAGCCAGAAACAAAAAAAGGTCACTATAAATCTAATTAAGCATGATTTTTTAGTACCTTGATAAGATGGACAAGCATGAGGGCTCCCCATCCAGTTGCATCAAAAAGATTACTTTGAGTGTAAGAAGGAGTTGCAGACACCCTTCCGACATTGTCCAGCTCTTGGAATGTAGCGCCAATCATGACATCTTGGATGCAGGGCAACGAATCAAGACAAGCGAGACCATAAGAGAGAGATGCTATTAATAGCAGGACATGCGTGCACATGCACATGCACATCGAAGCACCGCCACACTCTCATGCACTGACACTATTAATGTATGGCTAGAAAAAAAAGAAAAAGTTTTAAGTATGGTTGAAGGCTTTTTCATCCCTCTCCCCAATCCAATTATGTTCCAGTTCAAACAAATGGAAGTGTATACATGCTTCTCAGCCAGATGCTGCAGCAATAGAGATATTAACTCTGAAGATGGGAAGTTTGAGAGGCAATAAGGTACCCAGCAGGGAGTGGATATTGAGGATTAATTTCTCTCATGTCTGATTCTTTACTTCCCCCATCAGCCCATCTTCTCCGTCTATCGTTCCCTTCTGGCGTTATTAACTCCCGATATGTCTTTCACAGTGGCAGTTTGGAAGATGTGTTATTTTACAGTATCTCATATTGAATTGTGAAACGTGTGGGGGGAAAAAAAGCTAATTGGCAATCCACAATCTGTAATGAGTACCTTCTTCAAGACATATCACAACATTGAAGTAGGTACTTGAAGTAAACCTTGTTCAATTGAGCTTACCAGTCTTTGCTGACATGAATATACTGACAAATTGTATATCGGCCCACAGACAGCTATTAAGGTGTGGTGACTGTGCAGCTTCTGCTCCGGGCTTAAAAAACACTAAATATTGATCGGTGTCACTGAACTTGAAGGCAGTGTTTGCAAGCTTAAACAAATACAAAATGCAAACTGCGTGTTTCGACCATAATCCATGTCAGACTTTACGATGTGAATTGTGACCAGAAAAGCCCTACCTTCGGGTGAAAAATATGCATTGATGTAGCATCCAAACAGCCCAAATGGGTTGGGTTTTTTGACCTCAGTGTACTTACCATCAGCATGATGGGATATTAGTCAATTGACTTTATTCCTTTTCATGTCTTTCTGTTAAAGTATTGCCTTTAGATTCTGTCTGCGTTTAATTCAATTTGTTTAGGACCACAGCTCTTGGAGATTGAATTGGAGCCTTGCCCCTGAGACATTATTTAGATAAAAAAAAAGTGTAGCTGCAATTGACCATCTGAGGGCTCTGAACCCATGGGCCAAACACACACAGATATCACAATTTGCAAAGCTGCCAAAGCGTCTGCTCAGCAACATTATAGAGCATGACCAGATGTGATCTGACAAACTTTGGGGCAATTCCAGACATTTATGTAAAATTTGATTTCGCTCGCTTTTGGCAAAGAAAATTGGGACTCTACTTTAAGCTCCAAGCCCAGATGCTGCCTCAAGTTAGCATTGTTTGATCATTTGGGTTCGACCAAATCATTTTACCTACAGTGCAAGTAATTGAGACAGGATAAAGACGTAGTCGTGTAAGGGCTGGCTTGTATCAAAGCCCATGAAATCAGCTGCTCTGACTCGCCGCCAGTGTTAACACTGACAGCTTCTCCCTAAAGAAACACAAGAAGATGGTGATATTCTTATTAGGGAGGCACAGACTCACAAGGTGAAAATATGCCACCTAAAATATAGATGCAGATTCTTTTTTTTGTCAGTCAAAATTCTGGAAGAATTTAAATCATTGTCACCATATTTCCTGTGTGTGGTTGAAGTCAATCTGCTTAGTTTTAAACAAAATTACATAATGTAATAGAAAAGTGTTTTCATAGGTTATGTGTGGTTTCTTTTATGTATTTGGTAACCATGAAGCTCATGTGCTTTAGAAGTGTGTTTTTTTATATGTACAGCAATGTAACAATAAGCAAACAAAGTAAATACTTGTACACAACCTCTCTTCACTCTAACATGTACAAGGCTAGCAACAGTAAATAGGCTGGGTTCATAATCATATGTTTACTTCCTAGAGCCTTTTGTGCTTCTCACTTAACCTGCACCCTGCTGGCCTGCCTCCAAGGTACAATGTAGTCACTCTAATTCACAGCAGTTTTCTTTTAAATGCAACTGCAACAAATATAGTGTGGCCTCCAAGTGTTAATGTCTGGGTCTGAGAGGCGGCTGAAATGTACTGAGATCTACAGAGTGTAGAGATATTCACCACCTGTAATGTTATATTACTCAAAGAGAAGCTAACTCAAGTTGAACCAGAACTTGAATCCTTTATACTCATAAATCAAAAGGATGAATGTTTTATTTATTTTCTAACTGTATCGGCTACTGTATATTGAATGATAAAAACACAAGGACAGCTGCATAAATGTAACAGTATTTCAAAAGATGCCAATAAGATGCTTAACATTCTTTACAAGCCTGACAGAAATGGGATAAACATTGTCAAATTTAACAGCCGTTCAGTGTTTAAAACCCATTGTTGATGTGATGAAACCAATGCAATAATAAAATCAGGCAAGTCCAAAGGTCACACTATTAAAACATCATTTTAGTTCTACCAGACTGGCCAAAATAATAGCACATTGAAAGCTACTTTTCTGTCATGTAAGGGCAAGATTTTTTTTTTTCTAACAGTTTACAGAATTTCTTCCTGCTATTTTAGCTTAGTTATCTGTGTATCTTCAAAACCTCACTCTTGGTGAAATCTTTTGTAAGTTCAGATCACCATGTTTCTTACTAACAGCCTTGGTCAACCTTTCCTTTTCTTTCTTTCAGTTCATCTTTTGTTCTTCCACCGTGTGGCAGAGAATAGCCCCTTCAATTTCTTCTTCCTCCATCTCCTCTGACTCATTTAGCTCACTTTTTTCTCTATTTCATTGTGTCCTTCATTTTTTCTGACTTCTTACTTCTTTTTTCTCTATTCAGGAAAATTGTCTTTTCTGACCCCCCCCCCCCATTAAATTCGTGTTCATTCTGTACACTTTCTTTTGGTCCTTTGAGCTCATATTAGCATATTTAGTCCCCACAATTTAAGACAATGAGAGTGTCAGGGAGGGGAAAAAAAAAGATATCACCATCTAAACCCTAAACCAATCAAAATTTTAATCCGGTGCCCTTCCCAATTAAGTTTTACCACTGATCCTTTTTCTGGCTTCCCAAAAGCTCATCCCTCCTCGCCTGAAATCTCTCTTGACACCAAAGAATATTGCATTTGTGTTTCCCTATTTCATCATCTTATTTCATTCTGACAGAAAAATACCAATCACTGAAATTAAATTCTGTATTTTTTTTAATCAGCTCTCACTCAGTATGTATATTATCTTTACAGCTGCACAGGCTCAAAGAAACAACTGTTGCTGATTAATCAATTACAATTCAACTCTAGCATACACAAAATGATTAAATGCTTGGTATTTACTGTGCTGAAAATGATAACTACACAGTAGCTATACTTTTACTTGGCAGTTGTCTTTTCTACAACTTTCAACTTGATCTCTGATGTATCTGCTAGAAATATGCAGCCTTCATTTACCTAATTGTGGCTTAGAAACATCAGTCAAGATTCAATTTTTGTATTTGTATGTATTCATGTGGTTTTTGTCTATGTTCATGTAGTCAAGTCAATTTCATTTTTGTAGCGCAATATCACAAATCAGACATTTGCCTCAGGGGGCTTTACAGTCCATCTGCAGTATAGCATCTGTTTTGGATGTGTGACACAAATAACACAATACAGCTATTGGAGAGGATAAGACAATTATCATTGATTATATATATATATATATATATATATATATATATATATATATATATATATATATATATATATATATATGAAGAATTTGTGGAAGAGGAAACCGAGCAGCTTCCAGGTGCCACCAGAACAGAATAGGACTTGGACCATGTGATCGCTATTACCATGGAGACCTGGCAGGAGGACAGACTACACACGCACACAGGGGAGGCTCGCATCACACCATTCACACGCACAGGAGAAGAGACAAGAAAAGTCATTATTCACATAGGGGAGAAAGAGAAGAATAAAGACATCATGCAGAGAGGCATCAGGTGAAGCTGAACTCGGGATGGGGAGCCCGATTCAAAACCGCAGGAAATGGCAGGGAAACAGCCAGGGAAGCAGATCAGCTCCAGGATGGTGATCGTCCAACAAGAGATGCTCGAGAAAACAAGAGAGGACAAGAGGAGAAAATGGAGAGGGTTACACAGTTCATGGATACTCATGTGCTGTTGGAACAAACAAACAACAGGTTAGAGAGATGCAGTGGTTGTCAGCAGCAGTTGAAATGATCATCTCAGTATGACAGTCCTTAGTGAATTAAGACCAAAACCGACACGTATTATTACTTGATCAAACTGGAAATTTAGTGACATCCAGTTTTTCATAGCAGCCAAGCAGGCTTCTAATTTAATCATCTGATTATGATCATCAGCTCTTACGGGTTTATACAGCGGAGTATCATCTGCATAGCAATGGAAATGTAATGACTGAATTTTAAATATAAAGTGAGGAAACTAAGAACTTTCCCCTGAGGTACTCCATATTAAACATCAGAGAATTTATGTAATGTTATTATAGCAGACATGCTATTTCATCAGACATTAAATTCATTTCATTTAGTTTCTAACAGGTCATTGAAGGTAGGAGGTTCATGTGTGATCGCTGAAGCAGTGTGAAAGGGTCATTGCTGGGTGATGCCCTGCAGTGGTGAACCAACCAGAATCCTTTACACATTCACTTCAAGTGTACTTGTAATGGGGAAAAAAGACGCCCATAGCTCATTGTGGTACAGAGAAGCTGACTGAGAGCTTTTTGTCAAAGGGTGATGCATTCACACCAGCACATCCTTTCATATGGAATGGCGCGAACAGTCATATTTGTCATTAGATGTGGCAGCTATATTCACACTTGGTGGATCCTACCGCAGTAATACTTGGTTTTACTGTGACAACATTATGGTATTTCAAGGCCAGTGCTCCCATTGAAATGGAATTCTTCTGTGTAGGAAATAAAAAATGCTCCAGAATAAGCGGTGGCGCAGACAGTGAAGAATGCGAATTCAGTCTTGCCTATCAAGTCCATTAAGGTCTATGTGATTGTTTTTAATGCATTCACTCCAGTTGTTTTTTTTTTTTTTCTCTGCATTTATAGTATAGTACACGAACAAAAGGACTTCTGGTCTTTATCCTAGCCCCCCTTCTCCCCTGTCTGATCACTTCATCCTCTCCCCAAACCGATGCTGACTCCTCTGCACTCTTCCCCCCTCCCCGCCTCCCGCTTATGTTCTTCCCTCCCCCTCTCCAGCGTGTCCCCTAGTTTTCTGGTAGCTGTGTCTCTTTGATAATCCAAGACTCTTTGAAGACTCCAATTCCACGCTGCTTGCCTTGGAGCTATTGCACCTACTAAAACAACTGTGTGTGTATGTGGGCATGCGTGTGCACGTGCGTGTGTACATGTAGAGAAAGAGGGAGAGAAGAGAGCAGTAGCTGGGACGAGAATGGAGGACATAATGGGGGAATGGAAAATAAAAACAGTTCCATATGCATTTCCTTTGCAACCGCTTCAGTCTTTATGGTTTTATGCTTGCTGCATACACTGAGAGGTGCACTCCTTCATTGTCATATTTGTTGGTGCAGCTCATTTTTTCTGTGCCTTCAGAGGCAGCAGCTCATTGATTCCTGCATACACGCCCAAAATGCCAGAGCCAGGGTGTGCTCACAAACACTGTATCTAAATGGAAATTCTAGGTACCACAGTCGGGGGAACTCTCACAGGCAATCAAAGAGTTTACATACTCATTTTGTAACTAATGCTACATTCAGAATAACACAGAGGTTTCATATACAACTGTATACCAGTCTGAACACTAGCAAAAATTTGCTGTAGCAGCTTGTCGTCTTAGATCTTACCAAAAAAAAAAATATTTTTCTGCTGGCTGCCGAATGGCAATTAGAGAAAATTAGTTAAACTTAGAATACCACACAATACTCAAAATGAATCAATCAGGGAAACATTTTTCCTTCTATCCACATACCCTCCACGTTGTATCACTGCCTCTTACCCTTTCCTTTCAGCAAGTCTGGCTGCTCTCACTTACTCCATTGTTTTAGCCTCAATCTTTAGTCTGTCTTCTTCCATCTTAGTCTCTGGCTCTCCCTTTTTGTCTCCGCCAGTCTGCCTCTCTTTGGCAGAGGAGCTTGCCATTGGGATTTAGGAGAAATTGAATTGAATTATGAAGGAATTTCTCTGCAGTACGATTGGCATCATTTCCTCCACACAATACAACATCATTCTCATATCTCTCAGTGTGGGGGAATGAAAATAGGCCGTGCACCATTCTTTCTCTCATCCTTTTAAATTGAATTTTTCATATCACAGGGGCACTGAGACATCAGCCGTTTCCTTTAACATGGGCAGAAAACCCATTTCATAATATCTGAGAGACACAGAACTGTGATTCAATAGGAAAAGTCTGGCTTGCAGCTCCAGTACACATACGATATACCTCGACTCAGGATTCATAAACAAGGCCACAATAGGGTTTCTTGCAGCTTGAAAAGTTGAGGGCATTCCAGTAGAATATCTACTATAGCTGTTTGGCTTCACAACCTGTTAAAAACACTCCATTGAAAAGTAAATGAAATCCTGCATCGTGCTTATAACCCTTTTTTTTCTGTGTGTGTGTGGAGGGAACATAGATTTTTCACTTTCTGAAATCTCCAATTTCACAAATTCATATTTATTAGAGGAGTGTCTTTGCAGAAGCTGCATGTTCCACTGGCAAATAGCACCCAAGTTTCTACTGTATATAACATAGTGATGACAGCGTTTAGTTGATTATTATTCCCATGCATGTGTGTTCTTCAAAGTGTGCTGGCGGTGATTGTGCTTTGCTCCTCCACCTAAAATTCTGAATATTCAGCGTTTTTCACTGGCTGCTGTGACTCAGCTTAAACAATCCCTCTGTGTAATAAAAAATTTAAACAAAAACATTTGGGCAGCAAACTAACTGTGACAAGAACATTGCTACCCACTGGACATGGAAAGCACCAACAGGCTGTATTTAAATACAGTATTTGGTGCTTGCTCTGTTGCAAATTATTTCATCTTTTGGCAAGATAACGTGTTTATATCACTACATGGGAGTGAATGTAGAGGAATTACAAACTTGGTACAGAAAATAGCACATCATCTATGCAGCTCATGATGTTATGTCACTGGAAGAAACTGGATTGATTAAAAAGGATTATTTTTTTTCATTAATTATCAAAATTATGCATTATTTGACTTTGATCTAGAAATGTCAAGAAGCCAGAGTAGCATAAATGGGGTATCAACCATTTTAGATTCAGAGGCTAATGCTTCAAAGATTAGATGCATCCTCAAGCTTTCTGTCTAAGGTTTAGATATTAAAACATCTACTGTTGTTAAAATTAATAGGAAATTCTTGTGTAAAAGAACCACCAGAGCACCATTCTAAAATAATATTTTTTATGTTATATTTATTAAATTAACTTTTATTATTATCTTAATCAGCTGTTATACAAGAATATATTGCCCAACCGTATAAACCACTCAGCTGCTGCTCGCTGTGAAATACAGTACACCATGGACATATTTCTATAAGGTAGTACAAATAATGCAGTCACCGACTTGATCACCAAATTTCCACAGACAGCTCAGTCAAAACACAAACGTAAACTTGGAAGAATGAGACAGAGATTCAAGCAATAAATCAAACTTGGCAACAACTCACTGCAACTCTGTTGGACGTTTGCTCAAAAAGTTGTGGAGTAGATGGAAAAAAGGTGTCCCAATCTGCATAAGTACCAGCAGCCCTGTGCACCGGCAATCAGTGAGGCTTGGCTGGATGACAGGGCACCTGACGGCAGAGTAGTGTCAGGTGGCTCCAGGGCATTCTCAAAGGACTGAGAACTCTGAGACTTGGGAAAGCACAACAGAAGTGGGGTCTGCCGTCCCATCAGCGATCACTGGTGCAAATCAGCGATGGCAATAGAGACACTCCCCAATCACCAAAATGCTATCCTTGTTGCTTAGGCACAGCTATTTTCTTCAGGAATCAATTTTTATTCTTTCTTTCAAACTGCGGGCAGGCCCATTTATTTCTCAAATCCAATCTTTAGGACAAACTGTCCAGACTGTTGTTTGCGAGTGATTAGATACCGTTAAAGATAACAGTCTGTTGCTGTAGAAACAACATAGGCATGAGTGCATGCACAAAGTGGTGGTGTGTTTCCTCAGTATGAACACAAAACAGTCTGCGGCTGGCTGTTCTCTGTGAATAATGGAGATATATCCTCTCACGCTACACACCATAGCAATATCAAGTCTCAGAACAAAAGTCCTCCATCACACCAGTCAACATTAGTGACAGAGGCGTTTGATATATATGTTTGCAGTAGTCACAACCAGCTAACAAGGCTCGAAGCTCTCTCAATGGGACATCACTGTTACTATGTGCAGAATTGAAAGTGATGTTTAAAGAGCAGTTTGAAAGCTAAATCAGATACGAGCCACCTATGAATGCAGTTTGACTGTGATAATTAATAAATCCAATATTTATTCTGATGTCTCAATGTACCCTGAACCTGATATGTGCTGCCAGTCTCACTCAGTATAGCCTAAAACGCTAAATTCAGACCAGCAGGCTTCTCTTCCCATAAAAAAAATTGAGCCTCAAGCTCATGATTTAAAGGTCCCATATCATGCACTTTTCTGGGTTTTATTTGAAGTTTTGATAGCCCTAACATGATATATTTGCAAAATTCAACTCAATGTCATTTTACAGTGCTCTCTCAAGCGCCTCACTGAGGCTCCAGAAAGCACAGGTCGTTTTTTTTGTTTTTTTCTCATAAATATTCATGAGACTCTCTTCTTATTGGCTGATTTTTCTCCTGGAACACTGAAAAAAAAAGTGGGTGTGACAGCGGGGCCATGGGAGTTGGATGCGGGGTGGCAGGTGAGCTCTGCTGGGAACGTTTGGCACTTTTCTGACTGTTTGATGAATGTGTCAGTTTTTATCAGTGATGGCAATAACGGCTTTAAAATAACCACTTTTACTAACAATGTTACTTTTTTCAGAAACAGATAATCTAATTAATTAATTTTTATATTGTTACAATGCTGTTACCGTTACCAACATGAGCTTGCCAGATTAGCTACTACTTTATTCCTCTTGCTAATACAGGCTACTGTGGCCATAGCCAATCGCAAAGTAGAAAAGTTCAAGAAAGTTCAGGAGTGCTATGTCTTTCCTTATTTCACTAGCTGCAGCGTCTTACTTTCAGAGGCGTTCACAGACTCAGGAAATCCCAGAACTGTCACCTAACAGTATCATCTCACCTAACAAATTTCTGCAGGAAACACTGTAAGGTGTCATTGATTCAGCTCACACAGACACAGGAGCTGTGATTCTTTGACATTTTTAAGCTCAAATAAAAAGTAATGGAATAGATAGCTTCTCTGGTAACTAGTTAATTTTATACATGATTAATTCAGTTACTTTTTGGGAGAAGTAACTAGTGATTATAAGGGGTTATTTTTTAAAGTAACATGCCCACCACTGTTTTTATATAGTCACTAGACCTTCTCTAGAGTTTAAAAACCCCCAAAATGAAAGTGGTTATTTGCACTATATGGGACCTTTAACTCATAGATCATTTATGATCCAAGCGAGTTAAATCATGATTCGGTTAGATCTGCCTCAATATCAGTTTAACCATGATCATGACCTCCCACAACAGTTATTAAGGTATTATACTGTTGTATAATGTTGTAATGTTCAGAAATAATTGACAGTCACAATCAAGAGCATATTTTAAACACATTTTACTTTTTTATTACTTTTTTAATGAACCAACAAACTTTTATAAAGGTGATTATCTAAGAGTCATTCCTATAAAAATGATTCATAACAAGTGGCTTATCTGTTCATTCGAATTTGACTAGTTCAGGTACAGACCAGTGTTTTTGAAATAGCACTATAATGTGTGTTCGAAGCTGCAGATAGGAAAGTAAACGCACAGGCTGTCAAGGCAGTGTAGGTGTACAGTACAGTCTGCTTTTATTTATTTTTTTTCAAGGTCGTTATGTTCGAGGCAGCACAGCAACAAAATCTCAGCACTAAAAACAGTGGAGGACAGCTGTTTAAAGGGGAAAATCCACCTAATTCATAGTACATACCATAATAAAACTGTGATTAGCATACTTTAATTTGTAAAGTTGACCACCTCTTCATACCATGCCTAAAGTAATGAATCATAGAAATAACTACATACTTAATTTTCTGCCAGCATCTCTCTCTTTTGCCTTTTTGGCATATCAGTGCATCAATGGAATCGTTCAGGTGCAACCATGTGTAGCTTGAGATTATTCTGAGGCAGTAGGTAGATAATAATTTTGGCAGTCTGACAGGAAAAAAAAGGGTCTCCAAATGCTCCAGGAGCTCCAGGTAGGCAGTGGATGATTGCTGTTTATTACTACTTTAAAATGTGTCTTGGTCCCTTCATAAAGACAGAAACCAATGAATCTTTACATCTGCTTTGGGATTGTAACATTACGTGTATAAATGAGGCCATTTTAGCCCAATCTAAATGGGGTTATGAATTCACATGCCATCATAAATGTCCCCTCATTCATTCTTAGCCCCATAGCTACTCACTCCTACCCACAATGCCCAAACAACCCCTCCCCACCTCCCCCACCCGCCTCCAGTCTCACAGAATCTAATCCTTCTGCTTGTCCCCTCCAGCCAAAGCGCCATCCGTGTCTGCCTGACCAACTCCCCATTCCTGCTCAGCCTCCCCTTCCATCCTTCCGTCTTGCCGCATCCCTGCAGCCCCCAAGGCCTGGCAAAGGATTTGTGCTACGACTAAATGGAGAATCTATTTCCCATCTCTGCAGCCTTAGCTAGTTATCATACCCAGGAAACATGCTGACTCTCTGGAGTGATGCCTTGAGGAGAAGTTTAAGCAAGAATCCATATTTGAACAACTAAATGCTGCCTCACATGAGTCACAGAGCCACAGAGACCTCCAATCATTTTTTAAGAATGCACCATTGAAATATGTGATTTGCCTGGCCCAGCCGCATGAAACAATAGTAGTTTTTTAAATGTCAGAATAATAGTACAATAGCTGAGAATTTATGTTATCACAAATAATTTACATGAGCGAGTAATGATAAACAGTCTGTTCTTTCTGTGATAGATAACATATTTCCAGCTCAACGCCCACAATTTTCGAATTAGAAAATGTTACGCTGCAAAGCCGCAACAATCAAGGAGCATGTTTAATGGGAGAAAACAAATGTTTTACTCTTATCCCCCAAATCATTTAATTTCCCTCCTTTGATTGTTTTTACACCAGACACACAAATCATTATGACAAACAAATACATTAGGAGTGTTGTTTCAGCTCAGGTTCTATTAAGTGTTACAGGTAGTTTATAGGTCTAAGATGGATTTACAGATGTTTAGCCTATTAACCTCTTAAGATGCACCGCGTTTTGTTTTTTGTTTGTTTGTGTTGTTTTTGTTGTCTTATTTGCAAAAATGGTATGCCCCAAATTGTAAGTATCCAAAATATCACGTTGTTCGAAAGCCCTGGATACTGGCTATCAGATTTGGATGGTCTGGACATGGGAAATTTCCATTGGGTCACACTGCTGTCCATCAATCCAAATAAGGTCAAACTTCCATAGTCAGTCCTCATTAGCTTTCAAGCTGGTGATCGTCCGGCCCCATGCTTCAATAGGCTCATGCATGGTGTCAATCGATGCAAAGCAACTTTGAGACCATATATTTAGCTTTTTTTGCACATAGAAACCCACAACTGAAGGGCAGTATTGCCATAAATGACCCCCCACCACTCCTTCATCCTGCTCTTGGTACAGTGTGTCTTAAGATATAGTGCAGACTTCTACAGATAAATGAATGTCTTTTACATAGTTTTTAAATCTAGTGTCCATGGGGAGATTCCCATGCTGGTGCAATGGTAGCGATGCATTGTACATCAGCCAGCAACACAGTAAGCTACAGCAGCTTGTAGTATTTACTCCAAATGCCAGAAGGGGAAGATAAAAGTCACATATTGCAAGTTTAAAGACAATGTAAACATTGTGAGAGTCAAAATTTGTTTTTAAAGGTGTTTTCATACCTGCATTATTTAGTCCAGTTAAATCGAACCCCCTCAGTTTGTTTCACAGTTGTGCAGTAATCTCACGTGGGTGTGGATCTCCGTCCAGTCCCAAACCATCTCTGGAATGTGGAATGTGGTCTGACCTTGATCCAATGCAACTACTAGGTATACTCCACAAGTTTGAGCGAAACAACTCCTGTAGCCAGGTGAGCTTTGTATGCTGGGATGTAGCTGAGTGGATTTAATAGTTGCTAGAAAACAGGATAGAGAATGAACCGAGGACGGACTTGGTCTGGCACAACCTAGTACTTTATATTCTGCTGGTGAATCTCCTTCAGGACCTTCTTCCTGTGTTAACGTTCTTGCTCCCACCCCAATGCGCCAAGTTCATCGACTCATCAAATGATTTGGACCAGAGCAACTATAGGCGTAAAAACACCTTAGTGATTGATCCATCAATCATCCCAAAGGGCTATGTTTATTTGTTACCTAATGCATGTACACTAATCACTGTTGACACCCACCCCATGACAAAAGCAGTTCTGGGGGGCCCACCACCCTTTCCTTGAATATAATCCTAGGGGAAAAACTGCAGCTGTGGAGTGAGATAATGTCTGGTTGAGATGATGGGAGGTGCACAGGTTTCTGGAAACATTTTTGAAGCCAAATAATGGCATTAAGACGCAGTGTTGATAGCACTTACCTAGACTCTAAAAGCTTTTCTTAATATCTTGTGCGTATGTACTAAAAGGATGATGGTTCGCGTGATTTCTAGCATGGATTTGTTTGCCAGAAAAGTGGTTGAATGGTAGAAAGCACAGACCCATGGTATTGATCTGGGCTGACTCGCGCAGCAGAGACAGGCCTGTTCTGCTGTATCAGTGCTTTTCTGACTTTTACGAGAGGTGCTTGTGGGGGTGGGGGTGGCGAGAGTGTGATTGCATGTGCACTGTAAGGAGTCATCTTTCGGTTGTGGATCGGTGATAAGTCGCCATTAGTAAACTGATCTTTGGAAGAGGAAATTTAATGGTATCCTAACTGTATTTACAAGCCATTCAATTTGATAAAGGGTGTGATCTTGAATGATTTATTATATGCCGCTCTTGGTCCTCTTCAAGCTATCAGATTTCGTATTTCATCCGTATCTTCATTCATTCATTTACTTTATTCTTTCATCTAATCTTAACAGCATATAACAGCAAGAGCAGATCTAATGATGTGTTCTAATGCTGGAATGTTGTGGTGACTGTCAAGAACAATATTTGCAATGTTCAGTTTTGTTGTTTTTGTCAGCCTTATGCAGATCCGCTTGGCATTCTGTTTCAATTAAATTGCATAAATATTGTCTAGTTTTCCATTCGCCCCAAACACCTGTGGATAGGGGAAATATTAAAATATGGAGATGGGAAGTAGCTCACTGGGGCTACTGATTAGTGTAGCAATCATTGTCATCAGAATTCATTTGGCACTGGCAGATTTCTAAAATGAAACTTTTGTCCAACTAATACAAATAATAATGATCATAATAATAGCAGCAGTTTTCAATTTCTGTAACACCCTATGACATTTGTTTTCTCTGTTTGCATAGTCTCTACAAAGCTACAGACATTGTCTCCACAGGCATGACTTCATCTCTATATAAAGTCTACCTCTATTCAAGAACTATTTCTCATTGTATTGTATATACAATACCACTAACTTTTTTTTTTTTTACATACTCTACACCAACTCCATCTGATAACATACATGCACAATTCTTCACATCCGGTACTCTGGATCTTCCTGCTATTGCATTATCCTAGATACAGTATTCATAGCTATGTAATCATATATATTATCATCATGTCAGGATATGTGGCATTTTGTCAAGCGAAACAATGAATTGAAACCATCAGGCTGATTTCACCAGGCTAACATTTTGACATATTAATCTAAAGTTCTTGAACATCCACTATGTCTGCACATTCATTATATACTGCATACAAATAGATTTTAATCATTCTTTACATATACGGGACAGTATCATGCATATTTAAACACATGTCCTATATTTAGGTATTTAAATTCCGTAGTATAAAATGAGACGTTTTAATTGTCTGTTTTTTTTGCCTCAATTTATTCAATTATTATGCTGCTGCTAACATGCACACTCTTATTATTGAAGACCATGCCCTCACTCTGTTCATACATTTCTACCTTATATAATCTTCAGAATAATAATAGTGCAAAAGACTATTTAATATTAAAGAGTGTTTAATATTTAATACTATTTTCTGACTTTTGAAGAGTGAACTCTAAAAGGCCGTCAAAGTCCAGACAGCAGTGTTAAATGGAAGCGTTTTGAGCTGCTACTGCTCCCTGGCAACTTAACCTCCAACGAACCAACAAACACAAAAGAAAAGTCAAGCTGAAAAAGAGAAGCTCATTTGCTCTGTTCTTTTTTTTTTCTTTTTAGCATCCTCATCGGCGAGTGACCTTCTCCACCACCAACCCCGTGCAAGACCTGCAGGACGCCTCTCAGCACAGCTACTATGACAGCGGCCTGGAGGAGTCAGAGACGCCCAGCAGCAAGTCATCGTCTGGTCCTCGCATTGGACCCCTGACCCTGCCTGAGGACCACTATGAGAGGACCACTCCAGATGGTAGCATTGGAGAGACCGAACACCCTGAAAACGGTATGACAATCCCTACAATTCTGTTCCGTATGAATATGCATTTAAATGTAAATCGCTCTATTAGGCTTTCTTTGTGTGTGTGCATGTGTGTGGGATTGGCAACGGAGACATTTGTTTATGCTCTGTGGCCATTTTAGAGAGGAGAAGTTGTGGCACCCATGACATTGGGTTGCTGTGTTCTGTCGACGATTGTGCGAAATATTTCCTTGTGTGTGTTTGTGTGTGTGTGTTGTTTCTAGGCCGGCATTAGCAGTGTCTCCATCCTCCTCATCAGCAGGTCCTCTGTTAGACATCCTTAATGACCTCCTTCACAAGTGCGCTAATTAAAAAGCCCAACTAATGGAGCATTTGCCCTCTAAATAAATCCAAACCATGACATCTATGCAGAAAACACTTTGTTTACTCTAAGAAATATCGCCAGACTCCCTTTCATTTTTGTCCGCATGTGAGGTTATGCTTTTTGTACATTCCGTGTGGATTCTGAGGTGAAGTAAAAAGGCTTTTAGCGACCTATACAGAACGGGGTATGTATCAGCAAGTTCTCGAAGGAGTTGTTGATCAACATGCACAGTTACTTTGTCACACTGTCGGTGAAAAAGACATAAAGTGTGCCCTTTGTCAATGGGCCTGTACATCACAGATGCAGAGACGTGTCTTTCACTGTTAAGCGAAGGGGGAAAAAAGCCCATTTCCATCTCAAGCACTCCCTGTTGCAAAGTGTTGCAGGATCAAAGGCTGAAATGTGTCGCGCTCCTGCCAAAATAGCAAATGACAAAATTGTATCATTAGTATAGTACTGTATATTGCATTGTGTTTCATCTATTCACCGGACAATTAAGTTGGATTTCATTAGGTGTTCATCTTTATTGTAAATGTGTGTGTGTGTGTGTGTGTGTGTGTGTGTGTGTGTGTGTGTGTGTGTGTGTGTGTGTGTGTGTGTGTGTGTGTGTGTGTGTGTGTGTGTGTGTGTGTGTGTGTGTGTGTGTGTGTGTGTGTGTGTGTTTATGCCACTTAGTGACATAATTCAAAGATAGGAAGGGGAGGCGGGTGTGTTCAAGAGGATGACTCTTTGCCAGTGTTGCAGCTTCCTCTGGCCCTATAGAGGTCAGAGATTATTTAATGTCCCATTTAATGGTTTAGTCATCACATATACAAGCTAGCTGTTTATGGTCCATGAGCCAACAGTTGATGATTTCCATCTGCTCTCTGCACTTAAAATTTGTAATATATGCATTCTCTTTTTTTCTCTCCCTCCCTCCCCCTCTCTCTATTGTTGTGGCTGTTTATTGTGTTTTTCCCATCTGCAGAACACATTTTTTTGTCAGACAGGGTGCTCTTTGTTGTCAGCAGCAGGAGAGCAAGATTGTGAGAGGAGATGGAGCATTTAAAGAATGAAAAGATGGCACAAGATGGGGGAGATGTTAGATTGTGACAGGGAGCAGGGACTGAGAGTCTCTGACAAGGAGGCAAAGCCCATAGGATGAACACATAGGACAGGGAGATGCAAAGATGAACTGCTAACCAAGGATAGACCTAATTAAAATGTGATTTCCCACTTCAGGGAGATAACAGAGAGCCCACATAAAATGAAGGATCAGACAGGAAAATCAAAAGAGACAGAGGAATTCCTCCCCAGCTCCACCTGAAAAATGACGTGAAGTCTTTTTTTTAAGCATTTGAGTGACAGAGTGACAGGTTGTACTGGTGCAGAGCTTTATTCATTGCAGTAGAGATGACTGACAGGCAAAAAATGGGAAGGTGAGCACGATGTGCCACTCAATTTAAGTTGGATAAAAAGCAATATATGAACCCCAGACTGTCAGCGTTTGCATGTCTGTGCCCCAGAAATATCCATGTGAATGTGCATTTTGTTCTACAGGTCGAATTGAGAGAGGTGAATGTACGTTTTGAGAGTGCATCCATGGCCAGCAGTGGAGAGAGATGTAATTCACAATCCATTTTTGATGTTTGTGGAAATGATGGGAATAGTCAGAACTTGACTATATTCAACAGGTGTCAGGACAGCTTCTACTGTATGGGTCCATAGTCCAGTTCATATCCTCCTTTACTGCATCCACAGTAACAATTTCCTGACGTGCCCCTGATGACAAATCAGTTATCAGCTAACTCAGAGAGTGGTAACTATCATTGGGTATTAGTTGGTGAGTTTTGTTTTGACTGTTATGTTTGTTATTATGATTTGCCCAATCCCAATTCACCCCTTAACCCCTACCCCTTAGAAGAGCGTTACAAAAAGTAGGGGTTAGAAAAATTCCCCTATAAAATGGGACAACCTTTAAGACACTGATATGTCTAGTAGGTGGCATGTACTAAACAACTGACTTTCTCATATGTTTGTTATAAAGATAATGCAATTTGTTAGCCTCATAGCATAATTGCCTATTAGTAATTTCTTAGTAAAATTGGGATATGTTCATAACTTTACTCTCCTACCACTGCTGCATCATCCTGTCCACTTATTAGAATCAAAAAACACTGCCTGAGTCATTTGTTTGACTTCAGGCAGTTTTGATACAAGCAAAACGGCAGAGGAAGAAGCAGCTATATATCTTCAGTTTTCTAGATACTAAATGTAATTTCAATCAATCAAAGGGATTATGAACTGTGTATTTAAAATTAAAATGGCATTTTTACCTAAGGTATGACAGATATAGTTCACATTTATGTAAGACAAAGATGCCTAAGTCAGGGCAAAATTCTGCCTAAGTAATCTTTTTTTTATTTGTTAGACAATTGATGATGTGTCTTTCTTTTTGCATATTTGTTTAAACATCTGTTTAAATCATCTAAACATCTAAAAACTGTATTGTCTTATTTTTTCGAAAAACATTAAAGTGTGTGTCTTAGGCCATGAGGTTCAATGAAACAACATTAAACTAAGATAATCCAGTATTTATAATATATTTTTTTAAATATGTAGTTATTACGACATTCATGGCTGTCTTTTGTTATCTGTTTCCAGTTTATCTGCCATCGTGTTAACGATTCGCAAGGCATTATAAGTAATTTCTTTAAACTCTGTTTAGAGGGCGCCTCTGAAAACAGTGTATTTGTCTGGCGTTACAGCCCTCACACTTAGTACTTCCCCCTCCATCTCAGGAAGATTTAGGACACCACAAATTAACCTGCAATAGGAAGGGTGGAGCCAAGGGGAAAATTGGGATTGGGCCTTAGTTCAAGATTGATTCTCCAATTCACTCAATACAATGACATCAGCATATTCCCCTATAGTGCTAGGTTTTGGTATTAAGAGTAGAGTCAAATGACATTAATGAAATTTCTAATATAAGACATGTATGCTGCCTGATCTGCAGCAATTAATTTGTGGAGTTCTTCCTTTTCTATGCCTGAGCAGCTTGTTCCCTCCTCCCACTTTTTTTTTCTAATTCTTGTCTTCAGGCTGTCTTGTTGGTTAGTCTCATCAGAAAATGTTTATCCCTCGTGCGTGCGTGTGAGCACGTGTGTATTTGTTTGCATTTGGGTTTGTTACATCACATCCCAAATCTCTAAATCATTTTGAGTACATTGCTATTTTACTTTAATAGACTCTCATCATAATCACTGAGCTCTGTAATTCTTTTTAAATTGATTGCTTCAGACTGTGTGAAAACTGCTTATCTTGTATGTTTGGTTTGGTGTCAGGACGCATGATTTGTTCACCGGCGTGAAATCATAGGAGCAGGGACCGGTCCCTGTCTCTCCTACCTGTCCTATCTGTGCAGCCACTGTGCCTCACACACTGCTGATCGGAATTTGACTGGGGTTCAAGTCCAAAATGTAATTTATAGTCCAGTATATGCTACTACTCAGTACATTCAAATACACAAATCCTAGTACAAGTACAAATACTCATAAAAAGGTCATAAGTATCAAAAACTGTCTATATGTATAATATTAGTAACACAAGATGACAACAGTGAACTTTAATTTAGGTTCATACAGTTTCGCAAGTGTTTACAGCATGTATACTTCACAACAAAGATTGTTTTTTTCTATTTATTATAATATGTATTATGTGCTCATCCACAATTACCATTTGGTGACATCTGGTTGTCATCACATCCCCATCCACACAAACCTATAACCTATACACCTATAGCACACACACACACACAACCAAATTAAAAAGGGCACAATATAAAATAAAAACAAACCACTGGGTTCCTTAAAATCCATGGATGCTCAGACATGACTCATTTGAGTCCCTTGACTATGGGCATAAAACAGACTCATATCTCTTCGCAAGTGTTACTCACATTACATAACTCGTAAAGCACAATGCACAAATAAGTGCAGTGATTTGTTTTTGTGAATCTGTATTTGCCTCATTTGTATGTCAACTTAGTCTTTTTAAATGAAAATGTATATGTTAATCTTGCACTATTTTATAGATCCTTTTGAGACTGTTGTTCAGTGTTTCTGCAGATATGTTGAATGTCAGTGATGTGTCGGACATGTGTATCATATAATTTTTTTTTTATATGTGCATGTTTTCACTAATATCATTTTATGGTGCCAATGATGTGGTTAAGGTGGTTAGGTTTTGGCACAATAAACACCTGGTATCAGTTAGAAAAAAAGCACGGTTTGGGTTGAAATGATACAAAATATCTGGTTAACAGTGTTGTTGAATGGCGTCTCATGCAAATTTTCCAATCCTGATCAATGAAACAAAGCATTTCACCATCCCCAAAACCCTCTTCTTAAGCATTCACACACATAGATCAAGATTCACATAGAAATGTTCATGTAAAAATACTAAGTTGATGTAAAAAATTATAATATACAATCTGAAAAAAATACAGATTTAGAGATGCAAATCACTGCATTGTGTTTTACAGGTTACATAACTTGAGTTCCGCTTGTGAATAGAAATGAGTCCGTTTTATTCCCACACTTGATAGGCCTCATCTCTCATTTTGGGGACACAAGTTTGATCTGTAATCCCCTCATGTTCAATCCAACCAAGACAATAATCACTCTTCTGGGGATCCGTGGTTAGGCGTCTTGGCTGTGAGATGAGGGCTAGTGCCGATAGGACACAGGTGGATTGGAAGACAGGTACTGGGATGCACACACACACACACACACACACATACACACACACACACACTAGAACTCAAAAGACCACAGATGGAGGTATTTTGATGTGGACGGTTGCCCAGCATGAGGTCTCTCTGTGTTTGCCTCTATGTGGACTCACTGCCACATGGACTATTGAGAAGGGTGAGATAAAATGGAATAAATGGCATTTGCATTATAATGAGGTTCTTTAGTAATGCTGTCTGATTTTCCTGCCTTAGATCTCTCAGATGATGCATGTAGTGTTTTATATTTGTTCTTTTTGAACTCCTGTCAAGGATTTTCCTCTCCTTTCATTACTTGCCATATCAGTGTCATACAGAGTATCACTGTTTTAGCCACTACTTCTTCATAGAAAAGAGTTCCATATGAATGCTCGACCGGTGGGCGCATTAAAATAATGTGAGGCGTGTAAATATGCATAGCATGTGGAACATTTTTAAAGAAAAAGATACGTGTAGGAAGACATTGTGCAGTCTCAGAGGCAGGATGTCAGTGTAATGGGGCTCGTTTGTCCTTCGAGTGCCAGCTTGGGCCCATGCCCGGGTGCCAGTATAGGTTGCTGCAACACGGGTGTGGGTTTCCTAAGACAGATGTCGCTGTGCAGAGTCCCAGCCTGTTTGTACTATTAAGTGGAGTAGGCCCGCACCAGCACTGTGGCCTATGCCAGTCACTGCTGTATTTGCCACCACCCGAGAAGGGCCAGGTCATGGGACCGTCAGTTTTGCGGAGGCTTTTGTGGGGGGGATAAAAGTCCTTACAAGTGGTCCCCTGGGGCAAGTTGTCACGAGTAATATGCCTATAATCCCAAGCTCATTCTAGCACATGCATTGTGCCTCTGCCCACATCAGCTGCTGCTGTTTGTTACCCCCCAATTGTTTGTTATTTTATTTCAGAGCAAATAGGTCACTGGAAGATGTGGAGAACTGGAGCAGAATTAAACTCTCTAACCTGGATTAGGCTTTGACACCGTGGATAATGGTTTACTATCGCTCTTTTGCCAATGACTTTATGGGACAATGCGGCTGAATCCAAAATGGAAGTGATGATGTGTCAAGGCGTCACAGTTTTGAATGTGTCCGGATTGTCCTCGCCCAATTTGAATCGGAAATGTGCTTTCGCTTGTGTGATCACTAACAATGCGACATACATGCTCATTCCAAACTTTGGCCCCCGCACATTATGCTATTTGTCAAATGACTGCAGACAGACTAAACCGTTGGATGGAGGCGCTGTGTGAGAGAAAGGACACAGCATGGTAGCTCAGACCATTAACTGTAGCAAAAGTATGGAATCGGCTTATTGTGTCTTAGTGTGAACTGACATTAATATTGTGTGGAAAAGATTGCAGCCACATGTGAAATCTAGATTGAGCCGGAACAGAAGCCCCATTATCCCAATAAATATGCCCCTTGCATTCCATTTCATTCTACTTTCTTTTACACATAAAAGCGATTTCTCTGCAGTTTCATCATTGTGTCCAGCTGTCTGGAAGAGTATCACTGATAATGGCATTCTTTTTCAGAACCTGGAATGTATTCAGCGCAGCTGAATAAACTTTACTTTTTTGTGTTGGGTATTATTTTTTATTATCAGTCTTTGAATTAGTTTTATGAAAAATGCTGAAGAAAATATTCAAAAATTGTGAAAACGGTGCTTAAATAATACAACATGTTTATGTAAATGTTGTTTTAATTATACATAAGAGGAAAGCAAAAATCATGAGTGATTTAGTAGAACTTTCCCCAGCGTTCAACCATTTTAATTGAGATCTACATGAGCTACTCAGCTCTCATCCACATCTATATAACATGGATGAAAACCCAGATGAGTGTTCTGAATTATGCGCAGAAAGAAGAGTACACGCTTATAAGCACACATTAGGTTCCATAAATAGTGCTTTTAACACCGTGCTGCCACTGGAAAAAGTCCGGTTTTAGCACTAAGCTTGTAAAATGAATGAGTGTACCAGTATGACTAAGCCAGTATGCCTAAGCTTTAGATGTGCTCATGTATTACGCTAACTGAAGTGGATGGCTCTCTCTGTACTCAAGCAAAAATTGGATAGCAGGCCGCCTGCTCTTGCCATGCCAGTGAGTCTGGGCAACAGTGTGCTGAAGCAGCAGGTTTGGAGGTGGTAATGAGTGTATATGTGGGTTTTGAAAGAACAACTTTATGCGGACACATGGAGAAAGATTTCTTAATTAGCCCAGTGTTGCTTGTGGCTATAAGAGATGCTCCTTTTAGCTTGAGTGTCCACTGGCAGGTACATGGGATCTGAGCTGGAACTTTAAGGATAATTATGGAGGCAGGAATAGAAAGTGGCGGTGGCGCTCGGTTGCTCTCCCGGGGTCTTACCCAGCTTCACCCCAGATGTGATTCGTACAGCAGGTAGAGCACTGCGCATCAGGGAGGGGACGCTGGCAAGGGGCCAGATCCACTTCAACCTCAGTTGGTCGGGCAGCTCAAGCCGGCATCACAGAAAGGCCCCGGGGGTCATCTCTCCATCATAGTGTGATGGGAACCGGAGCCACTGAACCTCCCTCTAACTAGTGTTCTGCCCTTCAATGATGGATGGCACTTGAGGGACTGGAATTGTATTGTATGGGTCTGACATGCATTTCCTTATTTCCAGTGAGTCACAGAGGAATTGAGCCGCTTTCGCTTTAAGGCTTTCTCACAGTCAGTTGAGGATAACTCAGAATTCACTGCAGTTCAAGGACCTTACAAACTGAAGGTGGACTGCATCCAGTGAAACTGTGAAAAGTCCTCTCTACGCTAAATGGAAAGCAGCAGTACGTTTCTTTACAAAAGGAAATATCCACCTCGTTAATGGATCAATTTTTAATTTGCAGTTTTGTGTTAACACAGTATATCATACGGCCCATATGCCTCAAGCTAAATGGAACCTGAATTTGTCTTGCTTAAACTCATGGCCATGCATATTACATTGTTATGCAGTTAAGGTGTCATTATTTGTTTTACTGCCCTATTACAAAAAAAGGACATTGGAATAATTTCACAGTGTTTGACAGGGTTTTTGATCAACGTCGCATCTCCGTGATCATCACTTCACCAGCTCAAGAGATTTCTGGCTTTGAAAAAAAAAAAACTCGCTTCCTTGCTAAAGCCCTTGTTCTAAAGCAATAAGTGAAGTAATTCTGACAGAATGTTACAGGATGAGACTTGTTTTCACCCTGCGTTTCTGCTGGATATCTGCTTTAATTAGAGAGTGTGCTTCACTCCCTTGTTAAATTGTGACTGATTTGTGCTAGTTCCAAGCTGTAACAGAAGCACTTCTTGCAAGTCACTGGTCACTGAAGAGGGTCTATTTTTGGCTGGACTGCAACACTGGGGCCAGCCCTTCAAACCTGAATATCTGTCTGTCACTGACTGACTGGCTGAGTGATGAATTTACACTACAGAGAGCTGGACTACTTCCACCTTCCAGTTACCCATGGAACCTTATTTTTGCTATTTTTTTAACTAGGAAATTGTTGTAACAACATAAGAACATAATAATATGTGATAACATACAAACATAATATGTGATAAATAATACAATTAAAAAGATACATTGTCTCTTATCATTGATAATTTCCAAAATAGGTCATACTGGGTAAATGGTGGAAATAAGGAAGGTGGAAATAATTAGACATATTGTTTTTAGTCAAGTTAAGTTTAAACATCTTTTTTCAGGTGAAAAATTCCGTAATCATTAAGATTCCTGATATGGTCAGTTTATCCAAATATAGTCATTTGGAAATTTGCCCTGATGTTTCCAGATATGTGTGCAGCCACTGGCCCAGTGCCATCCCGGAGCAGAGTCAGACTGGCCATCAGGAACAAGGGAGTAATCCTGGTGGGCCAGTCACTATGGGGGCCACTTGAGTACTATATGATCTGCTTGAGCACTGTAGGGGCCACTTGAGCATTATATGGTCCGCTTGAGCGCTATGGGGACCGCATGAGCATTATATGGTCCGCTTGAGCAGCCAATTACAGACTATCCGATACAAAATCAAGAGCCTCTTATGTCTTTTCTTATCTTGGTGTTTTTTAGACAGGCTTTTCAACTTTTTTTTTTTTTTGGAAAAATAAGCCACACAGGGTAAAAAAATTGACGTTATGTCTAGTTCTCTAACAGTAGGAGTTCTTAACATTTTGGATTTTTCCTCATTCAACCATATCATCAATATTAACTGGATCAAAAATCTTATAAAGAATCCAAAAAGCATGTGAAATGTTATCCCAAACTTTTGTTTAAAAAAATGCAGCTGGTCTTTCTGTTTTTTTTAATTAAGTTGCCCTCCTGTTCTTCATCAAACTCTTCACCTTTTATAGGTAGGCTCTTATTGATCCCTTCTATTTAAGAAAAAGCTATTCTCCTCACATTTTATTAATTTATGGAATAATGTCAATATCCTGTACAGAAACAAATCATTGGATTTTGAAAGTAGCTTTAATGACATTTTGCTTGTAAAACAACAAAGTGGCAAAGGGCTTCTGTGTTATTGTGCTGTCAACTGGCATGATATACTGATCACATTTTTTATCATGTATATTTCTAATATAGAAGACAAATGCTATCTTGTGGAAACTTAAAATGTACCATTGTGTAGTGCATTTAAACAAGCATATTTTGTCAAACATTTATGCATGTCCCAGATATATATTAGGTTTTGAACTGTATTCAAAGCAATAATCTAGATTTTTTCACTTTCCCTTAGGGTAACTCCTTCTAAGATGGTCATGTTGCAAGGCCCCGGCACTCATCTTGATGAGCTGTCTAAAATTGTATCCAGCCAGGAGTTGAGGTGCCCATCTTTGACACAACCACTAGATACTAAAGGGAAAAAATACAGTTGGTGGGTGCAGCCACTTTAATTTAATAAGAAGCAACAGAGACATTTATTCTCATGATGCATTTGCTTTTGTTTCTTCTCTTACTGATTTCCTGGTTCGTCATCATTATTGCTTAAACGGCTTCCTCCCACTTGAATCTACCTCATTGCTTGCCACACTCACATGACCTAAAAGCAAAGTGAATATGTCTAACTTGATGAATAAAAAATATCATTGATAAATCTCCATGTGTCAACCAACATTCCAACTTCAGTCGTGCACTCCCGGGGTCACAGACAGAGCCAGACTCCTGCACTGACCTAATTTACCCATCAGTTCATAAAATTTTCATTTTATTACCCCGTAATGTAGTGTATGCCCTGTCCATTTATGTCATTCTAATGTAATAAAACATTTATATGGGCGATTTAATGCCCTTTTAATACACGCGACAGCACTAAAGTGCAGGTGTGGTCTTCATTCAATTAACTAAAATACTTGGCTTCCCAGAATGTGTTCTTGCCTCTCCTCCACATTTACTCCCATATCTCAGTTAATATTAGGTCACCTTTCTTATTGTGGTGATGATTATCGCTGTTAGAGGGATTCAGCAGCATCAAAGGACACTAATGTTGACCCTCTTTCACCATGCCAAAGCTTATAAAAGTCATTTAGGAACAAGCAGCTGAATGCTATGGATCGGTAAAAAAGAACATGGCGGGGGGGTGGAAATCATGCTGGCCATCGGGCGCTGGCATGATGACCCCCTGCTGCCATCAGAGTTTTGTTTCTTTTTAAATCCATATTTAAAGTCTGAAATACGCAGTTCCCCTTAATAATTATATATTTAATCATGCTCTTGATTCCATGTGATATTTTTACCCCGTCCCTTAATCAAAGCCCTGTCAGAAAAGCTAAAGCCTGGCACCGCAGCATTGGGAGATTGCTGCTGTTCCCTCCTGTTGCCTCTCTGCTGCACAAAAGGCAATTTTCATATTTCATCATGTCATAAATTTGAATTGTCCGGCTCCAAACACATAGTAGTATTGTTCAGAGCATTGTGAGAAAGGGGCTTTCATCTGACTGCGTTAGTACGCTGACTTTGCCAGTGAATTGTCAGTCATGCAGCAACTCTCTAGTTACAGTAAGTGGGCAAATAAAGCCTTCCCTCTCCAGAGTCGTCATTTAGCGGCTACATGGGCAGCTTACAGGATTCCGAAGACCGGATTTTGGGTGATTATGTTGATGTTTGTCCATACTCTGACTGAAAATTATGTATCTCATGTGACTGCATTATTTAAATCTGTGTATTATAATTTTTTTTCCCTCACATTTAAATATTTATATCACTCTTGCTGATACAGGCATGTTGCCTAGAATACATCCACCCACACTTCTCTTATCACAATCTGAGTCTGAACACCTGGTTTCTGGTTTAAGGGTTGTATGATCAAATGATAAGTTACCCTGAAACAACTTTGGCCAAAGGCAAGACTTTATAGCCTACAAAGACATGGCAAAAAATATTGAGAGTAAGTATCTACTGAGTAAAGCAACCCTATGCTCTTCATGTTTAGATATTTCTATTTTCTCTTCTGCCTTGCATGCAGGTGTAGGCATAATTAGCAGGTAATGTTCACCTCAAGTTAACAATGTCTTGCCCTGTAGAACATGAAGATCCAAGGTGGAATTAGTACAGAGATAACATCATGATCGAAAGGGGAGGAAAAACAACATATACAACATGTCAATAAGATCAATCAGTGAAAGATAGTGAGCGTGAAAACGCTGCAGAGGATTTAACTCCAGGGGAAAATCCTGAGAAAAAATAACTCCTTCTTTGATGATTAGATGATTATTCACACATATAAAAGACTTAAGATTTTCTCATGGATGAGAAAAAAAATTTACCCATGATATGTGGTTAGATTTGAGCTTAAACGTGTAACTGTTAATAACTATTAAAACTATCTAGAAGCAGTTATATCCTGGCAAAACACCGGATACAGTGAAAGGACATTTTCACTTGTCCCTTGGTGTACTATATTATACTGAAATCAAGAAAGTGAATTATGCAGTGGGTTAAATGAAGGCTCTTAGAGATAGGTGAGTACAAGCGTGGCAAAAAAAGATAAAAGCCCAGTAACACGTTGCACTGAATGCAACAAACACTGACAGTAAGACTGAATGCATAAGTTCCCTTTTCTGTTGTTGCAAAACGAAACATCTTGTACCTGTAAGTATGAGGCCACTGAGCGCCGCCATGGTAGAAAGAGCCATAGAGTGTAAATGCAAAAAGCATAAAGTACAGGAAGAAAGCTTCAAAGGCAGGACCCAAGATAGAGACATTCAGACAAGAGACAAGAAATAAAGATTTGAGTGTGAGACAGGAATAGACAATTGACTCTTAAAGTAAATGTCACAGGGCAAACAGAGAAGGCTCTAATTATAATGACAATATCTCCCATTTAATTAGTCATAAACTTCTCAAAAAGTATTTTTGGTCATTTTTCTCAAATCCCTCTTCACTTTCAATCTCATTGCTGTCACCAATCATTTTTTTTCTTTTTTCTTTTTTTTTTTTTTCAGCTAACCTGCACTAGAAATAGAGGTCGACAGATCTAAGAAGAATCAGGTTGCTCAGAGGTGAGCACTTGGAATGTATCAACGTTTTCAAGCAAACTTAATTCAAACTGTTGAAAGCCCTGTTCTCATTCTTGCTTGACCTGTGCAGAATGTTTGATGGAGTTACACTTTTTTATGGTATAAGTCCCTGCATGACAGGGATTTTGACTACATTTCCATGGGATTTTCTAAATTAAATTACACAGCAAACTGAATGGGAAAGGCAAGGTTTCCTATTACAGGAGTGAGAGAAAGGCAAAGCAGAGTGGGCCTAAATGTAATTAGCAGGCAGGTTATCACCATATGGCCACCATAAATATATTATATGATCACAAGAAAAAAGCTCTTTACTGATACCTCTATGAAGCTAAAGTGCCTATCCATTTATTTCTATGATTAGATTGTACATGTTAACAGTGTAACTTTGCAAATTGTTATGCCTTTTTCATACAAGCCATGTATATCATATTATCTTTTGAATGTACATCATACTGGATTCCTGTATTTGCATCCAGCTAAGATTAAAATGAACAGCATGAATAGAATACCTGTTTAGGCCCAAAGACCAAATGCAAATTTCAGAGGAAGGCACTGAGGTCTAACTAATGCCTTTCAAAATCAACATGCATAACTCTTAGCCCCCTAAGTCCTCTCTGCATGAATATGAGATTGAATACAGAATATAGAGTAATGCTGTTTATTATCTGAGCTGACTTTCCTAATGAAAGATTTAGATAAAGTAACGTATGCATCATTTCTTTTCAAGGTAAAGTTAACTTGTATAGGTTCATGGTTAAAATATACTGTACTCCAGGATGTGTGTCTTAATGGGAACCGAAATAGAGTATATGTCTCACATTGTTATTCGGATCGAATTTAGTTATCAGAAATAATTAATAATTGATTAATTCAATTTAATTTGTTAAATCCTCAATTTGGGGCATGGCAATGAAACTGGGAAATTGACAACAAATCTATATATTCAGTCTAATAAATGATTCATCCTAAATTCATAATAAAGGATGAAATGTAGTTCAATATTTAAATCCAATCATAACCTTGTTGTAATTAGGTTCACAGTACCAATGACATAACTAATGCAGTGAGGGTAATGCGAAGTACTTTGTACAACAGCATTTTTTACTTCAACAAGACTAGGCGAAACTTAGTATATGCCTGGAGGCCTCAGACAATTTGTGAAAGTGTAGCCAGTTTGTTACAGAGACCGTTAGTGGTGTTTGCAGCCTGTCGTGAAATCTAAGGTTTTATATTTCTCTGTTGTGTCCCAGTGATTGTTCTTGAGTTATGAGTGGATCACATGATTTGGTTAAGGTAATTCTGTTCATGTTTATTTTGAGTGATTGTTATTTGTGGTGTTATCTATGTTGTCTATCATGATTCTTGTTGTATAGGAAGGGTGTGTGATTCAGCCAGTGATTATAATTGGATGATATAGGCTCTAAGATATTTCACAGTAAATATTCAGTTGTGAACTGCTTCCTGAGTTGTTTTTGTGACCTCACATCTTCTTCACTTCTTCATAGTGGGACTTAAGACTTGTTCATATGTTAACACACTTGAAAACAGGGCCTTTAAACCATCATTATGGCTTTGGGAATCCTGGAAAATGGCTGACTACTGTGTGTAGGTGAGACAAAGTGGACTTACAAAACAAGATGGCTGACTCAACCACTTCTCCTGGTTGAAGTTCAATATGAAGCAGGCCCCTAAGATCAGCACTGGGCTTTGAAGCAAAAACTGAATAGTGGCCAAACTGTGGAATTACAAGTATAGCACCCATTACGTAATGCTATTGGGCCCAGAAAGATTTTCACATCTACTATCATAGGGAAAATAGAGGCTTTAAAACTGTGGATAATTTTTACTGTGGATTTTTACTGTGGATAATTTTAATGCAAAGACCGTTATAGCCCCCACGAAATGACAACTTTCATTGTCAGATCCATATTATTTGATCCATTCAGTTTTATAACATTCAGAAATCCTAGAAGAGCAAGATAATTGAATTATTCCAACTCCCATTAAAGTTAGCTGGAAGGATAAATGAATCCATGGGTCTGTGGGACCATGTAGCGCACACAGTATGATTTCCTTTGGGTATTTCTTCTCAATAGGACTGTTTTACCTTATGTACCACTAAGAAACTTTGGTAATACTTTACTTGAATAAGACTGTCATAACACTGTCATAATCATGACATGACACCTGTTATGAACACTAATGAATGCTTATGACATTTAAATGTCATTCTGTAAATTATGTCACTCTTATTGCAAAGTTGACATCGTTTGACATGACTTTGTTTGACAATTGGACATAAACTTAGCCATCATAACTTTAAAAATCAAATGCTCCATTCAGCTAATATTATAGATCGATGGCGTTAAGTCCGAAGGGGGGGAAAAGATTGTGACTCAAATACGGCAGACTAACAAAACAAGATGGCTAACTCAACCATGTCTTGTGGTTGAAGTTGTGTGAAGTCACAAGTGAGGAAGAGATTAGCAAACAGAGAAACTCTGGTGTAATTGAAAACCCCGGCATGGGTCGAGTTCTGAGTTGTGTCCTCAGTGTGCATGTGTGTGTGTGAGAGAGAAAGTGTATGTGTGTGAGAGCGTGTGGCTGAGAGAGAGAGATGAAAGAAGGAAAGAGACCTGAGAGTCTAGTTTCGGGGGAATCACAACCACTAAAACGAAGTGGGCTCTCGCCAACATAGCATCAAATCAGAAGCATGTAGCTTATGATTTAAACCTAACCATAAAGCCTGGGCATCATCAAGCAGGATCATTTTGCATTCAAGTATAGCATGTAATACCAGTGTTCTGCATTCAAACATTAGTGTTTAGCATCAATAAACACACAAACTTATATCTAAAACTGTTCAGATATCAGCTTTACTTTGAGATCACCCTTGCAAGCAACCAGAAATATGTTTATGTCCTTCTTTCTCCAGATTGCTTTGAATGGGTCCAGTAATGTGATTGAGGAACATGGTTCTAGATGGAATGGAGAAGAAAGAGCCGGCGGGCGTTGTCGGAATTATAAAGAATAAAAGGGACTTGACCGCCTTTTATCTCAAAAACAATGTGTGGCTTGCAGTAAAAAATACACCGGTTATAAACATTTAAATTACTAAAATCCTGAACAAACATGGTTAATATTAAACTATACCATGGCCAAGCGATCATGCAAAAAAAACACAAAAAAAAGTGGTCCTTTGTTGGGACCGCTGTTCTGATTAGAGGGGAAAAGCATCTCCCTTTGCTTTGTAGGAAAACCACAAAGAATCCTGAATTTGGCCATGGCTTAAATGACCCAATAATGTCTATAATTTATTTGTTATTTTGGTGTTACTAGTTACAAACACCTGACTCAGTGGATTCATGATAAATCTTTTTTTTTTCTTTTTTTGCATTGGCAGATCTTGTGGATCAATATTCTGTTGTGGAGGTTCAGAACACTATTTCCAGTCAGTAATTGGCCTGCAAGCCAAACATATTGTTGTGGGCAGAGGCATGAAGCTGTTCTCTTCCCAAGCACACACACACACACATACAGACAGAAATACACACTCAAACACACCTTTGATCAAAAAGAGAGAAGCGGTTATATTACTTACAAAAGCAGCTGTATCATCATTTATCACCGTTTCCTCCCAATGTGCTACCAATGATTTGAATCCATTTTATCTGGAGATGCCTTTTGTGTGTCACAGCTTGACAAACCTTAGTATTGGTTGACACATCACACTACGTATCAACTTCTCAATTGGAGGAGCTGGTGCATAGCATCATCTGTCAGCAGGTGCTAAGGCTTTGTCAAATGCAGTGATACAAAAGGCAGTCTTCAAGTAGAGGAAGTCTAAGGCAAAATGGAAGTTGGTGATAGAACTGACAGGAGGTGTACCATCAACCACTGAACCATCTACAGCAGCTTTTCCTGACGTGCCGCTGGCCGACATGTCCACTCATCAGACTGTCAGTGAGAGGCTCGGCTGCTCAGGAAGCCAAACATTCACACCATACCTCTGCGAAGAAGACTTTGTCACATGCGCCTCAAACTTTAACAGCAATCTGTATCCTGGAATCACTTCAACCATTTGACTGAGACATTGATTCGCCTGTTTCCACAAACCCATTGAATCATTTACGCTGTACGCCAAACAGCGACAGTTATCTCCATGACAGTGTAAAGTGGTTTGCCCACATCTGTTTTTTTTTGGTTGTTTTTTATATTTTTTAACTCCAGTTGATACAGGAATAAAAACGTCTTAAACAAGTTGAGATGAAAATAGAATAGAAAGGCTTTTTCAAAGAGTCTAGGGTCTGTGCTGCCGATGCAGCAGAAGGCTTGACCTCCCTTGGTGTGAAGCTTAGTACTGATCTCAGCTGATCTGAGGGTGCTGGAGGAGGCTTGTGGTATGACCAGGTCCTGTAAGTAGGGAGGCACATGAAGGAGACAGGGAGTCCATGCAATGAACTGAACTGGTGTTATACATTTGTGTTTTCACACTCTCATCAGGGTCCTAGCATCGCTTTTATAAATGTTTTGATGTTGGATGTGGATGGTCCTGCCAGGGATCCCTGAGAAGAAGGCATAGCAGTAGTCCAGTCTTGAGGAGATAAAGGCATGGATGAGTTTCTATGGATCTGATAAGGTTAGAGAGGGGGCGTAGCCTAAGGGATGTTTTTGAGATGTTAGAAAGTGGTTTTAGGTAGATGTGTCTTGAGCTGCTAGACTAACTGGAAAGAGGAATGTCCTTGCTGTCAGTGGTGAGAAGAGGTATGGCGGATGACTGAATCCAGTGTGGAGTGCCAATAAGACAAGCTGCATAGAAGACTCCATATGTTAATGTGCATTTACAACAGGTGAGGCTGAACACGTAGCGAGGACAGACCCTTTCTTTAATTCCACAAAGAGACGAGGTGTTTGCTGTTCCAGATTGTCTGATTTGCAGAGGTAGCCTTTCACCTCTCATAGTGGGGGTGGCAGAATTGAGGCTGGCCAGGCCAAGCAGTGGCGCTCTCAATCTCCTGAGGGGCCGATGGCTGACAAGATAACGAAATTAACAACAGGATGCAAAGACACTTAACTGACCCTCCGGTCAAGAGAGCTCCACATTCATTCACACAGAGAGAGGAGTTATGCGACTGAGATACTTTTCACATCAGGGTAAAAAAAAATCACCAAGATTAAAGAAATGACCCTCAGTATCTTACTCATTCTATTCCCCCTCTCTCTCGCTCTCTCTGTTTTACCATATATACAAGCACACACCAGCACACAGACACATCTACTCCTCCTCTCTCTTTCTCTCTCATCTGGCCAACTGCATTTCTTTGTTTAAGGCCATAATGTGAATTAGCTAATTACCCAATAGCCCAGCTAGTATTACTCTACAAATGTTTTCTTGTAAATGGTCAAAATCCCATGTCCGTACAATATAAGATGAATGAATTAGCTATTCATAGGCCTGTGACAAACATGATCAAATAAATACATTCCCATCTTTCCCCAGTTTATGAGTATGATGTATTATCAATTATTTATGTTGTGTTTGTGTCCTGGTAAAGACAGAAAGACAGACTTGTAGTAAATCTCAGGGAAAGCCACACTAGTGGGAAGAAATTCAAATCCAGATCTGCAATTGGTTGCTGCTTTAGCCACAAATTCACTCTCCTCATCTCTCTGGATGCTGGCATGGCACTGCTCGCTGCAGCCATGGTGGTATCACGCTTCCCATCGCCAGCTCTCATTGAAAATTAATGTTTTGCATGGGTAAATCACCACTTCTGTGAATGCACAGTAAAACCCGACTGAATGAATGCCCCTAGAGTCATAGTGTGTCAGCCGCCATTTTAGTTAACAAAGTTTCAAACCATGTTGTCTCTGTGACACAAAAGGAATGAATATTCATTACAGATTTAGGCACAAAGCACCTTCCTGCAGCACTGTAGGGGAGGGGCTGTGGCCCTCTGGCGATAAGACGTCCTGTTCATCCTCTGATAAACTCTGCATGTCCAAGCAGATCTCCAGCACATCTTCATCATCATCTGTAGCAGCTAGCATGAGCAGAGGCTGGCAAACACGCTCCAGGTCTATCTCAGCTAACCCGTCAGACTCAAATGAAGCCGTCCCTCGAGGTCCCGCTCCTCCTGCTCTGAGGTGGCCTTTTCCCAGCATTTTCTCCATCAATGTGACCTGCCTGTCCAAGGTTAGGGCACCAGAGCTGGTGACAAGACATAAAGGAGTCAGGATCAGACACAGCTTTCCTGGTGTGGAGCACACCCAGACATATGGGACATGCCTCCTTATGATCCTTATTATGCAAAGCATTGTCACAAAGCTCATAGATAAAACCGCAGACTTGGACCTTGCCGGTATGCTGCATAAGCAAACTCTGCACTGCACAATGCTTCAACAAGTAGGCAAAATACTTATTTTACTTGATGAGAGGTGGTGTGGAATAGGAATAGAAATAATTGCCTTGGAGAAGTTGATTATTTCCCCATGTATCCTGTAGTTCTTTAATAACTCTTAACCACATGCTTCAGTCCACTATCGCCCACATAGGGATCAGTTTCTAGTACCATTTAAAAATATTGTTTCATAAAATTATTTGATTCTTTTCTTCCATTACATACTTCTTATTGATGCCTCATTTATTCAGTAAATGATTGACATTTAGCTATAAACTCATGTCCTCATTTATTTGCATATATTCTTTAAAGCAGAAGACCAACTTTTCCATTTCAGGTTATGAAACTGCTTATTTTTACCTATTTCCCTTCTAATGAAGGTGGAGCCCCAATTTCTTTCTCAACAAAAATTTAAAAAATAAATAAATAAAGGAATAAAAGTAAACGTATCTCTAGATGGATGGAAGCATGCTTTGGAATAAATAAATATGAATTATTTACAGAATAATACCACAGTATAAGTATAAAATGGTAAACTGCAACTTTATCTCACATTTCATTTTTTGTCCAGGTATAGTGCCAAAAGCTCTGTTTGCACAGCACTAGTATTACCTGGGGACCGCTAGTAATTAAATAACTGCTTAGGTCACGTTAAAATTCCGCCAAAGATGACCTAGCATCTTTCGCCAGACACAGAGGTCATGTGGTAATGTTAGTCTTGTGCAAACTAGCCTCTCTGCGATGTGGGATTGAATTTTTTTTTCCTGGCAAGGTTTATGTTTGTCTCTGCACCTTTATTCTGCCTTTTTTCGAGAATTATGGAGGCTGTGGTGGATATTATAGATAAAAGTTCTGACAGCATTTTGGGGGCACATTCAGGAGGCTCAAGAGCAAGCTCAAATTTACAAAAGGGTGAAAAAATATAGTGCACCGGATGTTACTCAGAGTATTGACATTTTCAATTATATCGGGGGGAGGATGTCAGTATATTTGAGGAAAAAAATGATTTTGTCAATACCATGTGAAAGACATACATAGCGCTAGTCCTGTGCAAATAGGGATAAAGCTTTCAAGCTTACACTTTCTAATGTTTGCTCATGAGATGTGAAAGTATGTGTCTAAAGTTACAAACTCCATCATCGTTCTTTTTGTTTTCCATTACAATGAGCGAGGAGAACATGCACATCAACACTTATGTTTGTGTGCTTGTCACAAGTTTCCCTCTTAAAAACGCTCGCTCCCCTCTGGAGAAACAAAAAGAGTGTTTTTTGGTTGCCTCGGCTTACTGTGAGAACCAGTTCTGAGCACTTGAATAACAAGACTTGACATGTCATAGCTAAAGAAATACAAAACCCTGGTTTCTTGTTGTTCCTCCTCACGGAGTATGACACAGTGTACATTCCCACCCAGTTATTATACTGATAGCCAGCAACAGACACTAATGTCTGCTCGATTGTGGAATATTTCTTCTTTTGTTTCTTGGAACTTTTTTTTCAGTTATTTGCCACATAAACTGTTTGCTGGGGCCACAGATACACCATTTATATCACTCATACACTCCCAAATGATAGTGGCTGTTTTTCCCCGTTATCCCTCTATGAGCTGTGGGTCTCTCATATTTGTTTGCCATCGATCATAGCGGTGTGGCGCACACACTGGAAAGCAGCCGGTGGGGAGAGGCAGCATTTGCAATCAAACAGAGAGGAGCAGTGTGAAATCTCAGGAAGAGGCAGCTTCCCCCATGCCCGTGGGCAGGGGATCAGACGATGAGGAAGCCTGCCTCAGACACTCAACACCTCCCACTGGCACCCTGATGCAAGCAGCATGCAAACCCACCCCTCACATGTATCTGTCAGCCGGGGGGTTAAGCTCTGTGTGTACCCCCACTCTGTAACTGCAATGTGGAGTGCATGTTATGCCACTGCAGTGGAGGTGCTTTTAGCAGCTTTGCTAAGGTTCCCCATGAGTAGCTGATGTGGTACGGAGGGCAGTAGTAAGTGGAAATTACCAGACTGACCCAATATAAATGGAGGAAGCTACAGGTGAAATCTATCTCCTAGTCTCTGGAAAAATAATTGTGGTGTGCAAGGAGGAAGAAATGTCACTACTCCTCAAAATCCGAATCACAAGCTCAGTAAATCCAACCTGTTCCGGCCAGTAGCATAGCAGTGCTGTGGTTTGCCCATCTGTTCTCCATTGTCCACCTTGGCTCTCCATCCATGACGTACAAGACTATAAACTCTAAAGGGTTTGTTCCAGCCTGTGAGCAGATTTATTTCAGGTGTAGGTACAGGAGAAAACAGGTTTGAGTGGGTGAGAAAATATCTTTTTTCCCACCGTGCCTTTTTGGCTGCTGCTTCTCCACATGATTGACTCGTTCATGCTTCATCATGTCTGCCAAATATTCGAACAATGATCATTTGCAAAGTGGGGGAGTGTGTTTTGATGTGCAGAGTGTCACTTTTCCACCGCACTCTAAGTGGGTACCACAGCTACAGATGGCTAATGGCCACAGCAAAAGGCAGACACAAAAGTATAATCATCAGCATTGATTTTTTTTTTTTTTTTTTTTTTTCACCGAGATGGATTTGAGTGTGACAGAAAGGTCAGTGCAAGCAAATGTAAAAACTTGTGCTTTCACAAATGATACAGCCTATCATTCCATTCTGTCATAACTACATGATAGCCAACTTGTTATGGCGTATAGAAAAGCTATTGATGTCTTCTGTACTACACTAATGGCAGCATGTAGTAACATTTACACCAACACAACGGGTTAAAATTCCTGTATATCAACCTCTCATTTTTGGTATGGCTGCTTGCAGCTTTCTCGAGAGCCGCTCAACCACACACCTTCATACCTGCTGCTGCAGTTCCTTGGGTCCTCTGCACTACACCTGCCAAGTGTGAAGTCGGGCGGATGAATGGTTGTCTGGAAAATCAATGGTCAGACGCACATAGTATCTTGAATCAGTCTTGTCACAAAAAGAAGGGTAAAAATAACCCTAAAAAACACCTAGAGCTGACAACACTAGTGCAATGTCTAGTTTATTACTAGACATTTGTGGTGAGCAAGACTGGTGTGAATATATAGCCAAGATGTTTTGTTTAGGATTTCTGTTATCCATGGTCCCTTTGTTTTCCAGTTTCTCTTTTTTAATGACGAATACAGACTACTGCCACCTGCTAGCCTGGAGAGGGATTTTCTCTCACACATGTGACTCGCTACACCAGTGTCGTCAAGGCTAAAAAAAGCTAGGTGAAAATTGAAACACTCCATCAAAATGTGATAATTCTCAATAATTTATTTGTAATAAATAGATTTCCTTAGCACCTGAAGTGTGAAGGTTGGTCAAATGAACAGTTGAAAAATTATCGGACTCCTTCCTGTTTATTTAGGTCGTCTGCTCAGAACGGATATGTTAAAGCTACTTTATAAATAGAACCCTGTAACATTTCAATTAAACGCTAACACACATGGTAGTAGGCAACATTATAGCCAGCATTTAACGCATCTATGTTTTCTCTTGATGACGTGCGATATGTGTTCTGGCATCATTGGAAGAAATTGGCAAGCTATGCACTGTATTTAGAGTAGCTGTCATTTCTCATTTTATGGCCCTTGATGATGATGAGCATACTTCAGAACGTGCTTTAACTGCTGTCACTGGTGCATGGCAACGTTTGCATCACAAGTTTTCTTTTGGTTGGCATTTCGCTTCATTTCTCGGTCTTTTTTCTAAAAAAATCAGTTGACCGAAAGTTAATTACCAACCTGTCAAACAGGTTAAAGGTTTGTGTCTGTTATCTCCTCTTGTAAGACTGAATGAGCTAAAAGGAAAAAAAAATAATACATTAAAGAGGCAAATATTAGATCCAGACAATACATCTGTTGTGGACATGAATTGTATTGGAAGTGTTTTATAAAACCCTTTTTCCCCCCCACACATTGATCTTTAGTCGTGAAGCTACACAGAATTTTACATGAAGCTGCTTGGTGTGGCATAAACCTCCTGGAAGCTGCAGAGAGGTTTTAATCAAGTGTGAAATCCTTTTGGAGTAGATGCCTACACAACTGTGCTTGTGCTTAGAAGCATACTCCTCAACACTCTCCCAAACTCTCCTCTCATGAACATCTTCTCTAGCACGAGTCCATTTCACTGCAGTGATGCATACAGACGACGCCCTAAGCAAGCTGACAAAATGAAACTCCAATCATCATGCATGAGGCAGTACACACACACACACACACTTGTGTCGGTCGCCTGCCTTTTCTTAAAGCCCCAAACTCAGTCTCTCCTCTTTTAATCAGGCATAAACATGTACTTCATTCATTCGAAAGGAATCCCAGTTCAATGACACTGGCCTAGTAAACAGAGAGGAAGAATTCCCCACTTAAGCATAATGATATAATTAAGCATGGATAAAGCAATTGTTAGGTAAATGTGTTTCAAAGCCTAAACATCTAGCAATTTAGGATTATGGGGACAATGAGATTAAGGGCAACAATGGCTGGAGCTATGCATTCTCCTTTGTCCAATAATTATTATTTTACTAAACAATGTGACAATTGTATATGGATTATCCACGGGAAATGGGTGTTTTAGACATAAATATAGAACGTGAAATGCAAACAAATAAGTGCCATTTATTTCCATTACACAGTTTGCAATTTTAAGTCACGCCAACACACAAGCTGTCTCACTTTGGCTTCAGATTGATTGAAGCCTTGGTGGACCAGATGCACTTTTTCCCAGCCTTAGAGGTCTGACATTTTGTGGGATAATTATCTCACCACTGGTCATGAGTACAATACTGATGGTGCTTCTCATAGGCTTACTGTCAAGCTGGCATTTTCTCTATTATTATTATTTTCTCTATATTAGCTGTGAACCCTCGCCACTGCCTCTGATACGTCATCTTTTGTGGTTGCATCATTCGCATGCAGCAACATTCTTTGTACCCGTGCTTTCCCTGCGAATACATCTGTTTTTTGCGCCGTCCGTGTAGCCACAAGAACAAGCCGGGGCACCCGTGATGGACGTGTCCTTTGATGGCGTGGACAACGCTGTGGCGTTACAGTAATGCATTTATCATGGCAATCAAAAGCTTCACACATGGGTGACATCACAGACTCACAGATCCTAGTTGCCAGCTTCTCCCTCCTCAGTCATTGATTCTGCTGTCCTAGCTCGAGACTGAAGGGATAACAAAGATAAATTGAAGGGTATTTCCATTTAATCTCGGCTGTATGTTTAGCTTGTCAACAGGTGGGCTGTTTAACAAGTCTATTGGCTGCACATTCTTGGTAAACAAATCTATGGTTCCTACTGTGGACTTTTAGTTGCTGTGACCGTTTTGGTGTTATGTGAAGTGTTCCTTTTTTTATGTGCTACTCTCGAGTGATGGCTGGAGCGAGTGTATTTTGGAGCTATCACAGCTTGCACATTAAAATTAGGTCACTGGGTCATGGACCCATTTATTTAATTAGGAACGCTGAATAAAAAATGGATGATAATCAAGGGCAGAGAACTCATTTCAGTGCTGCCAATCAATAACTCCTTCAACAACGTTTTTGCCCAAAGGCATCCATCCCTTCCATTTGTCACCAAACAGTGGACTGTTTGTCTGCGTTTTGTTCATACCCGTCTTCTTCCTGTTGACACGAATCCAGCGTGTTTGCAGCACGCCACAGCGCATGTAGCGCACATCAATACGTTTCCGTCGAAAAGCGTAAACAAATCGGTGATGTGTTTCGGAGCATACCAGACAAAGTGCTTCTGGATCCTTCTAAATGACAGAGACGCAGCGCCCCATCTCCTGAATGTATCACAGCTATCAGCTAGTGGACTACACACACAGTAGCACTCATTACACAGTGCATAGCAACAGCTACATAGCAACTGCTGCTGACTGCTTAGCAACAGCTGCAAAGACCTCAAGGAGGAGGAGGAGGGGGAGGGGGAGAGAGGGGGGTGGCGGGGCGCTTCATGGGGTGTTTCAGATGACACCATTTCTGTTCTCAAATGCCTTTATGACTTTTTTATTTGTCAATGTTGCTCCCGAATGGGGATCGCTAGGAAATTCTCTGACGGCACCGTGTTCTCTCTCTCTCTCTCTCTCTCTCTCTCTCTCTCTCTCTCTCTCTCCCTTCATCTCTCTCCCTCTCTCTCTCTCTGCCGCCCACAGACATCCGCTCTCTCCCTGACGTGGCGATGACCGGAAACTGTACGACCGAGTGCAGCGAGCTGGGCCACTCGGACGCCTGCTGGATGCCTGGGCATCCCTCCCCCGTGCGCAAGACCAGGAACCCCCCGAAACTCTCCACCTTCGTGCCTTACCAGGAGAGAGGGAGCCTGGGACGCCTGGCCAACGGCAGCGCCAGGCCGGGTGGCGAGGAGCACCGGCAGCGCCTCCCGCCCTCCCGCAGTGCCTATTCCAGCAGCGGTCACGACGCCAGTCAGGACTGCCCTTTGGAGGAGATGCCCCTGAGCGTCGCCTCCGAGTTCCCGCCCACCTCCCCTTCCGCCCACACGCCCAAAAGGGAAATCTACCTGTGAGGGGATACCATCACCCGATTGGTGCACAAAACGAAGAAGAAGATACACCCACCTCAGAACGAGAAGAAGCAGGCTGTTCACATCCTAAAGCCAATGCCCATTTTGTAGGTAACAATAGGCTGTGACTCATTCAATCACTGGCATGAACACTTTTTTTTTTCTTTTTTCTTTTTTTTTGGTCATTTCCTCCTTAAATTATTAATTTATTAGCATATTTATTAAGAATTTCACGAAAAGTTAATTGATGCACTCACTCATTTATTTATACAAAAATCTTGAAGGGTACAAAAAGGAAACGGTAACCGACAGACGGTAATTGCTACTTTAGCAGTGACTAATTATTGTTGTAGTTAGCCAAGTCCCATTCTGTGAAGTGATCTCTTGAATTTGAGAGTTGTGATCAGTGCTCTTGTGCCATTATTAGATAATTTAATAGACAGCCGGTCGGCACCTTTCAGAAGGCGTAACACTTTTGACTAACAATCAAATGAAATGGTCTATCTTAATGTACAGTGCTGTAAATATATTTGAATGGTGTGTTCTACATATATTTTTTGTCTGGCATAAGCTGAAAAAAAAGAAAAGGAAAAAAAAAAACTTGCCTCAGAATTTTAGCATATTTAAGCTTTTCTTTGCTGCTGCTGTTAAAACTTGATTGAAAACTATCTCCAGGAGTAGAAATTGTGGAAGGCATCTATCCACCCCACACTATCTCGCACACCTTCGACCCCTAATCATAGTGGAATGGCCTTTACCTCTGCTCCCCGTAGAGCTCCGCCACCGGCGGAGGAAGCTGTGTGGCAACATTTAAACTGACATTGTGTCCCACTGACTCTCAGCACTGTGACCTGTCGTTCATCATGAAAATAGTTCACTCGGCCACAGTACCCCCGCAGACACAGCCACCAAACCCAGACTGCTCACTCAATACATTCTGATTGGCTTTTCATTCAAAAGTGACCCGCTCTGTTGGTGGAAAAAAAAACCCACTCCTCTAGTCCTCTATCGCGACAATCAGACGGGCTCGACTGCAACACGCAATCTTTTTCCCATCACGACCCAAAAGACTCCTGTAAATTTGAATGAATGCATGAGGAGTTATTTACACGAATGTTCAGAAATGGAAAAAAAAGGCACTTGAGTCTCGAGAGTCGCAGGAGAGATAAAGTACTTACAGAAGTTAATATTTCGCGGAGGTAAACTAGATGAGTGCTCTACATTCAGAGCACTTCCTTTGTTTTCCAAAGTATCCAACTGTATTCTCAGTAGATCTATACTTCTTCAGAGGTGAACCCAAAAAAAATGAATGGGAAGAATCCACACTCAATATGCTCCTTGAAGTGTAATAAATACTGCAGATTTCAAAATAAATATTTGATATCATGTCAATAATTATGTCCACAAATATGAGAAAAAGATGAGCATAAATGAAGGATTAGAAGCTCGGAGTCAGGCTCAATTTACTGTGACACCTGTTAATTATGATTTTTCTTGTATTGAGGGCAACATACTGAATAAGTTATTAGGTATTTTTTCCTCCTTTGGCTATTTAGCAAAGAATAAAAATTGGGGCAGACCTGTTAGCTTCATTTATCTTTGCACAGATTTTCCAAGTGAATCTGAAGGATAAGTCTGAAGGACACTATGTATTAGTCAGTAATTAGATGTTAATGATGACTACACTAGCCTGCCTTACAACATCGTAGAGCTAGCCTGTGTCTTTGATTTCAATATTGATTTGATTAGATTTGTAGATACCTTTCACCTCTGTAGAGTATTTCCATAGTGAGATTGTGTCTCTGAGTAAAGGGGGAAGAGCCTTGCATGGACATTTCCTAATTAGGGTGAATAATGAGTCCTGAGCTCGGGCATGTGCGAGCACACCCCCAGGACAAGGCACCCACCAGATAATGCAAATCCACCCGCAGAGCTACAATCAGTTTAAAGGGGTATTTTTATCAGCACTTACCTCATCATGCTGCCATTGAAAGAATCATTTAGAATAATTAAACCGAAAACATATGGAAATTACTGGACATGGCCATGATTAAATAAGGTGGGCGATTATCCTGCCTTGAGGGGGAGAAAGCACATTATGCCGTTTTCAAAGCCATTTAACGAACTGAAATAAAATTCAAACAACAGCCAAGATACACTGTGATTAAAGCCCCACGGCTTCCCCGGGCGCCTCTCAGAGCCACGGACGGCCACGTCACCAACCGAAGTCAGCGGCTAAGATCAGTGACCTGGAATTAATGACAAGTGAGAAAGCTAGCAATGAGTGATAAAGCCAATGTCACAGAGCCTCAATCAACAAGCTTATCTATTGGAAATGCTTTGACTCGATTCAGATTCACGACCACTTCGCACAAAGATTTATCTCTGTGGTTAAATCCCAACCCTGATTCCAGCCTAATTATCGCTTTAAGCGAATCTGGAATGTATCTTCAGATTTGTCTCTTTCGATCACCAATACGTGAAGGTTCTAGTTCTTAAGTCGTGATCATCTGCCATTGCTCCAAATGTAATGACAGGATAAAAGTCTAGAAAATAAAAAATCAGCCTGGGCCTACTCCCCTTCCCCCCCTTTCTTTCTCTCTCTCTCTCGATGAGACGGACTATTTCACTCCAGCCGATAATGACCTGCTACTACCCCTGGAACTATATATTACCAGGTTTGACCTTTCTTTTGAACTCATGCTGAATGAACTGTGTTCTCTCTCAAACACAGAATGGTTCTCCTTGATCAAAGTGCGAGGACATCATGAAGCACCTAAATACACTCAAAAAGTATGTTAAATGATGTTTAATTTGTGCTTAACATTGATTTAATGTTGAATTCACTTGAGTATATTTTGCCTCTGTAGTGTGTATTGTATGGTGATCATTTCTGTGGACAGATGGATAAATTACTATACTGAAATTGGCAAGGGATTTTCTTTTTCTTATCGATCTAAGACTCTTAGCAAACTGGTTGTGTGAAAAAAAAATAAAGAAATCTGTTGGTGGTGTAGTGTACATATAGATCTCCTCAACCCTGTGTCCGCTGTCAAGCGGGCAGTGATTTTAGCATGAATTCCAAAGATAATTGGTAGAAACTGTTTACTTGCTCTTTTTTTTTTTTTTTTTTACTTTACTTTTCTGAAATGTCAGTGCTGGTTCATATTCAAAAGGCCCTCTCCCAAACGGACTGAAATTAACTGCACATTTCATCTTTTTTCACAGTTCATCTAGAACAAAGACAATTGCCTTGAAAATATGTCTTTGCAAGAGAGAATCTAGTTGTTATCCTAATTGTTGGTATATTTATATAGGATAAAATGCTTGTGATGCCATGTTTTTGTACAGTTTTATGTACATACAAGTGAAGCTTTCTAAAAGTTCTGAGAAAAGCCGATGGCATATAAAAATTGTAACATGTTTTCTTGAGATGTGCACATCTTGCCTTGGTTGGATTGACCTTTGCTGAGTCAGTGTGAATGTGGCCGTTCTATGCCTGCACTGTAGTCATTCACCGGCTCCCACCTCCTGAGGACTTAATCAGTTTTTATGTTTATTGTGAACAGTGGATTGTCTTATCTTACCAGTTTGTTAAACTCCTGTGTTCGGCTTTGTTCTGTTTTCGCATGTTGACAAATTCTCTTGTAATACTGTAAGTCCTCATGAACTTTGTGATAAAATCACTTCAGGGAAAAAAAAATAATGTTGTCAGTGTTTTCTTTGTTATCTACTATTATCAGTAGTGGAAGAATTACTGGAGCTAGCTAAAGTACCAAAATGAAACAATGCACCAATACAAGCGAAAGTACAGAAACATTGGCAGCGAAATGTACTTACAGTGTCAATTTCATCAATGTCAAGGTTAATCTAATGTTAACTTATATTGTCGGGCACTCCTATAAAAGGAAATAATGTTAACAATATAAACTGATGTGAAATACTAATCATAAAATTAGCTTATAACTACAGCTGTCACATAAATGTAGTGGAGTTAAAGGTACAATATTTCCCCTCTGAATTATAAAAGTGCAAAGTAGCATATCATGGAAATAATTAAACAAAGTACACGTTCCTCAGTATTGTACTTAAGTACAGTACTTGAGTAAATGTACTTTAGTTGTTGTTTCATTCCGCCACTGATTCATTCAATGCTTTTGAGTGTTAAACAAGCGGTCGGTTGTTACAGTTTTATAAGGGCTTCTACAGCCTCAGAGCTTCATTGGGTAAAACGTGTCTCGCTCTCAGACCCGGGCTCATTAAGAGGAACTAGTATTCTCATCACGTGGGGACCAGTGGCTCATTTCTAAGTCAGGAAGCCCCCGAATGTCGAGAGGGAAGCATTCCAGGGCTTGAAGTAGGAGAGTCCCAGGACCCACTACTTCAGCACGGAAAACAAAGTGGTAAAAGTACACAGTCCCCATCATGCACTCAGCATAATACAGAACATTTCTTTAAAGCATTGATGAGCTGACCACAGCTACACATTTAGGCCAAGGCTTACGAGACTCCTGTCTTGTTATGTTAATTTTGAAATGGCTACAAGCCTTTGCTTAAAGTCAGAGAGACATTTTTTTTTTCCTCCATGGACAATGAGCTACGGTTGAGAGCATTCAGTGAAAAGGAAACTCTTCTATGTCTGGATGTTCACACCACGCATTTCTACTGTCTCTGATCATTAGCACAATAGTATTCAACTTAATTTTCTTAATCATTGCTGCACAAATACCATATTATTTAATCATGTGTGAAGTACAGAAATCTAGCTTGAGCAATTAAGCCTCATAGGCTTGTTTCACAAACAGTCTCCAGTCAGTTTAGTAATGTAGTCCTACTGTATATTCTTCACAAGATGAGAGGGAATATAGGACTACATGCCACTATGCCTTTTACTCTTGGTTGCCTGCAATCTCTGCACTAAAGATTTCCAAGGCGACTCATTTAAATTCGCTCGGGGTAAAGAAAACGGCAAGAAAAATCTTGTGCTCAATCGTTAAAATGCCAGACAATGCATATAACATCACACAATGTATCAGACAACATCAATTGAGGTGGATCATTTTCTGGGTATATTGTTACTGTTTATCTCTAAGTTGCATCTCACTTCCAAAATGCAGGAAGGTAATGACAACAGGACTTGGGGTCTGTTGATGCTCAATGTAAAGATATTCAAACACATTTGTTTTTTTTTTCATCTCTAGCAGTCGTGGTGAAAGCAATGTAGTAACAGGCCTGAGGGTGGCCTTTGGTATTATATTTATATACCATGGGTTTATCATGTTGAAGCATGAAAGTCTTTAATAATATATCTAGTGTGTTCGCAAAGATGTGAAAATGAGCGAGATAGATGTACCAAATACACTATTCATTGTTTCCTCAACCTTTAGGCATGAGCTATTTATATTATATACAGAATTCTCTCTCATTTCTGTGTTTTAAACATCAGTGTTTTCATCTATGTTTCCACTGTTGCCATGTTGTTTTAGCAGGTTAGCAATCATTGAAAAATGTAATGAAATGTAATGAAATTGAACTGTCCAATAGTTTTCATTCTCAATCAAAGTGCTGCACTGACCAACCATCAAGGCTAAAACAGATGATCAATAGTGAAAATATTCCAAGTTCTTGAAATGTCCTTTGACAGGCTATGAACTATCCTGCTATATCTACTGTAATTCAGATTTGCTTTAAAAATTTGCCAATGAAAGATTTGAAAGATTTGCTTGCACTTTTTCATGTGAAGCTCACGTTTTTTGGGAAAAACAATGAAAATCATCTGTATATATATATAGTCACCCAGTTTTGTGTTTTTCATAAAAAGTCACACTTTTATTTACCACCTAAAATAATTGCACAAGGGTTTTCTAATCATCCATTAACCTTCTGATGCAATGAGCAAACACATTGTTCCATTAGAACACTGGAGTGATAGATGCTGGAAGTGAGCCTCTATGCACCTATGTAGATATTGCAGAAAAACCAGACATTTGCAGCTAGAATAGTCATTTACCTCATTAGCAATGTATAGTGTATTTATGATTCCCAAACATAATTTTTCACACTTTTTTTCTTTGATTGAAAGTTTTTTTTGTTTGAAGTAAAGGTTTTGTTTTATTGAAAATATAGATTTTTTGATCTACCTCCATACCTTTAATGTGATGAGCACAATCAAAGGTAAAAAAAAAAAAAATGCAGCAGCAGTGCACCACATGCATGTGAGCCGCAGCAGTTCAGTGATGTTCATGCCTTGCTCAGGTAGAGGTAGTCAGCAGCATGTCCCAGGCATTATTGAAAGCTTGTTTATCTGCACTCACTTGAAACATCGTCTTCAATCAATGTCAGGCACTGTTATATAACGACTGCTGTGTACTCAACATAAGTACGGTATGTCTCATTTTAATATTTTATCTCAGTGAAAACAGGCAAAGTCACTTCTTGTTTTAAATGGTTGATTCAAGTGACTCAGATGTTAAAGATCACTTCACTTTTTTTTAATTCTTAAAAAATGACAATATCGTATTCTATTCAACAGATTCCTGACATTGTACAGCGAATATAATACTTTAGCAGCACTGAAAGGCTGTTAAAGCAAGGCAGCCGATTATACATACAGCAACACTGTTTACTGCCATCAGTTCAGGCACTTTGTGTACAAGGTTAGATTCGTATTCAACTCTCGCAGACTGTTTCAAAAATGTCCTTTCGGCCTGTTAAGGACTTGTTGAGTCTTCATGATGGCCAAGGGAATAACTTTTTCATGGTTTGATTTTTTCAGATTATTTTTTCTTTGATATGTTTCTGAACTGGGTGATACGGTGGAGCAGGGGTTAGTCCTTGGTCCTGGGTCTGGGAACTTTCTATGTGGGTTTTCACCGGGTTCTCCAGCTTCCTCCCACAGTCTAAAAACATGCTGAGGTTAATTGGCGACTCTAAATTGATTGGCGACCATCTGGGATGTATCCCTACCTCTCGCCTGTAATGTGCTGGAATTGGCTCCAGCAGACCCCTGCGACCCTAATGAGGAATAAGCAGGTATAGAAGGTGACTGACTGACTGTTTCTGAACTACTTTCCCACCATGTCTGTTCTGATTCAAGCAATAAAGTTCATAAATTAACCCGTCACATGCCTGTTTCTATGATGTGCTGTTTTTTTTCTTTTTTTTTTTTACACAAAAAACACACAAAAAAGGAAATATTTCCAATTAGAGAAGAAGCTGTGGGGATTTTTTGTAATATTTATGAGGTCAGGCAATGTTTATGGAGAAAATACTTTCCAGTTATTTATATTTCATGAACAAAAAAAAAAATCATAAAATGTCACTTTGTCACTTACCCTTTATGCATACCTTATTTAATCCCAAAAAACCAAAACCATTTGTAAGCACAGCAGACATTCCAATTCATATATATATCTATAGTAAAATCTAAGGGGTGACACAGTGGTGCTCTAGCCTCACAACAAGAAGGTCGCAGGTTTGAGACCTTCTTGGTCTGGGACCTGCGTGGGTTTTCACCGGATTCTCCAGTTTCCTCCCACAGTCCAAAAACATGCTGAGGTTAATTGGAGACTCTAAATCGTCCATAGGTGTGAGTGAATGGTGTGTGGATAATACACCATCTTGGGTGTATCCCTGCCTCTTGCCTGTAATGCGCTAGGATTGGCTCCAGCAGACCCCTGCGACCCTAATGAGGAATAAGCAGGTATAGAGAATGAATGAATGAATAAATCTTAGATGAATTAATCTTAGATCGGTCAATAGAGGCCTCTTCCGTCAAGTCTGAATGATGGGAAAATGTCAAAATTATGCTCTGAATTTCCAGTGAGGTGAATCTTTTGCAAAGCTAATCTACCAGAACTTCAGAGGATAAATTTAGCACTTTCCCGCCATTCAATTTCTGAACAGGAGAAACCACTGTGGACAGATCTCAGTTTCTAGATTTAGATTAAAAGAATAATTTCCTCGAAAGCTTCATAAATTAGTGAGCTAGATCCTCTGAAGGTTGCAATGTCTGCAAACGTGTTTTCTTGAAAATGAAGGGGAGTAAATAACGAAGAGTCCTTGCAGGTAATCCTTGTGATTTTTTATTTTTTTTTTTTTTTTGTGAAGTAAAAATGAATGAAAACTCATTTTCTCCACAAACATTGCCTGGCCTCAGATCGTGCTAGTCATAACAAACCGAAAATCCCTCCAGCCACTTTTTAATTGAAAACATTTCCATTTCTGTGTTTTTGTTGTATGAAAATGAGTGGCACATCATAGAAACAGCCACATAAAGGGTTAATTTATGAATTACATTGACTGAATTGTAATAGGCTTGGTGGGAATGAAGTTCAAAAACATACCAAAACAATTAAAAAAAAAAAATCTAAAAATATTAAATCATTAAAGTTATTCCCTTGGATGTCACAACGACTCAACAAGTCCTTAGCGAGCTGAAATAAAGTTTTTATTTTATTTTTTCTCAATAGATATAAGGAAGATTTATTTTTTTCATTTCAACATTCCTTAGAAAAAATGTCCTCCAACAAAACATTTTGTGAGCATGATCACCGAAAAAATTACACCCAATACAAAACCACAAGAGGAATCAATGAGTCCTAAAAGTCTATAAGCGTTAATATGGCTGATGGGCAGGTGTATAAAATGTCTTAATATACAGCATTTTAATGGCCTGAACACCTATCCACATATTTCCACACAGATCATCATATGCCAAGGTCTTTTGAGAATACTATGGTCCTGGATATTGGTACCATACATGGCCTCTTGACCTTGACAGCCCTAGTACTGCTGAGTCTGAAGAAAGTGCATCCTTGAAAACGATGTAGACTGTAAAATGGGGGCAACAGGCAGACTAATGGAGAACAGCTCACCACTCATAGGTCAATTCAACCACTTGAGTTCAAAAAACATTGAGAGAAACATCCAGCATATAGAAGCAAGGTGCTAACTGTGGTTTCCTCCATATAGACCAATGAAAAGCCATTTCCATGCAATCCAATGTTTTTGAGGGCTTTGACAGGAGTTTACCAGATTTTCTGAGAGCATAAACAAAAAAAAGCTGAGATAAATGACATGCTATGGCAAAATGTGTGGAATATTTGTGATAACCATCTATTGTGGACCTGAGAGAATGCTCATTGCTTTAAGGCATGAATGGTCATCATGGCATAGCCACGGTTCAACGGTTCAGAGTATGTGACATGTACCCAACAACGTGTAACGGTCTCTCCCTCTGAACTGATTAAGGCAAGCAGCAGCCATGTCTTAAAAGACAATGACAACCAAGGTATGTAGACTACCTGGTGACTGCCCATAAGGACCACTACACAGGGACACATCTCAAAACACTAGCAAAGATATTTTTCAACCCATGTAGAATATTTGGACATACAATATATGCAGTGGTAGCTTCATTAGATCTTGCCAGAGCAATTGCAACCAATACTATCATTACATCTATCTGCCCATTAAGGTGAATGGTTTCCCCCAATAAAATATAAAATGAATGTTACCCACTGCCCAATTTGTCCACCTTTTAATGGTCCAATCAATGTTTTGTCCCACTAGTACTCTTTATACCAAAATAGAAGTCTTGATACATAAGTTATACTCTCAAAATCAGATGGACTTTATGTCCAGCTCATGTACAGTAGGCTAATTAATTTTCCTTTAACTCCAAGCAGTTGCAGTTTGTGTCCCCTCAGGTTCTCTTCCAGCACTCTCCCTTGCAAACAGAGCTTGCATGAATAACTTTACTGAGGTAATCAGCTCTGATGCCTTGCTTAAATCACTGCTAATTTAAGCCTACCTCGCCTTTGTAGAGAGTGAGAGCAAGCCAATATTATCAATAGCATGTAACCTTAAAGGTGGACATGCTGTGGAAACCGTACTACATCATATACTAAGCTCAAGCTTTTGATGCTAAATGTAATGAACTACAGCCGATGCAGTGACTGGTAGACTGGTAGGATGTTGTGGCCTGCTGTCCTGAGGTTATACAACTGTGGTAAGCCAGAGTTACAACCTACTCTAACATTTCTACCACCACGTTTTTGAGGCTCATGACTAAGGGGAGCATTTTGACTATTCACAGATCTCCATGATCTCAGTAACACGGGTGACATTGTTATTTAGGCATTAGGCAACACATCTATTCCCTGCTGAATTTTAACCCAGGGTAAGGGGCTCCATTTTCTAATATATTAGTCTATTAGACTTGCATTTCACTTCACTGTTGTAGTGAAATATGACATAACTGGCACCTTCTAGACCTATTTGCTGCTGGAAATTTCTCCTGTGGCAGGCACTGGGCTTCTTGGAATTGCCATGTAGTGCTGGCTTTCTATCTATCAATTATTAATGTGACTATGTTCTGCTGGAGACCCTCTTACTTGAAGGATGTGCTGTCTCAGTATTATGGTTATTATCTGCTTTTTGACTCATGGAAATGTTTTGCTATTCAAAGTAGTCACCTAGAATTGGTTGAGGGAGACACAAGACTATGTGGTAATTGACAAAGGCAGGCAGATGATAGACTGACTATGTTAAATTAGTCAATAGAGTCAATAACAGCATCTCATACCTGACTTATAACTCTTCTTTTTTTGTGTGAAGCACTAAAGGCTGACTTCAACTTTTGTAACATGAGGTTTTTGAGATATCAACCTGAGGTATCATGAATAATCTATAAAGATGATTATCTGAAGAATAGAGGTCTGAACTGATACAAAACTGATACCCCAAACTGGAATGTACAAAAAGGCACAATGTGAGCCTGGTACTACTAAATCTGAAAATGGAAACCAACCCAGCATTAGATTTGATTTATTCCTCCCTCGGTGACAAATAAATATCTCTAATGACTAGTTGGGAATGACCAAAAATATACAGTACACAGCTGTATGTAAGTCACTTCCTCTTACAGTGTGTTATATGAATAGTAAAAATAACACAAATTGTGCCCCTCCCTGACAGCATGACAGCACATGACACAGTAATATTTCATAATAACAAACCTGCCTCACTCGTTTAAACTTGTCGGCTGATAAAGAAAATCACTTAGCAACCGGTGCCAAATGTGGAAGAAGCCTCATGCTTATAGCACACTGAAAAGTGAGGGTGGTGAATAAGCCTAGAAAGGGATGACTTTGAGACTGATGATCTCCTAGGGAGCTTTTACACCAGTAGCAGTTGGTGCGCACCAAACAGTTCATTCAAACCAAAGGCGTTTAGTTCAGTTGGTTTTTGTTGGTGGTAAAGCATCAGTTGCACTCGGGTGCAATAAATCAAGCAGACCGAGACCTCCGAAAAGAAGTGGTCCCGTGCCGCTGACAAATTTTGGTGCAATCCCTCTGGTGAGAATGCGAACTCTGGTCCAAACAAACCAATCGAAATGCATCATGGTTTAAGGATACTAATTATTTCATTCCCTGTTTTTAAAGGAAACTTTGAGGAATTGTCAATCGAAACAATTTTGGTTCATTTGTAGTTGAGAAAGTGGACCATGCTGGTCTATTTACTACATATTAAACCGTGTTGCCTGGTGTGGACCAAATAATCAAACTAGTGGTGTGAGAGTGCCCCTAGAATCAGTTTTTGGTTACAATCACAATCATTCCTGAACTGTATCTAATTTTAGTTGCCTAACCTAAATGCTAATTTGCCACAAACAAGCTCTTTATTTTAAAAGTGTTACCATATTAGACTATAAATTGCTCACAGTTTTATTTTGGAATGCATAGATACAGATTACCTATTGACCCTTCCTAAATCCCGCCCCCTTTTTATTTTTATTATTATGTGCTGCAATAACAGTTGAGAAACCTCAGTCAACTTTCCCCTTCTGACATATGCTATTTACAAGACTCGCCTCTGTTTAAAAGAAAAGCACATTATGAAGAAGGTAATATTACGATGTGAAGTCACATTACATTAGTGTCACAAGCTTCGTGAACACATTAGCAATAAAGTGGTTTGGAAAAGGACAGATAGTCTCCTTGTTGACATATTTTTAAGAGCGTATGAATTATCATTAGCTAGAAAAGGTCAATGCTGTTATTTATTCGAACACCGAGCATCCCATTGGGAAAAGTTACCTTAGTGAAAGATATCACAGAATAACTTTCTTTACTGGTTCCCAGAAAGGGGGAAAGAGGACACAAACCCAGCAGTGTTTCTTTTTGTCAAGCTTGTCCTACCTAGCAACAGTAACTAGGGGGGTGAGGGATTTAGAAAGGGTCAATTGAGTCGCTGAGGTATGAAAACATACTCTTGAGTCTACATCAAGCTGAATATTTCCTTTTCTCGATTCTGGCTACTTTAGATCGCAGCTTGTTTAAACCTTAAGACTCTTTCCCAGATGAACTCAACAGGTCTATGAACAGACATAATCATAGATCATACAAGGTCATCATGTTCCTACAGTGAAGAAGCCTCCCCTGAATCATTGGGGATTGTTAGACTTTCCCTTTAGCAAGTATGTGCTTTATTTCATCCATTACTGACTGTTAGGCTAATGCAACACACCGGCTCCTCTCTCCATCAGCCCCCCCTCTGCACCCTCCTCCCTCCTCCTGCTCTCTCTCTTCCTGCAGGGCATAGTGTGTCCTACTTGGAACACATATGACACACATGGACGCAGACCATTGGTGAAAAAAAGAGAGTAATTTCCTCATTGATGATATTCGAAAATAACCAAACCAGAATATGATCCAAAGGCTAAAGTGCACTTAAAACACAAAACAAAAACCAGATACTTTGCAGAGCAGTACTGCAGGGGTAGTGGTAATCCATCATGGGATGTGTAGTTGAAATAGTGCACACGGACATATTCTGGCTTCCAAAGAAAGATTGCATTGATATACTTCTGTAAGATACGCAGGGCAAAACATGACTTACCTACTTCTTTGTTCAAACCATAAGACAGAGAGCTTTCAAATCTCTGTCCCAGCAGAGTTACTTTCAAACTGGGTGCACTGCCGTGCTTCAGAAGAGGCCTACACACATCTAATCATGAGGTGTTTGGAGAAAAAGTGTTCCTCTGAGGGAATGTAGAGGTCTTACTCTACAGGTTTTTATGCATTTTTCAGCCCTGCAACATTTCCACAAATATATCTATTACCGTATAGATATTCATTATAGAGCTGCAGGAAGCACTGCAGGGAAACACTGCTCTCCTGTAGCCTTTTCCTCAAGATGAAAACACTACCCTGCTACCGCTGCTGTTGCCTTGGAAACCTGGTCACTCTCACTCTTTTACCCACACTCTTCACCACTCGCTTCATTAAGTGCATTGCTGCTGGCAATTAGAATAAAAACCAGCGGCAGGGCTGGCTGTCTTGAAATGCAGTCTCCAATTAAATACTTTCAAATAGCAATGTTTCTTCAAGCTACATCTGCTCTCTATATAACAAACCATGCACCTGGGAGCTACGCTTCTGAAAGCCTGGACTTTGGCTGCTATACTTATGAATGACTTCAAAATTCATGTCTTTTAGTAGCGTGAATACAAATGTGACATTGATCAGACACAGGCTTGTTACTGTGATGCTTTTTTTTTTCAAGTCTGCCCTGCGCTCCAATAAGCAAAACAATGCTGTGCACATTGTCACGGTTAGTTCACTGGAGGAAAAAAAATGATCAATCCAAATCTGCATCCTTGTTTGTGTGTGTGTGTCTGTGTGTGTTCCACTGTTTCAAATACTTAAAACCAGTGTAGATCTTTTGCTCATCTATTCAAGGCTATTTCTCTATAAATGATTGATTACAGATATATAGGTGGAACGGATGACGGTTACAAGTCTTTAAATCTGATAACACTCAGCAATCTATATTGCTTCCCAGGAATTTTCACTTTGATTAACTGAGGATGTCATTACTGCATTAAAATTGATGAAGTACATTTAAGTGACTCATCATTGCGGGGCGTTTGCTTTAAGTGAATGAGTACTCTGTGGAAGTGCGCTTGGTATGTTTCATGTTCGGCATCATCATTAATTTAATTGTGTCTGTCAGTCGCGCTCACAAATGCGAAAAGAAAAGAAAAAGGGAAAAAACAAAACACTTACTGTGTCTGTATTTGTGTGTTTTATTCATCACATTCTATTGTTTTAAAATGTACCAGACTGCTGTGACAACTTCATTTGTATAGTTATGTATGTATGTATGTATGTATGTAAGTATGTATGTATGTATGTATGTATGTATGTATGTATGTATGTATGTATCTATCTATCTATCTATCTATCTATCTATCTATCTCGCCCAAATCAGCTGAATCTGTGAAGCTTTGCATCAGCCATTTAACACTCTATTACCTCCCACCTGAGCACACTCCCAGTCATTACTGAATTAGCCGCGAGTTATCCGTTTGCAATGACAGACCTTTTGTAATCGAGCGACAAGCCCTCAAACAGACTCAGGTCAGAATGTGATCGCTTATTTCAGAACAATTTAAAAGGCGGGTGCAGACTCAAATATTGCAATTGACCCTAACATTTCTCATTCATTATTCATCTTTTGGTTAATTTATTTGAAGAACTTATGAATTAAGTTAACCCATCACAACACAGAAGACGTGTTTACTTTCTGTTGAAAAAAAAAAAGAAAAACTCTATAAATGCTAGACTTAACAGTCTAGAAAATTTAATTGTCACTCAGCTCTGCTGTGAATATATCAGAAGTTAATTTCAATTTTCTCACTCCAATATATCATTGTCTATACAGCGCCAGTTTGAGAGGATTTCAATAATAATTGAAACGATGAGGCACACTGCCACTGAGATCGAGGACAAGCCGCACTGAGGGAGATTTAATTTTAGTTTGTTGTAATGATTTGTTTAACAAGGAGAGGACATAACAGCTGTGAGGCTAAACAGCAGAGGGTTCACTTTAATCGAGGATATCAGTATTTAAAGCGTCATCTCGTCAGTGCACAGTGGCTACATATAATTATGCCTTAAGTAATTGGTCAGATAACGTTTCAAACTTTGTCTTGTGCAATTAATTCACCGTGACACAGTACATCTTGTCTCCTTCCCACACATGTTGCTTTTTAAAGTGTTCCGAGGAGAATTGGATTACTCGCAGGTGGAACATTATATGCGGTTATTCTGCAAATATTGAACATGTTCTCTCTGAAAAATGCAACTTAATTAAAACTCGATGTGATGGGATCAAAATTGTGTTGCTTCCTGCGTTGTCATGGCTTTACTGATGCCTAAGATTTCCCCATCAAATCTGCGAGAAAGGTTTGTTTTCGCGATGTCACTTCATAATGAGATATTTGTTACGCCGACAGGCTGGAAGTCGCCACATCAATCAGCGCGTCATTTTGCGGAACTGCGATGATAATTGATTGCTTTTAGTTGAGTGCAGTTGTCTCATCTGCATCTCTGTAAATTACTCGTCTTTCTTCTGACACGAGTCGAGTCTCGTCCACAGGTACCAATGAGCCTCCTCCTCCTCCTCCCTCCGTGCACCTGCTGGCTCTCGGGTTCGGGCCCGATGAGTTAATGCGGCTCAGGTGTTGTAATTGAAGATTCCCACCAGCTGGTCGTGATGTTGCCTGGCAGGGGCAGAGCGGTGCCGAGTTGGCCATCGAGGCTGAACAGGTGAGTGGCGCTTCAGTGCTGCTGGCCCCTATTCACAAACAACCCCCTTGTTCATGGAGAGGCACTTGTGTCTCCAGGCGCCGTGTGCACATAATGGCTCTAACAGTAGAATAAAAGGGAACCAACTAGTGCTTCATTGCATATTAATTAGAATCCGAAGACACTCTAAAATAAAAAAAAACAACTAAACTCATTAGCATCATCTCATTTAACATTTGAAGAAGAAAGTAGAATGGAGACAAAATATCAAACAGCATTTCGCTGTTCAAATACTTCCTGGGCAGACTGTAGCACCAAATATTCATTTAGTTTAATGTAACCCACCCACACACTGAAAGGCATGTGGGCCAGTATGAGCCGTATTGGAATAAATCAGCCACAAACTCTACACAAGCTCCCGGTTAGCCAGGCGAGAGCTCGCTTACGTTCTCTGTGTTGCTTTAAAGGATACATTTAATGCTACCATTTACATCTCTAACCCTGATAAATGTGACATTTAAGCGGTAATCTAATAAGCTACAAGTACGGGTCCAAACAGAATTAACACAGTATGCATTTGCCTAAGATGTATCCAGCATAGATATCTTCAGATGTCTAAACTACATTAGCAGTTTCTTCCCCTTCTCTTGTACTCAATTCCATTAGCAGCCTAAACTGCGCATTTACAATATCTACTATTCCTTCCAATAACTAATAAGGGCTCTCAACATCAGAGGTCATGATGCTCTTTCTTTCTTTAAGTGCTTACTTCAATTTCACTTTGATATACTGTTGGAACTTCTGCCAGGTCCATTGCATACATTCATATTGACATTTTTGAATGTGAATAAAATAATCCAAAAACAATACCAGGCATATCAGCATATATCACATGGTTGAAATATGCAACTGGGATAATCTAGAGTAGGCAGCCACAAATACCCGCTTCCTTCATCTTTTTGTTAGCTGCTGCAAAAAAAAGGGTCATAGAATGTGTGAGGAAAATAGAGAGCAAAAGGTGTCTCGCTCAGTGAAATGCTGCAGGAAGAGATGTTCAGCTTCTCCGGTGGTGGGATTTTTTTTGTTTGTGTAAACCACCAGCATTCCCTGCAGCACTCAAGAAATTCGAAATCGATCATTGCATTTACACACTGTGGCACCTGCGTAGGGATGGGTGCAAGCCAGCACCTTAAGCTGCTCAAACAACTACAGTGGCCCTGCACCATGAGAAGCAGCAGCACCACTCTGTAGAGAGACAAGTCAATAAACAGTTACTTGGGCCAGCAGGTTGTTTGTCGAGTGCAATTACAGGAAAAACATTTTTGTGACTGACATTACCCAATACAAACTAAGTGAAGATCGGAATGGAAAGTAAACTTAAACGATCAAAGGATAGATCGGAGGAGGTACAGTATATGCAGCAATAAATATGCTGAGTAATGCGAGACACTATTAAGAACCACAAAAAAAAGGGCCAGAATAAGCTCCTTGAAAACACAAGGGGTAAATGAAGACAGGGGCAGAAAGAAGCCATGAAATATGTATGTATGTCCTGAAGTAGAACAGCTACTGTAACATGGTATGAACAAGATACCAATGAAGACTATAAATAGGTGAATAAAGAAATATTATTCTAAAGAGCCCTAAGCATTATTGCTCATTGTTTAATAAAAGAAGAAGAGTAGACCCAACGCAAATAGGTCACTGTATCAGAGCATGTTCACTCGTTAAGATCTGAGATTTACCGGCAAGTGCAATAGCATGACATATCCAAAGTCATCTGTAAGAACAGGAGGGATCTCACAGCAAATGAAATGTTAAATAGGAGCTTTGTGTAGGAGACTGTAATGCCTGAGGGCATCGTAGTCTGTTGTTGGAAGATAGTCTTGGCATATTATATTTTACAGGCCGTGATTTGTAATTAAATATTAAGTCTAATTAGCAGATTCTTTCTTGGTGAGTAATTTAATAGCATCAGAGTAACCTACAGTGGGTTCACAGGCTGATTTTAATGAAGTTCTGCGGTAACGCTCGTATTTATTATTGAACAAGTACAGTAGTAGTACTCAGCAGCAGAGGTGTAATAGGGTTTAGATCCTTTACTTAAGTACAAGTCATGTACTGCAGCTATGCTGCAGTGATGTCACATAAATGTCTAAATAGGTATATGACCATAAATGCAATAGAAAACAAAACAGAAATTAAATCTCACAGAACTTTATTATAACAACACAGAGAAACTACTTAACAAAGTTTTTTAATACTTGGAACTGGTTCTGCCAGATCTTAGATATCAGGGGGAAGTGAAATAAACCCTCCTACACAGCTATACACACAACACTATTCACATATTTACCAAGAAAAGTCCTTTTGTTTTTGACTGTTAGAAATCAGCTTATGTGTGCCTTTCCTCAAAGTGGTTCCTATCGGCAAGAAAAAGGACCACATCACATTTTACTACTATTATTATTCTATTTATATTATTCAATAATAATAACCTTGGTTTGTATTTTAGTTTCTACTTTTGTATTTATTTTCATATTTATTTTTAGAGGGCCATATTACTATTTTCAAGTTATTTTCTACTCTTTTTTGTGTGTTTTTCATAGTGCAGGCCTTTAATCATCTCATGCTCATTTTTGCTGCTGCATGTTGCTGAAGTCACTTCTTAATTATTTTTCATTGCACTGTAACTTTGTTCTTGTTTTTAAGTTTTGATTTTCCATCTTTTTAATAAACTGTTTTAAATTTTATCTTGTTGTAACTTTGTTCTTGTTTTCAATCTTGTGATGTTTTATCCTATTTAATTAAAATGAATTTAACATTTTTTATTGTTCTTATTTTTTTAATTAGCAATTTTCCTCTTTCAATCAACTGTTCTTAAATTGTATCTTGATGCTTTTAATGTTTTATGTAAAACACTTTAATTTACCTGTTCTATATAAATAAACTTCCCTTGCCTACAGATTGTTTTAGATCCGCTGTATCCACTTCCTGGTTCAGCTCGAGAGCGGCTCTGATTGGTCAAAGGCGGCACGTGACACACGATGCAGTGCAGGTAAACGAAGCTGCGGGTTTATGGATAATAAACAGTCAACGTCGTTGTGGATTTATGGTCCAAAGTTTCCGAAAAGACACTGCACTTTAAGGCTGGATTATAGCGCTTCTGGAGGGGATTTAAAAGCATGAAAGAACGCGTTGAAACGGCAGGAATCCGACGATCCAGCAGCAATTAACAGTAAGTAATTTGTTGTCATTGTAACTCGTTGGCATATTTATAAACCCACATCTCCTTATAATAAAAATTACAATACTAAAATATAAATCTCAATCTAAACAGTCGTTACTAACTATCAGTGTAAATTCAATATAGAGGAGTAAAAAGTGAAATATTGCCCTAAGTAGCATCCAGTGGAAATACTCAAGAAAACTGCAAAAATATATATTATATTATTATATGTAATTATAAAATATATTATACTTAAATGCATTATACCACTGCTTTGAAGTCTGTTCAGTGCCTGCCTCACCGCGGCTGGTGCATTGTAAAAAGCTTTGTAGGTATTTGACAGAGATTGCTGTTTCAACGCTTGAAGTTTTTCATTATAATTAAACAAAAAGAGAAAACTTATTAGGGAGTTGTTCTGAGAATATTAGTTTTACTTCCATTAGACCTTGTAATAGTTCATAAGAGGAGAGCTCACAGCCCAATCATCTAACACTTAAAACTAATCATCTGCCTCATATCCATCAACCTGCAGAGGCCTCTAGGTGCGAGAATAATTGGTTGGGGTTCACTTTGTTATTGGAAGGAGATGGTGTAGTTCCTTTGTGTTTTATGTGCCTTCGCCTCTCTGAGGGTAGTTTGGTTTTGGCCACGGTGGAATCCAGCGCAAGATAGAAACACTCAGTGACATTTTGCAGGCAGCGAGTCAACTTTACTGGATGGTGAGAGCCATTTGTCACTTCAGCAATTCCAAATAATTGATTGGCTCACTATCCTAAGTCTGTATTTTCTCTGCGTGACACTTTATTTGGTTCTAGCAACCTATTATTTCCCTGGGATGTTTCATGAAATCAAATCAATTGTGAGCGTTTACCAATCACATAATTAACATACCATGCTGTTTATACTGTCTAAGTGTTAACTTTAGCCGGAGTGCTGGTTACTTTGAGCTGGCTAACGTGTCCAGGGGACCCCGGGTTGAACCGTTTTCTGAGCATTTTACCCACCACAATCCAGCATTTATAGACAAGCAGCGTTTGTGCTGAGATACACTTTCAGAGGGAGATCAATATATATCAATATTACATGACACTGTAGCAAAGTGCATCTTATCAATTCATTCAGAACCTTTCACCTGCAATTTACTTACTTTTATGCTTATTTTAGGACTGTATTTCCCTAAAGAGCAGTCGGTGCAGAAACATATTGAACATAATTCTATTATTTCCATATTGTACAGGAAATCATTATGCATAATATACTGTAACATGCATTTCACTCTCTCACACACACATTGTACAGTAATCACCAGCTGATTGTTATCTTCATGAACAACTGACCCTCCTCCCCTGGAGTGACAGAATGTAACCTTTAGGAGGAACTGACCCATCTCCTCAGGGACAGTCAGTGTAGACGGCGAATTCGCAGCGACCAAGTCTTTTACGAGGCAGCCGAAAGGGCACCGGCTTGTTGAGGGACACACACACACACAGACACACACAGACACACACATACACACAGAGAGAGCTCTCGCATGTCAAACCCTTGGAGCTTTGCCTGTTCACCGCTTGCTAATTGGTCATCTATCTATCCCTCTGTGATCGCCAGTTTAGTTCCAGCTCTGTGGGTCAGTCATTTCTTTCTGGTCACATTGCTGCTTGTTTGTTTCCAGTTGTGTAGTCAGCTGTTTACTTCTGGTCCTATGATCAGGAATTTATTTCTGGTGCTACAGTCAGTGGTTTACGACTGGTTTCAAGGACATCGCAGTATACCATGTGTGGAACAGCAGCCATTTTCTGTGTGATTTTATTAATTGGCTGCAGACCTATTTAATGCAGTGGACCTAATGTGTTTTGCTCATAAATCCTAACCTGAAAGAGAGAGAGAGAGAGGGGGAAAAAATGTATGTTCTATGTATTTAGGTGATGTTCGCTTGTGCAAAAACTGCATATTATTCTGATTTAAAACGGGCCATGTCTGTGCCCTCCTTCAAGCACTTCCAAGTACCTGAGCTGTCGAGACTCTGAAATGCTAATACAAAAGTAGACAGAAGTTTGTCTGCAGTGAGTGAGCAGTGTTTGTGAAATGAGGTTGAGTGGGACACTCGTGTGCACAATATTGAATGGAGCCTTGGGAGCGGAGTGGTATCATGGCAGGATGAGTCAGCTCTATAAATGCAGAGAGAGAGAGAGAAAGAGAGAGAGAAAGAGAAAAAGAGAAGATAGGGAGAGAGAGAAAGAGACAGAGAAAAGAGAGAGAGAAAAGTAGAAGCTTACATATTGATGGGGTTGATGTCTCTGGTGAAAAAGATAGGAGATCTATATGACAGCAATACCTCGAGGCACTTTGAGGATCTATGTCAAGAATACAAACTGCTAGTTAATCAGTGATGGACGTATCTCCGAAATTTGCAGTCTCCAAGAAAATACATCAGGGGTGAATGTTGCTGCTGCATGATAAAAAAAAATAGAAGGGAAAAAAAAAAGATATTGATCAACTGTTAGCTATATTCAGACTTGGTCATGAGGTACTTGGATATTAGGCTCATTTAGTGGGCAAATTCATTAAACCTGCTGCTTTAAAATCACTATGGGGAAAGCTTTGAACGTTTCATTTACAGATAATGATTGGTCCAACTTATAAGAATTCCAAAATGGTTTCAAGGGAGATGAGAACTAGATTCATTCACTTACACAATCATTAACCACTATTAGACAAAATTATTTAGACTCACTTTGAGAGGAAATCCCAAGTGAGGAAAGCACTTTCTCTGTGATAGTCCATTGATAACAGTTTTAGTTACCAATTAGGGATTATGCTTAAAAGACTCTGGGTGTAAAATATTCTCATCCGGTTTCAATGTATTAAGAAATATCTGAATGCTTTGCCGTTCCATGAGATAGCACTCCTTTAAAGTGCCTATAATCAATATATTTTGTAAGAATGGTTCCAATGTGTGAAGTGAACATGTGTGAAAATGCTGCCTGAAAATTCCACAGCCTTTGTCGTTAAAGTTGTTCGCAATGGAAATTTAAGCCATAACTTTGGATTTACACCCTCTGCAAAATGATGTGTTGGTTCTCTCTCTCTACTCTCATGGCATTGTTTTTCCATGAAGTTGGAAAAAGTCTGCAGGTGAATGTGATGGAGTGTTTACCAGCTACTGGGCTGCTCTAATATTTACCCCAGGAGTTGGTGTAGATCATAACGAGAACACAAGTTCATGTGTGTACTCAACTGTTTGACTCTTACTGAGAAGAGATATTCTGTCTTTTGGGTTTTTCACTGTTATACTGTAAGGGATGCTGTTATGGAGCATCTGACCAAAATTATTCAGCAGAGGAAGAGGAAGTATGTGTCTCTTAGCCCAGCTCATACTACATGATGCAATGGCATGATGCCAGGAGATCATTATTAAGCAGCCATAGCCCCCCCACCAAAAAATAACGGCCATTAAAGTGATACAACTGAACAAGCCTCAGTACTGTTGATGGATGCAGACTCTGAGGCAGCATACTGAGCTAATACATTTAGAACCTATGTAAAATTGGAGTAAAGAAAGAATGAAACTGTATAGAAATGAATACAATCTCAAATATAGCTCCTAGGCTGCTTACTCATTAAAAGGGGCTAAATCTGCATTCTGGGAATTTTCAAAGCTTTCCATGGGAAATAAAGTGAGTATATGTAAATTAATGGAAATAAATGAGAATAAATCCAAACCTTAGAAAATTGGAGGTTGGCCCTCAACAGGGACCTTAAATATAGTTGGGGAAACATATTGTAGTATAACCTTGGCTAAAACAGCTGGATTTAAAAGGGTAGTTCTACATTTTTTAAAATTTCCTGAAATTGTTGAGGGAAACCAAAAAATACCATTAGCTGCATGGTAGTAGCTGAGCAGCTAATGGCTCCGCTCCGTTGATCTGGAAACAGCTTGTCTCCACAAAAAAAGACAAAGCATCTATTGCTCTGACTATGGGGGATCATGACAATGGGTGCATTTTCCAAAATATTGAAATCTCCCTTTGATGCAAGTACACTCAATCGCATACACACAGCATGCTTCTTACTGCAGGGCTATTGAATGAAGCCCCGCCCCCTTCATGCACTGTGCATTCCTCCATCTCATTTGTAGATGTCTAGGCATGGAGACCGTACTTTTTACTATTAACTTGAATATATGTATAACTGCCAAATGAGATTTTTAGTCTAGAAACAAAACTGGTGAGGCAGTTTTGCTATAGATGGAGTCAGACTGTGATCATTTAGTTTTTTTATAAAGAAATGGGACACAGACGGCCGACGCCGCTGACCTTAAGTCACTGCAGCCTGGACCCCTGTTGCTGCTGTGGGCCATAGCGGGCAAAGGACAAAAGCACTCAGCCTGTGGCAAGAGACACTAGAGGCCGTGACTCAGATTATGATATTGTCACAAACCATGGCACAGCCATGATGCAGGGAGAGGGAAACACATTCAACAGAGTCGTTTAACAACCGATTTCTTGACAAAAGTATAATATAAGCAAGGAAAAGGAAATACAATGGCATGTGTAATATTATCACAACAAAATGAGTGTATGAGTTGACTTTGCAGTTGCAGCAACTAAAATTGAAGGTTGATGTTCTACATGAAAACGTCTTTGACAAATATGTGGTTATCTCCACCTTTTGCCTGAAAAGTGGATTTCGATTAAATGACCTACGATCAAGTGGCTTCTCAAAAAAGAATAAAGAAATCTGGAACATAATGTTCTTTTTCATCGTTTTTATTATAAGCAGAAAGGCTCTTTTTTCTGCTGAGATATTCTGTGGGTGTTAAAAGGTCAAAGACTTTGGTCAAAAATACAAGCAGAGAAAGAGTTAATATACTGCTGAAGCTACAGGGCATGATGCAGTATTCAACTAAATGCCTCCACTTAATACTGCACAAGTGGAGTCTTTAGCTCTCTTTTCAATTAGCACATTCACTAGAAGTGTGTTATTCTTTGAGAAATAATGGGATTAATCCATTTTTTGTTATTGTCAATAATACATATAACATGGAAGAGTGCTATTTAAATTCTATGAAGAGTGTCTGAGTCCAGAACAAATTTGAAGAGATTATATAACACTATTGCGTTATTAATACAACAGTCTCTCTTTGGCTCTGCATTGCAATGTCGGTCATTCAGTCAACCAATTTGGTCCTGTTGTAAAACGACAATGACTGGTTTATGACTGTTTATTTGTTTATATTGGGGGTGTGGTTTATGAAAGCCCAAAGCTGTTCACTGGGTGATATGAATGTCTATCAAATGCATCTGTATGTAGCTTTTAGACAATCATATCAAATATACCCGATGACGTCCCTGATATCTGATGATGAAAAGGTTTAGCACTAAAAGTTACTTATTTTAAAATAAACTTGTCATCTAAATTGCTTAGAACTTTTTCTAAGGCTGCATTGAAAAGGTAAATTACGGTCTGCTTCCATGTTGGATCCACAATTTTCAACAATGACGCTTTTGTGTTTCATCATTGTCTTGCTGCACCCTCCCCTGTTCTGTGATTGGCTCCCCCACTGAGGGGAAAATTAGGTCCTTTGTGTCCAGACTGAATTGCAGATTGAAGTGACATTTGGTAAAAAAGTTAACTTTTAATCTAGTGACACCATATTGTTTAAAATTCAGTTTGATCCTTTTGGTTATGACCAAACATGTGCAAACCTTGCTGCTAGCGTGACTGTAGACTTGCTGTACTGTGTTTTTTTTGTGCAGCCCCATGCCATGAACAGGAGAAAATGCCATTCATTATTCTGAGACTGCGTCTGAGAGGCGTGGGCAGCATAATCTTTGATGCCAAATTGCCTGATTTGTATTGACATTTCCTTTACTGTGCTTCCCCTCACATTTGGTTACCATTGGTGTCATGAGAAGCCATTAAATTACCAATTGGGTGCAGGCAGAAAAATACCTGCTTGTCCAATGAAACTGTCACTTCTACAAGGTCATGAGCCTGATCTGCTCTGGTGTGAAATTATGGCCCTCAGTGTCATGAAAATGAAATTGGCAGGAAATTTATCTGCTAATGAAACAGACAAAAGAACTAATCACTTGCTATCTGAAATGTCACCCGTAGTGATCTTAAAGATACATGGTCCTGCTCCGCTTTCTCTGTTTCGGTTCAGCTATAATTTGAAGGTTTTTTTTATTCAGTTGAGTGATTTCCCTTTTAGAATCTTTTTTTTTTCCTCCCCCAAATACATCTAATTAGACTTCACAACCTCTCACTGTCGATCTTGCCTAATTAAAGGTCTCTCATTCTTCCCCTCACCCTACCTGTCTAGTTCTCATCAAATTAAAGTCTTGGTCTCTCCCTTTTATTTCTGTGCCCAACCAAAATAAACTCACTCCTTATTTTTTCCCTATTTACACCTTTAATACATTTTAAAATCCATTATTGAATATAATATTACTCTTTCCCTGCTTCTTCTGCTTCTTCAACACACCTCTCACCTTGGTTTTCATCTAATCAAGGTTTCTCACTTGTTTACTTCCTCCCTGCAACTCTAAAGCTGTTTTTTTTTTTTTTTGGAATTGAGCCTGTTCCTTCAGATGTTTAAGATCTGCCTCGCTCAACATCTCGTCTGTTTCCTGTATCAGTGCAGAAGGTTTTGGTTGACTCTCAGGAGGCCTCTCTTTTGTTATTCTAGACATATGGGACAAAATCTGTTCAATGAGGGAAGCTCCACCATCTCATCTAATGTTCTTTTTTTGCACCGTTGTATAGTCTGCATATCAACAGAGTAAAGGTAAAATGTATTTTTCTTTTCAGATTTATCATTGAATATAAAACGGAACATTTTTTTTTCTCAGTTATGAAAAACACATTACTCCAAAAGTACTTTTCTTATTGCTGCACTTTGTATTTGGTTTTATAAGAAACTGGATATTCTTTCTTCAGATAAGAAAAGTATTTATTATATTTTACAGGCTGTTCTCATTAACTGGCCGTACGCATTATATATATGAGTTGCTACTGCAAGTGCACCACCATTGTTTGACATATGTTTGACACAGTGTAAAATCTGAAAAGATTTTTTTTTTAAATGCTTTAGAACTGAAAGTGTAGGAAATACAGGGTCAAAATGATGTAGGACTGAAAGTGCCTGGACAGAAATTAATAAATGAATGACTCAGTTCATAAATAAATATGACAGTTAATGCACACCTGTATTCAATTAATCATGTCTTTATTTGTGTATGTTTTCCTTTTGCACATAAATACAGAATTTATTACATTGTTACATACATTGTGTCATTGTTTAACTTATGGATGGAATTATAGTGAAAATAAATGATTCCCCTATTGGAGTCCAGAGTGAAAAGGTGCAGGATCTGTTGCATTTATAGTTCATGTACATGTTTCAACATGAACATCTTCTGATTTTCATTATTTAAACTACCAGGTCATAAGAGCTTTGATATTGGCTACATACTGAAGGTCAGTAATATTTTAATGTGTTTTTCTTACTTTTTAAGGAAACACAATTTGCATTAAAGAAGTCATGTTTTTAGTAGTGTGCATGCGCCCCAAAATTCAATATAAGTCTTGCACAGAGGCTCTCTGCAAACATTTAGAGTTGTTAATTTGGCTGAGGTGCTCTTCAAATTGGTGTGCCTCATACTGTGGGGGGTATAGGGGGCATGGCAGGGGGTGGCTGTCAACCTGTAATGCTGGGCTGCTGCACCTGCTCACGTCCTCCAGCCTGGCTGTTTATCTCCTTCAGAGCAGCAAGTATCTTAGGAAAGTGATGCAGTCTATCTGCCTGCCAAGTGCAGAATTTTAACTTTACATTTCCTCCCAAAGGATTTATTGAAGATGGAAGATGGCTTGATTTTGTGCTGCTTAATGAGCCTGACTTAAATCCCTGCTCATGTTTTTGTGCTGCCTGTTTCACTAGGGATAACTTCTTCTTTTTTTTTTTTTTTTGTAAAAGATTTTTCTTAAAAAAAACATTTGGAGTTGTTATGGTATGTCTGAGGACAAATTCACAAAAACGGAGCTTTGGCTCTGAATGTGCTCTGAAGCGTTGTCCCCAAATTTTCAACAGTGGTTGCCAACTGCTGAATGGCAGCAGCTAATCAGCTTCGGAAAGCAGAACTCAGTTGATGACACGTAGGATATCTCTGGAAATGTAAACCAAACCTTTTATTTTTTTTTTCTTGGCAACAGGAAATCTTAAAACAGTGATGAAATGTGAGTTCCATCCCAATACCTGCTATTGTTTACTGGGATTATCTTGCTTTCTGTTTGGATTCACTTGCGTTCTTATCCAGCCTGAAAATGTTTGAAATGAGCAAAATATCTTAAAATGCAAACACATGCCCTGCGCACATAAAGCTAGAGAAGGACAGACATTTCCCACATGGACAAGATAATATAGAGGAGGCATAGCTAGAAATAGGTGTTTAAGGCAGTGCAGTGAAGAAAAAACACAAAACAAAAAAACCTTGCCGTATTGACAATACTGGTGGAGGTCAAATGATTATCAGCCTTGATCCGTAAACACTGGCAATGTACTTACATTCTTATATTTATAGTGTTTCTGCCTACGTTGTACTTTTATTTCATTCTAACGTCTCTTTCTCACAATAAATCATTGTGAAAGTGACATTTCTTAGTCTAGTCATTGGGTGCATCCTTAAGCCTCCAGGCCTCTTTATTGGTTGCACCTTAGTCAGCACTTCTGGTTGTAGACCTGATCCAGTATATACTGTAAATAATGCACTCCAACATGGTGTGTTCCCTTATCAGAAAAAAGAATCCTACTGTTTGACATATGAAGAATAGCCCTGTTTTGCCATTTAGCCAGTTTAAAATTCTAATTTTCATAAAAATTTGTAGCCGAAGGCAAATAAAATTAAACACTTGGCTGAATACCGAATATCAAATGCGGTTGTTAAGTTTTTCAGAATTATTTTTTTAATATTGCATAAATAGTCTAGAATAAACTTTTAGACACGTGTTTCAAAGGAACATCTCCAGTAAGCACAATTCCGAGAAATACTCAGTATTGGGTCAATATGCTCTACAGACCTCTGACAGCCATTGTCCTCCACAACAATAAACGTTTCATCATCTAAAGCCATGAACTCTGTGACATTCTTGGTGATTCTGTTTGCTTTGGCGCTGTCCTTTGCAAACTTTTTTTTCCGCTTTTTCAAAGACGTCACCCACGGACGGAGTGGGCGTGCTGTGGCCAGCTTTTCTTTTAGCTGCTGCAGCCGCCTCTCTCTTGTACCCAGCATGCTGTTCAGGGTGTTTGGCTTTTAAAATGACAAATTAAAGCAGAGGTGCTGAAGTTCTTTGCAGAGAACCCCCTCTAGATAGATTGGTTGAACACTTGTTAAAAACTGCAGTTCTATTCTCGCTCTCACCTAAAAATATCTCCACACTGCTGACATTTTAATGAAAGCGCCAGGTCATCGTGTCACTGTATGTTGTTTGATTGTATCACTATTCACCATTGCTTTTAACTCACTCCACTGAAGCCCAAATGTGGCGTTTTTTGCAACATTCGACTGAATATATTAATTTACCGAATATACACTTTATATTCTCTTATACACTCTTTATATTTGAAAGAAACACAATGCTTTTTCATTGAAGATAACTTGAAACTAATCAGAAATACACTCTATACATTGTTAATGTGGTAAATGACTATTGTAGCTGCAAATGTGCAATGGTTTTTGGTGCAATATCTACATAGGTGTATAGAGGCCCATTTCCAGCAACTATCACTCCAGTGTTCTAATGGAACAATGTGTTTGGATGATTAGAAAACCATTGTGCTATCATGTTGGTACAGCTGGAAAAAGGCCTTTAGAAGAGGTCAAGCTACAATAGAATGAGTGGGTGGTCTTATTTCATAGTTTGGTTGTTAGCAAGGACACTAGAGACCTAAATATTTACACCCACTCACAAAATTTGTTTTTTATTCATAGTATAGCTTCTTTAACATGTATATACTTCTACACCTCCGTGTACTATACAAGCTCTGCTTCTTGTTTCCGTCTGTCTTTAAATCTCATTATTAGGCGATAGAATAGTTTGACAGTAGGGAATTTAGGTTTTTGGTTATTTTCTTATTATTTTCCTTTTTAAATTCTTTCATGAGTAGAAAAAAACCTGCTTACTGCAGGTAATCTTTCCACAGAGATCATACTCATTTGATCTTATCTCAAGCCAGTGCTTACATTGATTCCACAGTATAAATCAGGTCTTTTTATGTGCATGACACACTGCCAGGGGGGAAACATTTCTTATCGAATGCAAATTTTGTCACCTTTACTGTACTGGAGATTATTATCAAGAGCAATTGCAGGAGTTTAGGACAGACAGAGTTGCATATTTTTTTTTTTAAAAAAAAAAGCTTTGATCACCTAAAAGATTGTTGCTTTACTGTACAATATCTGTGATGGAGAGTTCCAAAATGAGCATGACTCTTCTTTGTTAACATAATAAATGATTTAGAAAGTTCACAGTTGTTTAACAATGTAGTGAATTGGAAAAATTTAATTTTAGCCGCTGCCGATATGACATATTTCACTTTCATAACGAGGCGTTCTTTCACACTTGACTAAACCTGCGTTTCCCTTCCCTACCCTTATGAGATAGAGGCCACTTTCACCCGCTTTAGCCATCACAGTAACAGTCAAGAAGATTTGACAAGCATGGCAGGTTTCTCCAACTCAGCCCAGAAACGGAAGGCAAGAAGGCTGCAACTTCTGAAGCCAATTAGTTAAGTTTTGCCTGTTTTCTTTCATTCTCCTCTCACGAGAAAGGATTGAATGAAAACTTCCTGCAGTCGTCTTATCATATGGTAATAATGTACCACGGCCTGCATGTTTTTATGAGCCAAGTCATCTTCACATCATTTATTCTCTTTATTTTACAGCGCATTCTAATCTCCCTTCATGAAAAAAAAGGTACTTAGAGGATCCTTTGCAGAATAGCTGGTTTCTGCTGCTGCTGCTGAAGTGTGCCAATGGGGAACATTTACTCATAGATTCTTTGCTGTGTTTAGATAAGACTTTGGATGCCGGTGACAAATCAAATGCATGTCTGTGGGAGTGTGAGAGGACAGCAGTACAGCCAATCATGCAAAGCTGTGCTGTGTCTCTGCCAAAATGAGATTCAAATCATGTTTGAATAGCGTCTTCTGAGAAACGAAGCTCTCAATAGTACAAAAATATCCAGTAAGTGTTATCCATAATATTCACGCCAAATATCTGATTGTAAAAAAACAAAAAACAAAGAAAGGACATAAGATAAAGAACCATTTTCTCAAGAGAAACTAACACCTACACCTGCAACATTCGCTAGTTTCACTTAAAACAAAGTTAAAACTTTTAATTAATTAATTAATCAATTTAGGTGTACTTGTAGTAACTCGTAGATGTTGCACTGCACGGCAGAAACGGCATTATTTATGCACGGAACGTTTGTCTAGTTTTAATTATTTATTTCAATTCATTACACACGGTTGGGTGAAGAAGTTTAATAATGAAATGTACTGGCTCAGGGTCTCTGACTGCATCAGAGGACTAAAGTGGATATGGCTCCTTTCCCGTTCTTGCATGTTGGCGTGTTGTTGAAGTAGCCGGAGGGGATGCAGGGGAAGAGCGGAGGAGGCAGAGCAGGTTGCATATCATCTGTCTGTGTCTTCCAGCATTGTAACAAACAGTCTCTCATGGTTCCGTGAGACTAGTTAAGAAAATTATAGCTGTGCCTCAAACAAATTACTTATGTCAAAGTGCTCCCAAGATATAATTGTGTTCTAAAGGTGGGAAATTGTGCTCTGATTACTGCAAAGGATCATACATGATGAAATACTAGAAATATATATCTATATATATATATATATATATATATATATATATATATCTATATATATATATATATATATATATATATATATATATATATATATATATATATATATATATATATATATATATATATATATATATATATATATATATATATATATATATATATATATATATATATATATATATATATATATATATATATATTAAACATCTATCTATCTGTCTGTCTGTCTATCTATTTAAAAATGTTACATCTCCTTATCTCCTTTTTCATGTTTTCTTGACAACTTCCATCTGTCTCTCAGTTTTCTGAGAAATACCATAAATTACCAAGTAACAGCCAAGTTTCAATTAACCGTTGGGTCCCTTCCTGAATGCAAGGTGCAGGTGTTATTTTGATACATACAAGCTGGTTCCAAATAAATGCAAAGAGTAATTTATTAAAAAAAAAAGAAAAAAAAATCAAGGAAGAAGATGTGACCACTAAAAGCTGCAGGTTTTCCTTCCTTGCCTTTTTTTTTTTTTTTTTTCGCAAAGAACACCCTCTCGGGTAATGTTGCTTAATTGTTGGTCACAACTACTACGTTTAACTACAGTACTGCTATATGAGTTTTGAAAGAATTTCAGTATATATTACCATATTTTTTCCAGTTTTTGTCAGGAAGGAATTAATCTCTTGTCCTTAATTGCCGCCTGGTCTCAAATAAATCTGTCAGTTGATTGAAACAAATAAATGGCTATTATTTGGTAATTTATGGTAGTAATAGTAATGCATATTGTAAGTGATCAGAAACTCCAGTTATAAGTAACAGATACTCATTTTTTGTACATGCTTTGGCCATAATGGAATCTGTATCCCCTGTTTTTCAACAGTTACACTCTCTTTGTTACATTTTAAGTACTTGATGGCCAACTATTCACATGTAAATATTCTCGATCTATGACATTGTCATTTGGAACACCATATTTGTCATTTATTTGTTATGCTAATCAGTGATTGTTCATTATTTTTATAGTTTAACCATTTTTTTTCTTGAGTATTCTAATAATGCTGAATTTGACTCTATTGAGTTGTGTTCTATATGCTCAAGAATACTCAATTTGGTGCTCATCAGATAACCCAAATCCATCAAACTAACAGAAGCCTGAACAGTATCATAAATTGTTTGGCTTCCATTGACAGATTAAATATAAAAAAGACATTCTGCATGTTAGCTGCACACTTGGTGCATTGTTATAGTGAAAAGATCACTGTGTTGATATTATAGTCCACATGTCCTCAGAGTTTTAAATCAAAATCACCAGCTAGATACCTATAACATATTTATGCTTAAAAAAAAAGATTTTTATTTTTTTACTTAGCACAAATTTCAACATAACTGAACTTAATTTGACAAAAGAATTGACATATTTTCCATAAATATATTCACACTGGAAATGTCACAGCAGAGTTAGTGCCCTTCCATGTTATTTCACACCATAGTAAATATGATTATGATTGGTCAGAACATTCTAATCATGTTCACAACTCCAAATTGGAGATCAAGAAGTGTAGAAATCTAGTCTTGTAACTAGAAAATATGCTGCTCCTAATATCACCGTATCAACTTAGTTTGGAAAAAAAAAACACTTGTCAATCAGCTGCCGTTGTCACATATTAAAGTCTGATTGCCTTGTAGAGGGCTGCAGGAGACCTGTCAGCTGCGCTGAGATAAATCCTTTGTTTAGCGATCCCTATACCATCAGTTCTGAATTTGTCCGTCTTATCCGACAGCAACCCTGAAACCCTAAATAAGAAAACAAGATTCAATTCTGAACTTGTGTCTTTAGAAGAAAAAAAATCATGATGATGCAAAACTGCTGTAGATGAGAACATCCAGCTGCACATACTCCACATAACTGACAGTGTGAAATGTTTAGGTAGTTTGTTAAAAATTGTCAAACCAAGATCTTTTCCTTCACACAGATGTCTCTAAAACGTTCCTCAAATTGATTGACGCGTGGTGGCATGAATACATTTACAGTACATTCTCTTCTCAATCAGACTGTCACACAACTTGTCACTTTAATATTCACTTGTCGTTTCTCCTCCTAAAGACGTTGCTAAAGTCCCTGTACTTTCATTGGCACATTTCAGCATGTTCATGGGAACATGAATAGGGAAATACAGTATGAAGTTGTAGCTTGTAGCTTAATTGGAAAACACTTATTTAGTTTGTATTGCTTTTGACTGAGGTTTTTCAAGCATTGTCAATGGAAAGCCTTAGTCAACTTAGGCAAGGTTTTTGCTTTTTTAGATGAGGATTGCGGATTTAATCGTTTTAAATATAAACTGTCAAGATGGATGAGCAGGGAGGCTGGGAAAATACCACTTTCCACCAAACATAGAGTAAACACGTTAAATGTGTCCACCAGTAAACTGTTTAAAAGGATGACTGGATAATTGAGGACGGAGGATGATTATTTGATCTGTATTCAGGGCAGATTTTATGTCGCAAATTAAATTATGTAAATAGTAACGCTACTCTGTGTCTGTTTGCTGCCACTCTACAATAATGGTCCGCGCGTTTTGTAAGTGCCGCAGTAATTTTTCAAGACATCATCCGGCCGTGCTTTATGATCCATTAAGGTTCATTATATATTAATGCATTGACCGTATTGAGTATGTACTGTCAACCGAACGTGTGAAATCGAATGTGAAAGATGAAATTGAAAAGATGTTCCGTACATTTACAGATTTACCAACTACACATTTTCAATCTCGGTGGGAAAAAAAAAACACAAAAAAAAACAGCCTGTTTGTGACATTTCCAAAGGGGTCAGTTATTTTGCTATAGACTGACAGCCGGTAACTATTCTGACACAGTCACTAACCTTTTGGCGAACACGTAGACCCAAATCATGTTTTTGACCTTTACTTCACTTCACACATTCTGAGAGTCAGAGCAGAGCCTCACAATGTCAATATTGAGTTTAATTAAATTGTGTTGTACCCTTTTATTTATTTTTTTTTTGCAAATTAAGCCACACAGAGCCTCTCTACCTATTTGTATTAATTTTTTACTTCTGATTTTCCATTTTTTGATACTACTCATTGCACTCAGTTGCTCTCTCAGTTTGATTACATTGGCTTGACAGTGATCCCTCATTTTAAGATGAAAGCATCAAAATAGTGGAAAAAGATGTTGCTGAAATTAACGGAATGTAGCCAGGCAGCAAACACCTTAACCACCTATTCTCGTCTGTCACACGGACCTATGAGATGATTGTTGAACCTCATCACGGAGAACATTTGTTTGCACAAATAAAAGCTTCCAAACCTCCTTCGACATGCAGGCAGCCCGAGGCAGAGTTGTGGCATTGTGTCTGAGATGAAAGGGACAAACTCTTTTGCCTCAAGAGATTCAAACTTGGCCCTCAGAAGGCTGCTCCGCTGTAATTAATTCAGCTCTATGTGTCGGTATTTTGGAAAAAGGGATTTGTAAAAAAAAAAAAACTTTCCAAACTCTATTTTTGTGCATCAAGGCTCGTAAACGGTTTCCTACATTTGTAGTTTTTTTTTTTTTTTTTCCCTGTTTGCACTTTGGCTCTCCTCGTGAATGTGTTTTTTTTTCTTTCCTGTTTGAATTGCCTTATGCATATTCATAAATGCCTGGATTGTGTCCTTCCAGTTCCACGTTCGGGCCACTGAAATACTCTGTTACATCATAGAGAAAAAGGAAGGTCGCATCGCCTTTCATCCTCCAGTTCCCTTGCTGGCCATGAAACTGGTAATTTTCTCACACATTTCACAGAATTTGGTCTCTGCCTGTCCTGGAAAAAAGTAAGACTTCTCCAAGATCACCTTTGCATGTGTCTTTCACACCTCCTAAATTATCAATCTCCCTGCATCTACTGCCTTTTTTTTAACAGTTTTCGCTGAGCTATGCAGCATATAGCTGTATTTCTTTCTTTCTCGCTCACTTGTCTCCTATTGTACCAGTCCAACAGTGAAGTTAACAGACACAAGCACATGCTGGGAATTCCGCCATACCAAATTGGAAAGCATAAAGAGAGGCGAAGGGAGAAAAAAAAAAATGAATAAAGTATGTTGGATGGTGTGTCAGTTCTGTCTGTTTAGCGTGCGATGTGCAGTTATGTTCTATGCGTGGCAACTGGGAGAAGCGTTCAAACCGGAGAGGACAGAAACCAACTGACAATACAGATTCATGCGCTCACGTGTGCCAAATCTAAATTTGCAATGGGCCAGGATCCACCTGTGCTTCCGCTTTAACTTTGCTTTGAATATTGCAGCCATGATTGGAAGTGATGATAATTATGCTATTGAAGAGTAAGTGAATATAAAAAAAAAAAAAAAAAAAAAAACGCTGCTTCAGTTTGAATGTCAAGGTAATCATAATGATATTTAAAAAGAAAATAGCCTAGGAATGAGAGTGCACTGCATTTGGGTATTTTTTTACGTAATTATTTTATGAATTTAATCCCTTATTTCTAGTGGACCCTTAAAAAATAAATCTATCACTATGTTAATGTTATATTCTGATCTAATGCAAATGTGTATGTCTTGTTGGCAGGCGAGCAGCTTCAGCTTTCTGTAATAGTCCTGCAGTGTTGATTCTGGCACAGCGGCGGTACAAACATGTTACTGTGGAAGAGGCTACTTCCACTGTAATGTATTTACTGTCTAATTTGTGTCTCAGTGAGAGACCATATATCCTGTTTAGGGAGTGACACCTCTCCTCCTCCACTTTATGGAGCGGTGCAGGCATTTGATGGGGACTTGAACATGCTGTGCTGATGGATGAGCTTGTCACAGCAGCCCCATGATGCTCCGCTCCCCACAGAATGCGCCGGGGCTGCAGAAACTCAATCATACGGAAAGGCGCATCACATGAAACATAGTTAATATTTTGTTCATAACACCTGAAAATAATCTTCTTAAGAAGAGGCTTCAATCGCAAGATTGAACCCGCAGTTTACGGCTGGTTAGGATGTCAGCGTTTAGAGTAAAAAAAAAAAAAAAGACAAAAAAAACAAAAAAAAAAAACAGGTAATTTATTGTGTTGTGATGTCTTTCTTTTTTTCAGCTGATAAACACGCCTAAAGGTTGCAGCGGTACATAAGTCAACAAGCTGTTTTTTCAATCCGTGCCTTTTTTGTTGTAGCTCGCTGCTTCTCCAGCCTGCCTGTGCCGCCGGTGCACACAATGCCGCGACAACGCTTTTGCCTCTAATGTCAGAAAACTCAGCTCCAGACTGAGAGTTTGATTCCCTGAGGCAGAAGTTCTGAACTCGCTGACAGGTGTTTCAAAGTGTTCAATTTGTGGATGTTCTAAAACAAATTCTTGAAACATTGTGTACGTCTCTGCGAGTGTCTTTCAACGCTATTTTCGTGCTTCTATTTTTGCTCTCAATTTTCTCATGTGAAAAGTACCAATCAACAGCGTTCCCGAGCGGGGCCGGAAGCTTCTCTGACGGGATGTGTCGCTAACAAGTCAAATCTCAAAACTACAGCCACCAATCAGTACTGTGCTAATGTGAATTTTTTGTCATCTTTTCCATTGTTTATTTGGATACATTTGGGCACATACATGAATTAGGGGGGGAGTTAATGTATGCCACAGTTAATTTTTGGGTTACCTACATGAGCAGTCATCTTAACAACAGTAATCACCAAACATAGCACAAACTGCCCTATAACTCTTCCCAGTTGACCGCTGTAATTGGATAATAAGGTAATTTATTTTCAAAGAATTACACTCTTGAAAGAATGCAGATGGATGACATCCACAATGGAAATGAGGGAAAGAAATTCATGTTCTTTGGGGTCTGCACAAAATCGCAGTGAAATTAATTCCATTTAATCTCAGGTGCAATATCAATTCAATGTCAAATCTGATCTGAATCAGAACTGAATCTCATCTGAATTAGATCACATACTTCACTGTATTAAAGTTACAAATGGATTTGTATTATTTATGGGATATTAAGTTCCTTTTTAATAAGCATCAGTTAATATGTAATAAGGACACTATAAGTCCTTATACTATTCTCTTTTACTTTTTGCATATATATGACTATATACATATTAATAATAGCATTATGAAGAGTTACCTTTAGGTTGTTTCAGGGTCTGTGTGAATACTATTTTCTGATTGGCTGGCAGTTGTGCATCAAAACCGCAGCCCTCCCATAGTCTGCCATGAGCGCAGCTGAGTAATCAACTTGATATAATAACGAGCGAACCATGAAGGAAAATACACCAAAGGCTGATTTGAACATTTCTTTCAATCTATTTGGAGAACAACAACAATTTTGAAGAATGGGATCCAGCAGAGGAAAAAAAAACACAAGCAAAAAAACCACCATAAGACAGCATCTGTTTGGAAGCTATGCATCTTATTTAACCTAATCAATTTAGCATGAAGAAGTGCTAAAATCAAGCAAATTTTTAAATACATTTTAATACTTTGTAATGAGTTATGGGCATGGAGCCATAACTTTCGATTACCTCACTGTTCACCGGACTAGAATATTTCCTGTTGCTAAGTCGTAACTAAGGTCCTTCCTATTTACTGGACTAGTAAGGAACGGAACGTGTTTATAAATAGTTAGGAACATTTTTAATAACCTTATCATTTTCGTATAATTGTTCATAATAGCATTACAACCACATTTATTGAGTTTAACTTAATTACTGGTGTCAAAGCTTTTTTTTTTATTGCGTCAATTACGATTGAAGCATACTTTCTTGTCTTTCTTTCTTCATTTATTATCAGTTAATTATGCATTTATTAACAGTTAATGCTCAAATCTAACGTGAGAACAATGTCTTTTTATTATAGACCCATTAGCCTTAATGAGGAAAATTGAAACAAAATTATGTTACATTATTATAAATGTGTTATAATCTAACACCAAACCGATACCTTACACATTATGCATAATTATAATTATATGTGGACATCCTTGCTGGTTGGGGAACTGGTGATTAAACTGTTTAGATAGAAACACACAGTTAAGATTAGCAGCAGCGTGTTACTCCTCCTTGGTTTTAATGCAGCATCTCCTCAGGAGGACGATGCATAATGCTGCAGTCTCAAGGCTAAACAAAAGCAGAATTTGTAGTCGGTGCATCAGATTTTTCCAGGTTTGACACATCAGTCACTGTAATATTATGCATATATGCAAAAAGCGTATTGCGCTATTCACATGCTTTGCCATAAATAGAAACCAGCTCACAGTACCATAATAAAAGACCGGGTCCGGACTCTAATCTGGCACTGAATATGTCCTGCAACACTGCCGTTCTGCAGCACTTTTCACTGTTATTCACAGCCATTACCCTGCAATTTGAGCCATAATAAACTATTGATTGATGACACAGAAGCTAAAATTGAAATGTTATCCCCGCACTAGCAGTTTAAGTGACAATGTGTAAAGCTGCGCTCCTGCGACCTAGAAAGAGATCTTAACACATGCATATTCATATGATGGACAGATTATGGTGCTAAAATGTTTAGGTCTCCAAATAGACTGTCACCCATTTTCCGTGTTAAAAGTGGCGCATGTGTGTATACAGGAAGCCCTGGATGTCTACTAAAGCTCTGACAGCTGACAGGTAAATTGTGAAATATTACATGGTTCTGTCAAACAGCTTATGCCCACCTCCTCTCCCCACTCCTAGTGAACTCAAGTGTGGTTTCCTCTGTGAACACAAAGGATCTTTAAGACAGGCAGAGGAGGAGGTTTGCTTTTCATATTAAGGCACAGGAAGGGATGCTGAGGGGATTACACACAACGCTGATTGTCTGAAACGGGCTAATTCCTGCACACTAACTCCAATTACTGGTTTTATTTAACGAGTTGATCGGATGACATTTCCATCCAAAGTAATTCCATGCACTATAATTTGTGATAATATTGACTTTTGACCAAGGGATGCGACACACCCTTCTACCAGACAACAGTGTTGTCACTAAAAAACATCAGCTCTCAGTGGTACTTTTTAGCCATACATCACGCAGCTATCTGAAGGTGGTCGGATTACTGTGGCGGTGTGTGGTTTATGGCAGTAATTCACCAAACACATTTAAATTGTATGAGAAACATGGATCTCGTATCAATCAAATCAATAGTGGCACTGATTTCTACCACTTGCGCGAGTTTTCCTAAAATATATACAGTATTTCTGTGGCGGAGTGACCCTGAGAATATATCTGGGAGATTTTATGACACTCACAAAAACGATTTGCCAATTTTGCTGACTGCATGTCTTACAGTGTCAGCGGCGCATAACGGATTTCCCCCATTCAAAACTACTAATGCATGCTGTCCCTGCACATACTCACCTATCACACTGTAAGGAAAACAAGCCTTTGGTCGCTAGGAATGGCAAATTAGGGAAAAAAAAGACATGGTGGATCAGGATGGGAATCCCCCCCCCCCCCCCCCCCCCTAGAAATACAGACATTCATGATATTTTATGATTGGTTCCTGCCTGCAGACATTCCTGTGACTGGCGCCTTTTTCATTACCCTCCAGGTGATAAATGGTACATGTTAATATTATACACTTATCGCGCAAATGGCATTTCTTTAGGGAAACATGTTCGTAGCTGTATAACATGTTTATAATGTCTATGCAATTTATTCCTGATTGATTTTGGTATTAGAATGTTAACTAGTTTACATTTGACTTTGCTGGAACTTACTGACTGAACTTATTGACTCATAACGACAGAAACAATTTCAGGTAATAGGGTTTATTTTGGTTAGTTTTATGGATGCATGTTGAATGTCTCTAGCAGAGGTCAGTACTACAAAAAGGTTATTTTATAATAACTCTGGATTGCGTAATGCTCTCAACTTACAGTTACTCCCAACCTTGAACTGCGGTGTCCTTGTACAATAAATCCATAAAGATATTGAATGTCTTTTGTGGTTATTTAGGCTTTTTTTGCAAGTTGAAAAGAGTTGTTGTGGTTTGACTCATGGTCCCCCACCATGTTCATCCTCCATGATGCCTGAAGGTGAGTCTGTCAACCAATCAGAGGCTGTATTAAACTGTGACAGACAGCTCTGATCTCCCAACGCTGTGCATAATGGTAACATTGATGTATACTGTATCATCTAATAGCACCCAAGGAAGCACAAGGTCCTAAAGCCTGTAGTGTATGTGTGTATACTGATTGTATTTTGCTGTGACTGTAATTTGAACAGAAAACCTGACTTGAATTGTAGGAACTGAGGATTTCATTGTACTTGTTCAACAACTTCTGAAAGTATAAATAAAATAAAAAGCTCAGTTAATCTCCCACCAGCAAGTGTGAGGACAGTGATGTGGCCCTGCAGACAGGAACTGCTTTGAGGCATGGCACAAATAACTTTTTGGATAAAAACGGAAGGACTTTTCTTGGAAAAGAAATGTGAATTGTTTATAGTTTAGTGGCGAGAAAGTTTATTTCCTTTTCCCCTGATTGCCATGATTTGGGAGAACACTTTTTCAAAAGCCCAAAATCCAATTCAATTCCAGATTTCGTTTTTTCTTTTGTTTTTATAGTTATATAACTATTTATACATTCATGTGATATCACTGCAGCCTACATATTCTGATAGCACAGTCTGTCCTGGAAAAATGTTTAAAACTTGATTGTGCCTTACAGGGTTGAGGTTATACAACCATTTTTACAGAAGTAGACCAGGCGAATCAAAAATTAGGATGAAAACAGATTGCATCCCTTAAAGCTTAACAATAATAAAGGCTATGATATGTGTTCAATTCTCTTAGCCTTAATAAAACACTAAATTATCCTGATTTTATTATTATAAAAATGTTATTGTAACTATGATTTTGTTGTGGTCAACTGGAAAAGGCTCCATTGCCACCAGTTGAAATAGATATAGCGCCACCTATTGCACAGGGGTATGATGTGTTTCAATCAATAATTTGATTTTCTCTTTGACATATATACTCTATGAATGTTGTTTTTAACTGTTTGATTTTGTTTTATTATATTGTTAGCAATCAAATTAAATCAGGCACATGTTCAACAATTCATCTGCATCTCCATCAGCTCAGGTTTTATCGTCTACTTTATGCTCTCACAGCTTGTGTTGTCTTAGTTCAGACCCTACAGGCTTATTGCATCCATTGTCAAATATTCTTGACAGAGCCTGATGTTTGTGGTGAGGACTACTTGTAAAGTGGTGCGACTTCCCGTCAAAGTCGAGTCCTTCGGCTCTGAAAAGCGAAGTATGAGCAAACTTTTCAGGACTGAAGCACTCCCCAGAGTGAGGAATAATAAGTATAATAATAATAAGTACATTTATGCTCACAGTTCTACAGTATCTGCTTTAACAGTAGCATGGGAGAAATGGCACCAAGTACCTTAGTTTGAATATCAGCAAGAAAATGAGTTCAACTTAAATTATGATTGATCGGACAATTAGACAAGCGCCATTGCATTATGTCAGCAATTTGATCACTTAAAAGTTCAAATTTGAGGTACGAGACTAAAAAGAAGATAATGAATCAGTGAATGATGTATGAACTTTATTTGAAAGAATATAAATGTGCATTGATTGGGTGAATATTCCAACAAGGCAGCAAAGCAACCTGAAAAAGAAAAAAAGAAAGAAACACTAAATATGAAACCTCTAACACAAAAACAATCTGCAAATTAGAGAAATTAAGACATCTCAAAACACACAACAATCTCTGGAGAACTGTTTTGTAGAATTCAACTGATGCTCTAGCTCAATTATTTTTTAGTGAATTCCACAGTTCACTCTGAGGAATAACTTTTTGGCATTTGTATGCTTGGACGGAGATGTCAGGATGACAAAATGCAGTGCTTCAGTTCAGAAATAATAATTATAATTATAATAATAACACATTAGACTTGCTAGCACTAGCACTTTTCTATGCACTTCAGATACTTTGCAATCAGGTAGAAAATCACAGAATGTGTACATTTGTAATCAGAAAGAACAGGAGAAGGTAGATAGAAAGCTGGTCATGAAATGGGGGAAATCTAACTTCCCAATTCATGAAAGTAGAAAATTCAGTCAAACAGGCTACAGTTGAGGCATGGATAACTACAGGCAGTGAATCTAACTCAAAATCAGAACTGATGATATATGGATGTTCTCTCAGTTGAAGATAAGGATAGCATAAAAAGATTTCTGTGGATCTCAGATAGGGAATATGTGACCTTTATGATAAAATCTGGAGATAAAACCCTAAAAGACATTTTTTTTTTCTATGTACAGTACATGTTTCTGTTCAGAAAACTCAGTGATCTCGTTTTTTGACTGCCATAGCGAATAAGAACAGTATAGCATAGGTAAGTGGTAGATGATGATGATCAGATGTGATGATCTTTAAAAATGTAGCATTTTTTAATCAAAGAAAAGTCTTAAATTCAACTAACTGTTGTGGCTGAATTTCTGAATAGGCAGTTTATCTCTTGCAATAAGTTTTTCTTCTTCCTCCTATAGTTTAGTTACTTTCCTATACCTTCAGTATGCAGAATGATGTATGCTTGTTGAAATTCCATCCATTCAGAGGGGCGGGCGAGTGTAATTTGTGACATCACAAATATTTAGCGAGGACTCATCGCAAACTTCAAGCGCAAATTGTTGCCAGGGTGAAATTTGTTTTGGAATTTGGCTTCTCCCCCACTGTCTGCTGCTGTCGAGAGGGAGACGGCAGCGGATTCAGTCACCCACCCCCGAGAGAACTGTCCTGGGTAAGCGAGTGACGTAGGTGAGCTGATTTCCTGCCGCATCCAAACTCATTTACATAAAGTAGAAGTCGAGTTGTGTTTATGTCAATTTAGATACAGCGGTTGGTCCCCCAGCTCGCCGTGCTGTATCCATCATGCGCTGCGTGGCCGGATTCCTCTGCTCCTCCTCCATAGAGAATTAATGGGATCCATCGATGGTGTGTGTGTGTGTGTTTTTGTGTGTGTGTGTGTGTGTGTCCCATGAGACTGGAGATTTACAACTCTGTGCACTGCAGGGAGCTACAACTGGCGGTGATGGTCATAACATTTCACACACTGACCATACACGGTCCATCTATACATCAGGTTTTGGTCAACACTTAGTATGTATACTTGACACTCAAGAAAAATGAAACTTTTGTGTTAATCTGACTATGGTTGGATTTTTAAAATGCATATATTCAGATTGAAATCGGACCGAGTTGAACTTCTCATAGTCCAATTAACATACCCAGATAATGCAATTTGAATTAGATTTTCTCCAGTACGTACATATACGCCTTAGTCGGACTGAAGCTGGACAATGCTTGAGCGCATGCTCCACAACAGTAGACGGGACAATAGATTTTTCCCTGGGGCCGTGACCCGGAATTGGAAGGAGACAGTGGTATTTCATGTTATTGTTGCCGGGAATAGCAATCAAATAACGGAGCGCTTAAGAAACAGCAGGTATTGTTGGATTGAAGAAGGCATGTGCAAGGATGCAGCCTCTTTGTGCTCTTCATGCACCATCTATTAATAATCTATTGTTGTTGCTGCTACTGAGATAAAGAGGTCAACTGGAAATGGCTCTGTTGCCACCAGTTGAAATAGGTCTAGTGCCATCTATCATACCAGGGTATGATGGGTTTTGACCAATAATTGGCATGTATACTAAATAAATGTTATTGTAACTGTTTTTGTTATATTGTTGGCATTCAAATGAAATCACTAATGTTCGTCAAATCAAGGACATGTTCAACAATTCATCTGAATTTCCATCAGCCCAGGTTTTTTTCTTCTTTATGCTCTCACAGCTTGTGTTGTCTTAGTTCAGACCCTACAGTCTTATTGCATCCATTGTCAAATCTGCTCGACGGAGTCTGATGTTTGTGGTGAGGTCTGCTTGCAAAGTGCTGCGACTCCCCGTCAAAGTCGAGTCCTTCATCTCTGAAAAGCAAAGTATGAGCAAACTTTGCAGGACTTCCAAGAATGACAAATAACAAGTAGATTTATGCTCACAGTTCTACAGTATCTGCTTCAAACATTAGAATGGGAGCGATGGAACTGAGTACCTTACAGTACATTGAATATCACCAAGAAAATGTTTTGTTTTAGGCTACATTTCAGAGTTAAAATGTTAACACAAATCTAACAAAAAAAAATACATAAAGCCCAGCTAATTATCATTAGAGATGCTCATGTATTTGACTTGTTAAAAGTGAAAGTAAACACCATCACAATGTTACTGTAAAGTAGGTTACCGTAAAGATATTAGCCTAGGCTAATATCTGAAAGGAAATGCTATGAAAACAAATATTTTATGGTCATGTTCAGTCACAGTATGAATTTTCCATCAATAATAGGCTATGATGTGGATGTTTGGGTGGATATAGTAAATAATGTGACTAAACATGGCATTAACATATTAGCTATGGCTATAATCCGACTAAGCTGTGCATGTAAATGTACTGATTTACAGTACTGTTTTTTTTTCTCATAACAATATTCAACAAACACCTTTTAGAAGAATAAGGCAGCACATATTGCCCACACACAACATGAGCATCACATATAGACAAACACATGCACACCTGTGCACCAGTTATAATCAAATAAAAAGCACCAGTTATATTTCAAATGAAATGCACATCTTTAGGCTGTGGAAGGAAAGCAGTGGTACCTGAGGGAGCTGCAGGGTGGACAAACAAAAACACAGGAACAAGCAGCACAATTCAAACGCTGAACCTTCATGCTGTGAGGCGACAGTGATAACCACTGAAAACCCCCGCTGCTCAACATGAACAGATATGCCAACATAAGCAGTAATTAGGCCAACAGAGAAGCCCTAATGAATATTTTTCATGCGCTGAATTAGAATTGTATGTCATTCATTGGGAGGAAAAAAAAATTTACAAACCAGTCACATTCCTCCATCGACCCTTTCACAATACTGATTTGCCCTCCAGTTTCTTACTAAGTAATTAGCAGCAAGAATTTCCCCATCATCATTGTTCATTCCGCAATTAAGGCTACAATCACAGGATAATTTTATATGCTTCGCTTCGTGAAACCACATTTTTTCTTTTTGGAAAAGTAAAATTGTTTCAGTCTTTTCCTTACACCAGCGAGCACAGAATAACAGGATCGGGGAAACAACCATGCCCAACTTGTCAGTAATTCATTGTCTCCATTAAAGGATCATGATCCGTTCTATGATTCATGATGGCCATGCAGGAGAGTCATGTAATTGGAGTGTATGAAAAGCGATGGCTCTCTCAACAGGATTTCAGCTGTTATCAGAGTAGTTACCGTTTCGGTGTCACTTCTTCTTTCCCTTTCTACTCGCACATCATATACACATCAAAGTCATATTCCAGCAGTGCGCTGCAGTAATGAATGCCCCACATTTCCGCTGCTTAAATTTGATGTCACATTGAAGTCTTTTTTCTTTTTCCACAAGTTTTTTTTCCTTCATGGTCTAATTTGGTCAGGTTTCTGATAATATAAGATTATTATGATATTGCAATGCCAGTGTTGAAGTTGTACTGCAATTACTTCTGTTATTACAGTTTTGCTGATGTGGAGTGCTTCTCTTTTAAGGGAAGGCACAAATGTTAAATACATTATTATGTTCAAGAGGAAGAGCTACAAAGCAAGTTAAAATGATTTATATGTGGAAATAAAGAGTAAATGAGGTAGCCTAAAAATGAGGGGAAATAATCATGGCTGAACGGCAGAGTTTCCTATAACCACAAGTATCAAACGCATTTTCTATCTCTGAGGGTTTTTCTTGTCCTCTCCTGCAACAGCATTAGGCTCCTGATATTCTGTATTTATTATTCTGTCAACAAGTCTAATGAAAAGACCAAAAAGAACAATAAATCATTCCTGCTAAGTTGAATTGTGGTAACACTTAGGGGCTGTCTACATGAACGAGGGTGTTTTTGAAACCGTGTGTTTCTCTGCACAGTTTTGGCCTTTCGGTTTTAGCTCAATTTTTTAGTAAGCTGGAAGCCTTGTGATTGGCTAAAATGCCCTTCCTGTTAAAAGTGCTATCGCCACCTACTGCTTTGGCATGTGCATGAAATTGTTTGAGGTGGATTTTGTGGTGCTATCACACCAGTTGTGTAGATGTATTATTATTATTTTTTTTTTAAACCAGGGGTCATAAAAGTTCATTTTCAAGGCCATAAACATTCTAGATCTTAATTTTCCTTTAATTTTATTCTCACTTCCAGAGCAGACATTTATCTGCCAATGTTTAGGACAGGGAATATGATGCAATTTGGTGTAAATTATTAGAAAAATCTGGAAAAAAAATGTTAGATTGTTTATTTCCCATTACATTAGACTACATTAAAACTAGTCTAAAACATATTTTCATCCCATTGTTCCATAATGTTGCACAGAATGTATTAACAGCTATCACTATTTCTCATTTCTCATGTAAATTTCCACTGCAGGTAATATTATAGTGAGCTACTATAATGATATAAGCTGGTACAAGTTATAACAACCCTTTATTTACTACTTACTTTTACTTTTAATAGAAGGCCCTTAAGAATATTTACATATTCCTATTATCTGTGTAAGAGCCCAAATAAAACAGTTCAGTAAATAAACCTAAAACCTGGCGACCTTCCTGCAAGACTACCCTCAGGCAAAAAATAAACCCACACATCTGCCTGTAAAGGAAAACCCGACACTCTGCTCCAGGAGGATATTATGCCCAACAGCGAAACGCGTAATGTCACAAACATTACGCTGCGTTCGCTGCGGTTGTGTTTTGCATCAGCGTAGTCAGAGAGGAGGTCTGTAACCTGCACTCACGCGTGTCTGCATCAATCGATGTCTGACCAGCCGTGCACGCTGCAGCGCGGCCGCACGGGCTGCACATGAAATGTGACACCGGCTCTTGACAGTCAGAGCGGAGGAAGCAAGGGGAATTGATGAAACTAGTATTATTCCTTCTGTTACTCTAACAGCGTGTTATTGTATGATTACCATAGGCATAATAATATAATATATAACACAGACACGCTCTTGGTGGCTCCCTGGTGGCTGCGGGGGCCCAGAGCAGCCACTTAGGTCGCTGAACAAAAAGTTCAGGGATTTTTCTTGTGTTGTGTTTTTTGTAACAATGCTTCTTGGCAGCACATTTTATACTGTTGGAATGCCTGTTTATTTCCCAGCTGTGTAGGTGGGTTGTGCTCATGTAGAATTTGTCAAATCTTCTCTGCCGATGCCAAACAGCTTATTCTGCTCTTGCTATTGATTGATTTCTTTTTTCGTTTTTTTTGGGGGGGATCGGATGATTGACAACTATCAGTAACAAGGAAGAAACAAAACATATTGGCAGTTTTACGATGTATTCATTTAACAAACAGTCAGGAGGAGGCTTGGTAGTGTGTGGGAGAACCATACACAGCCACATCAGCCTGGCTCCTCCTCCTGGTCCACAATATATCAGCCTAATTAACCTTCCTCTGGTATTAGTTTGCTCTTTCCATCTCTTATGTTAACGGGTCTGTTTTGACCCATGTCCTAAATCAGCTGTAAAATACACTAACAACAATTATTTATCACCCAATTTGTTTCTCATCTCTTGGTTAGCTTGTTAGGCTTTCTTAACTATGCACATATTGGTTTTGATATTTTTTATTTTTTATGAGTATACCCCTCAATATAGATTTTAAAAAATGGTAAAATGAAGCTCAAGAGAATCATAGAGAATTGCTTGTTTTTGTGCAGGTATACTGGATAACAAGAAAAAAACAAAATCAAAATGATTGGGAGAAGAGCTGGGTGGCACCATATTTGCTTATTTTATTATTTATTATTGTAATTATAGCTTTATAGTCTTAAATTTTTAACTGGGTCAGAACCGTCCCTGACAACACAAAGATCATAATTTCAACCAGAGCATTTTTATAATTTAGTGAAAATTGTTGTTTTATTTTGTTGAACCAGAGGTACCTGACAAACCTTAATGCAACACTAAATGTATGTAGTTATTTCATGCATTTAGAATCTAGAACAGGGTTGATGCCCCTCCTAAAGCAAGAGGAAGGTTAACAGTCCCATCTTTGATGTTCACTTGCATCTCAACAGGGTTTTCAGCACACCCATCACTCTGAACGCTCAAAAACATGTTCAACACAGGATTTACAGCAGGTAACAACAGAACATTATGCATAACAAGAAATATATTCACCTATAAGAACAGGATTCACAGGCAGCAGGTCATCAAATTATGCCAATAGTGTTTTCTTTTGTATAATGACAGAATTTATTAAAGTAAGCCTACCTACATCTAACTCAAATAAGAGAATAAGCCTCTTATTTAAGTCTTAACAAAATGATTGACAGCAAGATATGGATATCACACATGTATAAGTATTAGCAAACACATACATATATATGCTTAGGCTATGAGCCTAAAAACATACAAAATAGTCTCACCTTATGTGGATCTTGATGTGGTTATTTCTGGCTTTGGTAAATCCTCCATATGTCATCAAAGTATATATTTTGTATATTTGAGGTATTCAGCATAATTGCAAATATATGCATCTGACATTGCTTTGTTAAAACATTCATAGTACTTCCCATGTGCAGCCTACAGTACGTAAGGAACCTTGACACAGAAAAGGAACCGATTGCAGGGACGTAGGTGGTTATGGCTGAAGCCATACTAGCATCACATTGGACAGAATGAGTAGTTGCCAGGATCCCCCCTCCCAAAAAAAGCATAATGCCACAGCAGGTCACTGCCAAAATACTGGAAGCAAATAAAAGGAATGCTGGAGAGTATATTATGCTCTTCCACACATGTGTGGCCTCAAGATGATTAAGCTGTCAGCGTGGTCATAAAGCTGGGCCTTAAGTATATTATTTTAGCTTAGACGTCGGGGAGAGATTTCAGTGATTCAGTGATCTCATTTTGCCAAAAGGTTACTCGCTAAAATTTGACAAGGAACAAAGGCTTAAGTGATGCTGCATGGACGTCTGAGGCAAAAAATAAGCAACAATAACAACCGTGGATACATTAGAGGAAAGTACATATTTCCTGACCGCGATGACCGTTATTTAAGGTGAGAGTTCACCGATGATAAAAATAAAAAAAAAACATGAAAACATCCGTTCCCTGACTGAGTAAGCCAGTCTCTGAACAGACCTAAAGAGGATTCTGAAACTCCACATCTAACAGCTGTCCCCTATGACTCCACTCATGCTTGCAGTCCTTTTGTTTGTCTCCTCAAACAAACTTTTCCAGCACTTTTCCTGTTTAATGTAATAGCCGAGCTTGAGCTGTTCACAAACCAGTTCAGATATAGACTTTAGTCAAAAACGACAGCTACCGTGGCTCTTCTATCACCATTAAACTAATTATTGACTTTTTTATGCTTCTGTCATTTCCTTTTAGTCATAGTCTGTGCAGTCAGCAGATCTGTAATAGGTCATTTGGTAAGATCAAGGGTGGGATCCCCCTTGATTCTGGTCCCCATGCATGAAAGCATTACTGACTTTTTCATCTCATACAGAGAAACCGTTTTTAGAAACGCACAATGAACTGCTAATGCACATGAATTCATTCCATATTTGCTGGGTGAATTGGCATGTCAGTCCCTCTGTGTATAGCATTAGGGGGAGTCTATGCACCAGTGTCATACTGTGCAGTATATTGTAAGACGCTTTTTAATATTGCAGGCTTTTCTTGCTTGATGCTTTGTCGAGATGCTGTCTACTTGCCTTCAACCATCGGTGTACTGTAATGTCCATGTGCTTTTTTTTTTTTTGTTCACAGTTACAGGGCAAAAAACATGAAGTTTGTTTTTATAGCACTACCATCAGAGAAAATTGCACCAAATTGGACACTGGTGCCAGCAATAAATTGTAGAGTGGATCAGATGAATGGCTCTAGAGATATGTGAAGGATATCCTTACAGTCTCAAAGATATATATGGGAATATATATATATATATATATATATATATATATATATATATATATATATATATATATATATATATATATATATATATATATATATATACAGTCAAAATAATGTCAAGTCAAAATGTTCATTCACATCATGTTTAAATTGTTTTTCAAACAGTATCTGCTCATAATAATTGGTGTATAACTTTATATTGCATGGTTATGATTAGGCTGCAGGATGTGTTTATTTTGTTCATTAACCTCAAATGAACTGCACTTGTTGCCAAAGCCACATGCAAGAAACACGGTGAAAACCTCACACTCTGGAATCAAAGTCACCTTAAAGTCAGTGACATATCATCAAGAATATTTTTTAAATGGCTCAATGCCACAAAAGACATATTATTTTTTCATATATATATATTGCTCCATTTATGCCAGGAGTCACAAAGTCTTCATTTTTTATTATACTTATGCTATTGCAGAAATGAAGTTCCATATCCTCTCTGCAAAAGATTTGTGTAAAAGACTTGGATAAATTATTTTTAAGGCAGGAATGGGCCAACATTTTTGCCTTCAAAGTGCGTGTCAAGGGAGGCATACAGAAGTTTAATCAAATTCAAATTATTAATAGAGTATATTGAATCCCCAACAGACATAAAGCCAAGCTCGAAATATGATATGATACTTGCTGCAGACGTCGGTGTTAAAGGAGGAATTTTGGACAGTGATACATAATTGTATCCAGGCAATCAGTGATCAGGAGATCCCCAGCTGCCCACCATTAATTATTCTAGGTAAGCCTTCCACTCTGAAGATCTCCTCCTCCTTGATTGGAAGATGTGATAAGTACCATATAAAAGGAGGAGCTTTTCTTAATCTTTCTTTCTATGTTAATTGATAATAAAGATATATTTAGCTTAATTTGTAGCTCAACTTCATGTGACACCAAAGAATCTCATGCGTAATTAATATTACTCAGTCTTGTACTCTTGTTTTGGTCTACTGATGTAGTCATGTTGGCAGATTTGTTAATGAATTTATTTTTGTCTCTTTTTTAACCTGTTAAAATCTTAAACCCACTAAAACGGGGGCAGCATCAAGGTTTATTTATATATCACATGAGAAAACCTCAGCTACAACACTAAATAAAGTATTTTATAAATGGTAAACTGCAATGTTACTGTTACAGCATCAATATATATCATCAATATCCACATTACCAATGCAATAGGAAAATAGTTAAATAGTTATATCAGTAGTAGGGCTGCAACTAACCACTAGTTTCATACTTAATTTAGATTTGAGTATTTTTTGTGATTTTTCCCTTATAATGTCCTTTTAGAACATCTTAAAGAATATATTCATGTTCTGTAATGATCCTCAGTATGATTTCTATGATTTTATGGAAAAATCAATGATCTTTGAACTCTTAAATTATCAATCATTAAACATTTCACTGCAGATAATTTAGCTTATTTCAAGTTTTAAATAAAGTATTTCTATCTGTAGTAAAGCAAAAGATTTAGATTTTCAATATTCTAACTATATTCGCTCCATCACAGCAACATAAATGGCATTTATAGTGGCCTTTATAGCAGGAAAACTGAAAAATAGGCCTGGAGCTTTGGTGGTTAATATGTGTTTGTGTTTGCTGATCAAACTCTTATTTGTGGTTATATGTTAAATGATAAATACAGGTAATCTACAGTATCTGAATGAATCAATTTGGTTTAGTGATGCCCCTGTGTTCCAACAGCTCACTATCATAAAAATTATAATAATCCTTTACAACAAAACAAAGCTGATGTGTAACAATTTTCATGGCCTGGCATTTCTACCAGTGTTACAATGGTAATCTTCTGTCTTCTAATCTTCTGTTAACTTGTTTGTGAATCAAGGTAAACTTTATTATTCCCAAAGGCAAATTTGGGTGGTCACGGTGCATGAGTACAAGTACACAAAACATAAAACATGTTAAATACTTCGAAATCAGCTATTCATTGCAGCTTAAAACACAGCAGCTATTCACTGCAGCTTTAAATGATAATAGAACGTCTTTGTTCCCTGACCAACAGTATGCAAAAAAAAATAAAACAAGTATTAATGCAAATACAGCTATGCAATAAAATGTCTTACCTTCCATCTCTGACACACGCTTACACACCCACACATGTCCTCAGATACCTACAACTGTGAACATCAGCCTGCTGATCTGTAGTTGATGAAATATATTGGTATATAGATGTACAAAATATAAAAAAGAGATGATTCGGGACCATATGAATAAGACAACATTAAGCATACATGACCCAGTCCAGAATCATTTTGACCCTGTGATCTCTACTATCTTTTATTCAACAGTCTAATTGCTGTTGGAACAAAAGACTGACTAAACCTGCTTGTTCTTTTATTTCTTTGCAGAATCCTTCCCTTTGCCCCTACAGCTAAGTTGGACCCTGTAGTATAGAGAATGGGTGGGGTTATGTGGAATGCCTTCAGCCTTATTCAGAATCAGATTATTGACTCCTTTGTATTAATGCTGACTGTAATACAACTGATACAGATACAATCTGTCAGTAGCTGCGGGCTGCTTTTATGTTGATATGCTCAGCTGAAGTTATTGCCACAATTCATCCAACGATTTTCCTGCAGGGCAGATATATGCACTAACAAAAAGGGCCAGCTTGTAAATATCGTCATCATTGACGTCACTGGCTTATGATCACAACTGTGCGCCTTTGGAAACCTAAGCCCTTGACCATGGAATTCTCAAGGGTGCAGAGAGCAAGTTTCTTTCCTCAGCCTCAAACTTTTAAATATCCCAACCATATTAAAATGTAAAGATCTGATAAAAAATGCTCACTGTGTGTTTTAGTCACTTTAGACCTCATGAAATATTTCCCTGAGTGCAATGAAGCGACCAAATGAGGCGAGTGGATGTCTTCGTTCAGGCCTGGCCACAGCTCTCACATTTAGTCAGCCCATCAACAGGCACATTTGCACGGGGGGGCAAACACTAATGGTGCGATTAGGCTGGAGGTGAATCTCAAGGCCTTCAAAAAACAGTGTGCATCTCGGCATCCAATAGCCATAGAAAATGTGTTAGTGTCCAGCCTTCTATTATGTTATATTAGTTTACCTTCCATCATGAACACACCAGTGTTACTGTTTAATCAAATAGCTGAAATGACATTAGACATATTATCTCCATCCCAGCATTGGAAACCCAATAATATTTGCAACATAAGAGACAGAAGCCAGGAATGCTGAGGGAAGGATACATGGAAAATCTTTTAATCCTTTGCAATCTGGGCTGCAATGTACACTGGGAGAGAAGCATTGCTGAGGCTGAGTCCATCCATCTGGGTTCAAAGATCCACTACAGCTGTAGCCTGGTAAAACCATCCTAATCACGTGAACTCACATTCTGTTTCATTCCACGGATCAATCTGGACTTCCAGCTTGAATGTGAATTAAACAGAAGAGTGAGTGTGAGTTCACGTGATGGGGATGGTTTTACCAGGCGTGTACAGCTGTACCCTGTGAATCTTCTAACGTGTTCTTCATATTATAGCAGTGGAATGAGAGTTATGGCCAAGAATGAAATAACAAACAAGTCAATGGTAACATGGCTTGCAAATATTATATTGTCTTTCAATATTTGCAGAGGAGGTACAGAAATACAGTCTTTACTGGTCTGAATCAGCAATTTCAGAACCAGTCCGGATCATCTATATTATAGGGAATATTGCTGAGTATGTTCTCATTACCAAGAAAATAACCTATACTTCTCAGTGAACTGCCATGCCCTCAATGTGAATTTTATTCATGTGCCGATTGATTCAACTCCCAAATGAATTTCAAATGCTTATGGAATCCAAAACAACAGCACGTATACAGTATACAGTACCAAATGCAGTCGATTTAAGCCACTGATGCTGAAATGCAGAATATACACACACAATATTCAACCAACAGCAATAATCCATAAACCAATTTTTTTCTTCTTAATTATAATCTAACATATTTTCCACTTCTCAAATCTGAAGATTTGCTGCATTTTCTGTCCTCATCTTTCTCATCTTTGAAGGTGATAAGACAAAATGAGCATTTTAATCATGGCACTTTGTGCTTTGGCCACCTGCGATAAGCATTTGCACTGTTTTTTTGTTTTTTTTTATAAATTTTTTATGGAAAAAATTGTTAATCTGTTCCTATATTAATCTAAAATAATATTAATCTGAACAAATCATTCATTGCAGTAAACTACCATCATACATGTAAGGTCTTGATTACCAACAATATCATTCAATACAGGAGTTGTCCCATTTGAGTATTATCTCTATGTTTGAATGAATACATAATGAATACAATGACACAATGACACTGTATTCATTTGGAAGTAATTGATGATTGGTAGATATTTAGGATTATAATGCAAGGTAAAACAAAGCACCAGAAGTCCTTATACAGTACTAAATTCATCAGTGGAAAAAGTGAGTTTTAAGATCTAAGAGTATCGTTCACTTCTTGCTGATATGAATCATCCATTTTTATTTCGCAGGCATCATTATGTCACGAGAGGAAAAAAGGCAGGTAAGTTTCCTATTGTTTGAGAATGCCGGGTGCAGTGCAAAAGCTGTCGACAGCACTTTCAAAAAATAATAGCTGCAAGGAAGAGAAGAAATGGATGTGAGGTGCCACACATGCCTTTGTCCATTGTGTGCTCACTTTTTACTCCCCCACAGGGCCCTCAACACTCTCTGCCATGTGGCACACAGACTACTGGCTGGAAAAAGGGACCGGAGGAGAGCACTTTGATGAAAATCCAAATATTACTATAGAGGAATCACTTCAATGTTGTTGTTTTTTTCCCAAACATCTTTTTTCACATCAAAATAATGTGATTGGTGATACTGTATATTGAGAACAAATTGTTTTGAAACATATGCAATGTCATAGTGCAAAGCATCAGAGGATGATGTTTTTCAGCCATGCATAGTGTGCCAGTAGCTGTAATGACCTGATGTGGTGTGACTGTTTATAAAGCGTTGTAAGTGTATTCCAACTGATCAACACAGGTTTTACACCATATGCACCGTATGGACCATAAATGTGTGTGTTGTCTGGTTCCCTATCTGGGGAAAGGATGTGATGAAATTAGGTTTACACGCCTGTAGCTTTCAAGTTGTGTATGTGTGTGTGTATGTGCATGTTTATCATCACTTCACACAATCGTGTCATTAGATCCATTGCACCACCTAGAAGTGACCGGGTCATAACTCACCCAGGATGACCGCAGATGCTATAAATTTAAAGAAAACACCCACAATTCAATCATTATTTTAATTTACAAAGAGCCTAGTATGGGACCATCTGTGTTATTTGCATGGCAATTAGCTGGAAGAAATAATGACATAAAACATAAGAAAAACGGGTCAAATGTAACCCGAGGACAGCAGGGGGGTTAAATAACAAGCTTGTGCTGAGGAACGGTGCCACTTCAGCAGCGGCGGCGGCACATCTGGCAAGGAAACTGATAAAGGAATGACCTCACCACCGCCATCCACCATAGCTGAGATGCCCCTGAGCAGGGCTTTAAACAACTCGGAGAAAACTGCAGTACAGTAGATCTGCTCCGAGGCCGACACGCCAAGGCTGTGATGTGTTTGTAGTCAGTCGCTCCCAGCTGCATGTGTGGGTGCATATATAGCCTACAACTTCCACCTAAAGCTATTACTGTAAATAGGTATGTATTTTTAGTGAACATGCCTTATAAAATCATGAATATGGATTCTAGTTTATTCAATACTCTTTCTGCAGTGGCCATAGATTCAGAACAGCATCTTAAAGGTGAGTGTCTCTCCTCACTCCAGGCAGTATATTATCCCATGTATAGTTTAGTCAGCAGTCTTGTAAATTTGGCATATTAGGGAGTGTCACCATCCCAACATCTTGTGCTCAGCAGGAAGTAACTGGGCTCCCTGGCGCTGGTCTTGTTTAGTTTCTATGTTGGCATGCAATGTAATGAATGATATGCTTGTGGTTTTTCCTCATGAGCTAGTTTAAATGACAAACATATTTGTGCAGTGAAAATGCTGAGGCTGTGTGGGAAGAAGCAGACAGAGGGAGGGAAGGGAGAAGTGGTAATTGTTTGAGAGCTTGTTATATCATCTCTGAGTAATAATTGCTGTAATTAGTGAGAATGTACATCCATCTCCTTCAGTTTGGCTTGTGAAGAAAAAAAGGGATAAAGTTGACAATAGGGCAAACAGATTGTTTTGTTGCAAAGATTACTCAGAGTTTAAAATCATATCAGATGTGGGGCAAATCTCCTCTGTATTCAAGCAGTCGGTGATAAGAGTCTCCGGTGATCCATAATGTTTGTCTGCAGTAATTAACTCGAGGTGAAGATTATAGGAGATTTCTTTTCTAGTGTGTACACATCATGCAGGATTCATATTCTGACCTAAGCCCAAAACAATGAGCCTCATTTATAGCTTCTGCTCTTGCTGATTGAGGATGGGCTTGACAATGATCAAAACTGCAAAATAATCTACCCAGTTGGCATGTGTCCTTGATATGTACAATATTTATGGCATCCACGCCATGCATTTTAATCTTCTTTAATGAGAACAAAGAAGAGATTTGCAATGTTACGGCAAGAACCTGGTGGACAGGATCATATTCAGTGCTGATATTCGGGTAATCACGCTCAATCAAGATGCCATGGCTGTCAGGTCTTCACACAGAAATTTATCTTTGACTGGTTTGAGTGACTTGTACGAATGCAAAAGTAAGTGAGAAACACCCACACAGTTCAGTTTGCTGCCTTTCAGTAGCAGTGAATCTCAACAATAAACATTCAATTGAATTCTTAGACAAGAAACAACAAGAGGCATCTATACATCAAAAAGGAGTTTTGTATATTTTTATATGCTTTTATGGTATCTTTATGAAAAAATAAAAATAAAAAAGCACACAGTACTTAAGTTTTATTTAATGACTGCAATAGTTTTATAGCGATGCATGATGGAGGAGAGGTTTTATCTCTGTGGGGGATGGGGACCTGTAAAAAGGTTGCTCCTGTAGTGTTTCACCAGTGCTGCATTCCAGTTGTAAAGAGAAGTCAGTATTTCCTATTTCCAAGTCAGAAAATTCAACTGGAACATCCCCTGAAGGCGCATTTCTGACACAGAAAGTCTGAGATGCTCACCAACCCTGACTTCAGAATCCAAGATGGCTGCTCTGTGCCTAAACAGTGTGAAAGCTGTACTAATATACAGTACTGTTTATCAGCACTTTGACCTCGTTAAATCAGTAGTTTACTGGTTGGGTTATTTTAAAGTTATGAAGCATATTGTTCATCGTTTGTGGAGGTTTTATTGGGTAAAGGTGAAGGTAATTGGGGGAAAGCTGATTCAGTCTGAAAGTACTGTGTGGAAGATGATGGAAGATGCTCCACTTTCACACCCGGCAGAAGACACATTTGCATTTGCACATTGAAACTAGATCAAAACATTTTACCTGGAAAACAGAGCACACCCTCACCTAATTAAAAAACGGCTCCCCAATAATGGATGAGGAGTTGAGCAGAAGATCGGACTGCTTTCATTTCAGTGCTTCGTCAGACTGGAGGGGATCGGGTGCCAACCTGAACACCAATCAGGGAGAGCTAAGTCTAAATCACGGCTCCTCCCCAACTACAGTCAACCAATCATATTTGCACATTTTAACTTTACGGACCATATTTAATCACTGTTCTGGGTCTTTCTTTGGGTGACTGGCTATAGAGGAGCAGCACTAACTGTGGCTTTTCTAACAGAGTAAAGATCCTTATACAAAAGAGAAAGATCCTTATACAAATTTTTAATGAAATCAATTTGAACACTCAACAACACACAGCTTCTATTTATGAACGTGTTTCTTTGTTGTTTTTATCCACAAAATACTATATGCTGCTTTGTTATTAACTGGTATTGCTAATACAATCTAACCTGGCTAGGTTTGTTGTTAATGGATTTTAACTTTCCTATTTCTGGTACAATGCTGTTTCCAGCGCCGACTTCCGACATAACTGTAATGCAGCAAGCGCTAGTACGGAACATTTGTAATGTTTTTGTGTTAAATCACTGATTGCAATCTAATATATGGCACAAATGTATAATATGGGTTTTTAAGTTGCATCTTTTGTTTCACATTGCCATGATTTGTCAAAGGGCTTCAGTCAAGCTGTTATTCTTTTTGAGAGTTGTCACTGATGGTGGGCCATCAGTGACAGTGAAAAACAGGTGTGCGTCATTAGCTGCACTAAGCAGTGAGTCACTCGGCTCTGTCAGGTTGAGGTAGGGGGATACAACCACTCTGTAGTAAATGACATTCTAATTTGGCACATTCATAGCTGTTTGTGTGCGTAACCATAGGGAATGGGGATTGTCAGAGAAATTCTAAACTCACATTATTCTGTATGTTTTAAAAGCTTTGCAGTAGATGGTACGTTCCAGTTGGGTCCAGCTGAGAAGGTGAAAGGTCCATCATTCAATGAGAGGGAGCAGCGAAGGGGTTGAGTGGCAGTTCTTTTGTAGCAATTTCTTGAATTATTGTTGTTGAATATTCCAGAATTTTTTGACTATTTCGTTAATATATTTATTGTTAAAAATCACTTTTTGTGCACATACTCCATGTGCCAGCCTACTTATGTGTGTCTACTTATGCTATGTCTTTTTAAAGCTTCCAGAGACAAATACCAACTTATGCCTATATGGGTCATACCCGTATGGGTGGTGGCACTACAGGGCCCAAAAACTGTATGAGGGCCAACTGAAGGTTGTAACTTTGAAGGTAATTAACTAGTTCACACAGACAGTGAAGGTTAAAGCTGCTAATCTCAACTGTTTTCAGCTCAGTTTTGTATGCTCCAAAATTCTACTACTTCATTCATACTGTAAAACATCTTAGCAAGACTTTATTTATATATTATACTTAACTTGACTGTAGAGCTTTTGCATCATTGTATTGACAATATATTGCAGGGCAGCATTTTTTAAATTCTGTTTGCTGCTATAAACTTTAAATTCATGATGATAGTAAAACAGATACTGGGGTTATGAGAAAGATTTAAATCCTATCTGAAAGTTAAGCCTCCAAGTTTTCTGTCCAGAATCAATGTCAATATACTGTAAGGGTAAATAAAAGTTTTGCAGAGGTCATCTACAGTTTTGATTGCATCCTCAGCCATCTGTGGATGGGAAATCTCTTTAAATAGCTTCCCCCCCATTCTCCAATAGGTACTAAGGGTTTTGGGAGGTTGCCTGTGATCATGTGCAGGCTGGGTAACTGTTGCTGATGTCGCCTAAAAGCCCAGATGAGACACTGTATGTTATACTGCCCTATACAAATAATCTTGATTTACCAAAAAAAAGCTTCTGACATCAATGGTGCTGGACTGTGAATGATGCTCCCAAAGCAGGGATGCCAGTGTGTGATTGACCTTGCATAAATAGCGCTTGGATTTGAATATGGAGAGCCAAGTCCTTTTTATGATTACACATTAGCAGCTTCAAGAACAATTGTAAACTGTATGTGCCACTTTCCAGTTAATCCATTAAACATCCATCACCCAACTTCCAGAAGCCACCTCTTGCGGTCTGAGCACTGCCCAAGCCAGGAAAGAGTTTGACTAGAAGCTCCTGCTATTAACAGAATTAACTCCAGCCAGGAGCACAGCTCAGGGAGAACACACCAATTCCATTATCTCAGCTGGACGGAGGCCATTCTCTCTCTGCCACGCTGCAGCCAAAGTGGTTCAAGCATGAGCCAACCAAACCCATTGTACAGGGAGACAACATGCATCAACTCTCAAATGCACTCTATCAAAGCCTTTCCGCTTGCAATATTCATCTAGCCGGAAAACCACATTTGAATCTTTTTAAGAAAAAAAAAATAAAAAGGTAGAAATATTTAATTTGATTTTCCTTTTACTGGCTGCGTTAAGCGAACGAGAGTGAACCTAGGAATATTTGGTACACTTTAGTTTACATACATATCCTTTCCCAAGACACTCTAAAATCATTTTTTTCTTGGCTGCCCCATACGATTGAATAAATATGAAAAGCAGCAGAAATATACTTTAGATTGTAAAGTAAGATTATATAAAGCAGGAAATGCTGTAATAAATAATGTATGACACATTAATAATGCAATAATATGGTTCCATCCTGGTATTTACGTGTACTTTAATAATAAGGTGTATGATCACAACAATAATAATGATACTACTGGCAATTGAAGGTTGCATTTGTGGCTTTATTTTATTTTATTGTATTTTTTTTTCATCTTATTCATAGGCTAATAAAATATAAGGGTAATAATGTGAAAAACTAGAACAGAAGGTTAATGATGGAAAGAGAGTGACACTAAATATCAATGTAATAAGATACTAGTTATCTCGAGTGAATTGCAGTCTCATGTAATGCATAGGTTAATATGTCTTTGATACATAAAAAATAATATTAGGCATCCTACCTGACACCTACCTGAAAACCTAATCTATACTTTTCCTCTCCACTTTTCTGCAGCCCTACCTAGCTGCAGCTGCACTTTGGAACCATATATGTTATTGTAGAAAAACACTGCACTATAGCAACTTGATATTTCTCCTGAACTTAGACAAAAGAGTAGGTTTTGTTTGTGTTTCATAGTTAATTCATCATTTACACAGTTACTGTGCAACAACATTGATAATGAAGAATAATTATTCTCCCTGAAAATATAAATATAATATTAGCAACATTTTACACAGAGATCAACGAGTCCAGAGCCCTAAATAGAGAAAAATGATATTGCTCATCTCATAGACCCAAAGACACCAGAGTCTTTTTTGTGTCTAAATACAATCTCTGAAAGGGTTAGGGTTATTATTAAAAAAAACATTGGACTCTACTTACATGTAGCCCTTCTTTGCAGCATATTTCTGTCACTATACCAAGGTTTTATTGTAAAAGGAGTAAGAACAGATGTGACTCTATTATGACGTCTTTATATAGAGAACCTAACATGAAAACTCTCTAAGCAGGTATAAGGAGGTATGGTATGAAGTTATATAGTTTATACAGTTTATGACAAGGATGTCTACACATGCCATCTAGATGCTGAAATGAAAACATGGCTTTATATTAGTAGGAAAAACATAAGTGTAATCTAAAGGAAATAAAAATATAAGGGAAAAGAAAATGTAAGTAAATCAGTTATTGTAAAAGGAAGCATATTCATTATAAATATTTTCAACCACTTTAAGCCACATGGGTTGAATGAGCACTAGTATTTGTATCTTGTAGGTCTGGCTGTCTGGCACAGCCCCTTTCCCTCCCCTCATTTATTAACACAGGTATATTAAATATCTACTGTAATAGCATTGTGTATATTAGTATAAAGGCAGACAAATTTTTGACATTTTACAAATTAATATTATAACCTGCTCTCTATCATCCTGACAAAACAATAAAATATCCTGATTTTGGTGATTTTAATGTCCATTCGCAGTCCTGACTATATTTTAGCCATGGATTGTATTAAACATAATTGACATTTTTAACCTTTCTCATTATCTAACAGGGCCTATGCACAATGAAGGACACATTTCAGACCTGATTTGTATCATGGCCTCACTATTAGTAATGTCTTGTGGCAAGAAAGTGTTGTATCTGATCATTCTAACAGTCAATAATAATACAGCCCTGTTCTGTTACTGCATTTCTAATTCCACTTCAGCTGTCAAATTCTGTGATCTGACATGGGGTTATGACTCTTCCTAAACTACACCTCAGTCCTGGATATAGATTGAAGAAAACTACATTGTCTTGTACAAGTTTGCTCTGTGGTGGTAAATTGATTCTCAGTGGTCTATAGAGCACGATGGACCTTACTGTTAATGCATGAATCTGATACAGAAAGCCAACCTCCAGTGGTGGTGAACTTGTACCTCATATAACATAAGCACAAGAAAAACAAAGTCATTTGAATAGGAACAAAGGAAAGGAAGAAGGTTTCATTTCAGGTTCACATTACTGTAAAGTAGGAAGGGGCAATTGAAATTCAGGTACTATACAATCCCATTGGGTCAAATCAAAGACAGAGACATTTTGTCTCCAAACTTAACGCAGTAAACATATTATATCTAATCACTTTTACAGTCACTGACCTCCACATCAAACTAAGATCAAACGCATGAACTTGGTAGGGGTTAAGAGGCATGGTACACTCAAAAGGTCAACTCTGCAGGGGTCAGGGGAGACCCGACTTAGTTATTTGATTGTCTAGAGTCTATTTCCAATGACATTTAATCTCCAAAGGAGTTGCAGTCACAAGATGAAAATGGAGGGTTTCAAGACAGCTTGTAGACTTGCAGACATTGAGATATCTAATGAAAGACCTTTAATTAAGCAGTAAACATGGACTGAGAGCGCCCAAAACCATCATCCCTGAAATCCTCCTTACCAGACTCACTCAGCTTGTTGTGCCCGCCTCTACCTGTCAGTGGATCACAGATTTCCTGATGGACAGGAGACAGCAGGTGAGGCTGGAGGAAATTACATCCAGACAATCAGCACTGGCGGCCCCCCCCCAAGGGATGCTCGCACTTCCCCAGCTATCTCACTCTACACGAATGACTGCACCTCAGGAGACCCATCTGTCAAACCCCTTTAGTTTGCAGACAACAGGACGGCCATTGGACTCATCCGGGAATGGCGACGAGTCTGCATATAGACAGGAAGTTGATTAGCTGGCCCCGTGGTGTGGTCAGCACAATCAGGAGCTGAACAAGCTCAAGACTGTGGAGATGACAGTGGGCTTTAGGAAGATCCCCCCTGACACTACCCTCCCCTCACCATTCCAATTACCCTGCACCTAAAGTGGACTCCCAGCATACACACATACATACTCAGGAAGTACTCAGGAATCTGCTGATTCAGGTCAGGTCTGAATAACCTAGTTTGTCCTTTGCATTTCCATAGCTGTCTGGTTCAGATCGGCCGTATGGGACAGGAAGAGTCTGCAGAGATAATCATTGGTGCCAAGCTGCACTCCGTCCAGGACCTATACATGGCCAGAGCCAGGAAACGGGCAGGAAGATCACCACACTGAGGACATAACCTGTTCAACCTCCTCCCCTCTGGTAAACTCTACAGAGAACTATATACCCAAAAAACCTGACACAAAAAAAGTTTCTTCCCACCAGCCATCACTCTGTTGGACACTCTGTTGGACACTCTGTTGGACAAAGGTCAGTGGATCATATTGCACATTGTCATTCTGTGTCTGTGCAATATGATCCACTGACCTTTGACCTGATATTGAGCATCTTTTGTTTTACAGGGTTGTCTTTTTCCTCTAGTACTATTATTTTGTTTGCACTATTGTCCTCTTTGCAGAAGGAGAACAAAGAAAAATTGGAGTCAAATCCCTTGTATGTGTGCATTCTTTGCCTATAAAGCTGATTCTGAAAAAAACAAAAAAAAAAAAACATGATATCCTATGTTAACTGCTTGTCACTGTTCATCTCACAAACATTCAGATAAAGGTTAAACTTTGTTTTACTGTCAGTAACTGGTTTGTTTGCCTCAGTTGGATACAAGCCTGCAATCCAAGCCAATTTTATAAAACAACACAAAGCATTACAGTATGCGCAATAATCCATGGTCTAAAGTTCATGGAATCTGTGGGTTGCAGTCTATCTCTTAAAATATAAGCTAGTTATCAAACATCTGATTCATGCATTTTATCTATGTATGTTCATTATAATAAAAATATAAATTATAGACTATTGTGTGGGCACAGAACTGTCATTTTATATTTTGAATTTATAACAGATAAATTCCCCTTTCCTCCCAGTACAGGATCAGATAGATTTCAGAAGAATGATAGAGCCTGGAGGCAAAGTAGCAGGAAAGGAATGAAAACCAGGTGAGAAATACAAATATGGGCTATAATAATGTATAATCAATCAATGTCAAGTATATTAGTATGAAGAATTGTTTTACACAAATTTGCCCCGTGGCCTTACAGTTTCATCAGTGAATATTTGTGTTGTTGCTTTTCCCAACATGGCCTCCTGCAACTATTGACCATTTCCTGGGGAAAAAATCCTCTTGATACCCACTGGTTAAAAAAAAAGAAAAGGCTTGAAAAAGGCTCAAGGTTACTGTTGCACTGTGACTTGTTTACAATATCCAGTAATAAGACATTTGTTAGCACACATAGTAGCTGTTGTTCCTTCCATCATGGAGAGAAAAAAAAAATTCTAGAACATTCTGTGAAAAACCTCCATTCTTGCTAAGCACAAAAACAAGCACAAATGTATGTCTTAGTGTTTTTCAATGCAAGCATCAAAGAAACAGCAGGCACAACCCAAGCCAGAAAAAAAAGAAGGAAAGAACAGCTCCGACTACACACAGTGAACTGCATTGTTTTTTGGCACAGCACACTCCTGTGACATTTTCTGCAACATATATATGGGTAATTCATAACAAGTGTGAGATCAAAACAATAAAATAAATGCTGTTTCATATTGAGCTTGTCAATACAGGTATCCCGAGGGAGGCAGAAGAAGATGAAATGATAGAAAGGAGCATGAAAAACTAGAACATTACAGAGAAGGTAAGTGACCAGGCAGCTCATATTATCAAATAGGCCATGTCATTGGTGTTTAAACATTATTTTCTGCAACTTACTCCCCGAGGAAATGCATTCCGTGACAGGAAATGCTGTCAAATAGGCATACTGATAACACATTGTATAACAAAATCTAGAATACTTAAATGTTTTTTTTTAAATGTGGATATGGATCCATAGTTGATCCACAAACATTGCATCAAAGGCTGTGTTGAATGTTCCAACAATCTAACTGCTACTGACGGGCAGATGTTGTATTGAATGTGTCTGACCTACTTGGAAACTTCTGCCTGATATTGTTGTTGTATATTGCAATTAAAAAGCAGTGCACATTTTGAAAGTGGTGGCAGCAAATCTAAGTTTATTTAATGAGGCACTGCAGTGATTCTCTCAAGGTCCAATTGTCTGCACAACACAATTCTCCCTTAAATGTTTTTGAATCAATGAAGCAGGGTGGTAGTTCCTACACTTTGGTTATAATGAAAACCTTTTTTAAGGGCCACTCATTTAAAGACTTCAATTTTTACGAATTCAAACAGGAAAGGGAAGTACTGTTAAAACTTTTGTAGATTTTAGAATAAAACAGCATCGGTGCATCCTCAGTGTACCTTCTTTTTGATGACCATCCATCCATCCATCCATCCATCCATCCTCTACTGCTGGTCTGGGTCTGTTCGCAAGTCATTCCACTGCTGTGAATAGACTGAGGGCCAGTTCATTTGATTAATGATTAATTCCTGTGAATGTGGCTGATCAACAAGTTTTTTTTTTTTTTTCTGGAAAGAAGCCAGCCAGTGTTGAAGCAATTCCCAAAGGTAGGCAGAAAATAATTATGTTTGTCCAAAACACTTGTTTTGTATTAGTAAACCTGTCAGCACACTTATAGTGTGGAGTATGGCCTAAATATCAACCCGTCGGACATTGAACTAGTTATAGTAGTTCAGATCAGTTGTGCTGGCAATCTAAAATATTACTTGATGATTCAGTGATGTTAATTATTGTCAGAACAAAATATAATTCATCGAAGAGAGATCTCATGAAGAGAGACACTGCAAAAACTGAAATCTTAGCAGGTGAAAATATCTTGTTTTTGGGACAATTATCTAATATTGAGTAGAATTATCTTATTCCACTGGCAGATATTTTTAGCTTATTTGAAGTTTTCCTGATTTGGGTCAATTTGGTCTGTGTTTTAAAGACATCAAGACTAATCATTTCTTTAAAAATATTTAATTGACTAAAATCAAGAAAAAAATAAATAAGCAAAATTATCTGCCAGTGGAATAAGATAATTACACTCAATACTGAACTAATTGTACCAAAACCAGATATTTTCACCTGCTAAGATTTCAGTTTTTGCAGTGCGGCAAGCGATATGGGGAAATGCTTTTAAATGTATAAAAGCTAGGCTAAGATATACAATCTTGCTTTGAATACCTTAGAAAACACATTTTCAAACCAAAACTTCATTCAGACACAACTGTAATTTGAATCAAGCAGAAGGGATGATGATTGTTGGCTCTGTTTTCTGGCACTAATGTCTGTTTATGTGCCTGACAGGGACATAATATTTCAATGTCAAAATTTCAAACCTTGCAAATGTTGATGATCCCACACATGATTTTACACCATTACAAGATATTCATTTTTTGTGTTACCATCTTTAAATCTCCCTATATACCTTAATCTAACAATGACACTACAACACAGCAGTACGGTATGAATACTACCACACTATTTGAAGTAAAACATATTATTTAAAAGAGCCAGAACTGGAAAGTTATTATTTTTGAACAACATTTAAAAGGCGTGAATCTGGATCAGATAAAAAGCTGGAGAACACGCTTTATATGTGAAATTGTAAGTAACAGAGATTGAGCACTAACAAAGAAAAGAGTTCTTGGAATCATTACAAAATACATCTGCAATTTTATGACCTCTCAAAGATACTAGACATTTTCTAACAGTGCTGACTGTTATTAGAGTCTACATTTGCAGTCAAGTACCTTAGCCATAATAACCGCATTTCCTACCCACGTCTTAGATCAGAATCAGGACTGCATGCAACCCAAAACACTATGCAGATTATTATTACACATCTTCCATTCTGCTTATTTCCCTGAAATGTGTTTTCAAAAACATTCTTACTATTGAAAATGAGATTGGGGCCATCCTGGTGGTTGGTGTGGTTGACACACACACACACATTATGTGGCTGCAACATCCCTGGTTTGATTCCGGCTGGGGATCTTTGTTGCATATTGGCATATTCCTCTCTCTAACCTAATTTCCTATCTCTGCACTATATAGCTATCCAATAAATACAGAAATGCATACAAATAACAAAGGAAGAAAATGAGATTGGCTGCAGTGCAAAAATATCGGGTGCCATAAATGCTGCTCATTAGCTATCGCCTTGCATCCAGCAAATGGAAATGCACACTCTTACTATTGGTACAAATGTAAAGTATTTGGGGCAACAGCAATTCCTCGACTTGTGCACTCAGAACACTGCAACCGGGTTGTTTGTAATCTCTGGCTCTTTGCCGAGCTGATACGCTCTTGTCTTAATGAGAGACCATCTCACCAGACTCATTAAAAAGCGAGCAATTAAACGTGCCTTATATGCCATCCAAGCAGGTTGTATCTGGTAGATCATAACACTCAGGCAAACGCAAGTTTTAAATGGTGCAAATAATTTCCATAATTTTAACAGATTACCACTTCCTTTTGTATTCAGTATTAAATGTTATCCGCTCGCTACAGATGCATGTGAACATATCCTTGTTCCTTCTGATCTTCGCCAGAGATTGGAAACTGCTGTGCGCAGTTTTTATGGTGCATCTTCAGTGTACATATACACGCTTTATAAATGAGCCCTCGGAGATCCAAATCTATGATCTGCGAAGTCACGCTGATGTACAGCCTGGAGCTGTTCTTCTACTTCAATGGATAGGAAACTGACTGAGTGGATTTTTTAACCATTATTTATCCAGCGCAACCCTGGATAAGCACCCGTGCTATTGTTCAGCGTGATTCTGCTCGATTCCCATGTCGCTGTCTGCTACAACCTGTCTGATCCTATTGATCAGGCGGCATCTGTACTTTAGCACAGTGGTGTTTTGTAGACACAATTTGTGATTCAAATTTAAACAGGATTGACCAACTGATAAATGTCAAAAGAACCTGGTATCACTGTCAGAATGACTGACAGGTACCAGTACTAACGCTATAGACAAAACAGGATCTATAATAAATTATTAAGCCTGCTGATAGTATAAAAAGGATTTTTTCACCATAAAACAGACTTTATACTGCTATTGTCATACAGCGTATGAGATAAACACCCAAATCACAATCTGTACAAAAACAATTGTTATTTACACATCACAAATAACTGATTGGGTTTTGTTCGTTATACAACATTGAACATTGACCTGTCATCCATTGGTATTCTTTCCGCTATCATCTAAATCCACCAATATCCGTTTCACGGAAAAGAGCACCGACCATATTAATCCTCAATTCTCAGGGTGGTCAGTTTTCATCCCCCTAGTTTAATTAAGGACATACCTTTTGGACAATTCTGACGGCTGCGTCATATTTTGATAGAGATGAGGACTTTGAGGATAATGCTGGGGAAGTGCATGTCAGGTTTCAGCAAGAGAATACAAGGCTAATCTGCTAAACCAGTCACTCACCGAAGCCGAAATCTCTGGAGAGAGAAAGTCACACAGACCTCGAAACCCCTAACAAATTTATTTTGTGACTCAATATAACTTGGAAGCAGCTGCTGTTAAGGACATAATTAAATGGAAGTGGAGCATTGTTAAAAGTGGCCCAATGTTGTGTAAAGTGTGACAAAGCCCCACAGGGGGGCACCTACCCTTAAGCCCTTAAGGACAAGACTGGGCCCCCTTAGTCAAGCCTTGCTGGCTCCTAAAACCTGCAGGTAACCACCCATGTGGGAATTATAATTATTGCCATAACTTTCTAAAATTAAATCCGTTGGACCCAGAACACACCATATTCATTATTTTTTAAATGCAATACAACACATGTCACTGTACATGTTGGAGTGTGATTGCTTTTGAGTGTGTCATACTGTGCGTAAAAATAGAATATATATATATATATATATATATATATATATATATATATATATATATATATATATATATATATATATATATATATATATAGTGTGTGTGTATATGTATATTCTATTTTACATTGTATATATTTTTGATAGATTATTACTATGTTCTTTTGAGGTATGGGCTACATTCTGTATAATTGTGGCTATTTCCTCTAAATTAAAGGACTTGCTTTGCCTATTATGATTATGAGCCAATGATGTAATTTCCTGGAATCTGTGGATACACACACACACACACACACACATATATGTAATCTTTACAATGCATTACCGAGTGCCTTGGTTGCTTTCTTTTTTTCCACCCTTTTCACACTGTGAAAAGGGTGATGAATGTGATATTACTGGGAGAAAGCATTTCTCATCCATTTATTTCAGCATTTTCAACAGATTGCACTTGTCACCTGTCTGGCTTTTCCAACTGTAGTCCATTAAAGTAGAGGGTTTTTTTAACACTATTCCTACATGCTTGAACTTCTTTCCAGATTGTAAAATCTGAAAACACTGCTCTGGTTATGTCACAGTTTCCTCTTCTGTCCTTTTTTTATATTTTACAAATAAATTATGCATCAGCGTGATGTCTGAGGTTTGAGGTTCAAAACTATTTTTCTTCTCCTGTCATTTTTTTGGATACACATGAGGAGAGAGTGGCGCGTGTTCTCTAATGCTGAATAAACCGTCCAAGGGCGAAGGGACTGCATCATGAAATTCAGGTGTTCTCCCGGAACATCCAAATGTATTCAAATTCAGTGGCTTAGAGCTAGATTGAGGATGTTTAATAGGTTTGCTGGAATCCAACAAGGCTGTGCTGATTTACTGTACCTATAGAAACTAGAAATTATCTATCCGGAAATAAAAAGAAGAATATGCAAGTTAAATGTCACAGAACGATTCCTGCTCTTATATGGACCAAAAGGTTAAAGGCTTTTCATCCATGAGGAAAAATGCTCTCCCCATGCATTTATTTATACTCTGGCTGTTATGGCTTTTTCAAGTGTCCCTACAGGGCTGTCTGCACTTCCAGCACCTCTCCACTCTGACGCACCTCCCCTGGTGGGGCTTGACTGCACTGGTGAGCATGTAAAGCCCGTCTCGAAAGCACTCTCCCTTCTGCCTGGGGAACGACACCCTCAGAAAACGCTTACATGAAAATGCAATTAAAAGCTTCTTCCTCTGAATAGTACAACCTGTTTTAAGGGACAGTGGCAGGAAATATAGTGTGAGAGTGACATGGTACAGGGTGGTCAGAGGGTGAGGGACTGAGGTGGGCAGGCGTACGCCATCTGCATGCCTGCGTTCTCCATCTAAGCCACGCGTCTTACATCCTTCATTTCAGCACTCAGTCTTAACTGTCTTTTATCGGATGAAAGACACTCACAACCGCACACCCGTCCTATTTATAGCAGGACTAAACACAGCCGGTGTTGAACTACATCCACCGGTTCAATATGTTCCTCCTCATATATAAACCTACAGGTAGGCTAAAGTGCTACCAGTCAAAAGTTTAGGGTCACTTAGAAATTTCTATATTTTTGAAAGAAAAGTGTGTTTTTTCAATGAGGATAACTTTAAACTAATCAGAAACACTAACCTTCTAACCTTGACTATATTTTCTATTTATTTCATTTATGGTGGTAAATGACTGTGACTTTTTTATGAAAAACACAAAATGATCTGGCTGACCCCAAATTTTTGAACAGTAGTGTTTATTACCATTAGGAGTTGTGACATGACAATTATGGTTGAAATAAAGTTGATTGAAAGTTGAAAGAACTCCAAAAAAAAAGCAACAGTTCAAATGAAGATATTGATGCTCTTATTAATTGCACACAAAAGAAAACGCCCCCGGTGTGTAGAGGCCTTTACTGTTTGTAATCCTTGAATTTCGATCTGCATTTTAAACCATCGGAAAGGTTTAGAGATTATTTTTTTTTCCACGAGTCCTACCTTTGAACAACCTGCAGTCAGTCCAGAGTGGCAGGGGGAAAAGCAGTGTATGTGAGCCAAATATTTAATTGCACTAATTTGCACAAATGTTTCTGGTAAGGATTAGTCTGTCTCTTCAGAATTCTTGGAAGGACGTTTCGGCCATGTGCTTTTTCAGCCTTGCGTTGCAGTTAAGGATTTCCTGCAGTGTCGAACCCTTCCCCCTGAGCTCTGGATACATGAACAGTATATCTCCACTGATCCTAATTTTTAAGAACCCGACCAATCAGAAGACCTCATAGCTATCAACCTAAAGCCTCTACCAGTAAAGACAATGATTGAGTTGCTTCCCACCGTTATTATGCCCATTGTGGGTGCCTTGCGTGTGATTATACGCAGAAAAAAGGCTTTATTTATAATAACAAAGAAGAGAGCAAGCCGAACTTTCTTCACCTTATTATATTTTTTGGGGGCGTTTCATCATAACGGCGTATGGAGATTTTTAAATACCTTTTGTGGCATTTGGAACACCCCTATTGCATTTGGTAGCAAAATGCTGCAGGGGAAATAATCCCTTCAAGAGTGTCTTGGCTGTAACAATGCAAGCAGTAGATTCAAGTCTTTTTAATTGGCATGAAATAGGGCACAACATGCCCTAGCCAGCACAGGTTTCTTTGGGCCAGTGATGCGTCAGATATATAGATCAGAGTGGATATCAGAGTAGATGTCTTCTATCCTGCGCGGCCCAATGTTGAAAATTATTTGATATCCTGACGCGGACCTTGGTTATTTGATTAATACATTATGGCAGTGTTGTGAAAATGAACATCAGTGGAGTTTAGAAGGCTGTTGATTTTAGGTGGTAATTGACTTCATGCTCAAACACACCTGCCTAAGAGAACACAGTGTTGTTGCGGTAACAGCAAGGGTCATTTATCAAGTGTTATCTGCTCTGCTGTTACTTGCAGAAAAAAAAGAACCAGGATTCACATGTACCAATCTGTTTTTACTTAAATCTCTGTTTCTGTCATGTTTTTTTTGCTTGTAGCATCGGAACAAACAAACAACTCATTTAGTTACGACCACGTCTTCGGTTTGCCTTTTCTATGGACTATTTATTCATTTCCGGAAGGCTGTCAAAAATATAATTATGGAGAAACAATATGAAATGTAGTTGTTTTTAAAATTGCAGTGTGGGAACCCATGAATAAAGTTATTTCATCTGATATCTGATAATTATTTAGCGGATATAATTACTGAAATGTCTCCCATGCGTAGAGTGTATGTGAAGGGAACATAAGTTGTGTGGGTGGCTCATTCTGTATCTCATTACGCATATATATATATATATATATATATATATATATATATATATATAGTGCTTTTTTCATATTTTATTGATTGTAGATATAACAGAAAAATATTTGTTTTTACTTTTAATACATTTGCATCAATAAACAACCGCATGTCATTTTTTTTTTAGCACTGTGCTGCTGAAAATGTACAACATAGGGAGCATTGGAAGACATCTAAGAAATGTGGATGTGTTTTTCGTCGCTTCTGTTTTGCCTTTTTTTTCAATTTTCTGCTGCATGAGTTGAAGAGTCTGCAGAATAATTTCCAGTGCATATCACTTACAGTATATATAGTATATACAGCAAGCCAAGCTAAGGCAAGTCTATTTGTTTAGCACGGTTCAACAACAAGGCAATTCAAAGTGCTTTACATAAAACATAAAAGGCATCAAGACAAAATGTAACGTAACATAAGGCAATATAATAATACATTTGCATCAAATTATACATACATTAAAAATACATATACTGTATAAATCACACTGTAGATTTATGTGGTGGGCATTTCTTTAGAGTGAAGGCAACAAAAGCCATCATACCTTTAACACAATGGCAACGCTTCAAAGAATACAATGCATGACTTCAAACTAAACCTGGAGTAGAGGAGAGGGAAGACAGGATTTTTCGTCACATCACTGAATGCCATTTCCTACATTTGGCATTTAGCTTTGACAGAAAACACAGAGTGCAATATTTTAAAGATGATTAAAAATTCCTTTAGAAACGTTCCCTTCTAAAGATATGAAAATAAGTAAAATCTTTGCTCTCTGGGTGCAAGCGCTCCACAGCACAGTATGCTTTAACCCTAGGTTCAAATTGCCCGTAATTACCATGGGTTTCCTCTCTACTCTAATTGCTTAAGATGCTAATTGGACTGTGGAAACAGCCTTGTTTCATTGAGGATTCCCACAAGCTGAATTCAAAAATAAGAAGCAAAAAGGTTTTCCAATTGCCACAAGACATCTGGATGGCCTTGCCCTGAAAGCACATTCATAATGTACAAAGTGTGTTGGAAGGTGGCTGTTTCGATTGAAAGGACGCTCTGCATTAACTCAGCTCTTGACATGCAAGAATATGACATCTGAATTAGAGTATGTAGCTCTCATTAAATATAAAGTATAGAGTCCAGACATAATGTATCTGTGCACTCCATTCTCAGTAAATTTAAAAGACTGAAAGTCAGTTAGATGATCAAAACACCTCATTTCAAACATCAGGTTTTTCCTTTGTATATTTGCATCTTACACTACAATGTATTAAAAACTTAAACACTGTTTACAGTGAAATGATGCAACTCATTCTGTTGTTGTCTGGCCTCCTGTGTGTATGATCAGTGATCATGATCAGTGTTTAAATTCGGTCCAGTAGTAAGTAGTACAGGTGTAGCAGGCCAGATAAACTCCTTGCTGAATTACACCTGTGTACCACAAGCTCATGATGCATCTCGGCACGCATATTGTCTTTTAATTGGTGTTGATACCTATATTTAGAGTTATTAGATTTAAAAACAAGAGTAATGTGGAAGTAAAAAAAAAAAAAAATCTTAACTCCACTCAAGCGGTTTAGTTCTCCTTTTTCTGTCTGTTCCAATAATTGCAACATTCTCAGTAACTGTTTTACATGTATGCAACACATTATTTTCATTTACCATTTATAATTTGTAGTAATATTCCTGTCGGTGCAGTTACTACCACCTCTAGGTTTTGATCTCAGGGGAAAATACGAAGGTTAAAAGCTGCTTGTTGGGTGGATATACAGACAAATTTTACACTTGTTATTATCTATTTTTAGTTTGTACTGATGTTGTACCTGCCTTATTTCTTAGTATTTTATAGTTTTATTTACTTATTGTTTTAGTTACTACCTTTATTTCCTTCTTTTCTTATGAAACTTACTGTAGGTGCCCCCCCCCATATTAGAATCTGTATAGGGATACTATTAAGGGTGAGAATGTAGGTCTCTTTATATTGTTATATATAAATGCATTTTTCTTTTCTTTTTATTTTATCTAGTCAATTCGTTTGCTTGATATTAATCTTTTTTTTAATTATATATAAGGAGATACACTAATGACATGTACAGAGGTGCAACATGTATACCCCCCTATTCTTCTAAAAAAAAAAAAAAAAAAGCTTAATGACAAAAAAATGTTTAAAAAAGCATTTAGAAGGACAGTTAGGACCCATTGTAGCGGGAATGTACACAATAATTCGGATTTCTATGGACATGGGCAAGATGCTGAGAGAAAGCAAATCAGCAATTAAGAAAGCAAGCAGCTAAAGAAAACACACAATTACACATTAAGACACCTTTTCCTGTGCAAAAATATGAACAAAATAAATTCAAAGATACAGATTGAAGTGTTTTTTTTTATTTATTATTATATTTACTTCCACAAATAAATGTGTCTGAAAATGATCAACTAGTATAGGGTTCATCTCCACAAACCAGGCAAAAACACATGGTACCCAAGAGAGCCACAAGCGCAAGTTTTGTACAGTTTCTGATTTAGAGTACTAGCACCTTTTTTTTTTTTTTAAATTCCAATTCAGGCACTGGTCTTGATTTTATTAGCGAACAGTCCATGATCCTTGAAGCTGCTCCCTCCTTTCACTCAGATTGCAGACCTGACCCCAGCCCTCTGAGGAGTGTGACATGTTGGACAGTACTGGCCAGTCGCAACTAGGTGGGTGTTTTTTCAGTGTGTGAGAAGGCAGACTGCATTGATGCTACAGGTCCAACTAGGTGCCCTTGGCCATTAAAACATGCTTAAGATATATATATATTATATATTATATTATATATATATTTATAGATAGATTGCACAAATTTACTGTGAAAATGGTAAAATAAGCCTCATTTTATTGCCAAATGTAAAGGTTTAATACAGAAACCATAAAAGAAAAAAAAATAGTATTATTGCTGTGTGTCCAAACTCTATACACTTATATTGAAAGGGGGGAGAGGATCTGTCTTGCAATTGCATGTGGCATCATATATAAAGGTCATAGGGTGTAGTGCTGCCATTGTTCCATTTTGAAACGTGTGGCAATCTGAAAGCGATGGCTGCCTTGAACGACTATGTTAAAGCGAGGCAGGGCAGCTAATGGAGACAAGCTCTTTCCATTACACCACCATCTGTTCCACTGAGCAGTATAGCACTGGCAGCTGCACACATGTGGGAGTGAGACCTAGAAACCAGACAGAAAGGTCAGAGTTCCTGTGCTTTGTTAAGATGGCTTAATTGGCTGAACTGATCAGCAGAAGTCCGTTTGAATATTCTGCTTTATGTGTTTTGCGTTAATATCTAAGTGGAAAGAAGAGTAACTTATATGTTAATAGATAATATATATAGTGCCTTTTAAGAAAATGCTTAACATTGATATATGTTAAATTTAATTACCTAAGGGGAGGTCACAAAGTCAGCAATTATAAAGCAAACGGGAAAAAATTATACTGTAGCATTAAAATGAAAATGTGAAGATTATTATAAACACAGTAAAGTGTTTTTTTCAGCACGGGTGGATTCCATGCTGTACGTTTTTGCCGCGACTCTGCTATAAAATAAATGAAAGCAATAAATTGTGGCTGTTGATTTGGTCAGAGGGATTCTTCGTGAAGCCATCCTTCTACATGCAAAATTCATTCCTCCTAATTCTCCTCGCAGAACCTTTGAGTGGTAATAACATGTTTCTTTCCGCTTGGCCGTGCCAGACGAGCGACAGGAAGACTGTAGGCCATAATTATCCTGTTTGTTCAGAAGCCCAGTGCTTTTTATTATTTAAATCTCCCAGGGCTGTGAAAGTGCTGAGAGGCAATTCTTTCTCCCATTTTTTCGCCATGCTGTGTTAGTCAGTCTTAATGCTGCTTTGTAATTTTGATGTTCTGTTTGCTCAGTGTTCATCAGGAATGTTGAAAAGATGCCTTAACCAAGAAAAGGACGTGGCATGACAGTGTAAACAAATAACTTGAACAAATTGCTTTAGACATAAGTACTGATGATAAAAGACATTCAGTACTTGTATTATTATGTGGAATCAACCTTTGCAATGAATTTGCAATGAAGTGACTCCCTTCAATGGCGCAAACACTATAATGCCTCATAGAGGTGGTGTTGTGTTCGTGCCGTCCCCAGCAGGCATTCATCTCTCTCTGAGATTGTATTGGTGCTTTTATTTATTCTTGCAATCATGCATGTTCTAATATGAACATTATCTGTCAGAAAAATGTAATTTAATAATTGCAACATTTCTCTTCTGAATTATCAATGCATAAAAGTGTCTGTGTGTCTGTGGCTCTGACTGTTTGTTAGGTCAACCTTAGCTATTGGATATAGCTTGTGCATGGCATGATAGCGTGTATCCTTATTTGTGGAATTTTTTGGATGGATATTTAAAATATCATTATCATTCAAATATCCTATCATATCAAAGTTAAAATGCCCTAGACTTACGTATCACAACACTATCCAGCACTTTTGTTACAATATAAAACTCTGCATCACGACACTCCTTCTCATGTTGCTTCCCAGCACTTTCATTGCAATTAAAAGCTCCATTGTTCCGTTTCTTCCTGCACCAATTGTTCAGCCAGTGGACGAAAGTATTGTAATGTCTCTCAAAAACTACACGATAAGATGTTAGCCGTTGTAGCTGCCACTTTATTTCTCATGCTAACACAGGCTACTGTGGGCCATAGCTGTCTTACTCCAAGACGCATTCACAGATCCTCAGGAAATCCCAGCACTATCGCCTAACAGAACAGAACCTGGGCCTAAATGCATTTATTCATAAACATATAACAGTAACATGCCCAGGTCGAGACACTATACAGGAAGTACATCATAATACAATTATCACAATTCAGGTTTTACTTGGCCTTTCATCACTATTTAAAAACTAATATGTAAAATAAGATCCACTCTTTCAACATAGATTGTAGCCTTATCCCATTATATGTCTTACCCAATGTACAATTTGTCTATTACGACTATGTAACAATCCAACCAACCCTCATTTTGCCTAACATGAAAAGATCTACTTAAGATTCTACTTTTCTATAGGAACACATACTTCCTCTGGGCACTGCACTAGTATTATCAAAGCACGCTGACAAACTTAAAATACACTTTGAGTGACTAATTCCTCTGTGCATTGTGACAGTGATGTCATACCTTCAGAAGGCGTTTAACAGGTGTACAGTGTACTCTATCACCATACTAAGGACTGGAGAAGACGTTTTAGTTAGCCACCATCAAAGCATTTCTTTCTCCGCCAACTGCTCCATGATAACAGGATTTTTACTGGCAGTAAATTAAAGGCCACCAGAGTCACATGACTGCAACCAAAGGCAATGCGATGGTTTATATTTACCACATGGAAGGGTTACTGTTCTGTACTCTCATCACAATTTTTTGCAATGTAACCACAACCGGTATATTTTTTCTTTCCTCTGGACCAGCTCTATTAGACCACATCTGTCCGTCACTGACTAGTCTTGCGTAGCTGCACCCGTTATCATTTCTTCTATAAGAGGACAAACACTCATTTCACACTGCATTTCTTTAAATCAATCACAATCGTCTTGGGCCCAGGATGCAGGTGTCCTTGCAAAATAGTGTTGAGTGGAACTCATTTAAGCCCTGGCATTAAAAATGGCTGAATCCATGCATAATAAAATAACACATAAAACAGTAGAAGAAATATGACTTTTATTGTTAAAAAAAGACAAACATTACTTGCCATTTTCAGCTTGTAGGTTGATGTTGTTTTGCATAGCAACGGATGGATTTTGAAAATGGTAACAAGCAGTTAAGTGGAAGGGGAGGAGAATGGCGACTGAAATAGTTGGCCAATGACAGGCTTATGTACCCACAATCTGCATCTGGTGGGCCAGATTACTGACTGACTGAGTGATGAAGTTACACAACCGGTCGGCTTAAGGTTTCTTATTTTTGCATTTAATCATCTCATAGAGAATTTCTAGTGTCTGCTCTATTTTTAAACACATTGTACTGACAAGTTTGCGTTGTTAAAAAGAAAAAATCCACCATTTCTGACACTATTGCCTATACGCCGTTAAAATATTTCCTTTTCCAGGTGTCAAACCTCCTGCATGCTTCCTATGAAAATTAATTCAGGGCTGATAATGGCCAGTCGCTCTCAGCACACAAGCTCATACAAAGCAATTGTACACAAGACAATTGTCGGAGAAAGAAGCCGGAGCCTGGGAGAGCAGAGATATCTGTGCATGTGTGAAGGAGCCTCTGTGTTGCTTATACTGCTTGGAATGAGACCCCAGCAGGGCAGTACTGTATCCGCTGTTAACTCGAGTGTGTACCAGTAAGGGAGTCGGCCATAAAAGGTGCTTTGTTTAAACTCTCCCTGCCATTTTGTAGTCATGTGTGTCTTCCTACTATCACTCGGAGTGCAGTTTTAGTCCTCTCCAGATAACACTTCCCTCAAGGTTTCAGCGAACTGACTTCAGCACTTATTTGACCGTGAAAGGAGTTTATGCTTTGTTGCCCCTCATTAACTCCACTGGCTCTGGCTATGTTTTTTTTTTTCTTCTAGGGTTTATTACACATCAGTTAATTTGTGTTGCCCACGTTCCTCTTAGATGATATATTAAAGCCCACAGCTACCGCACATTTATCATGCCAAAGAATCTCAGTTTGTAGATAAAATATCGAGTTTTGTCTGTGGCAGACGGTATTTAATGTTGGTTTGAATTGTTTTATTTATATTGCAAGTCTGTTTGTCCTGGTGGAGGTTTCGCTCCTCTGTTGCTCTTCCTGAGGTTTCTTTGATTTTTTTTTTTTGTTTTTCCCCAATAGATGTTTTTTTTCTTCAGGCGTTTTTCTTTATTCGATTATTGCTGTAAGACTGTAAAGCCCCTAAATCTGTGATTTGTGGATATACAAATAAAATTGATTTGGCAATTAAAAAGGAATTTGCAGTTTTAGCTTATTTTCTGAAAAATGCTTATTTTAAATATTCAGCGAATTAAAATCTTGTTTACGCTTCCATCTAGTGGTTGCACACTAGTGCACTTGACACTAGCTGTAAAACACTAAAAATGTGGGTGTGGTCAAAGGTAAAATTGTCGTAGGGATGGTTGTGGTATATATTGTGGTAATCCTGCTTTTGACTTCAGCAATAGTAATTGAGCATTTTTCATTCTTGGTTTTTAGTCAGAGATTATAATATAAACTCAAAATACTACAACAAACTGGAACCAAGAATGTGTGCACTTACTTGGAAAATCCCTTCCTCAGCAAAGTGTTTTCTTGTCTTCTTGACCCTTTTATTCACCTGCTCTATGAAGCTGTCTCTGAAATGATACCAGCCTGATATTTACTACCCTTAAAAGCCATTTGACAGCCCCACCATAAATTAATGGGGCATGTTTATCAGCAGTACCAGGCCACCCCGGCATTTTCAAAGAAACACTCCTTAATAGATACAGTAATCTTTGTGACTGGATTTTGATTCAATTAATGAATTAAATAATGAATAAAACTACCGTTGACATTGCGATAAAACTGGACATTTTCCAAAAGATACAAAACACAATGAGGTGTTGAAATAAATTTCAATAATTGCACAGTGAAGCACGTTGTGGCACTCGGAAAAACAACAACACAGAAACCACCAGGACACGAAACATGGAGCTTGATATTGGTTTGACATTGAACATTTTCCTTGAATCCTAAGACACTAACTTACAGTATGACATTAAAGTATAAGACCTAAGGGTAGCGCTGTCCTTTGCTAAATGCTGAGGAGGCACAACAGTATCTCTCCCCCTCTAATGCTGGTTGTTTACAGTAGGCTGAGTAACAGAGTTTGGGATTTATAGGCAGTTATGATATGAACGAGCACAAAGACATGAAAATGTCACAGTTTGTCAAATGGCTTGTGACCTGGAAAAAGTAGCACTGTTTCCAGAGTAGTGTAAGCCTGTTCAGTGTGCACCATAACATACATAACACTGACTAACAATTGTATTTGAATATGCTTAAACGTAATATCTTTTAAAGCTCCTGTGCACAACGTGAATGTCGGTCTATCTCCTTCATACTCTTTGAAGTTATTGTAATTATGAATCCGGGGGGGAAAAAAAGGCTTGGTGGATGGAGATAAAAGAATCGCTAATCACCTGCTCATAAGCCTGACTCACGTTCCAATATATCCTGATGATAACTAAATGCGTCACAAGACATACATGCATGTAAACAACAGCAGCACATGACCTGTGCTGTGTGCAGCAGTGATTTGTAAAAGCCACTCACATGTACTCCTTCTCACAATTACCTCCATGCAGTTCTCCAATTAATTTAAGTGTGTGGATAGTCATCCATTCAGGATTCATTCACAGTGTCAACATAAAAAAAACAATGAGATTGAAATTGAACAGAGCATGCCTCTTGCCTCTGGCTTAAATTCGTTTTTTTTCCTTTATAGAAGTGTACACACATCCAGGCAAAACCAGCAGCTTAACACTGTTGGTATATTTACACTCTGTATCCTACGAGTTCCTTTAAGTTCTATAAGTAAAATCTCACAGCTAGAGGAGCCTTTTAAAACCTGAACAAGAGGGAATTTGAAGGAATCTCTTAGGTGTTAATGACAGAGGCATCATGTTTGGCAAGGTATGGTATATATTTTCAATTAGGGCTTTTAAAGTTCAATAAAACATCACAGATGTGTCCAGAGTCCTTGTTGTAGGACTGATATTAGTAAGTTAATGTAAAATTTAAAAGGTCACTATGACTGAAGCTTGTTTGGTGTGTTCAACATTCTTACTGAGACTATTTCTCATTGCTCCAATAATCATAAACAGACACTTGACTGAAGCATTTCTGTCCAATCACATGTTAAGAGTGTTAAAAAATTGAAAATTATCCCTTCAAGGTACATTTAGAACAGATAAAAATGCGCAATTAATTGGCAAGTAGCTCAATCTGAAGGCTAATTTTATGCATTAAGAGTGATTACTGATTGTCTATAGCTTCTTGATTTCGCTCTCAAATCACACCAGGATTGCTGCATTTAACTTAGCAATTTTTATTTTATTCTAAACCTAAACCCTGGACCCTCCTAGGATGTTCTGTTCCTTGCCATACCCTGCCTTAAACTGAAATGACGCCCCTGTGCATTGTCAACAGCTGCTTTCCTTTTGTTTCCTTTTGTACTTAAATGTAGGTTCTTTTTATCCACAGGTGGTGGTACTTGACTGCTAGTTGCTAGAATGACTCTCTCCCTGTTCCATATCCTCTAGGCACTGTACCTTTAATTCGTTGTTTTCTGCCGCATGACGACCTTGTGGTCACCTCACTTTACTTTGATGAGGCTGTGGAATTAATTTTGCAACAGCATGTTAATCAGGTTCAGTTCGGTATCAGCGTTGTACACAGGCACAATTTAACATACAATCCAAAGCTATTCACAGACAGGAACAGACCCTACAGGTACATTTCTTGTCATATCTCAAAGGTGTTCTGTTCTATCATTCCATTTGTTCATGACTTTATTAATCTATTTGTTCCAAGTGACTTTGTTATTTTCTGTTTCAATTAGTGTTTTTATTTTTTATAAATATATAAATATATATGTACTAAAGCCCTAGGAGACCATAGACAAAAGCATCCAATTTCGCTTATGCATTTTTAATAGATGGAAGGATTTATTGAGTTCATGTTTGCCATGGGTCCTAATTTTAAACTATCACACAAGACCAGGAGGGATAGGGGCACTCGTTTGTCATTTTGACAGACAGATGCAGCAGATACAGATTTCCTCATGTGCTCTGGTGACAACCCTAAATGCTGCTCCTCCTAAGGAAAAATAATGTTCAAAGCCTGAACTATTATACATCATTTCAGAATTGAATCATTCCTAAAATAATAATAATATTTAGACAAGATAACAAGACAAGATAACAAATTAACATTTTACTTTCATGTTTGTATCTTACAGTAGTTTATTCAGTGAGGGATATATGCATGTTCAGTAAAATATAAGATAGATTGACCCCTGGGTGTATTTCTGTTATTTCTAAAAAGCATGATACAGAGTCTTTACTGCAGATGGAAACAATGAAACAGTGAGACTGTAATTTCCATAATAAGACTCTGAGATCGTGACCCAGCTCTTCTTTGACACTGCTAAATGGATAACAATTCCGGAAAATAATGTGCAATGATTACAAACTATCTATCTATTTCACAACAGAAACACAAAGTAGCTGTACTGTACAGCTATCGCGGAGAAACAACTTTTCATTTAACCGATAACATCACGTCGCTGTCATCAATGTTCTGGCACATTTCTTAATTTGCTTGTCGGTTGATCCAATGCAGTTAATGAATCTGCTGAATGTTGTTGAGTGGGCTGCGGGACTTAATGGGAGGCGGCAAATCTTCAGTTCTTCTTTTACACAAATTGCAAATTGTTGTTATTAGTGGTAGTATGGTCAGAATGTGTTGCAAATATGAACAATTTGATCATTCATTAACATGTTTTCAATAAAAAAGCATGAAAATAATAAAGAATTTAAGAATGAAATACAGTACAGAGGGTGTATATCAAAGAAACAGATGAAGAATAAGGACTGCAACTGTGAAGTAGCCATCACTTGAATTAAACACTGCTGCAAAGGTGGGTTAACTATAAAATGACTGGCAAACAGCACTCTGATATAGATTTCTAAAACACGAGTCAACAGAAATAGCTTCAAGGCTCTCAGAGTATCTGGGAAAATCAACCTGCGTGTGTAATGGTCCACCTGTGTTGCCTCTGAAGCCTTTATGTTAATTTCTCAAACCCTGTACATCATCATTCTAAGATTTTTAATAGGGCCATCGTTTAACGTGTCAGTTCCAATTCCCCGCCCCCCATCACCCTCGCCCTTACATCTAATTCTAAACCAATTACTTTCTGTGCCCCACATGGGTTTAAAGGCAATTAAACGTCAAGAAATGTACACAAAACAACAATCAGCCTCCAAGTCATGAGCACTGCCCTGGAGCGAACTCTCCCTGCATGTTTTTTTCCTGGATTTATCCCTGCTTGTCAACCGACTTTACCAGACTTGTCTCCTGCAGTGACACAGCATTAAACGATATGAAAACATCTGAGGCAAAAGGTCAAGGCAACATGACTGAGTCTAATAAGAATAAAGATCCAAAGTCCCCGCTCGCGGTCTGTAGACACGGCGATATTTATTGCAGCCCACAATACGAAAAGATTTAGATGGCACAAACAACATCATTTTTGATGATTTTCGTTACGTCTGGGCTGTCCACGAGTGATAAAAAGCGGGAACGTGCTTTGCCGCTGGTGAGAATCGAGAGCTCAGTCATTTCTCTGTAGAGTATATCATCACAAGACAAGTAATTAATTAAAAAATGTGGATAACATATCTATGGAAATGCAGTCGTTTTCTTGGAATGTGAGCTTCTTGGGCAAGCTGCAATCTCACTCAATATGTGCAGAGCTCAAAGATGCACTGCTGCAAAGCTTGGCCTCATAGCACTCATCAGAGTTTAACAATGGGTCAAGCTACAGCACATCGATTGTGCTACCGATCCTGTGTAGATTGCTTCAGAGCCTTATTAGTAGTGAGACTAAAAATATTACATTTCACTCTGTGGTTTCTTTCTTTTCTATACTGGGGGTGAGATGGGGAAAACTCACAAATCGCACTCGTCTTGAATTAATTTGGATATGAAAGGCGACAAAACCCAGATCTTAAGTAAAGGTTGTTCATGTATTTTTAATGTATTTGCCATATCCTAATCCTGCAACCATCCCAGACACTATAACTAATTTCATCAATTTGAGTGCAGCATATCTAAATGAGTTGTCCCCTGGGGAAATTGCATTCATTTTCAAAAGTTGACTGTAAGAGCATGTGGATTTGAATGTTTAGTGCAGCTTAATATAGCAGATTTTTGGAGACAAATTCCAGTGCGGTAAATGTGCCAAACATGTTATGAGATGCAATGACACTTTGACACCAGGAGATGGCAGCAAAACTTAGTTTCAGTACCATAATCATTTCCCCTCATTCTGACTGGTGTGTGATGGCAGATTGGCTTCTCCTCTGTTTTTATTTATGTCACGACTGAGAGATTTAGAGCGGTACACAGAGCTCAGTAAAGATTGATTCGGGCCCTACGGTATTCTAACACATTTGCAGAGGAATAATTACATTCAAATAATGTAGTATTCAAGCAAATATAATTTATCCTCCTTTCTGGTGGAATATTTCTCTAATTTCCCTAAATCTTGGATGAAGGTTCATAATGAAGGCCCGGTGTTATTTCTCAGCTGTTTCCTCTGGAAGAATATTATGCTGCACACAAGACATTTAGTCTTGGCTGCGAGAACAATGGTTTTGTCATGTAGAGCAACACTCATCCCAGACACAGGGCTACCGCTTTCCACCACTTGATGGCAGTGCAACTGAGGACATTTACATCTTCTTGAATGATAAAAGCAAGCTGGCTTTGCTGAGGAAAAACGCTGCTGTATATAGGTATTCATTGGGTTATTCATGTGGAAGAAAAGGATATATTCACAAACGTAAATATGCCACATACATCATCTCAGGAGAATGGAAGAAAGACAAAATGACAAAATATATCCTAAGACCATGCACCTAAAGAGGCAGGCATCTGTTACTTAGATGCACCCAAAACAACATGAGATGTGCTGACTGAAAAATATAATCCACACAATTCTGTTAAAAGCAGAACTATAAAAGACAATGAGTGAAAGGTACCAACTTTTTTGAAGGTGCATGTTTGGCCTAGTCTCAATTAATATATTCACATTGTATTTCTTGGCAAATACGAATGTCAAACTAAAAAAAGTAAATGCTAAAAAAATGTCAGAAACTAAATTATGTATATTCAGTCTTTTTAAGTGAATATACAGCAATATATTCAGCGTGTGTATGTGTGTGTGTGTGTTTCTTACTCAGTGGAGAAGGAAAATTCCAGCAGACAGCACTGTTTGAAATGGTAAACAGCATGTGTTATGAAGACTAGAGGCAGCCTGCTGGCTACGTTTTAATGTTAAACAGAGAACTGTGTGTACTGTGCTAAGATTAATATTTCATTATGAATGTCACAGCATGCAGTGAAATGACCCCAGCACTGTATAAAATGACCAGCATCCTGCTACTATCTGCATAGGGCTTTGGCAGGCATAATTAGACGAATCCATGCCCCGAAGATGTCAGGCTGTTCCGGGGTCAAAGGGGTGTCCAGTCTGCTGCAAGATGAGTGTAATATAATACAATTACGTAGCTAAGTATGCTAGCGCTGAATAGATCCTGCTGCTGACAACACTAAATGGTCAACCCATGGGCTTTTTTTTTAAAAGCCACCATTTTTTTTTTTCAATTTGATCAATTTTAGATTAAAAATAACAAGAAGAATCCTGACTATGAGGAGCTGCTCTTTAGGTTATTTGACAATTTGCACTAATCAAAATATTTCATCTCTTTATACTTGGATTAATTGAAATCCACTATTCCAGTTTTGTCAACATTATCTGCAAATGAACTTTTCTCATGCTCCCCCCACCTCATGTCAGCCCAAGTTAGGCTCTGTGGCTGTCATTCAGCGGGGGGAACGTGCTGAAGTTGTACAAGGTGTGTCAGCGAGATACAGCAGAGTCAAAAGCCCGGGGCACAGTGTGTATTAAGGTTAATTTGAACTGATTAGATTAAGCAGTGGGGATGTTGCTGTGGGGAGCGAGAGCAATGTGGTGTGTCCTGCCGTGAAGGGTGCGTCGTGCGCCTTTATCTCGTGCTTCGGAGTGAGCTTTAAGGGTGTGACTTCGTGCTACGGGGATAGCAGGTCACATGAGTTCAACTCTTTGATAACATATATCCGAGCAGTTTGTCACGGTTGATGGGAGAGTCAAATTGGTAGTGTCTGGCACAAGGGAAGCACTCTGGAGGAGGTTTGTAAATGCAGTTTTTTCATTAACTGTACAATCCCCGTTACTCTCTTCCCATCACTGTTGTACTTGATATTTACTATACTAAGCTCTGCTTATCATTCTATAGTGTCCTTTGATATCATGTGGTCTGTCGCAGGTGAGCTCAAGTCACGGTGTGCTGTCCCTCCTTTTCTTATTTCTAGTGTCTTCTTCCATTACCCGGTAATGCTGTCTGAGACAGAGCACTGAGCTCTGTGGTTTTTGTTTTTTTCTCTCTGCTTGTACGTTACATACACTTTTCTCTGTCTTTTCCGCTCATCAGAAGCTTAGGAAAGATTCCATGCTTTTGAGCGAGCCACTTTGTTGTCGTCCCTTTTTTGAAGCCTGGTTTTCCCTTTGTATTTGCACTTTGAAGGCGCCGTGGTAAGACCCAAATTGAGCTACCACAAACTAAAAGATTTGTCTGCTGTTGTCCTCAATAGAAAAAAAAATCCTTGATGCTTCTTTTTTCAAGAAATAAATTTTAGCTTTGATAAATCCAAGGTAAAATGTTTCCAGAGAGACTCAGGGTCACTTTGCAAGGCACTAAACACAAAGTACAGACAGGAGGATCTTTAGAATTGCAGGTTATTTTGTTACAAACCATATGGGGCAAATATACCTTTGATCTGCTTGTATCACTAGTTGGACTACCATATAAGTAATCCAATTCATGGTGAACAAGAATACCTAGTTTTCATGGCAATCCATCCAGCAACAGTTAAGACATAAAGTTTCAACCTCAAAATGGTGCTACGGGGAAAAGTCAGGGATCATCACCTGAGGAGCTGTACTAAATTTCACAGCAAATAGTTGAGATATTTAAGTCTGGAATGATGAGATGGATCAACCAACCATTTTTAGAGACAAACTGCTAGCATGGCTAATTTTTTAGAATCCTAATACAAGCAAAACATCTAAGAGATGGTTACAATTGGAAAAACTACTACATTTATCATTTTTTTCACTCATGACAACAACTAGAGTTGTTTATTTGCATGCTGTAGAGGCAAGAGGAAATGAAACATTGTGACAACTCTGATGAGCGTTGCTCATGATTGCATTTCATAGAATACTCATGGCTTTGACTTAACTCATTAGGAAATGAAGGACTCCTATCGCGGATGCTTCATGCGCATGAGGCATCTGTGAGGAAATCTGGAGAATAATATACAAAATGGAGAATAAACCGGCACGGCAAATGGAATCAGCGGGTACTGAACAAGTATGTGTGTCTCACAGAAAAGAAAGACAGAGAAATTTACCTGGTTTGCTGAGAGACACTTGGAGGGAAATGATGAGCAGCTCAGTTAAGCTGGCAGGTCTTAAATCTGTCTGTGCTGTTGTTTAGATATGCAGATTCACCGGGTATGAGGATGTGACAAAACTCTGCAAACCTGGTTTTAGGATTAGAAGGATGTAAACAGATGGTGTTATATGGATGGGTAACAATTAAGACCCATCCAGATGTGATGCAAACATCCTAAACAATTTGTCTAGGAAAAAACATGTAAATGTCAACATAAATAAAAATACTTGTGCTTGCTTGTGACTGGGTATGATGAAATTAAGTATTTGTTACTTGTTTTTTGCATTTGTTTTCATGACTTTCAGTAATTCCTTGTCAGGATTAGGTTGAAAATCCATGGAGCACTTTTTTAATTGGGGTAAGAATGTTATTAGATGCTAACCTTGTCGCAACATGATGACTACTATACACTTGCTTCCTGCTGAGGACCAAGTAATGCCATAGTGTCAAAAATATCCAAGCAATTGTCATATGATCCTGATTAAACCCACGTGAGAAGATAAATAAATGCTAAAGCACAGAACACTACTTAAGGCCAGAACATTAACAACTTAATCAGAAAGTTTGAGGGTCACTCAACCCCCTATTACCACATAATTTCCCATCATTTTAAGATGATGATGATGGGATTTTTTTTTCTGCAGGTAGATTGCTCGCCTGCAGATTTGAGCCGTGTGTTATTCAGCGCCAACTTCAATCAGAATTTGAAATATACATCACCCGGAGAAAATTAAATCTCATGAAGACACGCCTGGATATGGATGGTACACTTGCATTAATGTTAACATTGTGTAAAATTACATCAGCCAGGAATTAAAGTGTCTACATCTCCTCTCCAATTAAGCACCCTTTACTACATATTAAGTGCTCAACTTAAGCTGTAGGCAGCAGAGCATGCTTTTCAACATGGCTGGATTTTCCATTCTGTTTGGCATACAGTATATGTGAATAAATTTCTAAGTCCCCCTCTAGATTTTAGTTTTTGGAGGAAAAAAAAAAATACTGCAGCCAAATTGAGACTCTTCATCTGTAAGCTGCTTTAAACCTCAGTGAGGGTTTAGCTTCCCCTTATTAGTATTGGCTGAGGTATAGATTCTGCAGACTACCCCCTCTTCTTCCTCTTTTTGCCACCCATATATTTACCTTTGGTGCAACCGTGTGCAGTGATCACTTCAGGCAGGCTCCTTAAGCTCATTGAGTAGCATGTTAAGAGAGAGCCCGGTGGTTATATACGAGTAGATATTATCGGTTGCTTCTCCTGCACGTATGCTCTTCAAACACAGCTTTCCTCTTGCTGAAACACAGCATGTGCTTGATCCAACTATATGATGTCTGCTCAAGTAAGAATAATTGCAGATTTAAGGTTTCCCCTTGCATATATTACTACTGAAGGTATAATTACAGTGGGTGAGTATTTCTTCTTCCTGGGGAACCCATCATATTTTATGTATGTGAAAAGGCTCATTTTTTTACGTGAATAATCTATGGATAGGTTGATTTTTCATCCTGATATGCAGTGAGTAGCACCTCTCCTGGGAATGAATGCAAAGATGTTGGATATATTCCTTTGTATCTTTACAGTCTCGTACAGCCTTGAGAGTGCTGTCTATTGTATATAATAATGCTTCAGCGTTCCCCCTGCAGTTTGACACCCAAAACAACAGCACTGAATGAAATCGTGTCTAGAGGCTGTTGGAGACTGCGACAGCTTCTGTCAATTTCACTTTTGCACATTGTTTGGCATAGAATAGATGTTTTTTTCTTCTTTAATTTTTGTGGAAATTTTTTAATTTTGAATAGTGCAAACAAATTCTACAAATTATTTTTGGAGATCTAAGTTGATAGCAGAGGCATCTTTTGCTAAACAAATGTTTTTTTTTCACCTTCTGCATTTACAATAGGCTGTCATATATCTCCTGTATGGATTGAGTGCCACAGCCCATAAGTAGGGGGCAGCAGTGCAGTACACACATTTAGTTGCTGCTGTTAATTGCTGTATTGGAAAGGACATTATCAAAACAGCAGAGGCAGACAAGGCCAACACTTTGATAGAGGTTGGATGACTATAGTGTGCAGTAATGTGTGCAACTAACTGAAAACTCTGAACGGTGCACATGTGCAGCAAAATTACTGAGCATGTTCAGAAATGACCTACAGAGGACATGTTGAGGGTTGATTATAAATATATGCCACAAAAATATGCTCTGGTCTAAAAAAACAAATCTCTAAATGAAACAGTAAGCCAATGGTGACCAGAAATATTCATAATAAGCACTTCAACAGCTGCTCAACACCCACAGCTGTGGCACATTTTTTTGATTACCTTCAAAAATCCTCTATGAATCACACAAATGCTTCCAGCTCTATAAACATGCAGTGTGGGCAGAACCCTTTCCAGTCCAATTCTAACCTTACTGCACAGTAGATTCAGCTAATAATGGGAGACACGTCTTCACAAAAAAGCTCCTTGTTAAAGTCCTTATTCTGCCCAAGTTACAATTTTTAAAGAATTAAAGATTAAATCCTATTTTTTTGTTGCAGATAATACATCAAAACCCACTGGGAAAAATGCATTCATTGACTGATAAGTATAATTAAATGCATTTGCCAGGTTGCACCTGCCTGGTTGATGATGCTACCATGGTCTACATTTTGAACAACTACCAACAACCAGGCATTGGCCAATTTCACAGATGTGACAAAGAAGCTTTTTGTCAAAGATTTCTCATTTATCTCAACACCAGATCTGCAAGACAAGACAATTACACCAGTACATGAACCACTAGAACAATCATTTCAATATTGCAAATTTAAAAGACTAGAGCTAAATAGATTTTAAGACTCAAGTCATGACATATATGTTACAAAGCATATAGCAATACAATAGTATATTATCATCTCAGGTCTATCTAGCTGCCAAAGCTGGCTCAATGCTGTCTGGTGGTTTTCTGTCCTCTAAGATGACCAGAGGGAGAACTTGGCTTGAGGTAAGTAATCCACATGATGAGTTCTAAAACTAATTGCAAAGTATATAAAGTTGATACTTTCGTGGGGAAGTGTAACAGTAAAACAAAGTTCTCTGCTATGAATTACTATATTCGACACAGAGTACAGAATTCTCTTACCATGTCTTCAACATGACCTTGGATAATAGGAACCTTTAACCCTCAGAACCCAATTATGTTTCAAACAAAAAAACATTTTGTAATGGTGGATTTCTATTCCAAATGCACTCATAAATCAATATCAATATTTTTTTTTCTATTCCAAGGAAGGAAGATACTGAATGAAGAAACACTTATAATAAAAATAGCATTAAATAGTGTTAAGAGACATTTTTTCTAATATGCAGGTCTGTTTTTTTCCTTAATGGTAAACTAATATCATAGTGATGATGTAAAACACACTGTATACATACAGTATATGTTGTATTATTTTAACAAGTTATTGGTAAAAGCATTCATGGGCTCAATCCTGCGTAAGTTCACAGTCTCCTGAGCTGAATATTCTGTTTACATAATCAATAGGATTCATTATAAAGTGAATATCATTAGAAAATATAATCAGAACTGTATAAATCAAAACAATATTTTCCTATCCATTATTTATTAATCCCTATCCCTTCTCAAGCAACAGTTTTTATATCATAATTTGACATTAAGTAAGTAAAAGTAATTTAACGTCTCAGGTTTACTTTCAAACATAGTTTAAACACAAATTATGTTCTAAACACTATGCAATCTATAGCCGCCTGGCATCTGGCACTGGGCTGCTCTTTTTTGTCCACATTTTAAATCAAGTGCTGTTTTAGGGTATTTAAAACACTCACCAGAAGGATATACCATGGTCTGTTGGTCAGTCAAGAGGCAGCCTTCCAGATATCTTAGCAGCTAGCTCAGCTAACCTAGCATTAACAGTTAGCATAGTGTCTCCCTACCTTACTCCTGTCTCAAGTTTAGCCATTACTGTAACACTTTTAATGATAATGGTACAAGCAGTAAATAAGTAATTAATAATATATTGGTAATATATATTTGTAATATACTGGTAGTTTTGATGTAGAAAGTTAGCTCCACTTTAATCAGGCCAAGCCAGGCAAAGGACCATGCCGTCTTTGTGTTCACACCTAAAGGAGAGGGGCGGGGCTGTGTAATATGCAAGGCTTGCTAGCCAATCAGAAACTGTTAATAAGAGGTCCTTTTCACAGTGACGTGTCCTTTCTGAAGCAAACCAGGGTAAAATTGGCATGTTTTCTAAAGGCAAGATTAAGACTGTAACATTTCATTATCATAGTATATGTCATCTTCTTTTTCTTTTGTATTGTTAGCATTTGTTGCTGTTACTTAGCTGCCTTGTGAAAAATAATGTCAAGATATGAATACTAACCAGAATGCTAACAATAACTTCAGCTAGACCGATGGAGCCAGCAATGCAGCCAAGCAGTGTTGTATGCCAGTTGGGGATTACACCAACTAATATTTCATCAATTAACTCTACACCTATCTGATATCATAATGATCAACACATCGACATGATAAGTTAGCTTTATCCTAGCATCTTCGCTAATGTTAGCGCTAAAGTTGTAGCCCCTGGAGACTGGAATGGTGGACCGTTTTTCTGCCAGTCTATTCACATCTCCTAAATGAAATTTTGGTAGCTGGAGGAGGGGCTGGGTGAAATCCATTTTGTAAACACTGATCACTTAGATAAGATCACACCTCCAAAATGGAAATTGTGTGGTGTCATGTGAAAAGAGCCTGTTGCCTGTCTGACAGACCAATCACATAATTTTACACTCCCAAAGTACTCAGTAAATAATCTCAGTAAATGTAACAGTAAATGCCCAAACTAAATATTATGTCCACCCAAAAATAGTATGGACATGAGGCAATGTTAATACATTTTAGCACAACTGTATATGTTTCAGATACATACGTGTTAGCTATACAGGTAGCAAAGCAATATTCAAAACGATAGAAGAGGGATAACTAAATGTGGGCTCAGTTCCACAAATCTCTGTGTAGCATTTCAATCTTTAGAGTGCTACTGCCAGCTGTCATAAATCTGCACAAGGCCTTTTTCCAACACAAACAAATATGCTTCAAAATATTGGAATCAAGCACAGTATGTCAGCAGCTTGAAATTGGTATCATTGCAGGATGCACATTAATGTTGCAGGGTGCACATTAACTCCCCTATTCACTTGGGTGATAGGTATAATCATTGGTGCATTATAGAAGGTTGAAATGGCCAGTCCAACACTTTTTCTAGTTGTTTGCATAATTTGTCAAAAAAATAAATAAATAAAAGGAAGAGGTGCAGCAGTGGAGTAGAACTGTAAGTAAGTAGTTATTTTATTTAATTACCTGTTAGCCATGTTTCAGTTTAAGGGTGGGTGTTATGGATAAAATCGTATACAATGGTATAAGTCATTTTATATCATAGTAAAGTTAAAATTGACAAATAATGGATTCAATTGCCCATTACAGAGGCACAGATAACCTATTTGTGTTAAATGTCTCACTCCTCACATTCATGTGTAAAGTCCAAGTCAGACAGCCTCAGGAGAAACCCCCTCCCTGCTCGAATTGATCAATCCAAGTTTATTGCCTGATTTAGCCACAAATAATGAGCTTCTCCTTGGACATTGATCTCTTTAATGAAGATCCACCTAAAACTGTCTAATCTTCTCTGACTGTCCATCACCCTCAAGGTGTAGCAGAGCCTTTCCGGTTGCTCTGTTGGTACATACATTCCACCAGAACAAAATAGGTGGTAAGGGGGAAGGGAGACCAGTCAAAAACAAATTAAGAAATAAGTTTAAATAATTTGAAATGCAGAAAAACTGGGCAATCTATTGATATAATTAACCATTAATGAAGTTTATTTGGTCATGGGCCATCAGGAGCTGGTCAATCAATAGTTAAACACCCGTTGTTGTTTCCCCACTGGTGTGATTTTTTTCTAATGGACACTTTGTCTACGAATCAGCTGTTAACTTCACTAAGTGTAAATAATAAATGGTGTTTGTATAATCTTGATAATACTCACAACATCTGCATTCTTTTATCTCCATGTACTCCAGATGGAAATGAAGAAATCTTATAATATAACTGACTGAGAACAACTGAACATTGCAGGGAGTAGATAGTGATTCGTGTAGAGAAGAAGATGCTTCATACATTCTTCGTTGAAATAGTGGCCTCTGCCCTTCCAACCATGCATTTTGCAAAGTCTCATTTTGATGCCAGGCACCAAAGCCCTGCAGGCAGGTTGACTTTAAAGTACTGGATATAGTGTTTTTAATTTAAATTCATCCAAAGCTACACTGAAGCCAGCCTGCTACCGCACCACACAGCACTTTATTATTTAACTCTGACTCAGTCCTCACCATTGAGTACTCATTGCTCCTTCTAATGTAGCTTCTATTGTGTTTCATGTATTTGTGTTTTCAATGTCAAGCAGGCCAAAGACATCTTTCTGCCTTTTGCATCCACAAAACAGAGAATAACATTTTTTTTTCTTCTGAACTAAAAATGTACAGTAAATATATTTTTTAAACTAACTCTAATTATAGTCTTTGTGCCAATTTACACAATGCATAATATTATGCAGTATAAAAAGTGGCCTCAGATTGTGTTTTGGTATTCAGGGTTACATAAATCCTGATCTCCGATTGCCAATGGAATTGAATAAATTCTCCTTCCACATTATTCTTCCACATTTAAAAAGACAAAGTTTGAACCCTATTGCATTGGCACCTTCCCAAGTGAATATGTTTCCTTTCAATACTTTCTTTCAACTGGACCAAAAAAAGTGCTCTACCCACCAATCATATCCGCTTTTTCAACCAATTTAAATCTCAATACAGCTGCTTTTGTACCGTTGAGCCTGTTACATGGGATGTGTCACAGTTCTGTGCATGAGAAACAATGGCACAGTGAAATTGCTGTGATGAGTCATATATCATCCACAGTTCTGTTTGAAAACCCTCATTCTGTTTCTTACGACTGATGGTGTGAGCAGAAATGACTAGGTTCAATGTTTTGGCAATGCATGAAATCCCAAGTGTGAGTAATGTTATGGTGGTGTATGAAGTAGGCTTCATGGGAGTATAGGTCTGACTTCTGCTGCCATCTGTCTCATAGACAACAACACTGTGCAACACCGTGTTTTGAAGGTTGAGTGTCGGGAGTATTGAATTTTTTAAACCAAGTGTATGTCACCTGCAAGCTAAGCTCACTTCTTGCCATCACCAAGATTGACTGTAATGGAATGCTTCAGCTACAGTTATGTTTGGAATGTATTTTATTTGTCGGAGCTGAACAGGCAAAGAAATAGGTCAAAGGCATTAGCTACTTCTCGTACAATAAACATACCTGGCCTAAGCACTTATGATGGAAGGCCTTGACTTTAGCCAGCACCTGCATGTATCCACTAATAAATCTAAGGGCTCCCACTTGCTGCTTATTTGTTGTAACATCTTATTTTGACACTGCTGTGCAAATCAGGAGAAGGTCACAAGCTGTTGAAAAGGCTGTCGTATAACTGCTACTATATGCTCTATAAATGTGTCTGTACTTTACCTTTATTTTTGCAGTCAGCTATCCAATGCTCCCTCGGAAGAATACCATATCATCTGTTGCATTGTACAGTATATTTAGAGGATTACATGAAGCATGAAGATGAAGCATGAAGCATGAAGATGTAGAATTATAATATTGAAAATGGAAGTGACAACAGTGAGGCTCAGACAAAAAAAAAAAAAAAAACCTTCAGGAGATCTTGTTAAATAATAATGAAGCAGAAAACTGTAAAAACTGGGGGGAGAGTTATTTTAAATATATTGTTGGAGAATAAGACAATTATTTACAGAAAATTCAGTAAATCACCTTTAATTAAAACCATGTCGGCATGCTTTTTTATAGGTTGGGGAAGTTTTTTTTTCCCAATGTGTAGGAGCAGCAATGACACCAAGGTCCTTTTGGATCACTAAGTCCCTCACCTTGTCATGCAGTGTGAAGTCCATAAACCCTGGGTCACTTGTATCCAAAATCTCATTGTTCCGGTCACTAAACCTTATGACTGTAGGTCAGGGCAAGACAGACGACTAACCAGAAAAAAAAAAAAAAAGTCTGTTTCAACTGATGCACAAAATTGCCGGTCAAACTCACTGTCCTTGTGACTCCTACCGTCTGACACCTGAACTCCTATGCTTGGAACATGCAGGATGACCCTGTCGATAGAGCAGCCCACCAGACATCCAGGAGAGAAGTGTGTCCTCAGAAAGTGTGGCGCTGCCTGACAGAAAAAGAAATTTAAAAAAAAGGGATTGTTCCTCACAGAAATGCAAATTTATACAGCAGAGTCCTCCAAAATCTAATGAGATCACCCAGAAGAGTCTCTAGCTGAAACATATAGGGTAGTACTGAGTTTGTGGTATATATTGTTCTTGCTTTATTATGTTCTCAACACTGTGTCTACACAGATGCCAGAATAATGACATAAAGTTCCACAACTAGCACATTAAAATTATATACAATGTGCTGTTAGTTAGAATTTCTTTGATCATTACTACATATATTTGCTCTGTTCTTGCTTTGAATTGGACCTGAATATACCTAATAATAGAGCTAATTATAAAGGATCAGGACTGTGTTTCCCAGGTGCGATGTACCTTGATGTCCTTGGTGTGTAACGGATAGTTAGCTAAGGAAGACTTCCCAACTATGAGCGGCCTTGGTGGCTGCCTAAAAGGAGAGCCAACAATGTACTTTAGGTATTAATAAAAATCTACATACCATCAATAACATCAATCATCATCAAGTTTATTTCGTTTTTTTTTTTTACTTTCTGAATGATAATCACACGCTCCTTCATTCTACTTACTGATTCTTTTTCTTTTGGATATTGCTGCCTCTCACAGGTAGAATATACTATGTGGTGACTCTGTTCCTATAGGAGTAATCCCGTCCAGGCAAAGAATTCAAAGACGCCTTTCACAATCCTTGTCTGGTTCTTGGTTGAATTCAGCGGACTCTTCATTGAAACAGTCTTTTTTATCCAGGTGTGATAAAGCAGCATACAGTTTTGTTTTTGTTTTTTTTCTCTTTCCTCCTTATAGCAGTTACACAACATAAATTAACAGTGTGTTTTTTCTGCAATTCCCACACACAGTCCAGCATAATGTATCCCCATCCTTGCTAAATCCCATACCAGCCCTCAGTGGCTAAATCTCAGTCATGCCTTAACTGCTGTGTGCCTTCTCTCGCTCCATAAATAACAATTCTCTTTTTTTCCACTATCCTATATGGCGAAGTAGTGATACCTCTTCTTTCCTTTTTGCTACACCTTCTGCCAGACAGCTGTTATATTTTTTTCTTGATAATAGATGAATGAATTTACTTTGTGATAAAAAAGTACATAAACAGAAAAAAGGCTTAAGGCATAAGGATTATTTCCATTGGGGTTCCATTGCAATCACATATTCTCATGGGTATTCCCATATCTATATTTCTCAGGTGGGGATGTGCCCATGTGGGCTGGCACCCACAGAACACCCAGTAGTGTAATCAGTAGTTCTACCACGAGTTCTGACCCAGCTTGCCTTTTCTCAGTGGCATAAGAACTAAGGCTAAGTCTAAACAAATGATTGCTTGGCTCGACTTCACGTCTTCAATAAACTGATATGCCCATATGATTGCCATTAGTTCTGTAGTGAAGACTGAATCCCTTTCAGTCCTTTCTATGTTTTTAATTTCCAAATCTAGAATATAAAAGCAAATCCTGATTTCCCAGATTTAGGGCCTGTGTGTGTACATTTGAAGATAATGATCCCAGTTGGTCTTTATCCTTTCAGATACGTCACCATAGGTGGTATTATCACTTTTTCTTTGTTTCTAAAATATTGAGGTTGATTTATTGCATAGGTGTGAGACAGGGGCCAACCTTCACCTAACCCAGCTCCAGCCTTCTCATCTTTTTATTTATGTTAAAGGTGACAACTCCTTTTCCACTTTTTTTCCTCTGCTCCATTCTAATGCATCTTCCAACCATTTTTTTTACTAGGTTCTCCCCTTGGTGTCCCTTTATTTCGCTTATGTACTACATTGCCAGTTTTGTTCACCGAATTCCCAATGGGGCTGCATTTCCACAAGCAATGCTGGAACGGGGTGATGCAGAAGGCCCCACAACATACTCTTGTTTTTGCTTGCACTAGATCCAACGTCTTAAGAGCTGAGCCAGCCCCTATGTCTTAGAAAAAGTAATTTATTATAATGTTGAATAACACCAGGCTAATCACACTTCCCTGTGGTGTTCCATTGTCAATCCCTGTACCATTAGAAAAAGCATCCCCAACCCTAACCTCTATTGTCCTGTTCTTCAGAAAGTCTTGAATGAAAATAAGAATATGTCCTCCTATTCTTACTTCATACAGCTTTATAATTATCCCCTCCTTCCATAGCATCTCCTACACCTTATCAATGCCAAGAAGCAGTGCTACTGCTCCCTCCTTATTAATCGTGTCTTTCTTAATCGCTGAAATAATGGCAAGCTAAGCATTCGGGAGCTATTCCTCTACCTTTCATTGTGAAATAATATTAATAGCACCCTTGTTATCTTCATTTACCTCAAGTTTAGATATGTGTTCACCCATTCCTTTACTTATGCCTTTCTCCAAAATGTTTGTTCCACTGTGAACAGCCTTAAATTTATTTTCATGTAGGTTTATGTTTCCTATGTCTCTTGTGGCAACCACACCCTCTTCTTTCAATACTGGCATTTACCTTTTCCTTAAAGCCATTCGGAGAACTGCTGCTAATTCTTTCTCAAACAGATGTCTCTACACCTAATTTTCCACAATCTTCAATGCTCTTTTTTTGTTGCTTAAATCACTCCTAGCCCGTTTATTCATGTTAATACATATAAAGTAAAACAGATTGAGAGAACAGTACACAGCTGGTTTATCTATAAATACATCCACAAATCTTTGAAATCCCTGCCCATTTGCAACCAAACATCTTGTTGTCCAACAGACATAAAACAGCAGCAGTTTAATAATTATCTTCAGTTAATTCCAGTGTTGTCTTAACTTCAGTGTATACACTTCCTCTCTCTCTTTCGCTCCCTCTTTCTTCTGCTTCCATCTTCTGACTCGTGAATGTGAGCAACTAGCTGTGCCTGCTCCAGAAACCTTTCAGCAGCATCCATCACATTTTTAATCATGTCCGACCTTTTAGTTTGATTTTTGGCTGCCCATAGGACACCTGTCACAAATGCCATAAATTACTGTTTTCCATTATCTGCTTTATTGTAGCCACCTCCACCATGGGCAGTATAGTGGGAGCACTAAGCCTCACTAGCCTGGCAGGTGCCAGTGGATTCTCTCACAGTCCTAAAGGCCTACGCATAGGACATTTTCCCTCCCAAGTTTCCACAGCCCATGTTCATAACCCTGAAGGAAGCCATATGTCTCTCGTCACACTAACATTTGGCTTCCTCAGCATGTTATTGTTTAAATTCGTGATCCCCTCCACATTTTCCACACCTTCTTGCTCCTCTGCATGCAGCTGCCACATGCCCAAAACACTGGCACTAGCAACAACGCAATAGTGGGCGATTATATTATCTCACTCAAAAGCTCATGTGTCCCAGACAACTCTTCTTGGCATCGTTTCATCTTTAGGGTGCTTTTACACCAGCAGCAGTTGGTGCTCACCAAACAGTCCATTCAAATCAAAGGTGCTTCATTTAGTTGGGTTTGCACATTAAATCAAGCAGACCGAGACCTCCAAGAAGAGGTGGTCGGGGTCCGATTGACTCCGGACCAAATGACAAACTTTGGTGCGGTCCCTCTGGTAAGAATACGAACTAAGGTCCAAATGAACTATTTGAGATGTATTATTGGAAGAGATATTACACTGCAAAATGAGAATAGTTGGGTCAACTCAAAATATTTGCTAGTTTTCTCATTTAATACACATCCCATCTGATTTTTTCTCTCTTCAGACAACTTAAGGAATTTAAGCCTTTATCATTTATGCTATCTTCAAATTGTACAACAATTTTGAATCCATCTTCCTTTTCAAACTTTGATATTTTCCTCAAATCTTGAACTCCTTCCCTCTTACCTTGTTTATCATGTCTAATAGTCTGCAGTCCAATTCTTAATTGCACAGACAGAAAAGAGGGTCAAACCCAAGGGTCATCTGGCTATCCACCATTCACCTTAACCACCACTAATGGGTTTGAAAATAAGACAAAATTTTCCTATTTATTCAAAATATAAGAATATATATATTTTTGGAAATTCCATTCCATTCTTTAGCTTCCTAATCATAGCTCTGAAAGAGCCTGAAAGCCTGTTTCAACAACTATTGCACTTCCTCTCCAGTAATGTCCAGAAACATTCTTGCTACATCAACAAATATCTTTATGCTCTCAGATTTCCTCTCTGCCTCAGCAGAACAATGAATCACTGAGGCCAGAAATGCCAGGAACTTAATCTTGTCCTTACAAAACAATATTCATCATGCTTCCTACCTGATTTATTCTCCCTTCTTGAATCGTTTCCTTCCTAGCAGCTTCTACATGGTTTAGCCTTCTCGTGGACCCAGTAATCACAAACCTCCATCTATTTTTTCCTCTTTGAACAATCTGCTTGCCATTGCACATCTCATCTTCACATTTTCCATATATCCCCAAATCATGTCTATACACAATGCAAGCTGTGTCCAGAGTTGCAACAATATCTGCATCCAATAGTTTGGGAACACAAGACCTTATCAGGTCACTGACTAATAATGAACGTTATCCGTAGAAACACTGAATATTTCCCACCACATGCCAAGAAACAATCATTAAAAATCAAACAAATTGAGATCTATTGAACGTCTTACCCAATGCAATCACCCACTTACTAGATTTAACTAATGAGATCACTGAAGATGTTAGCAAAGCATTAAAGCAGGAAGTGTTTTGTTGCCACCCCATTTGATTTTTGGGAAAGCATGGCATCAATGGAAAAAAAGGACAACTAAGGACTTAAGATTGGACTAACTTGTGTGCTTTGATTTAACTAAGAACAAGCCAAAATGCTAAAGCAACATTGCACATTAGGGCCATTAGAATTAATTATACAGTTGCATATTCTGTTGATCACTTGCTTGGGATCTTAGAGCTTTCAAAGCAAACTCTAATTTGGAACTGTAGTACATATGTGAAATGAAAGATGGAATCGTGGCATGCAGCCCTGTATATGTCATCAGATCTATCAACAGATCAATAACATAAATATTCTCTGATTGAAATTAATGTTCAAAGCTTTATAAATACTAACACTGACTCATCAACTTTAAGGCTGTTACTAAATTTTTTCCATGTCCTTTTGAACCAGAAAGCAGTGCCGTTTTAGGAACATCTAACAAGATTAAGAGGTGAGTGCCGCATAACTCTCTCACCCATGACTACCCGATTGAGACTCCGAAAGAGGCCATTTCTATGGAAATGCAATGTTTACACGCATGGGAGAAGTCTATTATCTGCCATTTAGAAAATGTTAAGAGCACAGTGCTTCCTGGGCTTTTTCCCTCATATTGCTCTTAGCATTTTCTTCCTTGTTTTTTCTATTTTTTTTCCTGTGCTCATCCACGGGAAGAAAACAAATGGTGTAAATTTTCTTGTGCCTGATTAAACACAAACCCTTTCTTTTTCCCCTACATATGTATAGCTAGAAATATCTCAATAGGGCTGGGAAGCCTCTTTTAGATGCAGAATTGGGCCTTTTTCACCTTGAAAGCATTTAAATGGAGATGGTACGATTGGGTCCTTCTCTCTCCACTCTCACAAGGTATGTCAGGGGTTCAATGGTGGTTTGTGGAGCGTGAAGTTATTCAGAGGAAGTAATGTTTTCCCCCAGCAAGAGAACAACACCACTTATCTCCAAGAAAAAAAATGCATCTCTTGAGACACCTTGTGATGATAGAATTGATTGTTGATTTTATTCAGTTAGTTTCCACCCATTGCACCACCCAAAAGATACTGCCTTCCCAAAGTCAGACATAGGGCAACATTGTAGGGTCATGGGCATGCCCTCTGCCATAAAACAGGTGGTGTGACATACTGGTACAACCATCCTGATGAGGTGAACTCACATTCTGTTTGGCTCTATGTATACGTGGAGCGAAACAGATGGTTTTACCAGACTATGACGTACAGTGATATCTCAACATGTGGTAGATGACGTCCTTTCAAAATGAAGTTAACTTGTTAAGAAATCCTACAGTGTTGTGGACGCTAAAAAAGTTATCCGTTTTTAAAGATTTATTTTTATTTGTTTATTATTATTATTTATTTTATTTTTTTATATCTTTCAGAGGATTCATATATTTCAAAAATACATAAAAATGACAATAAAAATGTAATGTACAATGACTTTACGTTTCTTATGTATATCAACAGCTGTTACAGTATTTTTGCAGCTAGGGTGCCAAGAAAATACTTTAAAATTATAAAATAATATGATTATATAGTTATTTCTGTACCTACAATACAGTTTAGTTACGTAACTTTAAATTAAATTGTGTATATTAGTCTACATTTGATGTACCAAAATGATATCCACTTACATCATTGTACTGTTTCCTACACTGCTGTACCCTGAGCATACATATCTGATTAATTTAGCAGCTTTTTCTCATCAATTATAACTATGTAGGCTAGCAAAATTCTGTATAAGATCAAACAGCATGATTAATGCACATCATTCCAGTGCCTGTGGTGTTTCCCAAATCTGTTTAAGCAGGTCTTAAGGAAACAAGTATTTCTTTCCAGGGGGTCTCTGACATTAAATAAGAGTGTAAAATACATATTTTTTTTAATCTCAGAGAACCTTTGGTGTTTGATGGTAAACATCAATTCAATCAGTTAATAACAGATGATAAAAACTGTGAAGCTGGCAGTAGACTTAGATATTTTTGTGTGATTTTCTGATAAAAATGTATCCACTAGCTGATCTTTTTTCCTTGCACCAGGCATGCTGACACCTATACTGTCCAAGTATGTTACACCGCCAGCTGACCATCACTTTTCATGACTTGCAGCAAAGCCTACTGTGTAGCCTTGCATTGAGACTGCTGAAGCAGGAAATCCCCCACGGGATTTGCTCCTTGATCAGTCAGCTGGACCTTCCCCACTTCCACAGTCAGCGGGCACAGAGCACCTCTGCGGCCATGAAAACACCCTCACACATTATCCTAATAGTTTGTGGAAGTCAGCCAATTTGAACCATTTTGGGGGAGATGTGAAGGGCAGAAACTAACCACAGTACACCAAAGGACCAAGTCACTGCCATTGATGGATCATACAATATAACACATTAGTGTCTCTGTATAAACAGCAAGCTGAAACCAGCTGAAAGCACTGAGCTGCAGTCCGGGGTGTTCATTCTCAGTAGGACTGGGAGTACGATAAATCCTTATGTGAAAAGTATTGTGTAATGGAACTAAAGGTCACGGTGAAACAACAGTCTGTCTTGTATTATTTTTTTTTGCAGAAACAAGATATCTGAGAACAATAAAAAATAGGGGAGCCATTATTTTTAAATTGAAAAATGCAAGGAAAAGGCCATTCTTCATATATATTTTTGGACCCTACTACTTACTTTGGAACTAAACCCATAACGGTGTTCTGAGACTTCATTTAAAACACTGTGTGATAAAGCATCTATGACTTCATTGAACACTAAGCTGGAAGACAGAGGTTTGTCACTTGAATGCAGGTTTGGGCTTTGTGGTCAGGACACATGTCTAATCTCACTAAGGCTGAGCATGCCTGGTGTTGAACACACTGTCACACACACCATCTGTTACCTCCGACATTCCTGGCTTGGACAAACATGGTTATGAGTAGGTAATGGTGCGGACAAAACTTGTGACCTTGACACTGTCTTCTATGTGTGATCAACACACACACACACACACACATAGAGAGAGAGAGAGAGAAAGGTAGATTGATGAGAGTCAGTAGCCCTTTTGATTTTGGTTTGTGCGAGAAAGGCAGAATCCCATGTTGCCTAGAAACATGTCTGCGTGTGATGAGTCTTTCTCTGCCTCTCATCTTATTCAACGCCAAAGATAAACATCAAATCACCTCTCTCTCTCTGTCTGTCTCTCTCTCCCTCTTTCTCTCTTTCTCTCTCCCTATATATGTATATCTTACATTTTCTTACAGATCAAATGCCATTACGCAATTATGTAAGCAAAGTGGCATTTTCTTCTAATATATATATATATATATATATATATATATATAGATGTGTTACATCTGTGTTCAGAGAGTGTGTTCATCTTCTTGCCATAACTGAGGTGTCAGTAAGATAGTCTGCAGATGTTTGCATCTCCAGGTATAACTCGAACCATATAATTTAAACGACCAGTATCTAATAGCAGAACAGCCTTGGCAGCAATGGAATGTAATGTTCATAATCATGTTTCAATTAGTATATAATTCAATCAAAAATAATTGTGTTATTAACTCAGACTAGGATATGTTTATCTATGTAATAAGCAGCTCTACTTCCATGAATCCAGTCATGTTGCAATGCCATGTTTCTACAGTAGTCCAGAATGGACAAATCAAACAATAGTGCTCTCCTTTGGGATTTTTTTTGCAGCTGCTGTAGATTCTTGTGCATGTTGTGGTATTCAGTTGGTTGCAATCTAGAATCTTCCCACCATGCTGCCAGAAACCTACAGACTGTACTTTTAAGTGATATTTAGGGCTTCTAATTGAAGCTTAAGCCATGAGCTGAGTGTTTTTTTCAGCAGGACACCGCAAAGAAAAATCACTGATATACAGTTATTAAAAAAGAGCTTGCTGTGGTGATCTCAGTCTAACAGCGCTGCACTGTTGTGCAAAAGTAATGTCTGTAGCTCTCAACTGGAACAATATCCCTGGATGATTCTCGGTATAATAATCAATAATAATCTGTTCTAGCACAGGCACTTAATATGACCATTTTAGCATTAGCTCCATTGCAGTCCCTCTATTGTCAGTCCCTTGATCCTTGTGTGAAGCAATATGAAATTGATGCTTACATTTTTTAACAGCCATAATGATTAGCAGCAACACTTAATGTCATTCAGTGCAATTAGCACTCAGTATGTTCTTGAAGTTTCCTTCCCAGATCATTAAAGTTCACCTTGATGGATTTTGTGAGGTTATTAATTTCTTAAAAAGCCTATTTATTATCCCCTCATTGCACTCCTGAAAGACAGGACGTGCAACTGGCTAAGGTCATCCTGCATAAAAAAACGAAATCTGAGTAACACAGGTAAAGTTTCTGATAGGAAATCTTCTGCAGAATTGTATTTATTTATTTATTTTTTGTTATTTAACAGTGTTTCTCTGTTTTGTTTTGTTGTTTAAAATAATAACTAAACTATTTCTGTACTATGACTATGCTTTTGTTGTCTCTGTTAGGTTTTAGCATCATTTAGGTGTAAATTTTCCTTACTAGCATGTTTCCTTACTGTGTAATAAAGAAGACTTTATTTCTAGTTTTCGTTGGTTAGCCTTTTGACACACGGTACGGCTTGTTATGTCTTATTAGCCTAGTTTACCACACAAATCATCCGACCCATCATTTTGTGATGGATGAGATCTATACAATTTAAATGATTGTGTTCACTCTGTGACCCCCTTCATGCTGACTCCATTCAGCCATTGTCTACAATTATTATTCGATCTACCGCCGTGAACACAGTGGCAAAAAATGGTTTAATTTCACCCTCTGGATCAATAGCACCTGATCCAGCCCAGCTCATTCTGGTCTCACGGCGAGGCTGCATTTATAATGTTATTGACGATATTGACCAGTATTGACGACAGGGCCGGATAAGCACCTTGGGCACTGGGCAGGAATGAGGTGCCATTTCTTTACAGATGTACACCTATTGTAATAGCCTTTTCTACCATTAAATTAAAACGTCAGCCAATAGAACCAGTGAGCTTTGTTTATTTTTTGTTTGACTTAACTCACTGTGATATTCAGCAGGTTTTGACCTTTTGCATCTGTGGAGGTGGGAGCATTAGGATAAAGGAAGAAACACTAATACATTAATATTACATGGAATCTTTGGGATCTGCAAAACCAGAGGAGGCATATGTGTTTTTTTGGACAAACAAAGTGTCTCCAGTGACAAATGTAGTGATCGCTGCATCCAGATGTAATGCTGCATTACCTGGGAAATCATAAGGGGATAAGTGGAAGTCTTGTTTAACTAAATGTGTAAAAGTAGAACTGCATTGCAATGTCATTGTCCTTCATGTGTACATAGGACAGGTCCTGATATTGCATGTTAATGGTATTTTTGAACAGTCCATTGTTAAAAATGCAGTTGAAAAGTCATGCATGTTATGTTGCATATCACCACTGCATGTGTTACGAAAACCAACAGTACGTAGTGCAAATTCATCTTGTGTCCAAAACATAGGGAAAGAAATCACAATATGGCCAGTACCGCCTACTTTGATTTAATATTGACCATGTTGTGAGCTCTTTGTGCAGAAAAAAGGGGAAAAAAATACCAAGGACAATAAACAATAAAAAGCAGCATCTAATTCTTTAGCATTTTAAAGTGTTTTCTCCTGAAAGACTGAAGACTGAAATCCACTGGTCACACTTAGTGGATGTGTTTTTATTCGCCGGTTAGTTTCTCCCAGCAGGGCAGCGGTGTGTGGAGAGGAGGGGCTGTGTTGCTGCTGCTGATGCTGATGCTGCTGCTGCTGCTGATGCTGCTGCTGCTGCTGTTCCTTCTGCTGCTGCTGCTGCTGCACCGCGCCGCTTCTCACCTCTGACTCAATCCCGCGTCTCCACCTCTCCTCCATCCCTCCGCTTGTCCCGCACGAGGAACGGACGCGGTTCAGAGCCGTTAAAAGTGTCCGTAAAAGAGAACGCGCTCGGACCGGGGGTCGGGGGTGGGGGGGTTAGAGAAATCGGCGAGTAACCGGAGCGTGCGTTTTTTTTTTTTTTTCGGGCGTCGGTGATGTTTGCAATCGGCGACTGCAGAAATTTCCAGCGTGATCGGCGGAGTCCACGGACCGCTGCCGCTGCTTCACCGGTGCGCTCTTGGAGAGGAAGAATGGACATGTGAACGATTTCCCCCCCGTTCAGCGGCTGAAATACTTGTTTCGGTTGTTTTAGTTCACTAACTTGAAGCAGTGAACGGTCACAAAAGTGGCGCAAGTGAAGAGGGGATTAATTGATTAATTGTTTGTTTGTTTTTTGTTGGGTTTTTTTGCGCTTGAGGAGGAATTCATGCGCCGATAGCTCACGGGGCCAATATGCCAGAATGGGTCCTCTACAGTATTTGTTTCTCTGTGGACTTCTGTGCATTCAAGCCGACGGTAAGTAAATACAACGTGTGTGGTTCAAGTGATGTCTGGTCCCACATTAAGCGTTAGAAAAGCACTCCGGGCTGTGACCTGAAGCGTATTCTACACATGGTCCTGCCTGCTGAAGTGCATCAGTAAGATATCGAGTGTCTCACGCGATTTACGTTGGATTTTGCCGCTTTTCTTTCAAATCAGCGTGTGCTTGTTTAATAAAATAAATACGTGTCTAACAATCGCAGATGCATCATGCCAGTGCGCCACAGCACGCTTTGTTAATTTATCCTAGATGCTAAATTGTGTCGGGAAAACTATTCAGTGGCTTAGGGAAATGAAAGTTGCTCATTTATTCATAAGGGCTGCCCTAAATTGAACACATTTGTTACTGGAGTTCAAGATTTGACAGCTTTTAAATTGCTATTATTCCCACAAGTATCATGGCTTGAAACGTGGAGGGTACTGGTAACACATTGAGTTCAGGTAGCCACACTAAACTTTTTTTTTTCTTTTTTTCTGTATTCTCAAGGAAAATGTTCCTTGATTAATTAATTGATTATTGCATATTTATAAATTTTCTCTTAACCAGATCTCTTTCTTGTAAGAGTTACAAACCTATGATGTTCACAGGAAGTCTGTATCTCAGGTAATGTTCAGTGTTCACCTATAATGACCGAGCTTATGTTCTGTAGCTGAAACATCTAATGTGCCATGGGCTCAATGCTTACTCATATAGTCTGGACAATCACCGTGACTGTTTGTGTCACACATATGGACTTATTGTGGACATAAGAGGCATATAGCTATCTCTGTTAACAGAGGCTGTCGCTGTGATCATTAAATATGTTTCTACTTTGTCTCCCTGTAGCTCATAGAACATATTACACATGTAGTCCTGTGGTGCATGTGTGATAGCACCTTCAGTAAAGTGGGTGTGGATGCTGGGTGGCTCCACTGTGTTCTCAGATTATTGTTGTCAAATCAATGTAATGCAATTGTTGAAATGCTTGTAGTGTGTTTTTGACATTATGACAGAATGACAGATAAGTGATGCTTGAACTCTTGAGGTCATTAGAGGTGTGTGTGTGTGTGTGTGTGGGGGGGGGTGTTGTGTGTGTAGTGTGTTGTGGTATAGGGCTGTGTTATGCTGAAATGCATTTCCAATGTTTTGTCCACCCTCACTTACAAGCATATCTGACACATTGTCAATAAAACATTCATAGCTTCTCAGAAAAATGATTAAGAGCAAGGTAATAACATTAACTGTTAGATTCATATGTGCTAATCTGGTAATTTAGTGTATGCTTCAGCCTTTTTTAGATTAAGTAGTCTGAAGTTTGTGAAACATCTGTTTGGAAGACGTAGAATGGAAGGTGCCTGACTGACTACGCCTGTTACAATATTGTAAATAATATGTTTGCTGAGTATGTTGAGACAGTTGTTTTGCAGATTTGTTACACGGATCGACTGTTTGTATCCAAGTCTTTTGTTAGTCTTGGTGATTTGAAATTGTAGGGGTTGAACTCACTTAGGGTTATGATATTTCAAACTTTATTTTCCAAAAAAAAAAAAGTAAAACTGGAGGGCTGTTGCCTTTTTTCCTAACAATCAAAGTCAACTTTTTTGGTTATCAGCCTAAACAGAGTTCCTCTGAACTATACTCCTGTGAGAGTGATCTCTGTTTATAAGGCATGTTCTTGCCAAGTTTTTCTTTTCTTTTTTTTTTTTCCTGCAGGACCTTGAGTTTCTCTTTCAGTACCATGGATAGATCCCCACAAACAGGCTTAGTGATGGAAAAAAAAACACACACCACAGTATCCACAAAGTTTGATCCATGACAGCCTGAGGCAGTCTTAGACTTAAAAGATAAGCCACAATTTCTGGCCATTAGAGTAGTCTTAATAAATCCTTAGCAATAATCTGCAGAGTTTAGGACTCCAGTCATTCAATTTATAACAGCCGTTTAATTCATAAGCTGAACATTTATCAATGCCGAACTACTCGGCTGTTAAAATGCCAACATCTAATTTAAGGAGTCACATAAAAAAAAAAAAAAATCTACATGTCTATCTATCCATCCATCCATTCATTTGCTATCCCCACTTATTCATATTCGGGGTCACTGGGTGCTGGAGCATGCAATCCAGCAGCAGAAAGGAGGCAAACCCACTGACCGGGTTGCCAGTCCGTCAGAGGGCAGCAGATTGACAGGACCCTGCAGGACCTTCTCCCCGGTCGATGACAGGACCCACCACTGAACCAATGTGCCACCCACAATTCAAATCATGTCATTTAAATTCCGTTGTCTGACAGCACAAATCTCAAACTCTACATTAGCCACAGTGGAGGCCGCGTAATGGGGCAACTAATTATAAGAAGTCAGAATGCCACAAACTGTGTGTGTGTGTTTGTGTGCGTCATTGTGGATCCGCACAATTGTTATTTACCCAAGAGACATATGTATAGGGTTTTAAAAGCATGTTAAAAACATAATGTATCACCATGGTTTGGTGCGTTGGCGCCAGCTAATGGAATGCTTTTTGTCAACAAACCTCTTAACATTATGGAGTGTCACATAAATTTTATTCACAATTGCTGCTTTTTTTTCCCTCAGTCACAGTTAGCAGCCAATCACAACCCGTGTGATCTGTCACCATCAAAGGCAAACAGATAAGACGCCGTGTAGCGTCATTTAATTTACTTACATCTTATTTATTTATTCGCCTCATGACGGTCCGAAATGCCTGCTTTAGCGACTCTGACATCACACCTGAGGTTTGTTGTCATGCCCACGACAGCAAAGGAGGGCCTTTCTGACACAGATATTATTATGTACTCACACGGCGTGCTGTCATGTCTGTAGAACAAACACAGTGCCGCTACATTTGGGTCGTTCCTCTGTGACATTTAGCAGCATAATTTAGGAAACGGCATCAAATTGAGCCGAGATGTTGGTATAGGCCCAATAAAGGAGCCGAATGAGCGTTGTTAACTCGGTTGCAGCTACACCAAATTATGTCATTATTTCCATCAAGTCAGTCCGGATTAGACATTTGCATGACCTTTGCTGGGGAGTGACTATAATACTCAGGTGAAACTATAAATATTATCCATGTTAATGTGGAAATACAGCTTGTGAGGAAAGAGAGCCTCTCAAATCTGCAATATCACAGTACAAGGTGGAAAAAAAACTGTAGCAGTGAGTGTTCGACATCCACCGAGACAACATGTTTGATCATGTCAGTGTTTGATGGAAACACTTAATGAAAAAGCTAATGAGATGTAATGACTCCTTAGCTCCTGCCTGTGAAAGTAAATATTAAAGATGGAGTGTAATAATTCAGCATATAGTGCAGCCAGTAAGAACATGATACTAATCAACTTTACTATCAAGGACTGGAAGTAAATTATACTTTATTACATTCTCCTAATAGCATATACAAATCTGTGCACATCTATTGTTAATGCAAGATCATTATTAATGCATTGATTAAAATATTATTTCAATATTGCTGCAAACTACTTAGAGTGTGAATTGCCTCACTTCACTTAGATGTTCTACATTTTTGTAGTTTGTGTTTCTTTTTTTTATCTCAGACATTGTTGTTGCAACAATTAAATCGCATTCGTGATCAACATATAAATAATTTTAAGAATAACCTTTAACCTACATGTTGTGTTTGTTTCATGTTAATCAATTTGGTGTTCCTGATCAATTTGACCACTCCATTAAGACTCATCATAAAAACTGTAATAATACTTATATTATCATCTCTTGTTGTGTTAGTTTTTTTTTAATCAACATATCCTTTTGTGAAGATTACAAGTTTTGAACTTCTACTTATTATTTATGTCCTGTATGTCTCATTGATCTGAACTTATACATTTTGAATTTGAGTTCTAAAAACCACAATTTCTGGATTATTTTGACGATAGGAAATAATCACATGAAACATAGTATATTGTTTATCACAGACTACTTTGAGTCAAAGTTACCAAGGACATGTGTTTTGAAACCATTTAAAATTTTTATACAGTCATAAAAAGTAAAACCTTTTGGCTGATCGTGATCATAAGTGACTGGAAAGATTTTATTTGTTTACAAAGAAAATTATCCCAAAACTACACTTATTCCAAGTCATGTTGTAATGCATTAAAGTGAAACTAACATGAACAATAAATGTTCATCAGATTCATGGAATATAATCAAGAGTCTCACTATGTTGACAAATGTAGCTGTACCTGATTAAATCTCGTCTCCCCCATTCATTTCTAATGATCGATCAATTTAACTGGGAACACCAATAGTGTACAAAAGTTGAATAAAACACACAAAAATATACATACAGTTTGTGTCAGTTTGTAAGTTTGGTGTCACTTAGAAATTTACTTATTTTTGAAAGAAAAGCAGTGTTTTTTTAAAAAATGAAGTTAGGTTTAAACTAATCAGAAATACAGTATACATTGCTAATGTGGTAAATGACTATTCTAGCTGCAATATCTGGTTTTTGGTGCAATATCTACATAGGTGTATAGAGGCCCATTTCCAGCAACTATCACTCCAGTGTTCTAACGATACAATATGTTTATTTGTTGCACAGCTGAAAACAGCTGGTTAGAGAAGCTAGAAAACCGACCTTCCTTTGACAAAAGCAAAGTTTGAAGGAAAAAAAATATTATTTCAAATACAAATCATTAATCATTCTAACCTTTACTGTATTTTCTTTTCATTTTACAACACAAGGTGGTAAATAAAAGTGTGGCTTTTCATGTAAAACACAAAATTGTCTGGGTGACAAGTATAGTGTAAATTAATACAATTTATTTTGTGTGCTGAAATCCTCTGTGGACAAAGTCATATAATCTTTGGTGAATCTGATCAAATTAACCACATTTGTCAGAGACATTGAGACTTCGAAGTGCACTTTGAACCCACAACATGAGGTTTAACAGGACACTTTACCCTCTCGTTTCCCTCCAGGGTCTCGTCTGCGGCAGGAAGACTTCCCTCCCCGCATCGTGGAGCACCCTTCAGACCTCATCGTGTCCAAGGGGGAACCGGCCACCCTCAACTGCAAGGCAGAGGGCCGTCCGACCCCTACGGTGGAGTGGCACAAGGATGGCGAGCGGGTTGAGACCAACCGCGACAACCCACGCTCCCACCGCATGCTGCTGCCCAGCGGCTCCCTCTTCTTCCTCCGCATCGTCCACGGGCGCCGGAGCAAACCCGACGATGGCAGCTACGTGTGCGTGGCCCGAAACTATCTGGGAGAGGCCGTGAGCCGAAACGCATCTCTAGAAGTAGCGCGTAAGTCTTGACTTTTCATCTTCTCCCCCTGGGCGCGAAGGTAATGCCCTGGTCAGCGTTGCATGACAGGAGGAGAATGGAGGGAAAAAAAATGAAGTGGTAGTATATTACGGTAACATGAAGTATGTATCGAGGTGAGTAACCTTGTATGGGGGAAAAATGTGTTAAAGTTGCATCGGGGAAAAAAAAAGGGTGCAGTTTGTTAAATTAAGCATAACATTTTGGAGTTGTTGTGCTAAGGGATCCATATATAAAATATCATCTGTCATAATATGAGCAACGTCACCTATTCACTGAACCTACAAGTGTGTGTGTATGTGTGTGTGGTTAGCCATGTGCATGGCGTGTGTGGCATATGTGTGTGAATATGTGTGCAGACTGCTAGTGAGACCTGTTTGGATGACCTGCTTGAGTAATGTATGGGTAGAGCTGTGAATCGCTCCAGGGACAGAGAGAAAGGGGCACGGTTTTAACCTAGCTAACTCCCCTTCACTGTTTGGATTTGGAAGGATGCAGCCTGCTCCCAGCCAGTTTTCTCCCTGCGTGGGAGAGAGAGATGCTCTGGGCCATCCGCATTTCCATTATGTGCTAAACTGAGCTGATTTTCTTGCGATGAACAGGATGCACACACGCTCGGACACACACATACACACACATGCACACGCAAAACACCCTCGACTGTCTCCCCGGTTCTGCATTTCTCACTTTCACAAAGACATAGTGCACATTGGGAATTCCAGGCACTTATTACAATCTGATTTTAAATGCACAAATCATCTATCTGCCAACGTACTCCTATATACTTGACCATTAATACAAATGTAGCAGTGAATCACATTAATAGGTGCATTTAGGAAATAAATGCACCTTTTAATGACTTGCGCTATGATGTACTATATAATGTTTGTTGTGGTAAGACTCTCCCCATCAGAATTATATGGTCTTTATATTGCTGTTGTGACTTTTTAAACTGCTCTGGACCCATTTTTTGTTTTTGTGGGAGCAATCATAGAGCAGAAAGGAAAAAAAAAAAAAGAAAAAACTGAGATAAGAGCCCCGAACCTAATAGGGATTCAGTCGAGACATTATCTGAGATCTTTTGTGTCTTTGTGTGCACCACATTCGCGCTTTGTCTCATCGCCTTTTTCCACATTAGACACTTGTATTACTATTGTGTTCTTCTGCTGGTGCCGTTTCCTTGCCTTTCTCTCGAATCAATAGTGCTGAACTGTCCTGGAAATACTGATGCTTAAAGAGCTGCTGGGTGTTTGAGATATGCCTTTAAACATAAATGAGTGTGCGTGTGTGTGTTTGTATTCTATATAAAACCGCTTTTGACGTGTGCATCGCAAATGGCCTCTACATATAAAATTCACACGTTGTCGTGTTTGATATCCTAGATGATCGTAAAGAACCCAGAGACCCAAAACTGTCGTTACAGTGTCGAGAAACAAAGAATTATAGCTGCTCAACTGATTCCCTCGACTGAATAGAGGCGTACTTTATGAACACAATGACTCTGTCAGAGTGATTTTTGTGGGGATTTTCTGGCTCTCCTTAAAATACAATAAAGCTCATTTTGTGTTTTGTGGCACAAACAGCCATTCTGAATTCATTTTCATAATAAGTTAATTCTTACATTCATTGTCAGTAGTAGCTGCAATAACATTTTTTTTAATTCTTTTTTTCTGTTGTTGGATAAGTTTATGTAGGACCTTAATGTATGACAACAATGTTAAATTATTAGAACATAAATACAGGATATGGTTAGATTTATGCCCCATGTTATTTTAATGGTCCTTCAAAGGGTGTCATATAAGTCTTAAATGATTTCTAAAGCTATATGTAGTTAGTCAGTGAATTGTTTTCTACATATATGGGGACATCCTGTGGGATCAGTGTTTGCACAGTAGGCTTCACCTGGTAGTCTTTGTATTTCTTGGCAGTTATTTAGATTTCAAGTACATTCCAAGTAAATGAGCAACCTTTTTATGACCTTAATGTTAGTCTCTTTTAAACCTTGGATGGTGCCACGACTGTGTAAGCATTTCAATATAGTTGGTTCAAACTATTTCTTGCCTTTATATATTTGTGATGTTCCCTACAAGCTACAGCACTATATCTTTCTCACTTTCCCAACAAATGAAATTATTTCACTGTTGTTTTTGCCTTTTCATTTTTCTTTCTTTCCTATAGAAGTTGTCACCTCTTGGGCAGAGAGAGTGTCAATAATTTTTTCCTCTTTTTTCTGGAGGTTCTCTTACATATAGACAGTACATACACCCAGGGCAGCCTCTAGTCTTTGTTGTTTCATCCTGAATATCATGGCTACAGGGATGCATAATGGTATGACTCCTTTAGGGGATGCAGGAGCCTGCCAGCATTGCTGCAGCCAAAGTTGTCATGCAATGCTGCGGGTGGGAACAAGCTGGTAGATGAAAGTGCTGTGGGGAGGCTCTGACAGTGGGCCTAGCTCAAAATGGTCTGTTTCCTTAGGTTTCCACACACATCCTCAAATGTTCTAATGGGCTGTAGCATTGTATCTCAACAAATGGCTCAGAAAATGTAGCTAACTAGAAGGGTGCTGCTCCCTTGGGTACATTTGTGCTGTACAAGCTCAATTTTGGTGCTTCGTCATGCATTTTATGAGCTTTAGTCTGACTGAAATTTGAAAGGACATTATTCATTCTATGCGATGCAGAACACTTCAGCTGTTTAAGATGGTAGCAAAGCTTAAACTATGTAAATTATGCAGATGTGCCCAATAAATCTACAGCTGGCAGCGTGGCAAAAGCAAATAATGTACCTCATAACATTTGTTTGTCTTATAAATTAACCAACACACACTCACGCACACACATAGAAAAACTTATTTACACAGAGTTGTTTTTCGAGACAAGTTGCAGAGAAGAGCCTCATGACAAATAATCAATAGACAGTAACCTAGCAAATTCATATTGTAGGTCTTGTGTTTGTATTGATTTTCTTGTCTTACTGTGGGTAAGATTGCAAAAAAGCAAAATATACCAAATTTATTTGAAGGGTTTTGCATTTTCATTCTCTCACTCACAGTTAGGCTTGTTCTTATCGTGCCTCATCAACTCACTTCAGGCTCATTTCCTTACAATTGCAAATGTTTCGCATCTACATGGTAATTTTTCTTTTTGCAGGCAGGTTTAATACATTGCAAGCTGCTTTTAACTCACTATGAGTGGTCATTGTTGGCTCCAGTTAAAGTGAAAGATATAAAGTGCAATAGCAACACAAAATGTTGTAAATGCATTAATTTCTTTCACAGGTCATAACATAATTTGTAAAGAACTTCTTATCTGTAATCTTCCAGATTTAGATTACATTTATTTAGTTATTTTTTGGTTTTTAATCAATTCCTGAATGTCTCAATCGATATAAACATAATGGCTAGCTTAACAGTAAAACAGCTAGCCTGGGAGCTAGCCATTTAGCCTGTTAGCATTTTGTGCATAAGCTGGAGAGCTGTTAATGAGCATAAGTCCCCTGTTAATTCTCATTATAACAACACTTTATTTACCTTTTTTATATCAACACTGTGTTTGACTTTATTGTAACAGTAGTTTTTATAATTTTACTGTAATAGAACTATTTTCGGGGTCATAATTTAACAACTTTTTCATGATAAACAACTGGATGGACAAAAAAATCACTCTAAATTTACTGAAACTATAGATAATAAAAGCCATGAATATATTTCATTGATCTTCTATCCTATAGCTTTATATTTTACTTTCATGTTAAGATGAAAAAGCAAAAGTGACATGAAAAAAATCTAAATAAGTCTCAACTTTCAGTCTTTAAAAGAAGAGAATCAATTAATGACGCTCATACTTTATGTCGTGAATCCGGTGTCCAAAAAAGCCTTCTCTGTGGTTTCCTCCTAACCAGTACTCCATTCAATCACTCTGAGGTGTTCTTGTAATGGCTTTGTTGTGTGATTCTCTCTCTGGCGCCAGGCATCAGCTTTGAAGGTCAGCTATGACCGTTCGATATGCTGAGTGTGGGCTCTGGTAGCAGGATTCACACTGAGTACACATACACTGAGTGGTGGACATAGCTTTCCTCATATATGCTTACCATTTGTCCACCATGATGCTATAATCAGATAATAATGCATTGTAAAATGATTATAATGCATGTAAGTGACCAACAATTATAAAATATCATAATACTATAAGTCATTATAAAATGCTTTATAATGTTTTATAAAGCATTAGAGTATGCATTAGAATACATTAATATGTTTTTAATATATTATAGACATTGGCTTCACACAGTGTAAACTCATGTTCTTTTGTTAGACTGGATATGAGAAAGCTAGAAAGAAGGCACTAGAGAGAGAGAGAGAGAGAATTTGATCCTCAGCCAGCAGGGGAACATGTACATATACTGTAGTGCAGCAGATAGACCATGCACACAGATCTGTAGTATTTCCCCCTGTGTTGAAATTATATTTCCTGAGCAGTCTTGTTGTGTGCATATTTGACACAAATGATAACATCAGCCATTCCGCTGAGGAATGGGGCCATGTCTGTTTATTAATAGAAGGTCTTGCATTTTATGCTTGATAAACAAGACGCGTTGTGCGTGTCGGTACCGCTGCAGCGCGTCACTTGTTTCTCACATCCAACTATGTAATTTTAATAATCTACAATCACCTGCTGTCAGTATGTACAATCACACTCGGGCCGACCACCGAGCAAGCTTTTCACATCTTCCGTCTATTTAGCCAGACACAGCTGAGCGCTACTTCAGAGCGGCATCAACAAACAACTGATCGACCTCCAGGCCACCAGTGGACTGGCACTAATCATCATAGTGAGTGGCTGTTGATGGAATTAGAACAGCTCCCTCAAACTATTAAGAAGGGACAGAAAGACACGTTGAGGGGAGGCGTGGGTGGAGGGGCAGCGGATGCAAGGGTGTTCATTAGTGCAAAACTCAAGAACAAGATGAGTCCTCCTCTGTTTGACTGTGCTAAGTGAATTAGAAGTATAGTCACTCAGCCAGACAATCATCAATTAAATCCTCCCTGTCACAAGCGGCCAACAATGTAAGCAGCCACAATGCTAGATAAATCTAGTCTCTCGATTGTCTTTTTTTTAGTGCGCTGTAGTAATTATTTTAATGGGTGGTTAAACACACATAAATTTATTTGACATTTTAGTAGAACGAAGGGAATGCTTGTAATACTTTGAGCTGCAGCTAGATCCGCAGTTGTGGCGTCTGAGCCAGGACCTGCACAAAGGAGCGTTTAATAAAATACACTTAACTTGAAAAATGTGACAAATTGCGTTGTCAAACTTGTAGTTCTCACCACTGGAAAGGGAAGTAACGCAGTTATCAGCTAGAGTCTACCCCAGCATACACTGTAGGTGGGTTTACATGTTAGCAGCAGCCATTTCAGACACAAACATGTAAAAGCTGTCCTAAAAATCTGAAAATGGAGGTATTTTGTCATTTGCAGCAAACACTTGGGAACATATGTTAATTTCCTTTCAACCTATACATACATGTGCACCATTTGAGATCTCTGCTAAGCATAAGCAATGCTCACATATGACTTTCATGAAATGCAAGAGGCAAGATCCAAAATGGAACCAACCACTGGAGCTCAACCTAAGAAAGACAGCAGTCAAACAACCGAATCAACACCTCAAGCATCCCGTGTCTTTTAAGAATGCGTTTGAAAATCCCAGCCCTGCGCTTATAAAATTTATGCCGAAAAGGATGGAAATGCCACTGCTCCATCTGTCCCATGCTTATCTGATCTTTTTTTGCCAAGATTACTTTAGGGAGAACGTATCAACTGTTAAGCCAAGACATACTGCATGTATTTCGTGTACTGCAATAAAAACTGGGCAACATATACAAAATCCACACATGAAGAAGTATAATCAACATTATTCAATTTAGGCCAGAAAGATTGTCAGAAAAAAATATATATTTGAATTTGACTCCTTGTATTGTGTTTCTATCCTGTTGAGAAATCGTCCTCATGTTCTGCTTCTTTGTTGGTGGCAGGCATTCCTTTGAGCCATTCAGCACTGTAGACTATGCTGTAAACAACATTAGCCTAATTGGCATAATTTGAGATGCGATGCCATGCTTTCTCTAGGCATGAAGGAATCATCAGGGGTTGATTTAGTGATTTGGGGGCCCTAGGCATACTCAGTCATGGGGCCTCCTCCGTGGCTTATTTCCACCCTTTCTGTTACTGAGAATGCTGGTATTGGTTGGTTGAGTATTGAAATCATTGAAATATTGACACTACACCAACAATACTCTGTTAAAAGTAATTAATGGATTCAAAATGTTATGTAAAATGGCATTTTTTCATCTATCATTAGCACAATGTAGCAACATTTACTTAACGCCTGTTCAAAGTGGAGCTCATTTTAACGGATTTATACATGTACAATCTAATTAGATCAACACAAATAAAACTTTAAATGCAAGACTTGCAATGGAGTATTTCTATATTGCAGTATTCTTACTGCAATACTACATGTGAACATGTCTACTATCACGAGGAGCTTTATTTTTTGTGTCCTTTTTTATTTCTTTTTTTTATATGTTTCGTATCTAAACATTATATTAAATAGGTGTTTGGGACCTATTTTATTTGGTGGTCCCCCCAGGCAGTTTCCTACCATGCCAAATTCTAAAGTCCACCCCTGGTAATCATCCCCACCACCATATTTTGGCTGTACAACTGGCACACACCATGTGGGCAGCGGATTAGGAACGACTTGTGTTTGTTCAAGCATCCAGTATATCCAGGCCACTGTTCTGGATGGAGTTGCTATTGTGATAGTGAGAGGTTTGTGGTCAGACATAATGAAGCACCTTGTTTGCACTGATTGTGAAATTCTGGAAATGTAGTACACTATTAAAGGTTTGGTACAGCTTCTATTGGGAGTCGTCCTCCGGTGTTTTGGAAAGTGGCAATTTGCCATTAATCATGCGTTTCACTCTTATCCTTTGACAACATCCAAAGTTTAGTGCCTGCCAGCCCTGTGTGTGTGTTGCCAGGCAGATTGTCAATGTTTTCTGTGAGTAGATAGGTTGGCCACATTGCACCATCTGTTGCCAGTCCAACAGCCCCCTTGTGTGCTCATCCCCTGTTTGCCTTCCTCGGCTCTGCTCTCGTTGTGCTGCTACAGAGCACTGAGATTTGTGTACTGTTCCTGCTCAGCTGTTGTGGTGCTGGAGATAAGTTTGTGGTGTCAGTGTCTCTGTCATTATCATTACCAGTTGTCTGCTGTGAGTTCCTCTCAAGAGAAATCAGTCACAACTTCGTCACTGTCAGTTTGCTCCGTGTCTTCTGGAAAACAAAATACACTGGAAATACATCATCCTGCTATTTCACTAAACTCAGAATGATGGAGATGCTGTGCATAATATAGAGCACCACTGTATACGTTCCCCAAAAAATTGTGCGAGCTATCATTCTTCCAAAATGTATCTACAATGATCTAATCAGTGGTATCTGACATAGTGTGAACAAAGAAACAAATGTGCAGAGAACCACTCCAATAGACTCCTACCTTCAACCCATGTCATTAGTTGTAGCATGAACATATATGAATGGAATCTGGATTGTGATGAATATGATAATTTTCTATACCTTGAATGATGGGTATGTAGTTTGTGGTAATTTGTGGTAAAAGAGCTATCTGTCAACTACAATCTGCACCTGCACCACATGTTGCTATGGTGCACTAGGCAATTAATTGTGTGCCATTTTGCTCGACATACAGTAAGTTTTGACAGTAGCTTTGTTGAGGAAATCAAAAACACAACGGCAGCTTTACCCGGAAGTTCAAGTGTCCTACAAATATCCTTCCAAGCTTGATGTTTGTTGTTTGTGTCGTGGCAATTTTTGTCAGTTAATTCAGATACTGCAGCTGGCTCCGAGTGGTCAGTAAGCATTACCAGCCTTTCTTCCATTCCTGCTGTTGACAGTGCAGTTGGGAAGGCCAACCCTTTAGCTTTAAGGATTGGACTGCCAAGAAACAGCCACAGTGCCTGAGAGTGTTTGTCTACTCGGTGCTGAATTTTCTCTAACTCGGAGCGTTGTGAGCCCTTGTCCAAAACTTCAAGATATGTACGAAAGTCACACAGAACAGGCCTTACATTGAATTCAAATACAAGACATTGCTATACAGTGTACAAAACTTGAAAAGGAATCCCTACATTTGTTAGAGAGTCATTTAACAAAGTAATTACAGTTATTATTTTACAGGTTAGCATGTAAAACTGTTCACAATACCTATAAACTTGCTATAATGTAGTCAATTGCCATCAGTGTTATAAGTCTCATTGGAGTGGTTTAACTCCAATGTGCTATTTGCATTTTGTATCCAATCCACTGGTGTATTACTATAGTACCATAGTTGCCTGTAATGTGGCTGTACAGCTTATTATAGTGCAAATATAGAGGTGGCCAGGGCAGTCAAGTGGAACTAATTTATGCATATTTTTTTGGCTAAAGACAGTGCAATGAGGGGCTAGCATCTGGTGCTAACTGGACCATGCGTACTCCTTGGAGGTCTGTGCATTATGAGGTTCGGTAAGTTAGCTAAGGGCTAGCATCTGGTGTTAATTGGACCATGCAAACACCTTTAAGAGCTCTGGTGCACTTTCTTACAGTTGGTTGGAAGAAACATATGCCTGGTGTGAAGAAGCATACTAAGTGGATTACTACTGCACGTGGCGTTCTTGGTGTAGCCTTTTATTTGTGTTAAGAGACAGTTGTAGGTATGCATACTTTCCAGATACAGATTCTATTGGATCCAGATATATGGCATCAATTTATATGGGTGATTATACTTTGGTAATGGACACTTCAACTCTAATATGAATAGGAATTTAATTTGAATTGCCTTTATTTTGAATTGCCACTTCTTACACATGCCTTTAATCATCCTACTTGAGTCCACCTCTCTGCTTTAGATGATGCAGACATTTTGTTTTACCTCCAATACCAATGCGTCTCTCCCCCCATCAAGAAGCAATGTTCATTTTGTAGGAAAAAAATGGACAAAGACGGGGTTACTATAACTATTAAGCAATGAATATGATTAAATAATCATATCACAATTAATGCACAAAAACAATGGATGTTTTTTTAGGTAAATTTGTATTCTCTACTTTTTGAAGAAGTGATAACTGCATTTACTATTACACTATAACCAATCTTTAGTTCCTTGGTTAATCAAGTCACTGTTAAGTCCAGTCTAATGGCAGACGCAGTCAGTGCCATACGTTAGTATAACAGAGACTGTGTTCAGGAATTCATTGGCAAAACTCTGTTAAAGGTCAAAAAGGGTCAACCTGCTCACATTCTCCTGTCACAGCCTGTGACTGAAGATCCCTGTTATGAATAAAACAAATATTCCTGCCTGCCTGAGGTGTCCTGCCCACAGATTGAAAGTCCTCCAGCAAAACAGCATGGAAGGATGCAGCTGCCAGCTCTTCAATTCCTATCTAACAGACATTACGTCTCATACAGAGAGAAGAATGTTTACTGTCAAAAGTAGCCTTGAGATTTAATGCTTTAGTTACACTAGTGCAACAGAAGACTCCAAGGTGATAATGATTCCATAACAAAATAGACAATGTCAGTAGCATACTCACATATAAACAGTATATAAAGTTGCATTCACTGATGCTATGCATCCGGAGACATAATTCTGTTTTCCGTGCACATGTTTGGGTTGAGATTTGGCAAAGACCATATCGCACAATCCATTTTCAATGTGACAGATCACATTTTGATTCATTACACGTTGCTGACTACCTTTCAAGGTAGTATATTGTGATTCCAAAAACAGTACATTATTGGCTGTAATTCAATGCAGTCGTGTTCCAACATTTGAAATTGAAATATGGCTATACATCTCCTTTTAGATGAGTTGGCGCTGGCTTAAGCTACTCCATTAGCAGACCTTGAATGAGGCCTTCACAGTATTACAGATACAGCTGTAACTTATTGCTGCTGTCATCTTAGGAAGCTGCAGCCACGGCGCAGCCTTCTGTTTTCAGGAGGCTGCATCCCGTCTTGTTTTATAACTGTAATATAAAATCACATATCATGATGAGGATGTTCAGAAAAAATCACATTAATGACATTTAAATTGACCCCTAGCATGCCCATGTGCTCACACTACTTGTACAGTATGTGTGTGTGTGTGTGTGTGCATGAGTGCCTTTACTCATGTGTGATGGTATGTGCATCTGAGTGTAACAAAGCCAAGTCATGTGTCTCTCAGCAAAACGATAATGGCTCATAATTGCTGCCGTGCCGTTCTGATCGATGTGCAATCTCCACATAGGCTTGTTTTGGCATATGGGTAAGAGGGCATCTTCAGGCACATTTGTTCCTGATGAACAAAAATCCAGGGACTTTAAGGCATTTACAAGCAGCAGTATTAATTAAATGAACTGTCTCCATTCTCCTGTGATGTATTAAGCAGGACTGGAATCTAGTTAATGTATTAAAATACTTTTTTGCAGTGTAGTGCTTCTAATTTGAGTTACCTTAGCCTCTCACTTCAGTGGTCTCCAGTCTGGCTGGGATGATGAGTGAGGAACATCACCAGCCAGCCAGAGGGGCTCTGTAGTTGGTTTATTATTCATGTGGCCTACCCAACACCCCAGCCAATCTAGGCCAAAGCACTGTTAGAACTGCTAAGTGTCACTTTCCAGACTTCCGTCCACCCATTCATTCACCTCCGTTGCACCAGGCTTGCACAAAGAATCGTCAACAACCCCATCCACCGTATCCTCTGATTCACAAGAATTGAGGAGTGCTGAGGCCAGAGATGACATCAGACTTCCCCACTATACACCTCAGTGAGTAAAAAGGGGGGAAAATCCGGAAGCTTGATTAATTCATGAAATACACTGAATGTAGCATCTTTCTTTTATTTAACCCAAAAGCCTAGACACTTAAGCATCTGTTTCCACATGCTTTTTACCTGTGTATCATAAATGTAAGCTCTATATAAGACAGAGTGGGCAATGTTACGTACCCTTAATTCTAGGTTAACTGGTTAATTTCAGTGTTGCTCGTTTATCTTGTTCAGTGCTTTGGTTGATTTTCAGATAGTTTGTCAGTATAGCTCACACATGGATTTTGTTACTTGAATGGTATTAATATCTTTTATATATTTACATGCTTGACTTTATGTTTGGTATCAATGCTGTTTATATTAATTAGATGTCTCTTTTTTACTTTTGTGCCAAGTTTCGCCTAAACGATAGTTTCATTAATTAACAGTATTGCATTGAGGTATCTAGTGGTTTGTGCATGTTATCAATTATGTAGATGTAACTCAAAGTTAATCGGTTAAGTTTCAGATTTGCTCATTTATATTGTTCAGTGTTTCCAGATGGTTTGATTTTTATGTATGTCAGTATTGCTCACACATGGATTCTGTTGAGTGGTTTTAATATCTCTCATATATTTACCTGTCTGACTTTGAGTTTGATGTCAAAACTCATGACGTCTGTCAGGGGAGGGGCTTTAGGGTGTTTCCCCCTAAATGCCTGTGAAGGTGGTAAACTATCACATGTAACACTGTACTTATCACAATAAAGTAGGCAGATTTAATTTCCTTATCAATTATGAAATTAGATTTGTCAAAACAGTAATATATCCATATTCAAGTTGTGATATGCTCTGTCGTTTCCATACAATATTTTAACTAGAGAAATGTTTATATCATCATTTTGCTTTTCGGGGGATGGGGGATGAAGATGTTCTGTGCATGTTGACATTTAGACACTGTCAGCACCACCAGTGCTATACTATTCACCCATGCTATCCACAATACACATACACATTAACATGCTGTTATTTTATGACAGGTCATTAACACAATCCAATGGTGTGTTTTTCATGACATCATGGATCCTGCATGAAGACCGTCACTAGGATAGCAGGATAGAGTAACGGCTGTTTGATCACACTCTGATCAAAACAAGAAATATACAAGTCACACACACACACACATTGAGTCAGAAGCCTAAAATTCACACCCAAAACTTGGGTTTGTTGAGATGCCTTGTATTCTGTGATTGAAAGCTCTCAATAAAACATGTTCCTCTCTCTGCCTGAAATTCCTTCTTCTCTGCCTCATCTGTCTCTGCAAAAGTACATTATTCTCGCTTCAACAGCTGCTGCCTTTTATACCAGTGAATCCTCAAAGTACTGCGCCCCAATGTGTGTCAATTCATTCTCCACCGTTGTACGGGGTGTAATCGCAACAAGGCAGCAAATAAGATTTCAACACGTGTCTGTGTTTGTAAAGGGAGCGATAGTTACCGTTGGTGTTGCTATGGCAGAGGGCTGGACTGGAAGGCAGACATAGAACCAGTGTACCAAAGGGACCAAGTGGGTTTTCTAATAAGCAGACCACTGCTAAACATCTTGCACTGCATGCCTTCGTAAATCTGAACCTCGATGCCCTTTACCTTCCTCTCCTCTGTTTTGATCTCTCATTCACTTACAGTAGTCCTGCCATTTCTGTTCTTAAATTTTTCTCAATAAGTACCTTGCATATTCCCAGGGGTCCTAACCAGTCCAATCTGCTTTAATATATTCCATTGTCTGTCATTTGTTTAGCCGCTAAGCTGATGATCTGGGACCTTTTGCCACTGATATTTATTCCTCTTTTTCTATTGGAGAATTAACTCTATCTCATGGATTTTTATGCAATGACTGTATAATGTTCTATGCTGTGAGGACTCTTAAAGGAGACATATTAACGTACAAGCACTAAAACGTTGTCTTTTCCATAATAGAGACTTTAAATACTTGAATGCAGGTGTACAAATTCCATTATCTGAATTAAAAGTAATGTGGAGTTGCTGTGGCTTAACATAATACTTAAAGACACTTACTACACTATTTTACAATAAATGAAGGAAAGCCATGTAATTGTGTTTGTTACAGAGGTGATTTCTTCTGCCAGAGACCTTTTACTTTTGCTCTGAGGCTCATTCCGTCTTTTATTCACAACCAATGTTTTTGGTCACACAAGAGCCTGGAACGGCATGTAACATGAAATGGGTGTACATGTGCAGCAGACACGAGAAGCCAAAGTGGATGTAGATCAGAAGCCACAGCACGTTGCTATTTCCTCTTTCAAATAACAAATTTGTTCAGCAACATTTGAAGCCTGGGGAACATAATACAAGAGAATACAATACAGAGACCAAACTATGTTGTTTGGCCATTAGAAATGATGAAAACCATAGCAGAAAGATCTAAACACTGCACTGGAAACCAATGAGTCACATCTGTTGTTACAATGGCTGACTGTAAAAAAAAACAAAAACAAAAGAAAAAAACCACGACAGCATTGAAAGGCTACCGCAGCTGTCACAACACTTTTTAGAAATACAAAAATTGGTATTTTGATTTACCAGTAACATCTATTTGATTATACAGAGTGCACCAATGTGAAAAGCTGCTTTTATAAAGCAGTTGTGCCCCCGTGTAAAGGATGGTGCTCTCATGGTTAGTGGGTTAGCTTGGTGTCATGCTCCAGTAGTTAATGTGCACTAGTCCATTGCTGCAGATGTTGTCCGCAATGGGACAGAGACGGAGAAGTGACCAGCAGAGCTCAGCACGGGCAGGAATGGACAGTATGTTCCAGAACAGATGTTTCCAGCCCTTTTGTGTGTTTGTCATTCGGGCTTTAATCTGGTCATTGAAGGGCATTAGAGTATATAGGAGGCAAAGGGGAGGGACACTGCATGCAGGGGGACCCCAGCTGTCTGCTTCCTTCAGAAAGACAACCTCCCCTCCCAAAATTAAAAAAAAGGGTAAAAAACACCTACATTTATGCCCCGCCCACTCAAATCCATGCACTGTACACATGGAAAAGCAACAGCCCCTACTTTGTAATTGGCTCAGAATTAGGGCACATGGTGTATTGTTGAACCTGTGGAGATTATGCATTATGCTTGAATCTGTGGAGATTATGCAGCACTGGGATATTATGCCTCCATTTCCTCTGATTGCCTCTCTGTATTATTTCTGTGCTTGTGCCATGGTTGATATCCTGACATTTCGTTCGGTTATTTTTTTCTCCTCCCGAATATTGTACCTCACCCGCTTTTTTACTTTACTCTCAAGTCCCTGCTGTTGGTCTGCACCCTCTGTTCCTCCACCATTCTCTTTCATTTTACACCCCCGCCCATCCTTAGGGCCTCTGGCTGTCTCCCCACAAGTGATGTTCTCCCGGCCAGATGATGCATACATATCTCTTGTGTCTTCTTGACGCTAACTCACGTCGACATTTGCACGACATTGTGGGGATTCTGCTCTCGGTCATATATCATGTAATGATGAAAATTATGATGGTGATGAGGAAACAGGGAGGGGGAGGGCGAGGGTGCTTCTATTTTCTACCCTTGTCTGTTCTTCAGCATCAATCAGCGCAGCGAGACAAGGTTGACGATAATGGGTGTTCACAGAATGAGCGGAAGGGATAACAAGTTTTGCCTTAAAGTTTGGATGAGTTCACTTCCGTGTTCAATAACTCATGAGAAACACCCATCGTCATTGTTTTTCCACTTGAACTTTGACCCCTCTAAAGCTGCTAATCACTTCACGGTTCTGTCTTAAGGTATATGAGATGTTTATTTAATTTTCCTCATGACATGGACAGTCATGGACAAGACTGGAAGTGAAAATTGTCACTAACAGAATTAGCCTGGCTAACACCAGACCTCATGTCAGTGTACATTGATATTCACTCCGGGAACCATCTGTTTATTTGTTTGTATTAGAGGCGTGGTTTATGAGAGCCCAGAGACATTTATTGAGTGCTATGAATGTCTATCAAATGTATCTGTGCCTCACATTTAACCAATCGTATCAAACATACCCAATGATGCACTCGATACACAATGATAAATAGTTCAGCGCTAAAAGTTGCTCATTTTTCAAAACAAACTTGCAATCTAAATAACTTAGAATGGTTTCTAAGGGTGCATTGAAAGGTATATTACCATCTGCAGAGTGAAGGAAAGATGGGAATACCTAGGCTACAACAGAATAGCTTTCTCCATGCATGTGTGCTAACAAGGGGAAACATTCTAAGCAAAAAACAGCAACAGGGAAAGGGCAAGGATCAACATTTTGCAGGAAAAGAAGGCGGTGCATGATTATTGGATTGGATTGGATGATGTTATGGGAGACTTTTGGCCCTCCACCAGTGTCTCCTCTCTCTGTATGTGCAGTATGTGAGAGAGAGAGATGCGAGTGTTAATGTGCACATTTCAGGGACTTGCCGGTATGCAAAGCTGTGTCAGTGGATATAGCATCTATGGAAGAGAGATTTCTTCACAGTCTTCGCTTCACCCTAATTAATCTGCTTAAACCTGCTAGGCCTGTCTCCGGCTCTCTTACACATCAGAAAAGCCAAGCAGCTCTGAATCCAACCAGGATTTTCTCCATGGATGCTGGTGGAAAATCACTTGAGCCCCGCAGCTGACAGCTTTCTGTCAGCCTGTGTAGAAATGCATATAAAGTGGAGACAAACACCCACCTCATCATTTCCCATGATGGATTCCGGGTGGGAGGCAGTTGTCACAAGGGTCATGAAGCCCCTGAAAGAAACAGGTTGTTGGTTTATATTGCCTGCCTACCACTTCTGTTAGCTAACAGATGACGCAGTTCATGGTCAGTAGTGTCCTTTTAGCTTTGCCCCCGGGCTTTAGCTGTGATCTGGATCTTACGCAAAATAACAGTGACAAAAAGGATGACTTCTCACTCACCGTGCCTGGGCTGCTGTAAACAGTTCTCATGGAAATAGCTAATGGAGTGAATTCAGTTTATGCAGTCAACCGATAGCGAAGGCTGTTGGGAAGAGCTAGCCAAGCTTAATTTAAATCCAACAAACCGCACCTAACTTCATTCAGGTCTGCTAAGCAATATGCTCTCATATGAGTCTTTTTTCCATAGCAGAATGTCTACATCACTTCTAAATGTACAAATTTAATGTATTGACATATTTGTGATCTGTGACTACAGATTCCCACAGTGAGTTTCAAACCAGAGCTGGAGATAAGGTTTTGGGGGGTTTTGGTTGCACTTAAGTAGATTACGGCGTAACGATTGGTGAATATAGGACTCATCGCTAGAAAGTGAATTGTCCAGTAGCTACTTGGCAGTATGCTACAGTGTCTACAGCGTATGAAGCAATATAGCGGAGTGCATGTGCTGCCAGGATTTATGAAATTAAACCAATTGTAATTCTACGCAGACGAAACCAGAAATATTTATACGACACAGTTCAGTTCTGTAAACCCGCCGTGTAATAATGTCCTCTGATGATTTGCAAAGCGACCCTTGTTCTTGTACGCAACGCTGTACTTATCCAATCAATCAAAAATAATGGATTAAGGTATGGTCTATGGTTATTGAAAAAATATATATTTTTAGCAGAAATATTTCAGGACAGACTTTAGCTAATCAGATAATGGTGCACATGACGCTGTAGCTCATTTAAATAGGTACAGTACTGTTCATTATATGGAGTGTAAAAGCTCTTACTTACGATATGGAAGAACTTCCTCAGTTTCTCAGTCAATACTCAGCTTTAGTGTGAGGGGAAAAGGCTGGGATTTGAATAGTGGGAGTCAAATGTGATTGATTCTAAAGAAAGGGTAAATGCATGGATTAATTCATTAATGAAATACATTAAACCTCTTGTGTTGATTCTGAGAATTTGCTCTATATTCCGATGATGATTGCACAAGCTCAGTTTAATTAGAAAATATGCAATATGTTGTACATTAAACCCTTTCCCCTTTAATCAGAAGACTATTACAGTAAGGTATTCACACTTGATCTACCTGTTCTGTTAATGTGAAATCAAGCAGCTCTCTTGACTGTTGCTATCTGGAGTAATGGAAGAGTAGTTGAGCCTTTCGCAATCATGCTTATTAAACATTGAGACAAGCTTGATTAACTAATATCAGGCAGACATTTAAGTGCCGAGGCTTTTTCGGTATTTATTGAATTGAAGAATCTAATTCACCATCCATGCGTAGAAGCAGTCTCCCCATGTCTGTTCTACAGAAGGAACACGGGCAAAGTCTTTTTGGGCTTTTAACATAATTAATTTGTATTTTGAGGTGTGTCACATATATTGAGTGGGAAATGGATGAAGAAGATTAACAAAATGACTCCATTCCTGTAATTTGCTAAGCCAAAATGCACTGTATGGATTGAAGTGACTTGTTTACCAACCTGCCAGCTATTTGTGCAGATGATTTTTTTTTTTTTATTTCAGGAAGTGAACATTTTAGATTTTAGTCAGAAAAGCATGGTAAAGCAATTTATACAGCATGCGGCAGACAGTGGACAAAGCCTGTATTTGCAAACATATGTGCACCAGTTTGTCCCACATAAAGGAGATATTAGCCAAAGCGATAGACAAAACTTAATCTAGATAAGTGTGCAGTTCTCTTACATCAGAACTAATAAAGGGTCAACAGTTGTTTCCATTATGCTCAGCCATCGAAGTGAAATCACTCCCAAGCACGGTTTTCTATTAGTATGTTCAGAAATAAGCCCTTGACACAAGATGAATACAAACAAAGCCGACCATAAAAGAGCATGGCTGCTCTGTTTTTTTTTTTTTTTTTTTTACCTTTTATTTAAGTGAAAATAGATAGTGATTTTCAGTCACAATCCACAAAAACTCTAGACAATACTTCTATAAAACTGATGTCATTGTGGTTTGTTTTGTCGTGCTGGATTTAGCCTTTCTAAGCACAACTGAAAAGCCTTGTGTGAATTCAAAGGCCTTTTCTTTAAACTGACCGAGATCCACTACCTGCTCGTCTGTCCAAAGTGAGGATGATGCAACCCGAAGGCAACAACTCACAGATCATCATTATATAGTGTAAGAAGCATTAGCTTAAAGCGAAAAAAACGCACAAATAGCATTCCTACTTTTTGTGACTTTGTCAGTCAGTTTGTTCCTAATGACTTTGTGTTATTTTCTGATTCTGATTTTATAGTGATTAAAAAAAGTATTTTAGCATTGTATTGTATATCCTGAGGGGGATATATAGGGTGATATCAGGTAAAATGGGCCATCAGGTAAAATGGGCTTTTGGGGGTCCCAGCCCCTCTGAAAATGATTAAAAAGGATTTTGAACTGTTGACACAACTGTGACAAGAAACAGTGATTTGATTAGTTTATGCTTTCTATGGTGGGTGAGACAATACTTCAAATCTGGACTGCCCCAGAAATGTTCATGGTGAGTAGCCTGGCAGGACAAACCTAACTAAACCTATTTTACCTGATGGGATGGCCCATTTTACCTGAAATCACTCATGCAAAAAAGTGGCACAGTGGACTTTTCAATATTTATTTGATTTTATCACATAATTCCAACACAAAATGATCAGAAATAGTCATTATTAATTATAAATATGAATTGAAAAGGCATATTTGGTATTGTGTTATTGTCCAAAGTGATTCACCCAAAGAAAAGCAACCATCTTTAAATTTAATGTTATTTTTTCAGATAACATTTATTATGATATTTATTATATACCCTAACTAAATCTGTTTTAATAAAAATAAGCCAAATACATAACATAAGAAGAAACATTTTGCTGTGATGGTTTATTCTTTGGGCCTTACGTTGGTCGTCTTGGGATGGAGGTTAAGTGGCACAGGCAGTAGTAGTTTGACAGAATGCGCAATTCAGGGTCCAAGACTGCGTGAGTGCTCTTGTAAAGAGGCTGCTCCTTTTTCTCTTCAAGCTCCCATCGTGACTCCTGTCTATTCCAGCGTGGCCATGCTTTCAAATATGAACATTTGTCTTGTCCATTTTGCATGTTTTATTGAGTTCATTTCTGTTTGCAATCAAGTATTTAAAATATTAGAATTTTTCATTACCACATCGTAGTTTCTTAAGTCCCCTGTGCCACACATCCACCAAAAGAGAAAGGTCATATATTCGTTGCCCAGTCTGTGATAGAGAAAGGACATCAGGGACTATCATAAATAACCAAATTTTATTGCCTGACAGAACTAGTTTAACTTTTTTACGAATACATTATCTCCCATGCAGAAGATGGGGATTGTTAAGATAATTTATGTCATTTTATGTGACCTGATTTCATTTTTTATAGTTATTAGCTATTTTTTTTTAGATTTAACCAGCTTATCAAAGCAGCCTCATATCATCAGGTACCTCTCTCCTGTCCATTCTGATGTCTGGTTCAAAGTCCAAGGAGCCATCAGTATCCTCCAAGTGATTCCAAGTTACTTATGCTCTGTTACTTTTCTTGTTACTTATAATATTACTTATCCTTTTTTAATAAATTACATATATACCTTTAAGAAAAACACATTTGATTTTAAATACTGGCTATTTGATATTTATTAACTGTTTGATAATAACTTTAGGTCCATGTACTTAAATAATCTGAAGTTTTGCATATCATCACACAGTCCTCACGATGATGGAGATGGCAAATTAAAATGACTCCTCCTTCTCTAAAAATGTCATTGGATGCATCTCCACACTTGTTTGAATGGTACGACCACACATGCAAACACACGCACAAACCGCACATGTGGTGACAACTGTGCACACATCAGAGTGAGCGGACAGACAATCAATTAAACAATGTTTTAATTGGACTTAGGACGAATGCTAAAGTAGAACAATTCCAAAACCATCCTTCTCCTTCTGTGTTAGCTCAATTAATCCCTGATTGGAGCTAATTGCTTTTGCAAAGTGTATCTGGAATAACAGTGGATGTGAAGTAGGCTGAGCACGTCTGGCCGTGTCTCCCTCACTCTTAGAATGCAGTTTTACTGCCAAACAAACCAAATATTTGATGACAGAGTGTCTAATTGCCTCCTTTCTGTCTCAGTTACTCTCTCGCTGCCTTTGATTAACAAGCAGAGACAGGTGCACGCTACGCTGACGTGTGCCGGGTTATGATTTACACTCGTGCGCCGTGGTTTATGGATGTTCCTGATCAACTGGGTAAGTCTGGGCCCTATGTCACCATCCACCAGCCCCATAGTCTTCTTCACTGCCATTCTCCGGCCATTAGGACACTCTGGCCTGGCTTCACTCAGGCTATTAGCAGCTGTTAGGCAGACTGAATAAACTGTGAGCTAATGATTAGAATGCATCTGCGAAATGTGAACTCTATAGCACCACATTTAGTAACACTTAATTAATCTTAATGGATTCCGAAATAAGCCAGCCAAACAAATATCTTATCCATAAATTACTTTTCCCCCCTTCCGTACCACACATTTCTGCAAAGTACTCCCCAGGGACACTTTAACTCTCACACATTAATGTATAAGCGTGTGGTGTGCTGTATTGTGGAAGGAGGAACACTGAAACGTATCCTCTCCTCCAGAAGAGATGTGTTTTCTACAGTATTAGAGCCTTAAATCACCCCCCCACCCACCCACCCACCCAATTTTAATTTGTCTCTTTTTACACCATAATTCCCTGTCTGTCGTCTTATGATGCTGGGGGAACACAAAGAGTTCAGGACTGCACCCGTGCAAGTTATTTGAAGGCATGCCATTTAAATTTGGTGTTGAAGTTAAATGAATGGGTTCAGTAAGTGGTCTTTGCAGGAGTATGTTAGTTTGTTTGTTTGCATGTATGTATGTGTGTGCGTGTGTGTGTGTAACGCCTGCCACGCGTTCTTATCACCTCCTCACACACCTGCTTCCCTCGAAGACTGAGCCTCCCACTCTTTTTCATGCCTCCTCATCAAAGCCAGATTCAGCCACAGTTGCCGTTTCCCCTCTTCCCTGCATGCATTTCCCTGCCCCTATCGAGCCGGTCTGGCTCCCATTCAGCGGCCATCATTCCCCCCCTTATATCACTGTCCAGGCAGTGTAAGACCTTGCCGGTATCATACCATCCCTGGAAGGAAAATTCATGTGGCTTTGCAGATATGTACAGGTGCTGTAACTCTTGGAAGCGCTATTAAGGATTAGGAAGGATGACAAGCCGCTAAAAGCGCAAAAGCCTGAGGTTAGTGGTAGGACTGGACGTTTTATTGCAAACTATGTTTAAGGGAAAAAGTCAATGCTGTGCAAAACTTCCAAAATGAGGAATAGAAGACAGTGTATGTGAATGTAAAGTAGACGGTGACTATTACACTACTGTTTAAAAGTTTGGGGTCACCCAGACAATTTTGTGTTTTCCATAAAAAGTCACACATTTACTTACCACCATAAGTTGTAAAGTAATAGTTGCTGCAAATGGGCCTCTATACACCTATGTAGATATTGCACCAAAAAACAGACATTTGCAGCTAGAATAGTCATTAACCACATTAGCAATGTATAGACTGTATTTCTGATTAGTGTAAAGTTATCTTCATTGAAAAAACTGTTTTTGTTTAAAAAATAAGGACATTTCTAAGTGATCCTAGTGTATGCACCTGTTGTGAAAAAAAAATCAGTGAGTGTGTATAAATACAATATTTATGTATCTGGTGTTCCTGCTAACAAACTGTGAACTAAGACCACCCACTCATTCTGTTGTAGTCTGGTTTCCTCTGTAGTGTTGCTGACACTTGGCTGAACACAAGCCATTTAGTAATGCCGCTGACTGTGATGTCACAACAGGAGTGGAATTTAATAGTGACCGCCTCTGGATCCATGTAGACAAGCCCCTCTATCGAGAGTGTTTGTACTAAAGTGGTCATTTTTCGGTAGAAAGAAGAGGGCAGAGAGGGTCACAAGGATTTTCAGAGTGTGCGTGCATGAGAAGGCAGACTGCATTGCTGCTACAGTTCACTCTAGGTGCTTTTGGACCACAAAAACTTAAAAACAACAAAAGTATACATACAAATAGACCTCATAAATGTAAATGTTTAACTGGGAAAATGGTAAAATAGGCCTGATTTAGGAGGACAGCATTTTACATTGGCTTAAAGTTCACAATGAGTTTTGACAATACCAAAGCATTCTACGATTGTGATGTTGAAGTGCTTGAAACAACCTTTGCCATAAAACACAAGAAAAAACATGACGTGATTTTGTCCTACCCGATTGAAGGGCATCCGAGTTAGCAGCAACAATTTAATTTGTTTTCACCCTTTGTCCTCCATATTTAAACGACAGAACAAATTAAAAACGCTGCAAATCTTACAGGAAAGCCCAGAAGAGAAGAGAATCATCTCAAACTGTATATGCACACAGAAGTGTGTCTAATTGTAAGTCTGAATGTTTCTTTAAATGTTCCCAGATAGCTGGTACACATGGAACTTTCTGATCTTGGTGTAGAAGGTGACTTTAGGTATGAATCTGTGTGTCAAATCTTCACCACACATCACGGTTTAAGCCACCGGCGCCGCAGGCATCCACCAGTTTCACACAAACACAGACAGAATGTATTCACACAGTTAAACTAGAGATATTTTATTCCTGCACCTGCCGAGTCTTGTATTTTGTTCTGTTTTATGGATCAATCATCCAGACTCACATCCCAGGGAGCGGTGCAAATTCATCTCGTTTCAGTAACATGGCAACATATATGAATGTTGCATAAATCTTTTTTTTTTTTCTCTATACCTCTCTTCCGTCTATCACAGTTTGCCTACGGTCCTTCAATCAGCAAACCACTTAACATCTTCTAATTGCCTTTCTGTCTGGCTTTACTGTACAAGCAACATGAACTCTCCATTAATTTCCCTGCATTTTTCCCCCTCTCATTCCCTCTTCTCCCACTCGTTTCCTTCTGCCCACCTCTTCATACAGTAGCAGAGGTAAAGTGTGCACATTTTAATTAACTTTGCCAAAAGACGGAATGTCTTTGGATTTCTAATTAACTTGGGATGAGATTTAAGTATATTGGAAAGGAAGAATGAGAATCTCCATTGCTTTGTCTCCCTTGAGGCTAGGATTTTAGAAGAGAATTTGGTTATGTCTTGTCGAGCATATATTGGAGGGTATCTTCATACTCACCGCTTTTCTGATCGTTTTGATAATGATGTGTCTGTTAAAGGTTTTTTTTTTGCTGGGTGTTTTTTTTTTTCCTGTCTCTTTTTTTTAGTTGATGTGCATTTGTCCGATTCCCTTTAACTAACAGGAGAAGCAGATATTTCCTAGCCGTTGAAATGATGCAGGCCTCATCCATGCATGTAATGTAAACAGTCGTACCTACGGTCACGCAGCTTCATCTGTATGTGCGTGGTGTGCATCCCCTCCCCTTGCTGCCTGCTTTGTCCTCCCCAGAGAACTGCAGCATTAATAACTGTAAGTGGATAATGCCCTAGCTCGGATTCCGATCAAGGTTTAATAAGAGAATGATTCAGTTGGCAACTGGCGGCAGGAGGCAGTTTGCGTGTGTGGTCTCTCTGCACACATGTGTGTACACAGTATGTACATGTACATACGGTATAACTGCCTTACTGTGGGTGCAGCGAAGGGTTTTTGTGGTCAACTCCCGGCTTCCTTCAACATGACCCTGACCGACTATATGTCAGAGGAGGATATTAAGGAGTCATAAATGATGTAATCAGGAGGGGAAGAGAAGGTTTTCTGGACCCGTCTCCTTTGTGGTGACAAACCGAGCCTTCACTTGGCTTGTACCAGTGCATCAATGGGTGACTAAGATGATTATTGCTCTTGTGTCTACACATTGGCTTCGCGTTTTGCGGCTGTAGATGGGAGCATCTCCGCGACAATGTCGAACACCATGTACAGCGTAGCTCCGCGCATATATTTTTCCAGTGAAGTATAAATGCAGCTCAACAGAGTTAATTGGAGCGTTGCATGGGTTTTATATGGGCATGCCTTCAACAGGCAGTGTTCTAATACAAAGTGACTGGTCGGCCCTGTAACGCTGAATAACATAATACATTACAGCCAGATGAACAGCGATGTAAAAATGTACTGAATGGAAACCGTTAAGAATTATTAATGTTTATATATATATTTATATATATATATATATATATATATATATTATGTAATTGTAGGTTCCCTGTGGATGCCAAAGGACAATACGGAGGAAGCATAATTCATGTTGAGAAGACGCGTGTTTCACTGCGAGTCGAAGCCATTAAACATGCTATCTGCTCATCGCCATTAGCTCCAAATGCTCCGAAAGCAAACCTGACTTTGACGTCTAATCCTCTTACTCCGAAGAGGACTAATGCACGCAGAGCATACAGTGCATGCGACAGAATCCGTGTTTTTTTATACGCATAACACTCAACCGCACGGTATCAATGAAGAATCCTGTTTTTGGTTGTCTACCCGATCTCTTCTGGCTCCCCCCCGTCCCGTCCCTGTCTCCGCCCCCCCGCCATCTAACCAGATGGCCTCCCTCCAACAGAGCATTGACACCAGATGTGCAGTTCCAGTGTCGACTCAGGGACCAGCTGGGCTGAGTGTGCCAGTGGTTCTGTTAATGAAAATGGCTCCGCTGCGTGTGTGTTTATGTATGTGTGTGTGTCTGTCTGTGTGTGTGTGTGTGTTGTTTACTGTGGTTCAGTGGCATGTGACAGTTGGGGAACTCTCTGTGGGTGAGGGTTTTCGAGAGTGAGCCACAGCAAGTTGCACTGCAGCTCAACTCATCCATGCAGTGCTCAACAGCACACCCACCAAGGTTGAAACTATACATCTACCCATCCAGAATAAACACCCTCTCTCTCTCTCCACATCCAGTCCCTTTTCAACATCTTGCTATCTGGCATACTGGTTTTTCTGTCTGTTGAAGCTGTCTCTCACAACCCCCATCTTCCCTCATACATAATCATATATTCTTTCCTCTAACCTATTTAGCAGCAAGAGGCTCGCTGGGCTTATTACTAATTCATACATACTCCTCAAACAAAGAAGTAAGAGTACACACAGTCTAGGGTAAAATGTATCCAGCTGTAATTGCTTAAAATGGGAAAAAAATGTTAATTTTCATTAAATGTTGCTCTCCTTCGCCAACGGGAACGCGAATGCAAGGTGACATTATAACGAGCGTTTCGCACTGATAAAACTTCAAGACCCGGCTAATGAAGTTGTTACTACATGCTGTGTTCCGTAACATATGAATATGCTCTGAAACAATTCATTATTACAGATCGTTCCACTGATCAATTAAATGATAAGGAAACAAAGAAATCCTGTTTGCTCCATAGGATGAAGACAAATGAGCTAAGTGAAAAATGTTCTCATTAAAACATTGTTCCTTTTTTTAAAAAAATTGTAATTCCAAAAAAAAAAAAAAAAGATAGATATGGAAGCCTGCACCACCGTGATCGTCTGGTTATCTGAACTGATTACATTTTACCCCTATCTCCCTGCAGAGAGATTATTGTGTGTGTGTGTGTGTGTACGTGTGTATGTGTGTGTCTGGGGGCGGGGTTAATACCTACACCAAATGGCTCAGGAGATGGATGAGATTCCTCAAGCTCTTAAGCATGGTCTGAAAGAAGATTCTTGCACTTACAGGATAAGTCATAGCCTTTTGAGAATTTTGAAGGGTATGTGGAGACTGCTCACCTACACCAGCAGGTCCATATAATTAAAAGATCGGCTTGGTTGATTTTTACCATTCACTCCAGAGGGCTTTCTAACATGCCGCTCTCCAAAACCATTACAAATTACTGAAATCAAACAAATCATTAAAAACAACACTAATGTGTTAGGTTTAGTCACAATAAACACTTGGTTCAGGTTAGAATGAGGTTCTTGCTTTCTTAAACTTACACAACCTTCATAATCATGGCAACAGTAACAACAACTCTAGATCTTTTTCTCTTTTTTTTTTTTTAATTGTCTGAATCATAGTTGTAAATGGGAAGTGAACAGCAGTCTACTGCAGATAGGTCCACTTGTCATCTAGCCATCCAGCCAACCCTCCTTCTCCCACTATGAAAGTTTGTCAGCTTTCTGTATAGAGATGTCATCTGAACTACCATGAATGACCAAATAGCGTGGGCGTTTATTTGTTTCAATAACATGGCTTATCAGACGTTTATTTGAGACTAGGCAACAATTTGGGACAGGCGATTATGAAAAAATATATCCCTGCAAAACTGCAAAATATGGTAATTTACTCAAATTCTTAAATGAAACCAGTATGACTATTGTATAACCTAGCCTTTTCAAAAGTAAGATTACAGTACTGTAGTTAAACATCTCGCGGCTTCTTCTCCCGAGTTTTCCTTTGCATATTTTACAACAGAAAGTTTCAATTTCATGTCGTATCATGGTGATCGACAATTAAGTAATATTACCCAAGAGGGTGTTCTGTAACGTTGTTTGAGCAAGACAATGATGCCAGGCACTTGCAAAAAAAGGCAAAGAAGAACAATGTGTATCAATGGTCAGGTCTTCTTCCTTCTTCTCTGGATCATAATTGGCCTTTTTCACAATAGCCATATTGACATGAAATAGTAGGTAAACACAGGTGTTGGCAATGATACTAATAAAGGTTCCATACCATATGGTAACATGTGATTATCTAGTATTTCATAACAATATAGCTGCTGAAAAAAAGGTCTACTGCAATGGCCGCTAGATGGCATCTGATTTTCCATTTTGGCAAGTGGATTAATCGACAATGTGATTATTTTTCTTGGGAGGATGGGCTGACTATATTGTAATAATTTTAACATTTGAGCCAGAAGTGGTGCAGCAGAATGACACAGGAGTGAAAGGCTCCCATAGAGGATTCAATCCATTAAGCCAATGGGGGCAGAGATGTGATTCCAGACATTGGAGACTTTTAAGCTCTACAGTAATATATCAGTCTGCAGCCTGCATCCAGCATATCCTTGAATAGTTCTCACATGACTCTCACTGATAAAATTACTTTGGCTTCTACCTGCCCTCCTTTATAAAAGGACTGGCACTCATCACACTGTCATACTATCAATTAAAGCATGCAATGCATAGGTTCCCATTTCTATAGTAGTATTTCAGTCACATTATGACAAACAATTTGGTTTGACACCAATAACATGGAACATAAAGAAAAAAACTGATATGTATATGTTGAACACATATTTCCAACTTCATAGTCTGACATAATTTTTCCATATTCAGATTATGTATTGAGTTTTGTTCAGCTGATGAAGTTCCAAGGTACAAGATTAAATCAAAGTGCAGCGGAACTTCAAAACAGCTTAAAGGGCAAACATCTATTATATGCACTAATATAAATGATAATTAACAACAGTAAATTTGTTTCACGTTCAAGTGCCAGTGGAATTTCAAAAAGATTCAGATTCACACATGAAGACACACACAAGTAAAAAAGGAACAGTCTCCCTTGACCACATGTAGCCTAACCAGTGTTATTTAGCTCACTTCTCAACAAGCCACTGTTAAATATTCATCTAGTTGATACCAGTACTTCAATATTCATTCTAGCTTTAAAAGTGAGACTGCTAAAGCCTCTGAACGACAATGCATTAATTTTAATTAGTAGTGCAGTGCCCATAGGAAGTATGTATTCCTATAGAAAATTGGAAGCTTAAGTAGATTTTTCATGTCTGACCTAATGAAGGTGTGCTGGACTGTTACATCGTCTAAATAGATAAATTGTACATCGGTTAAGACAGAGACATACATAAAGACATTAAGATAAGGGGACACATTCAAATACAGTTATTGCAAGAAACAACTACAATTTATGTTGAAAGTGTGGATTTCAATCAACATATCAGATTTGAAATGGTGTTCAGTAAAACTGAAATTATGATTAATCTCTTACTTTATAGTTTTTTTCTGGTATAGAGTATTGACCTGGGCATGTTACTGTGTTAAAATAAATGAGGAAGCGTGAGGAATAAAGCAGTAGCTAAACTGGCTAATGTCATAGCGTGTGGTTTTTGAGTGACGTTACAATACTTTTGAAATGTTAGCTGCATGATCGGTGCAGGAAGAAACAGGACAAAAGAGCTTTGAATTGTAATGAAAGTGCTGGGAAGCAACATGAGGAGGCACACCATGATATGGAGCTCTTCACTGCAACAAAAGTGCTGCTGCAGGATAGAGCTGTGATATGTAAGTCTATGGGATTTTAACTTTAATGATAATAACAATGTTTTAAATATCTATCAAATAAATTCCACAAAAGAAGGATATACATTATCATGCCATGTGCAAGTTATAACAGAAAGCTGAGGTTGATCTGACAGAGATACATGAGAAACCGACACACAGACTCTCCTTGCTTTTACAGATAGATTTTACTTTAACAGAAAAAGATAATGTCTTTATTTTGACAGCAACTAATTATTCAGTTCTACTCACCCCTATAATTAGAGTGTCATCATCTGTTAATTATTACTAAACATGAAGTTTACCAGAGGTTGATAAAACAAAAATTTGGTAAAACAAATATTTGGTTGTAAGCCATAATGATAGACCAAATGAAAATGTTCACCTGATGAGGGTTCTAGGAACAAGGAATCTCCAAGAAGTATCTCAGCATTGTAAGCTGGCCATGGTGGTGTACTATCATAGGGTCACCTACAGTAACATGTGTTTCTGGGCTGCAGAAGGAAAACAGACCATATGTAGGCAGACACAGACAGGCAAACTCAATTCATGGCCAGGACCTTTATGTTGTTGGTTAACCACATTGCAGGTCTGCTGCCCCTTTGTACCATCGCTCACCCTGCGGTTTCATTCAGACATAAACTTAAAGTTTCTAATTTAGAAGTCGAAATTATTTATTAAAGGCTTCAGATTCAGCAAAATTGGAAAAAAGTCTTAGTGATGTGTGGGGGGGCAGTTTAAAGGCCCTGCTGCCGTGTAGACTGTCTGCATCGCCGTCTAAAAGTATATTAGGACAGTATTTTATGGTCTAGTCAGGCACCAAATATGAAAACAGCAACCAGGTATAGACTCCACACATACTGTAAGCCAAGCAATAATTTGCTGAGGGACTGGATGCTCTAGTGGGTGTGTTGTTCCACAGTGTCTCATCAATTATATTCCCTGAGAGAAAACACCCAGCTGTTTTCAGTTTCTTCGGCTGCTGGGGTTAATGGTGCTTTTCTCAAATGCGTCTGCCAGGCAATAATTGGAGCAACTTAAAGAGAAAGTTCCAGGTTGGAGACCCCAGTGAATCAATGTCTCAGAAAATAATGTAGGAAGTAAAGTTTCATATACAGGTACTTATACCTATATACTGACTTCTTAAATCATCTTTTTACTTCCACAACTAAACTAAACCGGAAGTGATGTAGCATAAGGAAGTGTCCAAATAATGTCCAAATAATCAGAACTGCAGTCTTTGTAAAGGGAACACAGGCACATTTTTTTTTAATTATAGAGAAAAACACTGGCAACCATCTTTTGAAAATTGGAATGTGTAGAAAAAAATCACATTCTATTGTACTTCAATATGCACTTCAAAGCATGTGGGTGCTAAAAGACTGTTAATTATCAGTAGGAAAAACAACTTTAATTTAATCAGTTACTAAGAGAATTGTTTTTTTTAAAGGCAGCAAAATAAAATATCTAAACCATTCAGACATTTTGCCACCTACCATCTATGTTTATACAACATTGGCTAAATCAATGTCATCCCATTTCCTTATTGCTTAATTACATTTGAATTCCAGTATAATCCTTGCTTAATGGCATGAACCTAAGTTATGGTAAACATAATATAATGACTGCCGTTCAGTTTTGATGCCAATATTTTATGGAATAGTTCCAGTTAAATTAATATTTGAATTTCAGTCATGGAACTGAAGAAGATAGGCTGTAGTAGAAACCTACTTGGTGTATTTTGTTTACTGTGGGGCTGCTGGTTGATGTCTATACAGAAGATTAAGACAGCATTGTCAGTTTTCTTACACCTTTTACTGTACCTAGAGAATATGGGTTGGCATCCACGTCCATGCCTGCGTCTGTCAGTCATTTATCGGGCGTCTTACACTTCTGACCTTTCTCCTTACTGAAACGTGACACAGATGTTGTCTCATCTCTTTCTCCCTCTCTTGTTCATCTGGCCATAGACAATTGGGTTCGGCACATGGTATTGCATGCAGATTTGATGGTATAGTCAGTACAGACAGGCGCCAGCTCTCACAGCAATCATTTTTACCATGATTTAAGGGTTATTACTTCGCCTGCCGGAAAAGAACCGTCCCTGTGTTGTGTACAATATTTCATCAAGGGGAGCTCTCTGTGATGACTGACAGCATTTCAGTTTAAACTCTGATTGACAGGTCATGAAAGCATCAACAAATATGATTTGATTTTGATAAAAAAAATATATAAATAAAAAATAGGTAAAGCATGGGACTATAAAATCAATTAGGTCTGATCCTTCTTCATATATAGAACATCTGAGCTAACTGCATTGACACATATTGGTGTGTGTTTGGAGAGCATCCCAGAACCAGTATTTGGTGTCCAAATGTGAGTGATTAAAGGAACAAACAAAACAAAGCTGAATACTGGCAAATTTATCAGCTGCCTTTCTTTTTCTTTTTATTTCTTTCTTTATATTGGGATTATCAAAAAAACATTTTAAGACCCACTTTAAGTAACTTAAATTATCATATAGTATAGTGTCATTCACTTCATTTAACAACCAAATAAATGTTATTTTAATGGAGGTAAATGTCCATTAGAGAGTGTTGTGTTTTTGGCAGCGATCTTTGGTCTTCATTGCTGGGCTTCCTGTCAGGACTGAATTTCAGTTTTGTTGATGCCATGCTATTGCAGCAGTGTTAGTCATGTATTAAAAAGGGTATATGATGCAACACAAAGATGGTGTTGTTTGGGGGCTGCTCTTCAGGATGTCCAGGCTTATCGCATGTAAAAGTGAGCGTCAGACCAGTCTGCTGCCTTTAGCCCACTTGGCAGCCTGATGGTTGTTGCTCATCTGTCCCCAAGCCAGTGTGAGCACACCACCGATCTGGACCAGGATTAAAGGATCTAATACTTACAGCTGTGCTGAGATTAGCCAAGTCAGTATTTACAGTTATTTTGTCAACCAAGCGCATCACACACTCTGCTCAAGTGATCAATCGCTATATCTGAATTGCTGTTATTGAACCTTTGTTTTAAAAGTACAGCACCCACTAATGATCACAGCTTGAATGTATTTTGAAAATGTGTATGTGTATGAGTAAAGGCTATAGATATGTGTGTATGTGGTATCAGGATTAATAATATGTCACATTGCAGTGTTTTTTTTTTTGGGACCTTTTAATACTGAGTGGGTAGACCAATAGCAGATATGCAGAAATAGCAATAAGACTCATTATCTTGAAAAAAGACAATAAGAAAAACATGCTACAGTGAACATGATTTTAACATTCATATACTACAAATCCAAATCCCATAAACTTACACATAAATTCCATAACATGCATGCACTACCTTCAAAATTGGCATTAAAAGTCAATGCTGAGGACAAGCACAGCCAGCAGGGCCTGCCCTGGCTAGCAGAATGCAAGCAAGCTTATGATGGAAGGCTTGTGTGTTCCCACGGCAACCAGGCTTTGTGTGGTTCAATGTTGTGAATGGCTAAGGTTTTTGATCAGTTTTGAGCTTAAATGAGATAAATAAATGTACTTTTAACAATTGAGATTGCTTTATAATTTCATTGCTTGTGACTTGAGTGTGAGCTTCTAGGAATAATTTAATAATTTTAAAAATATGTTTTTTTGTTTGTTTTAATAATCATTAAAACAATAATCATTCTCATTTCATCTTCCCCATCTTCCTCCTATTGCCAACATTTTTCAGTTCCACAATTAGGATTGAAACTGAATAACAGGTGTTGTGCCAAACCATGTGAATGCAAAATATTGCGTAAAGTTTTCAACACATTTCCACACAAGAGTGGTGCTGAGACCATACTCTAGCATAGTAGGGATGTAGGCAGGCACATATATATATATATATATATGAAGGAGAATGATTTGTGTGACTAATGCTGTGATATGTGGATAAACAGAACTGTCAGAAGAGTTGGAAGAAGCCAACTCCTCTGTTTCACATGACCTGCTTTAAAATGAGGAGTGTTGGTAAAAAAAAAAACAGTTTAGAAAGGAAGACTGACAGAGGATGAAGAGAGATGATTAATTTGAAACGTCACTGTATGCAGCATAACGATGTTGATGGATGAATAGTTTTATCATCTGAGTGCGTGTGTGTGATACATGCAATTGTGTTTGCACACGTACCTCCCTCTGTGTGTCACCGTGCACCTTCCACAGCAAGCGCATGAATATGCATGTGTGTGTGTGTGTACATGCGTAAGGTAACAATGTTCTATCTCAGTGGAGACTGATCACCCCATGATGGGCGATCACTGGAAGATTGGGCTGATTCTCCAAACCTATCTGTCTCCACAATTGTCGCATATAAAAAATGGATGCCATTGTCTGAAGTGACACTCGTCTTTCCTCTGATAGATAGTGCTTTTTTATCTGCTTAGATGCTTTGCATGATGGAAGAGGTAGAAAGGGATCCTATAGGAAGGTGTTTGGCGAGCATCAGGTCAGTGACAGCCACCAACAGCTGCTCCCTTCCAGTCACTACATACCAAACAGGATCTGTGCTGGATGGCCTTAGGCTTACCAGGGGATGTGATTAACAGAGATTTGGGGTGAATAATCGTCTAAGCTGCTCAGTGGAGCATTGGGTGTTGGGGGCTGGGGTAGAGATAGAAATGGTTTAGGGTTGCTGGGAAATATACCTGGATCCCCATCTTTCCATGTGGAAGGTGACATGGCTTTTGAATGCTTCACGAAAGCCTTTCGATACATCGGCTTTGAAGTAAGCTGATTTTTGGCGTATAAGTTGACCCCTTAAAAATGAATTGCTGTGCACATGTTTGAAGTTTCTAGTGGCTCTATTTCTTCAGTTTTCTAGACACTAAATGTAATTTTAGTCAATCTAAAGGATTATGATTATGCCTAAATCAAGGCAAAATTCTGCCTTGATTTAGGCATAATCATATTTCATTTATTAGACAATTTATTGATAACCCAATATCTGTTATCTGCTTGACCCTCAGTTGTATGTGTTTTATGGTGTGAGCTGGTGTGGGGTTGTGGAGGCCATGTGCCTATGTACAGGGTCACCTCCAGGTCACATGAACCTTGTGTACGACACTAATATATGATCATTTCACTTCATTTCTATTCATTTAGAGATCAAAAGTCAAATCAGTGCAATCAAAGCAACAAAGTGTGCCATATAAAAATATCAGTTAATGTGGTAGCATGACATTACCATATTAATTAGTTTCCTTTTGTGCTGAATGCCAGTGACAGTGGGGGAGCTGTGCCCAGCGTCATAGCTCCAAGCGATCATTCAAAGCCGTTCATACATATCTATATAATATCCCAGCATGCACACGTTGTGGCCCATCTGTATGTATCCATGCAAAGACAGACATACCCAGGTTGTTGTGGTAAACACAGCTCAGAACCAAAATCTCTGCTGGCCACCACAAGATGTGTTTGAGTTTAGAGTTTCAGACGTCTGTTCATTTGCACAGTTTAAAAGCATAAAGATGAACCCAGAGGACTTATTTAAAGCCTACACCAAAATACTGTTAACATTTCACATTGCGATAAAGAACACACAATTGACATACCGAAAATTATAAATTATATGGTTAGCCTTATAGCCTTTTTATATATATATATATATATATATATATATATATATATATATATATAGATAATTTAATAGTATATTCAACAAGATGTGTACAAATATTGGCTAACCCTAACATATATGCAAAAAGAAATAGACCCATCATCCGTTGTCTAACAATTAAAGATGACTTGGGTATATCCATCGTACCATGAATCAAAAAGGTTAATTTTAAGTTTAATACACAATTCATAATTCCACTGATTGAGTTAAATTACATTTACTGTCTAGAAAATTCCTCTCTGCCATTTTGCTTGTATCAAATATGCCTTAATTCAAATGAATGCCTTAGGCAGATAGTGTTTTTGGATTCTAATAAGTGTTGTGATTTGCCAAGAAATGATGATGCAGCAATTTGAACAAAAAATGACTTAGGCAGTTATGCTATGAGGCTGATATGATGATATATAGAAATTAATAATAACAAAATATCATGAGAACAAAAAATAATAATAATAATAATAATAATAACAAATGGATGGTGCATCTTAGATTATCGCAGGCATTTTTTTTTTCTTTCACTAGCATCACTTACTTCCATTAGATCTCACTGGAGAAATATGATATAGCCTCCTATAGTGCATATAGATCTAGGATACATCATTACCTGAGGGCACAGGGAGCAGAGCACAAGTGGTTTCTAAAATGATATAGGAAAGGTGTAGCAAAGCAGATTAAGCCTTTTATAACCGTTAAAGTGTGAGAGAACGCTCTTGGCCTTTTTTAAAGAAAAGATCCTGTTCATTTCAATGTGATGACGATGACTGCAAAAGCAGCAGCCTGCGTGATTTCAGATAGAGAAGATGAGTATATGTGAGAAGGCCTCTCTCCCTGGATGACCACTGCTTTAGTGAAACAAGGCGGATAAAAGGCTATTCTGATCCCTGACTCATTTTCCAGCTCGTGGTGTACATCGCCGCAATATCGCTGTAAGCGTTGCTGATATCCACGATGGTCTTTGAGAAAAAAAAAATAATGCGATCATCTTTTTTTTCTATATTTTCTATATGTCTTCCGTTTTTTTCTGTCCTAACTGTTTATATTCTAGAGCTAGGGCTGTATTCGTGTTCATGAAAGCGAGGCATGTGTGCCCCCAAGCCTCTTCCGGTTCAGGAATGGTTTCTTAAATTATAAGAGGGGAATTTAACATCCTTAAATGCATCATGAACAAATGTCTGCACAGAGCCATGCACTCAAACGTGCGTCTACATTTACAGGTGCAAGTAGATGAAACAGTCTGAGTCGCAGGCATAGGCAAATATACACAGGATAGCCTGGGAGGTGGAGCCATGCGCTCTTGTGAAGAAATGCATGGAGACAGGGGTAATTAATTATAGATGTGGAAATGTGGTCTGAGGGAATGCTGTTACAGTAACTAGAGGGAGAGCAAGTGAGAGATGAGGGAGAGGGGAGGTGGGGGATGGGAGCATCCTCCTCACATACCATCCACAACTTCAATTTACATTACATGACAAGAGAATGGAGGTTAATTAAACATGACAATGGTAGGGCGTTTATTGTTAACCGTTCATGGTGGGCTGACTGGCTCTGAACTCAAAGGCCAAAGAATGCATAATAAATATGTTTTAGATGAAAAGTGTAAATTTACATTCAAATATGGAAAGTGAGGCAAAATGAGTACTTGGGGTCTTATGTGCTACAAATTTGCTTGGAAATAGGTCATTCCAAAGGAAACAGTTTTTAAAAAATGAACAATATTCTCAATAAAACAGCTGTAGCTATAGTCTTCCCCAGTTCATAGTAACGAAACTGCTTCTAAAACTGCTAAACTTTTGCGTTGCCACAGGCGAGCTCACTGTGCGTCTATTTCCAACCTTCATGCTGATGATAATTAAACTCGACATTATGATGCCAAAAAAGCAAAGCAAAGCGGTGCAAGGTTTTCTAACTGCCTGCTCAGAGTATAATTTCGGAGATGGCTAATTCCGGTTACCCTGAACTTCCCTGATCTCACGCTGCCTTTGAGATACGCTGATACGCCGGATTTCTAAAAGCAGTGGCCAACAATACAAATTAGATTTGGAATTTATGTCATTCAAACTGTGGAGTTATTATATTATTTCCAGGCAAATGCGTATTTTTATATCATGCTTTCATAACTTTATCCGTAAGCGCAATGTCTGGAGATTATATCCCGAATAAATGCCAACAATTGAAATGTTTTCTGTGTGCTGGGCCCTGATTTACTCATGTTGCGTCCAGCTGTTGTTAGGGCAGAATTATAATAGGTAATGTACGTCTGTGCTGGGCTCGTAGCCTCAGGGGACATTGTGTAAACGCTCCTCATCTCCCCGCTGATTGTAGTCCTGACTGATTGCTGATGACTTTTTTAGGGCACAGACATGTTAAGTTGTTTATTTATTAAAAAAAAAAAAATCCCCAGCGCAAAAAAATGCCCTCTCCACTCTAAGATCCCTTCTCCCCCTTGATTGTGTGTCGGCATATGTGTCTTGATTTTCTGTTTCTGTCTCTTGAACAGGAGATGATGTGTTGTGGTCGTCAGCAAAGTTTGTGATATAAGAACAGGGCAGCTGTTTTTTTGTTTGTTTATGCACGCATTTTTATATGTGTGTGTGTGTGTGTGTGTGTCACTATGCGTTTTATACATGTGACAGATATGGGACATCCTCGACTTGCCGTTAAGAAAGTGACACACCCCCTACAGGCTATCGTGTTCAGAAACAATCTTCAGCGAACTACAATTTAGCAGACCCCTGTCATATGCAATCACTTGACTGTTGTAATGCATTTTCTGACACGGGATCAGCAACTTTACTTTGCTATTATAGCCATTTTAGATTCAAACTACCTGACATCAGGCACAGACGCAAACTGTACATAAATAGGGTTGCTATACAACATTTTCGTAATGGAGGACCATTTCTGTTTATAATATATGGCGAGCTTTGTCTACGAGCAGCACATTCCTTCCTCTCTGAGTCCCAAACAAAAAAATACAGCCATCTGTTATGTGCAACACCTTGCAAGCTGTCTTCAGCCTTCCTCTCTACTCATTTACAATTCTGTTTCTTTTCGCCTCTGCGGTGCTGCTATACTTCCTGTGCTAACACTTTCCTTTCAGGTTGGGCTGTAACGTGTGAAGTTCTACTATATTCCTATACTGGGCCACCAGCCTCCTTGCATGTACACGCACAAGCGCACACACACACACGCAAACACACAGGTATGAATAATCATGCATGCAGATTACTACAAAATAAGAAAAATGCTGCACAAGTTAATTGGGTTGTAATTTCTTCACCCGTCACCATCTGTCTCTCACACCTTGTTTATTTACAGTTTTGTATTAAGAAATGAATGAATGTCGTATTCAATGAATTACGGTTCTCCTCTGACTCAATTAGTTCTACAATTAGAAAATGCATCTCTGTTACTATTGCTCCTGTTTCTATCACAGATCTGCGGAGGACACTTGGAAATGTTACAGCTCGTCTAATTTCATAAGTGATATTCACTTCCTAGGCCTCCTAGGCCAAAGTGACTTTGTAATGCTAATACGTATAGATTCTAATAGCCACTTACTGTACAGACCCGCAAGGCTGCCGTGAACAATAGCTGAAGGAATAAAAAAAGTGAGGGGACGTTGCCGCTTTATGAATAATGGTAGAAACCTGGCTGACTTCACCTTGATGTTAATGGACCCAAATAATCACATTGGCAATGCTTTAGTAATTTAAAGAAAATTAATGAAGTTATCATGGTTGACAGGGGTTAACATATCTTACACCATACAATTATTGCATATGTTTACCAGCCAGGGTCACTGGGTAACACAATTGTTGGAGGGACTTGGCATGTCAGGCTCTGCACGGCACAGTGAGACTTATCAGACTAAGCTGTAATCAGGCCCAGCTGTGTTTTAAGCAGACTGCTAATGATACTATCTTTAGCATGTTAACGATACAGTTAACAACCAATGTTAACAAGATGACAGGGTAGTGTAGGTTACAGAATGATACAGTGATACGACTGAAGCAATCACAAATAGGTCAGTAGTTCTAGAAGTCAGGTCATGAGAAAAAGTGTCTGAAGAGTGGGAATTTTGAATAGAAATCTTCACAGTTTTTACAGCATGAAAACTTGATGAAATATATATATATATATATATATATATATATATATATATATATATATATATATATATATATATATATTTTTTTTTTTTTCAAAACAGGTTTTGACAAGTAAAGTCTGCCCACAACACAATGCCCTTCCATGAGCCAGCATGTGTGAATGGCGCGACTCAATGAATCAGCAGCTCACAAAAGCTTTAATCAGTTTGAAATGAATTCAGTAATTACAAGTAAATAGCAGATGTAATGGTTAAAACAGGTTTTGTATTTTGACATGACACACATCATGAATATTAACAAATGCTTATGACAGTTCTTTTTTGATGCAAAGTTGACCTTGTTTGACATATTGTTATGGAAACTTGACCCAAACCTATGACATCACAGCTTATGTCTAACATAATGGACAGCACCACATTTAGGACACAATCATAATGACCCTGTGACAGCTAATGTCAAAACGAATGATATTTAAAAGTTTAATGTCAATGTAAGACATAAGCTCAATAGTTTTGGACTCATATTGTCAAACTCAAAAGTTTGACAATATTTGAAATATGATGTCTTGGTTTATCTCAAGTTGTCAACAAAGACATGTCAAACAATGTCGGATTTGCATCAAGAGTGACATAATTGTAATAAGCATTCAGTAATGTTTATGACAGGTGTCATATCATGATTATGACAGTGTTATGATTATAAAGTGTTACCAAAAGAAGTAGGCTACCTGCAAAATAATACCACCATGTTCTACCCCTACTAGGCCTAATAATAATACTGTAATAATAATAATAACATTAATAATAATAATAATAAATGACAAACAGAAAGCCAAAACCTAAAAAACACATGGTATGCAGTGCCCACCACACCTGAGTAAAAACTATTTTTTAATAATGGTCTTAGCGCCATCAGATACCACAGACCGCCAGCTTTGCTATCTCTTCTCCCTCCCATCATGGATTGTGACGTGCACTACCCATTGTTGAAGTAGGTTAAAGAAGGTTCAAGCGGCTGTCTCCAGATCTATCAACATGTGTACTGTAAGGGCACAGCGAGGCACAGAAAATCATCCTTCCTACTGCCTAAGAACACGCCCCCTATTCAAATGAACCAGTTGGAAAGCAGCAAGGATTTGCCAATTGTTCTGTAGCCTGCAAATATATGATATACAGAGTCCCCTGAATATTACAGCAAAATTAGAGCTAAAAAAACTTTGTGTATCGATTTTTTCCTTTTTTTTTTTTAGGATGGACAGATTCTGTCATACAACGACTGTCATATAACGGACTTGGCAGTCACATGGGACTGCAGTGATACTGGTTGCAAAGGAAGTCTATGAAGTCTATGTGTAAAAAGCACAAACTACACCATGATAACACACAAAATGACTTAAGAAATCGACATGTTTGGTGTTACTAGGCCTTGTGGTGAAATGAAATTCTCTTATGGAGCAACTAACCCAGTTGAAGAGGGTCTCAAGAAATCAGGACGCTGATTCCCCCCCCCCCCCTCCAGTTAATCATATAATGAGTTCCCGTATTCCGATACTTCCACCTTGTCACATATTTTTTACCACCTATTGTGCCATCAAACGACGCCTATTTACAAATCACTCTTTTTCTGATTCGGTAAATGCGACTGGGTGAGCGAGCAAGTCCCCCTGAATGGCTCGTTTGAATAATTGAGCAGTACTCAATCAGACAACATTAGGCAGCGGTGGCGCCTCGGAAATAATTACCAACCCAACAACAGACTACACATGGGTGCTGCCTCCCCCAGGGGCTTCACATTTGAGGTCGATAGATGAGAACACCGGCACCCCGGCGTCTCTCATAAACATCACCTCCAGAAACCTGCAGAGGGCTGTCAGTGAGAACAGGAAAGGGGAAAAAGGGGGAACGTTACAGCAGTGTGGGAAGGTCTGGGGTAGCTGTCATTGCAGAGGAGTAATGCATTCTGTCGGGACTGAATAAATAACTACCCCAGCACCAACAGCATTTATATATTTCGACAAAGACCCCACCCCCCCATACCCTTTTTCAAATTTGCAATAACCTATTACCAAGAGGCTATGTTTAATAAGTTATTCACTCCTCATTTATTTAGACATGATATATTATGTATGCCATCAATCAAAATTAATTGAAAACCATATATTTTAACAATTTGCTGGCGATGTACAAATTGAAATTACCCCAGAAATGGAGACAATGAGTATGTGGGGGGGGAAGCAAAGGAGAAAATTAAAAATCATATTTTAAACTTAAATGATGTAGATAAAATTGGAAACCGGCTGATATATCAATCCCATTTTTTCCCCGGCACCTGTAGGTGACAACATATTATTATTTGCCTCTGATGTTAGCATAAGGTTTTTTAGATAAGTGTCACAGTAAGTGTACACGCTACTGGTCTGGCCCAGCAATCATAACTATTTAAATAGACTACAATACCCATACTCGGCCTTACCAGTACAGATTTTGTTCCTATAATTGGGTTTTCACCTCATGTCTTCAGATCGCCAGTGTCTTTTCTCCTTTATGTGTCTTCACACAGTCTCTTGAGAGGCTCATCTTTACTGGAACAAGGTAGTTGTATGACTGGATGAGCGGAGTGACGCCTTTGTGGAACGGGTCACTAAGTGAATAGCAGCATGCGACAGGCAGCCAGGCATATGTCTCTAGTAGTAGCGTCTGCGACTGAGACTCATTTACTCCAGCACAGACATGGATGTGATTGACAGGTGGGCCAAAGGGCCTTTGGCTCCTTCCTGATTTTCTTTTTCCACTGGAGGCGTCCTCTGGGACTTGAGCAGAACAGCTTATGGCTGTAATGAGGATGGAAAGCAATCTGAATCCAAGACAATTTAATCTATGCTGCTCTGAGTTTTAGAAACTATTTTGTTTTATGCACTTGCATTTGATTTACATGAGATATTTGTTGAAAAAAACATCAGAGCACTAACAAACGTTAAAATGTAGCTAATTGGGATACAGAAAAGAGGGCATCACATGTGAACTGTTATTAGCTTTGTTAGTTTTTTATTAATTAGTCATTCATTAAACCAAACAAAACCTTTGATTTTTTTGTTTGTTTTTTAACTTTTCATACTTTATTTTCATGATTGATGTTACACGAGACACATTATTCAAATGTGTGAGGGAGGAAAGCTTTTTCTCAATAAACAACATGTCATAAGCTCTTAATGCAAAGAGGCCACAACTCATCGCAGGATCCAAATCACGATATCTATTTTTAAGCTTAATTCCAGTGATGCTGTGCAGTCATTCCTGTAGCTACTTAAAGCAGCTTCTATTTTGAATTGATATTTGGGGTAACAGCTCTGACAGAATTAGGAAGTTTTGAAGCTCTAACCTTTTAACTCAGCATCAGCTAGCTCATACGAATCTGTTCAAAACACGCAACAATTCTTGATGTCTTCACTCCTTTGAACGCACAAGTACAGATGTCCTTGCCATGGATAAAATAAAAAAAGCTCTGAACAATTCTCATGAAGATAATCTCATGAAAATATTTAATTCATTAATTGAATCATGGACATTTTATTTATTTTTTTTCTCCAAGGTTTCAAAAACAAAAACTGTCTCAGCCAACCTGTATTATTTAATTAGTCCAAAATAATTAATATTATGATTCATAATCTTACTGAACTCACATTGTGCATTGACTACTGACCTTGTTTTTGCAGCCAGTGCAACACAGGCAGACAAAAGTTGCCTAAAAAGACATTATATATATATATATATATATATATATATATATATATATATATATATATATATATATATATATATATATTAGTGCTGTCAGTCGATTAAAAAAATTAATCAAATTAATTACAGGATTTTGTAATTAATTAATCGAATTAATCACATTTTAATGTCATATCTGCTAAAGGTCTCCTGATAAAGAATTTGAATTCTAGGATATTAAAAAATTTTAGTGCATGACTAATCTAACTAATTGAATACAGTAAGAAGAGAAGATTTAAAATTCTGAAATAAAATAACGCTGTCTCAAATAGGCACTTAAGCCTCACTTATATAGTAAATATGTACATATATGACTATTATAATATAATTTCATCTGCATGTACATTCTCAAAGTAGTTGAAGATATCTCTTAACTTTAAAACTCACATAGGTACTCCCTCTCTCTCTCTCTGTCTCTCTCTCTCTCTCTCTCTCTCTCTCTTTTACATCATATTACATTTATTGTACTCATTTGCACAATTTTCTGCGGCTTTAATGCCTTGATGACCCTCTGATTTACCATCTAGCACAGTCATCACTCCAATATCTGCACACTATACTTCTGATGCTTTTAATGGAGCTCATTCACACTCCCCAGAGGATAGACTCATTCCATTATAGACTCCATAAATGATCATCCAGAACAAGCCACAGGTCAAATCACTCCCTGTGCCCGTCTCAGCATTGCTGCCATTGTTGGATGCTTATGAATAGTATCCATACTTAGGGCTGTAAATATTTAGCGTTGATCTTTTGTTGGTTCTTTTCATTGGATATACTTTATTTATTATTTCTTGATGTTCTTCTAGATGTCTTTCTCATGAATATTGTACTGTTAATCCTACCACACTTTTGCACACTCTTACATTTGTCTACTGAGATCAGAGAAGAGCCCATGCCTCGAGCGTCAGGGGGATGGTTGTATTATTAAAGACAAGAGATTGCTGAGGGTCCTGTGAGGCAGTCTGCTTGATAGAATTATCTTCAGACTCTCACTTTAGAAAAAAAAGAAAAAAAAAGGTGGTAGAGGTCATACAGCACGAGACAGCTCGGTCTTAGAGTAACTTTCTGTTTTCTCATAATGGAACAGCTGAACCTATAAATTAAACTCGGAGCTAATCGACTGAACGAACCTTTCTTTTACAGCCAAAGTAATAACCCCTGCTCCTTCTATTTGTCTCTCAGTGTTACGCGACGACTTCAGACAGAACCCGCAGGATGTGGTGGTGGCGGTCGGAGAAACCGCCAGTCTCGAGTGTCAGCCTCCACGCGGCCACCCCGAGCCCACCACCTACTGGAGGAAGGATAAGGCTCGGCTTGACCTCAAGGATGACAGGATCATGGTGGGTTCCTCCCCCAGGGGAGCACTCCTCTGCCTTCCAAACCGCACTTATACTCTCTAAATTCACCTGCTAAATAGTTCAGTTACTTGATGAGTGAGTTCATAACACATTCATAGCAGCTGCTATAAACTCCACATGAAGCATTCATGACCGTCTCATGAAACATGACTCAACACTCATACCAAAATGTCATGGAGGGCAGAAAGAACGACAGCAACTTGTCAAAATAAAAGTCTAACAATTGCAAAGGAGCATTGCAGTTTTTGTTCCAAATGTATGGAAAAGGTTTTAAACTTGCCTCCAATATTTCATATAGGGATACCATTAATTTATTCTCCAGCCTTTTATAAATATTTCATGAATATCTTATGAAGTCTACATCAAATGTCACTTTACTATACAAGTTTTGAGGTACTCATAATCAGGTAAGAGGTCTGGATGATGGCAATTTGTCAAAATGAAAGTCCAACAGTTGCAAAGCAGCAGTGCTGTTGTTGCTAAAGATATGGAAAAGGTTTTAAATTATAATATATATATTTAATAAAGTATACCATTAATTTAATCTCCAGCCTTTGTTGTATATCATGAATATCTTATGACGTCTACATCAAATGTCACTTTTCTATACAAGTTGTGAAGTATTCACAATCAGGTAAGAGGTTTGGATGATGACAACATGACAAAATAAAAGTCCAACAATTGCAAAGTGTAATTTTTCAATTTAGTTCCAAACCTCTTATCTAATCAGAACACATCTGAGTCAATGGGTTAGTCCAGTGCTTAAAAATACAGAACTTGGTCAGGCAAATATTTTTGTTTCATAAAAATGTGTTTGTTTTATGATGTAACCTTTGCAGATGATTTCTCATCTTTTGCTACCGGGAATGTCCAATTGTTCCATGTTATATAAATACAGGTCAGCTGAATGTAGCTAGTTTACGACCCAGTGTTAACCTCAGTTATTACGAACAATTCACAACTTGTATAGTAAAGTGAGATTTGATGTAGATTCATAAGATATTCATAAAATATTTACAAAGCCTGGAGATTAAATTAACAGTATCCTTTATGAAATATTGGAGGCAAATTTGAAAATAGTTTTTCATAATATTCAAATGTGATCAGGTAAGAAATAAAACAGCAATGCTGCTTTGCAGTTGTTGGACTTTAATTTTGATAAATTGTCTTTGTTCTCTCTTCCACCACATCCATGAAAGTAGTTGTTTGATATGGATGCTGAGTCATATCACATGAAACAATCATAAATGCTTCATGCAGTGTTTATGACAGCTGCTATGAATGTGTTATAAACTCACCGGTCAAGTAAAACATTAAGAAGAGTTCACAGGATCACATTTATCTGCTGCAGCTACATTGTAAAGCGCTTTGTGTTGAGCTAGTATTTGTTTTTCTTCTCAGGTCCGTGGGGGAAAGCTGACCATCTCAAACACAAAGAAAAGCGATGTTGGGATCTATGTGTGCGTGGCCACCAACATGGTCGGAGAGAGAGAAAGTGAAAAAGCTCAGCTGTCTGTGTTTGGTAAGAAATCTGAAGATGCAGTGGTTCAATAAAGGTAAAAAAGATCTCTGTCACAATTATATTTAGCTTCAGTATTATGTCCACATCCAGAACGACCGGTGTTTGTGCAGCGTCCTGGGAACCAGGTGGTCTTAGTTGACGAGAGTGTGGAATTCAGGTGTCAGGTCCACGGTGACCCACCGCCTACACTACGCTGGAAAAAGGAGGATGTGGATATTCCCCGTGGCAGGTGAGGGATGTGTGTGAGTGTGTGTGGTGCACATACACGAGTGTTTATGCACATATATTAATGCGGTAAAAGTGATAATGGATAAGCGCTGAAGCAGAGCTAATGAGTCCCGCAAGAACAAAAAAAAAAAGATTTGACATATTACTCATGGAAGACTTTCATCAGTGTGGCAAAGATTATTTATTAGCCACAGAGAAACTCATTATTTTCTGTTTGAACTTCTATGCTGACAACAGATGGCGTGTCCTTGGTTGCTTTTGACTAATGCTTACTTTCAAGTACCACTGCACTTTGTGTTGCACGTAAGGCACCAAAAGGTCCGGGGGCGGAAATACAGCAGGAGGATATGTTTAATATGAAACAATCCAATATTTAAACCCTACAAGGAATAGTATCTATATGAAGTTAATAATGTCCAGTCAGTCGGAAAGGTGTTAATTAAATTCCGTGGTCATTTCTGAAGCCACAGATTTGTGGCGCCGCTGTATTGGATTGCATCCTATCCTGAAGTGTTCTGGCAGTTTAGTATACCGCTGTGTACACACATCATAAGCGCATGCTAATTGCATTGCAATCCCATTAGAACACATATTTTTTAAGTCATTATTGGCCTGTCATGTGGGTCTTAATAATAACTGATCAGCGCTTTATACTTTTAATTACAGTATGACTCATTATGCAATCTGGCCATCCATCAAAATCTGTTCATGTCTATAAGTAGTCCTTCTATTCAATGTTTCACAAATCTGATGACTAAATGACAACCATCACGTACCGTTAATTTATATTTATGCATATATTTATCTCATCATCCGGGGGAATTGTTTGCAAAAGTGCTTTGGCAACTATATTGAACACAGATTCACATTTATGTAAGACAACATTACAGGACAATTTAATTACATTATAAAAAAAAGAAAATCCCAAGCAAATATTTGTTTTATTGTCAACCATTAGAGTGGTCATCTCAAACAAAATATAGGAACAAAAAAATAAATACAACAAAAAATAAAACACTATGCACAGGGAAGCTTTGTCATTCCCACCGAAGTTGATGTAAACTGCCTTCATTGATGCTGGATTGCTGCATGTAAATCCTGGATGAATCTAATCGTATTATCAGAAATCTGGTTAAGATGCATGATTTGATTTCATCATGGAAAGTATTTGTTATTCTCTAATTGTCAGCCAAATATTGCTCTGGGTTGTTGGACCAGCACCGGATACATTAGCAGTACAATTCCATATTTCCATACTCCAATCATTCATAGCTCTGTACTTTTTTTTGCTGCTTTTAAATCATGGAAATAGCAGCTACACTGTAAAGCAAATTACAGGTTATGTTTGTGGAACATGCAATCAGTTACTATAATTGCTATAAAGTAAATCAAGCATCATGGTTATCAACTAAATGGATAAAATTAAATGGATAAATACGGAGCCTTTGATGCCCTGGGAGACAGAGGGAATAAACTTCTATTAAACTTCTCATTAAAGGTCCCATATTGTAGAAAGTAAGGTTTTAATTGTTTTTTGATTATACAAAGGTCTAGGTTATATGTATGTTTATATATATATATATATATATATATATATATATATATATTATAAATACTGTCCCACATTTCAAACACTCAATCCACAGAAAAAATGCACACAAATTCAGAAACATTGCCTTAAAACAAGCTGGCAGGACTTCCATTAAGTTTTAATGTCGATGTGTAAGAGGAGATGTAAAAAAAAAACTTAAAACCACAAATATATCTTGTCTGGGATATCACACCATCAAATGATATGGCATCTGTAAAAAAAGAAAGAAAAAAGGAGAAGCCTTTACATGTGCTACAGGTTTAAAACACCTGTTAGAAGCCATTATTTCTCTAAGAAAACAAAGTACCCCCTCAGACACGTGGTGGTGTTAAGGGAGAGTGTAATGACCACCTGTCTCCGTCTGGCAGCCTGTCTGCCTACCTGTTTCTTGCCCTCAACCCTCCGCACCCCTTGACTCCAGAAACATGTCCTACTTTTTCCCAACCAGCCTCGCCACGCTTCCCTCCCTTCCACTCCTTTTCATTCTTATTCCTAAACCCCCCGCCGGCCTCCTGGGAGGTCTGTATCTGGGTCAGGGATGTGCCGTGAATGGAGTTTTCACCAGACTCTGGACGGACCCCGGCGCAAACCCCCGTCGATATATAGCCTCCGCCGCGCCGTTTTGGAACATCTATCTCAAATGTGACTTTTTCTCACCCCTTGTGCCATTTCTCTGCCTGACTTGTCTCCCGTCTCTGAGTCGGCATGGCTGGCTACACAATTTCACAGGATCTCTCACGCCAAAGGAGACCCCAGAGAGGGAGCGCCTGACTTCTTGCTCCTCCTGTCTGAAGCCCCCCCCCTCGCTCTGTGGCGCTTATCTAAACTCCGGTCGCCTAAGATGTTTCCTGCCTCACGGCGCGGTATACGCTGCACCGGTGGATACACGCTGATGCATGGAACATCTCTATGAATTAGTCATTTCTTACTGCTCAGCTCATTCATCAAATTCAGTTTGTCAGACTGTGCCACTCCCTTACTCTCAGACTGTTTGTCTATCTGTCTCTGGCTCCCGTCTCCCTCTCTTTTTTCCTTACCCTTTCTCCCCCACTCAGGCGCTCACGCACACATGCACACACAAACAGTATGGTATAGCATACTGCACAACCCACACTGCAGTGGGTGGCTCATCTTTATAAATATTGAAATAGTGGAACAGTCAGGGTTCCAGCTGAAAGCACCTTTCATTTTGCCATGCCTTCATCGCGGCATAATTGCTCCCCCTTTTTTTTCTGCCTCTGCAGCAGAGTGTGTGCAGCGGGGAGTCTTAATTGCCTCAGAAAACCTCCTTTTATTTGATCAAACATGACAACCTTTTATAAGAGCTTCCATCTGAGACATCGCACAAGAAAAAAAAAGCTAGATTCAATTGCTGTGTTTGTTGTTTCTATTTATGTTATTAAAAAAATACAGATGCTTTAGTATTGTTATTGGAGCTTCCGGTTTGATCAAATCAACCTTAGATGCCGCTTGACTGATGCAGACCGCAGTTAGCTCGGCTTCAGCTGTCCCTCTCTCGTCACCAGGTACGATATCAGATATGAAAAAGAGGATTTCCTGCTTAGGATAAAGAAGGCGTCAGTCAGTGATCAGGGAACCTTCACCTGCCTAGCGGAGAACCGTGTGGGTAAACTGGAGGCCTCCGCCTACCTGACTATCAGAGGTGAGTAACTGCTTGTAGACTCGACTCGTGGAGGAGCTTTAGGACCCGCCCACGATATTCCTGCTAAATCCCAGAGCAAGCCGCGGGGCCGTCAGCCCTTTATTGCCCATTTTTACGGCGCATTATTGTCCCCCTGCTGAACGGCCGGGCCTGGCCACAGGTTTTCATATAGCGGGACTGATGTTGTAGATTGCTCCAGATCTCCAGCTAGGCTCCAGATATGAGCAATCTTACCAGCTTTAAGTGAACTGGTATGACCTTTTCGGGGGGAGGGGGGGGTTTCATTTTCCATCCAGGCCCGCTCGTTCCATATTTACATCATATCGACGGGAGGGAGCTGTTTCACGGTGAAGGTTGAATGTGGGAACACGTTCATACAACTTGAATGAGTAACACATTATTAACACCTGAATATGATGTATGTCATACATCATCATGCATACTGTGCATCACAGATCATGTAACATTAACATTACACCTTCCATATACGCTCTTTCAAAATTCATATTATGCTTTATTTTCTTTAAAAAATAAGATTTATAATAACTATTCGTTATAACTAATTAATAGATCATAAGTTAACTGTTAATTTTAGTTATTACTGACTTGTTAAGTGTTCCTTAATAGTTTAAGGATTTATAACTGTGCCTTATATATAGCCAATAGATCATTTACAAGCTGTTAGTTAACGAGTTTTAAATTATAATTTATAACTATACTTTATAAATTAGTAATAGATCACGACCAATGTATTAGTGAATTCCTTACTAATGACTTGTATCAGTAAATAGTTTATATGTTTTTGAACTTTATTCTAAAGTTGAAATTATTTCTTATTTATTAACTGTTAGTAAATGATGTATTAATGTAATAATGTCCCAATAACATATATAAACCTTCTACTGTTATTTAACAAGTCATTTATAACTAAATAACTAACAGTTATTAATGATCTATTAACCACCTATTAGGCATTGTTGCAAATCCTTAACAAACTGTCAACAAACACTTAACAAGTCAATGATAAGTCATTCATTAACAGTTTACTAATGATCTATTAACTACGTATAACAGATAATTATTATAAAGTGTTACCAAAAAAAGGATATTCTGACTCAATTTCAAGATTAGTGTTGGAGTCACTTAAGGCATTATGTTAAATTAACCAGTTTTCCCATAGCATTCTTGGAACATTTGTTCCATGTTTCTATTTGGTAACTCACCCACTTTCTTCTATGGATGTTGTACAAGTGTTTTTGTTCAATGTGACATTCCCAAAAGGTTTTATTAGTCAGGTACAAATTTGGAATTACTTTTGTATGCCATGCAAATGTTTTCAGTACATTCTGTCAATGTAACAATAACATTGATTTTACATTATAAAACGTTTCTGTTTTAACATCTACAAGCAAATCTTTCAAGAATGTTTTACAAACCAGGCTATTAGAGTGTTTAAGAGTCACTAAGAAAATAGTAAGGCAGTAAAAAAAGGAAAAATAAAGAAAGTGTAATTGAATGTGTCACTTTAGCGTTTGTTAGAATATGCTGTTAATTATTTTTGTCTTATTAAGCTGATGAGAGGAAACGTAATAGGTGCAAAAACAGTAATGAACAAGACTCCGAAAGTCAATGATGTCAATTGGCAAATAATTGTATTTAGCTGTTTTTAATCAATTCAATTTCATCTGCTTTGACTTGTCAAAGGGTTGCTTCATTTAAATGAGATACCTTGATATACAAAAAAAGGATCTGTGAACTGTGTGAATGTGTTATTATCATCATTGCATTAAGTAAAACGTTGCATATGAATCACTCCAGCCAGGGATTTTCAGTACCGGATCACCCTTGTCTCCTTATAAGGCGTTGTTTTCCTCGACGCCCGCGCCATCACCTGCTTTGGGTGACTGAGTGCCCCTCCCCCTCCCCCTCCCCCCACCTGAATTTTCATGGATGGAAAACCCAGCTCCATCTCATTCATTTCTGATTTTCATTCTTTTTTTTGTCGTTGTTGTTGTTGTTTTCCTGTCCCCCTGTTCTACTCCTCTGCTCTCCTTCTCTCTGTATTGTGCGTTAATCTCACCCACACCATTGTCGTGTCACCAGCTCGCCCCGTCGGTAAGTAATGAGCTGATCCCATTCTGCATGCGTTGCTCTCTTTCCGTTTTTTGATCACACACATGTATGCATGTACTGTACCGTTGTGGACATTCCACAAACACATTCATCAAACTAATATCCGACATTGATATCTACATTGTTGCTATCGACCCTTGACTTCCCCCTGGCGGTCTTTCGTAGAAAAAAAAAAAGTGGATTTGCCACCTCACTTCTTTCAGCGTGAGTCCACATATGGTTGATGTGCTTTAGCTCAAAATGTTGAATAGAGAAGGATGTTGAGGCACCCTGATAATTACAGTGCCTGATATGATTTATTCTGATGTACTGGCCGCTGGATGAATGGCTTGAGCGATTGGCATAGTCAAGAAATAGTTCTAGTAACACACACACCCACAGCATGCATGAACCTACTCGCTTGCCGCTGAATATTCAGGCTAAGCATTTTTCCTTCAAAGTTCGATAATACAAGCTTTGGAAGATTGCTGCAAATATGTTCTACTATTGTGTTTTGGTTTATTTGACCTTTAACCTCAGAGGCACCCCAGTTTGTGGTGCAACCCCGTGACCAGATCGTCGCTCAAGGACGGACGGCCACCTTTCCCTGCGAGACCAGGGGCAAGCCTCAGCCCACCGTCTTCTGGCAACGAGAGGGTAGTCAGGTAAGGAGACTAATTTGGACATAATGTACTTGTGTGTCTGTAAGTACGCGTTGATCATAGGGGAAATTAATAATTAATGATTTCTCTTCATGCCCATCAACAGACATAAATTCTGCAGCAGCACCCAAAGTGAAATCTAAAAAAGTCAGACTAGATGGATCCAACCAGGGTGACGCTGTGTGTGGTTCCGTGCCACATATAGATAGCGAAGTGGTCATTTATCACCAATCCAGACCAGTCTGACCAGCCAATTCACTTAGCAAGAAACAATGTCATGCACTGCATTAGAGTCATTAGACATAATGAAAGGAGGCTAATGTCCTTTCCTGCTCATCAGCCTGTCTGCTTGGGGTGCAGAAAGGGCTGATGCCTCAATTTCATGACCATGACTGCGGGATTATCACTCTAGGGGTAAATGACCATTCAGTCCTACTAAGAAAGACATTGACCTATTTTGTTTTCCTAAATCACACACAATGTTGAAATATGTACAATAAGTACTGTACATTTAAAGGCATGTTTTGAACCCAGAAGTGAAAGGCGGGTTGTGTTCATAAAATATACAATAGAGTAAACCCAGTCTTGCATTGAGATATTATAAGACAATCACAACAAAATTTTTGTCTACATAATTTAATTATAGGTATTGGCAGATACAATTCATTATCATCGTATTGCCTGTGACCTGAAAAGAATGAGCCCCAGAATGTATCCTTGGGGTACGCCACAGATGAGTTGCACAGAACCTTGTCAGAAAGATGTGATTTAAACTATTCAATATATCCAATCTATTCCATATTAGCTTTTGTTTATTTACCAAGAGAGAAGCTGGAAATATGAAGGATATGCGCATTGCTGGTCCCACTGATCTATTTAAGCCAAGGAGGCTTTTGTATGGGCCAATATATCTAGATTAGAGCATGAGGGTTTGTGAACTGGAAAAGAAGGCCTTGAATTCCTCTCATTCTGAAGAAAATATATCAAAATATAAGAAAAGAGGAACAGGTAAATTAAGGGAGGCTCCAGTTCCCGAATTTAATACATTACATTTCAATTCATTACATTTAATAGCAACTTTTTTGCTCCCTGTAGGACCTTCTGTTTCCCAACCAGCCGGCGCAGGGAGACAGCCGTGTGTCCGTGTCCGTGAACGGAGAGTTGACTATTTCATCAGTGCAACGCTCAGATGCAGGGTACTACATCTGTCAGGCCCTCACTGTAGCAGGCAGCATCATGGCCAAAGCCCAGCTGGAGGTAGCAGACGGTAAGGCTGGACGCACACACACACCTATCTGCACACACAGCAACATAAGGAAGGTGTTTCTATATAGTACCCTAAAACATAAAATCTTATGTTTGTTATCTATGTGATTTAGTTCACTCATAACACTTGTCTTGAAACATTTTTGTACTTACATTCTATTTTTACACCCTGTTAGGTACATTATACATCAGGGAGCTCCATGCACTGTATTAGTGACTCAGAGCACTATTGTATGATTGCATGGCTCAATACACAGGTTATACCACCAGACTGAAGCAATTACTTTTACCCTCCACGGTATTGTGTGGAGAGATTTCTCCTACTGTAGCTGTTAAATTTAAAAACAATATATATTTTTCTGATATAATAATATGTTAGAACTATGGACAAAGTATAAACTTTGGAAGTTTCGACGACTTATCGAGATGTCATTCTGATTTTAAGCTGTAGAACCATCAAGTCTCATGTTTGCTTTTATCAATGCTGTTCAGACTGGTATTCGATGTTTGTGCATTTATAAAACAAAAAAAAAATGTATTATAGGCTTTAAAACCATACAAAACACATATAGTCCACAAGCTTGCAGCTTTGTCCAGATAGCAAAACATTGAATCCTTCATTTCAAAGGCTATTTGTTTGCCCACACTTACACCCACAATGATTATTTTAATTATCATTATGGTCTGAAAAGACTGAAACTATAAAATAAAACTGTCTGCTTGATGGAGAGAAACTGCACTTTTTTTAGACAAAGCTTTAATGTCAGCATTAAGTGCTGAGCTGCTGCCAGCTGGGAGCTGTTGATGCCCCAATCTCTCCATTTGTTTCTTGGCTTTTTCTCCCACACATTATTAAATTAACATCTGTTAAAGTGTTTTTGGGAGAGGAAACGACTCGTGTTCTGTCACTCAGAGGAAACGGATCAATAGGTATAGAGCACGAGGGATGGGGAGGGGGCGATGTGGTTGATTGATGGTTGTAAACATAGATGGATAGAGCGCTGGCGTGTTGTCAAGTGTTGTTTTAGATGCTTGCGCAGTAGAATTTTCTAGCATTACTTAAAAGAATGGACAATTAACTTCCATAGAAATGTAGGAGATAATCCTCCACTGAAAGAAAACATTACAAAGGCTTGGATGTGGAGTGGCGCTCCTACCTGGGTATTGCGTTGGATGTGTGATTTAGTCAATTAGTGCACCTGTCAATCAGATTGACAGGTGCACTAATTATTCAGTCAGACTTCAGATGCTGGCTCTGGTTGCAACTTGATGGAACTATAGTGATTGGTAAATTAGTCATGCACTAAGCTGCGTTCGAGGAGGTTGTGTGGTTGTCTGTTTGACTGAGATGAGGCAGAAGTGCTTCTAAATCTATTTAATCTATTCTATCTTCTACATTCTGAATCCCTATTTCAATAGAGTGAATAATAGATACTCAAGAGATACATTTTTTTTCATAGTATGATTCCCACACACAATGAGAATCTAGCTGATCAAATTGTGCAAACCAGAAGCTTCATGTATTAACTCAGTGGCAATAGTTTAGTCTTATTTATAGGAATGGATGCTCTTATTAGGTAGACTTATCTAATTCATGTTAACAATATTCCATCAGCTGTAGCTATGAAGCTGGTAATTAGGTCCCCTAACATTTATTTGTCTACAAATTTAAAACAATACCGTTTATTTTGCAGCCCGTATAGCCTCTGGTAGTAATCAGATGAGCAACCATGAAAAAGCAGCATTCTGTTATTACCTTTTGTCACTAAAGCTGGATTATATGATTGCATTTCTTACAGGACTCCAGCTAGGAACAGCAATATGATGTTTTTGTTGGCTTTATAATCGCTCGGGGGGTAACGATAGCTGTAATGTTTTCCCGAACGGGACTGCCTATCTTTAGCTAAAGACTAATCTAATGCTCAAACAGATAGACTCTGCAAGTATACTACGCCAACTCAAATTATTATTTTTTTCCCATTCGGTTATTTGGATTTGTCCTAATTAAAAGTGAGGTATCATCCCCACCACCACCACCACCACATTTACCCAACTGTAACTGATCCTGCTGTGCATTTTTTTATATTGTTGCAGCCTAAACATGGTTCGAAATCCTTCATACTGTCACTATTTAGCTTTGTTTCTTTGTTGAACAAAGGTTTGCAAGGAATGCATTGAAAGAACAATGTGTGTTTTAATTGAAATCTGACTTAATAAATTCATTGTAATGAATGATTGATAACATTATGACATATAAGTCAAATCCCAGTAAATGCTTGACAAAAACACATTATAGAAGATGATTATATTGCAGCATAATGCCAACAGTGCAGCCGCTATATCAACTGGTTCCGCTTACTGTACACTGTAGTGCTCCAGGTCATACCTGATTTGTCTGCTACTCCTCATTGTGCCGAAGGAGTTGCTATAAAAGATAAGGCGTGGGGGGGGGGGGGGGGGGGTGGCGGCTGTGGTAAACACTTGTACGAATGGACCTGATAACAGTGGAGAGTAGCAGTAAGTAAATTGGAAGTGGGGTAGTTACATGGCCTAGAGAGATTCAGCACTCCACAATGTACCGCTGCAGATTGCAGAAGCTGTTTTCTGGATGATATAACATGCTTTAAAAAAAGCTTTAAAAGAGATGTAGTGTTGTTCTGCTTGGCATGCTAATTCGGAGTTTAGTTTTGTGCATGTGTGTGTTTGTGTGTGCGTGGGGGGGGGGGGTGCCAAAGGGGGGGAGGTGCAACTATGTGTCAGCGTAGGAAGAGAGAGGACAGGCATGAATGTGTTGAGAGGTGTTATAAAGAAGGTATGGTAATTAGCACCACGGGTGAAGCATCGTTAATCCTCACCTAGTAATTAAAGCTCAAAGGTGTGATGCAGTGCCATGAGCACACAGCCCTACTGTGGAAAAAAGCTCAAAAACAGTCACTTCCTCTCACAACACATCCATCAGAATGAACTCTAATGTATTGCGCCCACAAATTAACACCTTGTGATAAGGTCATGTTTCTTTTTTTTCTTTTCTTTTTATCCACGAATCATCACCAAACACTGAACATCCAACTGGTTAGAATACACACTAAGACCATGACATAAAAATTACAGTGCTAGTGTGTTCAAATAATAATACTTGTTCTTTGATTGTTACCCCTTAGCCCTAAAGGACCGCCCACCGCCAATCATCCGGCAGGGCCCGTCCAATCAAACGCAGGCGTTGGGAGGCGTGACCCTGCTTAAGTGTCAGGCCTCAGGAGACCCAGAGCCAACAGTCACCTGGAGGAAGAACGGGGCCAGTCTGCTCGGAAAGGACCCGCGGTTTTCCCTGCTGGAGCATGGCAGCCTTCAGATCCAGAGTACCAGGGTGGGTTATATTAGACTACAGCGAGATGCATATACAGAGGAATTAACATTATATAGGATATAACATTATCAATCCATCAATCGGACTTTATTTCTTTATCTCTTTTAATACAAGTGTAACCTAGAGTGCTTCACACAATAAAACAGATACAACAACATCCCTGCCCTCATCACAAAACAGCAGATGACTTTGTAATTAACAAAGCACTCAATAATAATAATAAAAGTCATTCAGCACAAGAACCGAGGAAACATTATCAAAATTCTCATCAATTCCTAGAGAGGGAGCACCAAAGGCATGATTTAGGAAATAATAATAATAACAGAGTTAATGAACAGTTAAAAAAAAGTTAAAGAATGATTCATTAAAGAATGATAACAGATTATTCCAATTTAGTTTCATGTCTGTTGCTTTGGCAGTTATAATTAGTTTTGTTAAAACTCATTCAAAACAAAAAAAATAGGAAACACTATAAACATTCTCATTAATTCGTAGTGAGGGAACACAAGAGGCATGATTTTGGAATTAAATAAATACATAAAAATGAATTTAAAAAAATAAATGTCTCCAAAATTAATTAAAATGAATGAATATATAGTAAGATATGTAATAAATACTCAGTAAACTGTAGGTACAAAGTAAATGAAAAGTTAAAAAAAGACAAAAAGAAAAGTAATTACACGTTAAGTTAAAGAATGATTCATTAAAGAATGGTAACAGATTATTCCAATTTTAGTTTCCTGTTTGTTGCTTTGGCAGTTAATATTAGTTTTGTTTAAACTGAGAATGCCAAAGTAATAGCTGAAACCTTGGAACGATGTAATATGGCCGTAGAGAAATCTGATGGGGAAAGAAATGAGCAGCAAGCCTGTGTGTTTTATACCTGGCAGCTCACATTGGATTCTTTCTTCCTTTGAGGATTCACAGTTCCCAGCAATTAAAGTAATAAGTGCAAACTCCAAATTCTTTCTCTGTGTTGCATTATTTTGTTTGGCTACCTTTCACTGCACAATCTATGAAAACAACTGTGGTTAACCGCTTAAGCCCCAGGCCTATTTTTCAGTTTTTCTGCTATAAATGACAATAAATATAGAATATCTCTACAACCACAAAGGTTATGTAAAGCTGGTATTAAAAGAAATCTACAACATGTGAGGTGACTACACAAGTGTCAGAATAGATTTATGTTGCTGTTATAAAGCAAATATAGTTAAAATATTAGGGAAAAAATCTAACATTGCGTTTTACTACAGATAAAAATGCTTTATTTAACACTTAAAACAGGACCAAACTGACCCAAATCAGGAAAATAAAACTTGAAATGAGCTAATTTATCTGCAATGCAACATTTATGTAAGAGTTCAAAGATTAATTATTTGCCTATAAAATCATACAAATCACACTAAGGATTATTACAGAACATTAATTTATTTTGTAAGATGTTTAAAAAGGAGATTATAAAGGACTCAATAGGATATAAAGTGATGGTTAGTTGCAGCCCTACCACTGATATTATATAAACAGTTTTCTTATTGTATTGATGATGTGGGTATTGATGATATATATCGATGCTGTAACAGTAACATTGTGTTTTATTACAGATAAAAATATTCAATTTGGTGTAATAGCTAAGGTTTTCTCATATAATATGTGGATAAAACTCAATGCTGCCTCCGTATTAGGGGGTTTAGGATTTTACTAGGTTAAAAGCGATATATATTATATAAATGTATTGTACATTCATAGAAGTCAAACAAATGTGTTTCATATTCGAGTCCTTTGTATCTGCACATCACATCCTTCTGTTGCATGTGCTCAAAGAGAAATTGTCTTGTCCGCCAGCTGATGTCAGCTGAATGTAATTCAAATGGACAAGTGCAGTCAGGTTGCTTTTAAAAGATGAATAGCAGGTATTGATTTTTATAAGTCGTTAAACGCTGCTATTTAGTCTTGAAACTCTGAGGCAGCAGTTAGACCCAAGGACTCAAGGACAGGGACTAGTGAAAGGGAGTCTGAAGGGGGTAATATAAGGGAGGAAGTGCAATATACGGTGTCCTGTCACAGTGTCAAAGTGCTCTGACTGTGTCACTCTCTCGTCTAGTCGAGGGAAAAAAAAGAGAAAGAGACACAGTCAGACAGAGAGAGAGACAGACAGCATAGTGGTCAGTGTCTTCTGAGGCACTGCCAATATAAAATAGATTGTCATATCTCTTATTTCCTGTGTCAGCACTGGCGATGATAACATTGATGGCTCCGGGAATGGTGGGTGACTATTATTGGAGGGAATCAATTAAGAAAATTAATGTAAGCTCTTACCACGCTTTCTTTTTTTTTTTTTTTTTTCATTGGCCGGTGTTAAAGTTTCCTCTCATCCACTCTCGGGCTTTTCTCGAGCCAAATGCAGGCCAGCGGAGGTTAATGCATTTTTACTGTACTACTAGCTGCAAAACCTCCTCCAGAAGCCCGGGCCTGATGTAAAAGCTTTTAGAAGCCATCTGGGATCACAGTCACAAAGGCTGTTCGATTCAGCCTAACATATAGAGACCGTCTGAAAGCCGTATTCGCGTTTTCTGAACCATCTCCAATCGTTAGGATTGTTAACGTCGGACGTACCCCGGATGAAATAAGAGCCTGTTTGAACATTAATGGGAATATCACTATCTGTCTTCCGTAGCTGTCGGACTCGGGGATGTACACCTGTGTCGCCACCAGCTCCAGTGGAGAAACCTCATGGAGTGCCTTCTTGGATGTCAGAGGTCTGCTCCAGTAGAAACGATTAATATGATAAATGAACACCATGGCAGACCCGGCAGGAGAAAAAACAAATTCACGGAGTGGATGGTCATTAAATTTTCTGGTCGGAGGGGGGGGGCTTCATAATTTTTCAACATAACGTAAGAAAAATCGTGATAGAAAACCATTAGTTTTTTTCACCTTTTCAAGGGTATTTCACTAACAAAGCCAGCTGAATCTATTCCTCCTCAGTTCATAGAATTCTTTTGTGGCAAACATTTATTTTTTCGCATGAGCAGAACGACTCTTGTTAATGAGGGTTTCTCTGCAACAGGTCCCCTTTCATTCTTGTTTCAGTGCACTGCTGGGACAGTGGCGCTGTGGCTCGGTGCTGTCCTTGGTGCTGAGCTGGATGACAGCCGAGACCCTAGCAACTGGGAAGTCTCATTTGTCTCTCTCTTAAAGGTCCCATGTCATAGGAAAGGCAGATTTTAATTGCTTTTTGATTATAGGCGAGGTCTAGGTGTTCCAGGCTGTCCCACGTTTCAACATGTTCAATCCACAGAGAAATGCACAGAGAAACTGCGCTTTAGAACCAGCCAGTCAGCGTGTCCTTGAAGTTGTGATTTCACACCTATACAGTTACCACCTACCTCGAATTCACAGCCGTTCAAATCAGTCAATCAAAGGAATGGCTTGTTAATATTAATGAGATGGGCACAAAGGGACCTGTTCTTTCTCAAGCTGCAGAGAGAAGCTTGAAAGAGATGTAAAATTCAACTGAGATGATTGTTGTACTTAAAACCACAAATATGTCTTGTTCAAAGCTTCAAGTAAAACTGAAAGAAATTGATATGTGACCTTTAAGAACATTCACTCATAGGAAAACAAAGACAGATATATGTCTTTGAAGGCATATCTCTATTTATTTCACTCAGCAACACAGGCAGCAGTCTGTCGACAACATTACAGAGTAACCACACTGTCATTGATTAATCATTTTTAAAACATAAATTGTAACACTGCAGGCTACTGTTCCACTATCTGATTCAAATAGCTGTGTAAAGTGACTCTGCAGGCCATAGGCTATCACAAAACATTAAAAAAAACCTACAAAACATAAAGATTTGTCTACTTGCTGTCAAAATAATTAGGCTACAGGCTCCATGCTTTGACATTTGTAGAGCAACATGGCTCACGATACATGTACATTTGAACCAGGTTTTATCATCCACAGACAAAGCTCAAGCTCCTAATATCGATTACAATTATATAGTCCCACGACAGGGACAGGAGATTGTCCAGGGTGGGCACAAGTGACAGGGTGGGCAGGTCCAGATCCAAAATGCCCATCCAATGCCGCCGGGTTTGCACCATGGTATTCCCTATATTCATGAAACATAAGGCTTGCTTTGTTTCTGCAGGTATTCATCTTTTTTTTGTCTCTTCACATTTTCTCTGTCAGACTCCACTGACCTCGTAGACTTCATGTCTCACAACGCCACGGCCCTCCCAGGGCCACCCTCCAAGCCAGAGGTCACGGATTTTACCAAGAGCAGTATCTCGTTGTCATGGGAACCAGGGCCGGAGGCAGGCTCTCCAGTGTCCTCCTATGTCATCGAGGCCTTCGGGTATGTCTGTGACCTATGGCCCCCAGCTACATTTAGTGATTCCAAACTTTTCTGGCACCAACAGATGTGGGGGTTTTGTGGGGCATTCAAGCAGTTTCAGATTGAAGGTCCTGAATTGCTTCTATTTTCACTGTATTTTGCAAGAATAACTGGGTTTTCATTCAAATGTAATGAAATTTTAGAGCAGATTTTGTGAAATGTGAATAGATGCCTGTTTCTATTGGTCATTTTTGCGATTATTGGGAAAGGGAGAGTTTGCTGTGAGATTAGGTCATAAGACAGTGTGAATGTATCCATGACAACAGTCAGCTGACACAGCTGATCATGGATAATTTATGTGAAGCTGTCAGCTCTGGGGAGAACATTAGCTATGATTTTTTTCAGCGTTTACACTCTGCAAAACCATGTTGAAAAAGAAAAAGAAAAGTGTTGTCAGAGTTTCCTGAAGGGAGACCTTCTTATACGAACTTTCAGGCTTTTTTTTTTCAAATTTCTGGCATTTCCATCCAAGTATGTATTTGCAATTTATGAAAATGTGAATAAGAAAAGGTGAACAGAAACACAACTGTTGATAATTGTTTCTGCTATTCAAATATCTTGAATGCTAACGATTTGGCAAATAAAAGCTCACTTCAAAAATAAAATGATTGGCAGATAAGATTTTTTTCTTTTCCTTACCAAATGTTTGACTGAAAAAGAAAGGACTACAAAAGATCCATCGTCATAGTTGCTTTGATTATGCTTTATTCATGATAACAGGAAGGATGAAAAGATTTGAGTGAGTAAGGGGCATCGTTACTGTGACATGTGATTTTTTTTCTTCCTAGCTCACCAGTGTTGCCCCAAATAAACTATAGATTTCTTCCACGGCAATGAAAACCTTCCTAATTAGATGTTTTCATGCTGTGCCTGCAGCCAGTCAGTGAGTAACAGCTGGCAGACAGTGGCGGACCACGTAAGGACCACCCAGTTTACAGTCAAGGACCTGCGACCCAATACTGTCTACCTGTTCATCATCAGGGCGGTTAATGCTCAGGGGCTTGGGGACCCCAGCCCCATGTCTGAGCCTGTCCGCACACAAGGTACAAAAAAAAACAACTATGGATTGTATTGTATTCTTAATGGTTACGCATCACTATTTATCTCTACATGCCGGGTCTTCTTTCTCTCTCTCAGACATTAGTCCCACAGCACAGGGAGTGGACCACCGTCGCGTGCAGAAGGAGTTGGGGGACGTGGTGGTCAGCATGCATAACCCCGTCGTCCTTAGCTCCACTTCAGTGCAGGTCACATGGACTGTGAGTACTCCTAACATCTGGGAAATATTGTATTTCACAGCAGTTGTGCTCCCATTACCTTCAAAGGAACAAAACAAATCATGTCTAAGCTTGTTTTGAGATCTTAATAGTCACTATAATACATACATACATGCACAGCAGACATTGAGGGGACAGCTACACTGCTGGTGCTTCTTCAATTTTAGAATAATTTGAGGCAATGCAGGAATCAATACCAATGTTTCTGTCCAGGACAAATACATCACCATTAGATACCGCAGGTGTCACTTCTTTTTCCGCTTTTTTATCTGTGAAATGTTATTTCTGTCTGTTAGCGAGGTGTCCCTTCTGTCTGCTGTTGCAGGTTAATGATGCACCTTGGACGTGCTTGCACTTCCACGTCTGTCGGTGTGACAGAACTGACAGTGACGGTGTAAACCTGCGTTTTGTCTGGTCTGATTATGTTATGTGACCCGGCTCCGTTAGCGAGGAGAACACTCATTTCGCATTTCGAATTTCAACATTTCAAGTAAATTTTAATTGACAGTTTGACACTCAGTCAAATGTCAGGTGACAAACGGAAACAGTCAACTAAGTGTCACTTAGTTAGTCACCAAATTGTAATCATGACCCTGGTCCCTGACCATTCTAGACTACATCTGTAACTGAAATGTTATCCTGGGCTACACACTCAATACGTACATGCTATTTCTTAGACTTTAGGATTTGTAAAGATCACAGATCTGCAAAGTTTTTCTATCAGAAAAGACTAATGATATGTACAATACATAGTCAATAATATGTGTAAGTCACCATATTTTAAAGATAAGATTTGAGAATAGAGGACGATTGCATTTGGCCACATTGAACACCAATACCAACAACAATAATATGCTATATGTATATGGTACAATAGGGCTTGATTGATTGTGTCTGCAAAGATAAGTGGAAGGTGAACATAGCTGAGCGTATTCTATTTTGCTATATATTCCCTATTTCAAGTAACATAAAAGAAAACAGGAAGTGGTTGGAGGTGTGCAGCCCTGTTTATAAAGCTTTCAGACAAATCACTTTATTAATGGTATGCAGAATGAGACTACAGAAAGAAAGAGAGAGAGAGATGGGTTATGGGAAATGGCAAATGCACTCGAAAAACTGGTTGCAAAAAAAGAAATGAAAAATAATCCAACTCCTGTATTTTAGTTTGAGAATTTGATGAGGTCCTCTGAGCGTGCTGTTCAGCTGTGGCACATTCACAACAACTCTCTTCATGTGGCTTCTCGCCTCTCTGCTGCTAATTAAACCGTGTGATTAACTAAGCGAGCCTCGCCGCTGACAGAGGGCACAAACCCTCTGCTGATCCACGGCTCCGGAGCACTTTTCACAACAGACGCGTGACGCCTCCCTCGTCATCCCGCTCTCCTCTCCTCTCAGGTGGAGAATCCATCCCAGTTTATCCAAGGCTACCGCGTCCTGTACCGCCAGACGTCCGGGCTGCCCTCTCCGGGGCCGTGGCAGATCCAGGACTTAAAGGTCGCTTCGGAGCGGGACATGACCCTCTCCGGTCTGAAGAAAGGCATTGTGTACGAGATTAAAGTGCGGCCGTACTTCAACGAGTTCCAGGGCGCGGACAGTGAATCCATGACGGCGCGAACCATGGAGGAAGGTAAGCGACAAATGAGTTCAGATTTCTGGCGAGAATTAAACTCCTATCGCCTGCTGTATGCCACGAGAATGATGTAAGGCTCAGTTTCTTACGCGTGAACGGATGCTCTCGTGTAAATGGTTCCTGCTACTTTTATATTTAGCTGTCTCTGGTAATGGCTTCGTGGCTAGATACTAATGGGTAATGGCACTTTAAACACACCCACCCATGCTTGCATACCGCTGCAGCGCCAGGTCTCTCGTGTGTGAAAACAGGTCTCCCAGACAGCGCAGTGGGGGACCGTGACAAGCCCGGGCCTCGGTGGGTTGGTGGGCAGGAGGGGGAGGGCAGAAACTGTCTCGTTTGACATAAGCTCAAATTCTCTCCCTGCTCCTCTGTGGACCCCTGCTGCCATGTCTCCGTCACACACCAATACCAGACCTGCATGATAGGACCCCCCTCTCCCCTTAACTAACTCACATAAACACACACTCAGCCTCAGAGCGTTATTGGTTCTAAGACCTGCTTGGTCTTGGTCTCAAATGCTCCTGTCCTACAGCTCAATTGATCAGCTACAGATTCTTCTTGGGTCAACTTTTTTTGTGGCACAAATGAATGTAAAATACTATTTGTTGCATTTTTTTCTATGCTGATTTGCAACCTTAAAAAATAAACACTAGTTGATTCAATAACTCTTTTTAATTCTACTTACTAAATTTGTCCCAGAGCTTTTAGTCATATCACACAGTCTTACCAGTAGATAGATTTTACTTAACTAGTGCATTGCCCATAGGAAGTATGTATTTCTCTATAAAAGTGAAATCTTAAGTAGATTTTTCATATTTGGCCAGATAAAATTGTACATTGGATAAGACATGGACATACATTTATTGTAAGACAAAGGCTACAATTTATGTTGAAAGCCTGGATGTCAATCAGTTTTAAAATTGTGGTGCTAGGCTAAGTAAAACCAGACTTATGATGAATCTCTTGCTTTGTACATTTTCCTGTAGTGTAACAATCTGGACATGTTACCGGTATATGTTTATATAAATAAATGAGTTTAGGACCTGAATCTGTTCTGTTAGGTGATAGTGCTGGGATTGCCTAGTAAGTAAGACGGCTATGGCCCACAGTACCCGGGGTTAGCATGAAGAGTAAAGTTAATGTCTTAGCGTGTGTGTTTTGAGAGACATTACAATACTTTTGTTACGCTGGCTGCATGATCAGTGCAGGAAGAAACGGGACAACGGAGCTTTGAATTGTAGTGAAAGCGCTGGGAAGCAACATGAGGAGGAGTGTTGTGATATGGAGCTTTGTACTGTAATGAAAGTGCTGTTGCAGGATAGTGCTGTGATACACAAGTCTATGAGATTTTAACTTTTAATGATAATGGTGGTTTTAATATCCACCCAAATAAAACCACAAAAAATGATATACATCATTGCACCTTTTGTTCAATTATGAATCCATCCATAGCATTGTTAGCACTTCCCAGCTTATAAATTAGGTTTGATTGTTTATTCTTGACCCTAAATATTAGACAGTAGGTTATTCTAAGGAGGCCTAAATGTGCAATAGATGATGATAATAACAGCTACTGAGCTCTCATGTTAAAAAATCAATTTTCATAAGAACTGAGCAAACTCTTCCCACTGATGAAAACCACAAGATGAGGCCAAAAGTCAAGGGCCCTTGGGCTGGGATTGTTTTATCAAACTAATACAATGTGTTCAAGGTCAAGAATAAAAGCTGATGCTTAATACAAAAAAATGTGATGTTAGCTGTTGTATAGTGGGGAACACAAGACTGGCATCTCCACTTCTAGGAACACCTGCTGGGAGGGGGGTGGGCCCATTATCGTAGTTTATTGTAGAGCCTACCCTGGTCAGGTGCCTCATAAGCTGGACTATCTACTGAGATCAAATCATGATGAGCCCATTAAAGTAAAAAAAAAAAACACAACCCACACCATGAGGGATATACCGTGTGAGAGGATCACAGTGCTACATCTTCCTCTCAGTAGGAGGATATGAGAATACAACATGAAAGAGAAAGTCACCTCGCTGGAGCCCAATTAAAATGGCCACAGGGGTTCACTGGAGGTCTTGCAGACCCGAGGACACGCTCTGTAGTTTTCTTGGGCTCCTGGAATGAAGGCGTCGCGGTACAGGAGAAATTGGCTTGATCTACCGATACTCCAGAGCCGGAACTATGCTGCACTGCAGAATTATGAGGGAAAAACACTCGTTATCCATCAAAGGCAGATAGGGGATGTGCTACTGCCTTTTGTGAAAACCTAGCTGAGGGCATCTGAGGGGTCCCAGAGGTCAAAACAGCTGATGGCTCTCGCTACAGCCAGCGAAAAAAAAAATGGGTATCAAGATTAAACACATCTCGCGCCATTACACCACCACATGTTACCACCGTCACTGTCATCCACAGGATCCTCAGGCTTTAAACGCTGCCTATGGTAAATCAAAGGAAATGGTATTCGTGTGCTGAAGATCCAGGCACCAGTGGTTATTATGAGGATAAACTGCTATTGTGAGACAGGTGTAGGAAGGGCAGTGATGGAAAAAAAAGACTATATAATAGAATTCCCTGATCCTTCCAGGTTGAGCTGATTTCATATGCATGCGTGGGCGGCTGTGGCTCGGAGGTAGAGCGGCCGTCAACGGGCTGCCTGGCAATGTATCCTCAGGGCAAGATACTTAACCTCACATCGCTCCCGGTGGCGCTTCCATCGGTGCGTGAACGCGTGTGAATGATTGGATCCTCCTGACGAGTGGACGGCGCCTTGTACGGCCGTCACCGCCATCAGTGCATGAACGTTAGCGAACGGGCTAAAGACCACTTGCAGCGTAGAGGCGCTTCGAGCGGCACGATACGAATGCAGCCCATTTATATCGGGACAGGTATGTTAACATAGAGAGGTTTGCCAATTCACGCATTCATTAGCTTAATTAATGGCCTCATTAGCATAACAGGTTATGTTTACCACTTGTGTATAGCAGGACATTAAGCAGCTTAAGTGCTTTTTGTTTAATTGCGCAACTGTGAGTGCAAACACAAACGTTCCCACAGATGTCGGAAGCATTAATTGCTTTAAATTACTTTCTCGCCGCCATGATCATCAGTCTTGGAATCAGTATTGGTCACATAAGTAAGAACACGGTCTTTGACCTTTTCTGCTGACCATTCATTGTATTGTTACCCTGAGTCATTACTGTTATTGAAGTCATTATTCATCCTCAGGGGTTGTTCTCATACATACAGAATTCCACTTAATGTCTCATCTCTTCCCCTAGCCTCTGACTGACAGGACAAATCCCGTCCATCTGCTGATGCAGCAAACTGTAACTCCCTCACTCATATAAAGTGCATTCAAAGTAGCTAACGCCAAGTCATGTACCAAAGTGTTCAAAATAATAATGGTGTGTTTAAGAATGTGAATAAAGCCAAACATCTTATAATAATTTTTATTCTGATGCATTGGGAACACTGCTTTTTATATCCTAAATCAAAATGTGCAGAAAAATGTGTCAATTCTTTAATTACTTTACAGAAAATTAAGAAAATGAATACTAGGCTGTTCAAAAATAGCATTTTTCTTTACAAACTCTATTATTTACTGTATGAAAAAAAATTCTGCCTCATAATTCCTCTGCATTTCTTGGTTTTGCCTCAGAAACAGCATCAAAGTGAATGTCCAAGAATTGGGTTGGCCACTCCATTTTTATTCTGAACACCACTGTATATATTCAGTATCTGAATGCATATTTTGGGTCAACTGGTCACTGTGCTTGGCAAGAATTTTCAGTTTCTTCTCCATTCTGCTGCCCTCTTATTGCATAACTGTTTATCCTACTCTTTTCCACATGAAGTATGTGGTTGCTGATATTCTATTCTGAGCATAAATTATGCAGCAGACAGTTATACTGATGTCTTCTGAGGCAGCAAGCATATAGAGTATTTAAAGTCTTGCACATTTAAACGAACCATTTCATGCTGAGACTTTATCCAGGATGTAACACAGAGATGTCTTAGGTGAAACAAAGGTTATTTGAAATAATTACTGAAGTTTCAGTTTTGGATGCAAATGTTTTTTTTTTTAAAGAAAATAACGGTAGATAGAGAACTTTTGATCAAAAGCTAAAGGATGGGATGACAGTACAGATATGCAGTAGTGTTAAGATGTGTTCTGTGTTAATGAATAAACAACGTGGATATTGCAAAGCTGGTAGCCAGCTTTGATGTCCATGTACCTTTTTCTCTCTGAAATCAGATCAAAAAGACAAACAATAAGCATCCCTGGCTATATATTGTATTATTATTATTATTATTTTGTGAATTTTATACCTAAAAAGATGGTAGATTGCCATAGAAACACTGAACCAAAGAAGCATAGAGGAAGACTCTTGTTTTTGTCAGAATTAGTTGATTAGTGATCCTAATAAATTTAAAGGTCGACGTCTTTCCACTACAGTCCACCTGCATTTATTCTGGTTAGTGGTTGATATGTGTCGATGCCAGATGGAATCTCGGCATGAATATATCACGGCTGCAGGATCATTTTTTATATTGGTCTGGCCTTTAAATAAGTGGTTTTGCTTCCTGAGGAGCCCGAGTCAAAACAACATTGTTGTGACAGCGCATTTGTACAAGTTGGTTCAACGGTAATTGCTTCAGAAAGTAAATAGTCTAAATGGCTGAATATAGATATCCACAAACTGGGTTGAGTCAATTTGTTAAATGTAATAAAAATAAACTTCATCTCATATTGCAGATTTAATTCCTTTGTACTGCCAGACTGTCAAATATTGTGCCAACATGTCGCAACCATTTAGAGCGTCTCTTTTAACATCATACAGGGAGGCTTGTTTCATCTTTCCAAGCTCAGAAAAAGGAGAAGGCACAGACACTCTTGGCTTTATTATTCACATCTCCAGATACAAGCTCTGCCTGCTTTTGCCTCATTGAGACCACATACACATGTTCATTGCATTTCCCTCCAGCCATTTGCAGAAGCGAGCCCATCTGGAGAACTCAAGTCAGAATAACCATGTTCCTGTCTGCCCAGGTGGCAAACAAGACAATCCTGCCCACCTGCTTTGGCCTTGCTGCACCGTTGTGGATACGACTGCCTTGCTTACATGGATCCGCTGCAGATAGCTTTATTATTTTTTTTTTCACAGCTCTTTAATTGGGTTCAGAGTAGTTATTTCATCCACTCAGTCAGAACATAATGATGGTTTTAATGAGAAACCCGTGTGCCCAGAGCGGTTGTGTAGTCTATCCAGTGAGAGATGATGCGTAGACGCGATGTTTTTTCCTTCACCCGCTGCCTGCAGTCTCTTTAGATCTCTGATCTGCCCATGCAGGTTATGGGGCCATTTTGGTTCATTTAAGAAATGACCCATTAGGGAGGAAGTTTGAATTTGGCACCATTAGGCACAGCACCAACAAAGCATTTCCAAACCCTCGTTGTAGAACAATGAGAGTGACCACTTTCACTTAGGTTAAGTTATGCAAAATTGAAATGGATTTACATGTATTTGTAATGTGGTGATCCATTATAGACGCAATGTTAGATTTCTTGGCAGAGGCAATTTCCACTTAACATAAAGATCACGCTGGTCTGCTTGGAATTGTTCTCCTTTGTGCAATTAATAAAGCACAAATGTGTATTGTGTATAATAAAGGATGCCGGTAAAATATGTGAATATTAAATTCAATATCATGGAAATAAATGTGCATTTTTTTAGATCCCTGTTTCATATGAACCTTACTATTAAGATATGAAATGGAGATGAAGAACCATCTTCCATGCTGGCTTAGAAAATACCTTGCGTGTCTTGCTGGGTGAATATGTATTGAGGTACTGGGTGAGACAAATCCTTCCGTGACATGATAAAAAAAAAAAAAAAAAAAAAAACAGGAGACACAATTTATTCTATGTCATTCATTTTATTCAGTTTTCCTTATGCATTTCCTTTGTTTCTTCAATATTTTCACCCCCCCTTTGACCCGTCAGCGCCCAGTGCGCCTCCGCAGCAAGTGTCAGTGCTGACAGTGGGAAGCCATAACAGCACGTCCATCAGCGTGTCATGGGACCCTCCCGCCGCCGACCAACAGAACGGCATCATCCAGGAGTACAAGGTAGACTCCGGCCCCGCACCTGACACACTTTGATATAACGTACCACGCCGTGTTACAATGAAATCTGTCTGGCGTGTCTGTCTTTGTCAGATCTGGTGTTTGGCCAACGAAACTAGGTTTCATGTCAATAAGTCCGTGGACGCAACCATCCGTTCAGTGGTTGTCGGGGGTCTGCAGGCGGGAGTGCAGTACCGCGTGGAGGTAGCTGCAGGCACCAGCGCGGGGGTGGGGGTCAAGAGCAAACCCCAACTCATCATCTTGGGTAATCCACTCACTCCAACACATACACACACACATATACACACACAGAGCAGACCTGAAGTCAAATAAAATGACCTCATAATGGAGGATGAAGGTCTCCATCACAAATTGTGGGGGTCTGGAAAAAAAAAATGATTTATTAATTTATCCCATTTGAAGAGAAGAAGATTGCGCTCCACAACGAACAGCCGTCTACCGAGAAATCAATAGCGGTTCATTAAGTGTAGGGTCTGGTAACACTGTGCCAAGAACTGTTAGCCATATCAATAATCCTCTTCAATATGTGGGCAGCTGGCGCTAACAAAGTAGACTGTGTTTTTGTTGGAGCTTATCAGCCTATCACATCTTATCAAATGGCTAAAGGATGCTCAGCGTATATAAGCCCAGAATCAATATTGGAGCCCAGGCCAGATGCTCTTCATCTGTGACTTTTGACTGATATGTAATAACACCCTTAACGCACGGAGAAAGGGAAACACAGGCCTGTGGACTGGAGCTTAATGATGGGAGGGGGGTTTCCTGCTGGAGACTGTGAATCTAATTTCACAGCACAGTAGCCGCAACAGAAAATCAAACTCTGTCAGAGCTGCTCTGTCAATCTCGTGTCTTGCAGCTCAAGTTGATAAGTGCAATGCTGAATTGATTAACTAAATATTGGATGCACTGATGCTGTTTTTTGTGCTTTTTGCTTTTACCACGCACACAATTCTTTTTTTTTTTTTTCCCACTTATTCATAGCCTTATGTTTTGACTGTTCCTGTGGTCTTGATGCTTTTTTTCTGTTCCCTAGTGGCTTGAATTTTCCTTTTTAACTGCATATTTTGGCTTAAACAAAACATCTTTTACAGTTATTTATTTTTCTGCCTGATTATTTTTAACCAAATTAGGCAATTAATACCAGGATTGTTTGTTGTTTTATTCACATTGCCCTATTCTGTCAGATATTTTTTCACATTTCCTGTACTTTGTTCCTTATTTTCTTAATTCTCACATTTTGTAGTTAAGTGAAAACCACAAAGGAATTAGTATTTACCTTTATTTTGATTTCAGTCCAATTTAACAAACAGAGACAATTAAAATATAATAATGGAACTGACATTCAACCATTTTTATGTTTTTTTTCACCTGTTTGTGTGTGTGCTTTTGTGTATGGTGGCCCAGGTGCAGAACTGAGAGACGTTATGACAGGATCGGAAGGTAACAATAGCATCTCAGATGTGGTGAAGCAGCCGGCCTTCATCGCTGGTCTGGGAGGAGCCTGCTGGATTGTCCTCATGGGCTTCAGTGCCTGGCTGTACTGGAGGAGAAAAAAGAGGAAGGGACTTAGCAACTATGCAGGTAAAAAAAAAAAAAAAGGAAAAAAAGAAAATCAATTTACATGGTTCTGCACCCCCACAGAATCTCAAAGCACAGTGGGTTTCTCTCTCTCTGATATAAACTGAAGTCAGCACATATATGACTCCATTGGAGCTGCTAAAACACAGAACAAAGGAAATGTTTTCAGCAGAGATGGAAATAGGCCCTATTTACTTTAATTCACTGTGCACTGGTGTGCATCAACTGTGCTGAGTTCCATCAGCACCATACCTCAACACCCTAATACATTCACGCGAGATAAGTAATTTAACATCCCCTTCCATTATCAGACCGTGGCCGGTGTTGTTTGCACATTAACACGAGGCACGTCCAGGTATGAATTGTTGCTTTTTTTATATCCCTCTATGAGTCAAGCATATAGCTGCGTTCCATTTTCATAATGTGTATTGCAGCTTTCATTGTAGTGACTTGGGAGAGACCGCAGTGATTTTCTAATTCAATGGGGATTTACATGATTGACTGCTGCCCTGATCCTTTCTGTCAAAACAAATCGAGGAATGGAACTCCAAGACATCGCATTTTCCATTTTAGAAAATAAATATTGCATTTTTTTTTCCTTTTCAGGTGTTGTTAAGAATCTTAAATACATCTGAGAGATGTTTTCAACCCTCTATTGAATAGTGTTGCCATATGGCAACAATTACTTTATCTTCATTTTTCTAAAAAGCTGTGATATAAAAATTGATGTTTTTACAGTTAGGTGTAAAATAGGACATTTTATTTTTGAAGGACATACAATTAATGAATGTTTGCTCATGGGCATTTCAACTGCAGATTGTTTTTTATTCCGAATTTTGAAAAATGTTCACCAAATAAAAAAATTGAACTCGCTATCTAGATAATTTATTTATTACATTTAATTAAATTTTGGTGTTTTTTTTCTGTTATTTTTCTAATATGGTAAGAAAAATGTGGAAAATTCCTATTGCATACAAACTAATGGAGTCCTATCGACTTACATAGTTATGCATGAAACCATGCTGAGACTATGTTAGCAACTTTTTATTACATGATTTTTTTTTTAAATAGATCTATTATTTAGGACATTTTAATAATAAAACAGTCAAAACATTTTTTACCATGTCTAAGTAATATTTCATGCAATAGAGGGTTAAATGTATTTTTTTTCTTTACTTTACATGTCAAGTTAACCACCGCCATTAGTTACTTTTGTACAAATAATCTTATTTCAGAATAAACATCCTTTTCCTTTCCCTTCTTTGCTTCAGCTGCTGTGCACTGATTTGTAATAAAAAATAATTGAAATGATGACACAGATGCCTCGGGGGCACAATGGGTCAAATGTGTCACCTTCATTTAAACTTTACCCCTAAGGGCAATCACTGTAATTCAGAAAACGCTGAAATGCATTAGTTGCATCTCCCGAGTTCCATCAAAACGTGACGGGCTGCTGACGCGCCACCAGTGACAGATGAACAAACACCCGACTGTGACTCCTCGAGAGGTCGAAGATGATGTAATTATGATTTACAACCCGTTATTTTGCCTTTAACATGACCACTCTGCCTTGTCTTTGAATTGCAGTCCAGTCCTTCACCTTTACTCGTGCAGGTATGCACCTTGACATTGTGCATTTTATATTAAAATATCACAGTAATTTGGCTGCCGACATTCTTGACAGTAGTAATATATCATTCATTCAAATTGATGGCGTAGCTGTACATTTTTGCAGAAAATGATTGCATTTTTTCTCTCTCTCTCCACCCTCTTTCCTCTACAAGTTACATTCCAAAGAGACAGAGGCCTGATCAGAAATGGAAGGTAAGAATTTAAATTATCTTATAAAAAAAGAAAACCTACAACTTGAGTTTTTCCCTTTGATATTTCAGTACCACACAGTGCAACGCTCAGTCTGCCTTGACAGACAAGAGCTAATTGTAATGCCTGAAACGAGGAGTTCTTTCACAATGAATAGAATTTGCATATGTTCCAATATCACCCCACCCCACTCACCCTCCTGCTTCCTCATATCAGTGTATGATTTCCACTGATGTATACTTGATGAAATCATTAATCACTCCTTTGAAGTGAGCGCTACCAATTAATGCAGGTGGGCCGCAGTTGTGTTCGCTGGCGCTGGGCTTGGTTCATGCGAGGTTGCTGGCAGAGGGAGAGGTCGTGGGAGGAGGGGAGAGGTGATGGATGCTCCGATTGAAAAGCTTGGCGTGTACTGTACGCCGCGCTTGTGACGGAGGGTCGTGCACAGGGATGGAACAACAAAGAGTTGAGACCTTGAGACTCTATTCTGTGACCATGCCAGCTCAAAAAAAAAAAAAATGAACGAAGCCCACCTTTTGTATCCACGGAATATCAAAGTGTCTTGTAACAAGGAGAGGTGGCAAATTTGTTTCTTTTTTGCAGAAAAGGGAAGAATGAAGGCCCTCTTTTTTTGTGTGTGTGCATGCGTGTGTGTGTGTGTTCCCTCTTTTCCTTTTTGTTACACCTCTGCAAGCAGATAAGCCCAGAGCCAGCACAAATGTTGCAAATAATGGACTAAAAATAAACCCGTCGCTCCTCTCGCAGTGTACACACACATTATGTGCCATCTCACAGTGTACACACACGTTATGTGACATTGTATTGGCATTGGCACTTGTTACTAAGTAAATGCATGTAAATGTATGCATATGCTTGTCTATTCTGAAATGGAAATTATTGACGTAATTGTTTGAACACCTTTGAGCTATCATCAAGTCAGCTGTGAACAATTCCCCTGGCGCCCGGTGAATCAGGCACACTGCGAAATTCACTGTGTGTTAGCACGTTAAGTAAACATATGCGGACGGAACGCACGAGGCATGTGGATGTTTCGCTGTTTTTTTTTTTTAAAGCAGCTGATACGGAGTGGCTGTAAATTGGCTTCTTTTTTCCTTTTTTTTTCCTCCTGAATTGCCGCCCACAACTTTCCTACCTCGAAGTCAAAGCCTGTATTCATGACCGCTGTATTTCACTAAGACAAAATGACACGGTAGCTTTCCTAAAGCACCTAATGGGCTTTCGCTGTCTCTGTTGCCATGGAGACGGCGCGCCGGCGAAGCCTGCTCTGCCAGAGGCTGTCCATGATTCTCAATTTAAAATGTAAATTTCTGTTGTGCTAAGGCTCTAAAGTGGATTTAGTGTGTATTTAGGCCTGCCTTGTTTCTCCGGGGAGAGTTAGGGCTGGTGGAGTCGATGGGGGGGGAGCAGAAGTCTAGATTTATAGACTTGCCATTTTATGTCTCTCCATTGTTTAGTGTCGCCCGGGTGGTGTGGTTTGGTTGGTCCACAGGCAAGAATATGCTGAATGAGTTTTCACATCAATTTGTTGTTGATGCGGTGAGAAAAAAAAAAAGAGAGAGAGAAAAAAATGAGCGTTACATTGCAGGCTGGATATTTATTTCACTGATTCTCTGCCTCTCCTCCCCTTTTCTTTGTCTTCCAGCCGTCCGGGGTTGTTGAAATCAGGTGACCAAGGCCTGCCCTGGTTGGCTGATTCCTGGCCGTCCACGAGCCTCCCGGCAAATGGGGGTCTGGAGAGTCCGAAGAGTAGCGGCAACTTTGGCCGGGGAGGTAAGAATGGGCGAACAAGCCCGGCGGACAGGGGGAAATATACTTTTAGCAATGCCTGGTTAGACAGTTTTGATGTTCATGCTTTGGGAAGCACAGTGACAGAACATCACACACACACACACACACACACACACACACAGGAATTAAAAGAGCCTTTGAGGGCCATACTTTACTAATTTGATTTGACAAGCCTGATATTTGGCGTAAAATTTGTGGTGTTTGCATAAACCTTTTTTTCCCCCCACCACCATTCTTTCTCATGCCCTGCCATTGTGCATTTTGCAAGGTTGTACAACACTGATAGTTCAGTTATAACAGTGTATTTGCATGTTTGCGTGCTCTCTGGGCTCACTGGAACCCTGGTGAGCTGCATGCTTCATGCGTGCAAGATGGTAGAGTTGAAGGTTAGCGCCGTTTGAGTATCCCTAATGTGAACACTCCACCCAGCTCCCACAGTGTGGTGCAGGCTAATTACAGTTGCAGATAATCACTTTCATTCATATCAAGTCCATTCGAGACCCTGTATTTAACATATACAGAGCACCAGAGCAGCGGGGAGCCTTAATGACCTTAAAGATTGTTAACTTGATCCCTCCATGATCCATTTTTTCCCCTCTGTCGTCCTCTTTCTTTGTCTTAGACGTTTTGCCGTCCGCCGCCGTGGAGAAGACGGGCACCATGCTGTCTGACGGTGCCATCTACAGCAGCATCGACTTCATGGGGAAGGCAGGCTACAGCAGCCCGGCGCGAGGCAAGCAGCCCACTCCCTACGCCACCACCCAAATCCTCCAGTCCAACAGCTTCCATGAGCTGGCTGTGGACAGGCCAGATCCCCGCTGGAAGGCTTCTCTGCAAGCCCAGCAGGAAATGGCAAACTTAGGCTACTCGCTAACTGACAGACGCCCTGGCAGCGGTACGAGCCATGCTGAAATGTGCAAGATACAGCTCCATGCTTGAGGGGGGTTTGTGTGTATGTGTGTGTGTGTGATGTTTGCATGTGTATTTTCGGGTATTGCAATCTATGCGGAATGCAGCGGCAAAAAGCTGCATTATGCAATAAAAATGACAGGTAGTGGTTTTAGGGAGTTGGCAAACAAAAACCGGGGAAAGAGCAAAATGGGAAATTATGTACATATTCACTGAAAATGAACCCCTAGGATAATATTCTTAATTACGCTTCTGTCATCATCACCATTCTACCCTGGGAGCTTATCTAGCCCAGAAATGTCACACAATCGTGACGCATTTCTGATTAGTGATGGTGGAAAATCCTTCAGTGTTAGGAGTTATTTATACAGTGTACATGCGATTAGTATAGTCACGGAGGCATTTTCTGTTTTGTACTTTTTTTTTCTTTTCTTTTCTTTTTTTATTTTGCACGATAGGCTTTGTGCGCTCAGCTAAATGTCAGGCTTACCGGAGATAAAGTAGAGCAAGTGGAGAAGCTGTACGGAAACAACTTAAAGTGGTTTGCCGCAGGTTTTGATGCCTCTTTAAGAAATGTCAACATTTAGAAAAGGTCCTAATTTGCTGTCAGCACATAATAATGAGAAATAATGAAGACTGTGTGGCGGACAGGTTTTGAAAAAGTGCAGATAGCAGAGAGAGATAGAAGATAAGTTTCGAAGCAGCTGCTGTGTATGTATGTGTGTGTTGTTTGTGTGTATGTGTGTGTACAGGGATTTCTTAGTATTGTCTAGAGGCTAAACTTCATTCCCTCTTCACCTACCCCCAGGTGCAAAGGTTGGGAAGAAAAAGAAGGTGAAGGGTGGAACAAAAACCTCTAAATCAAATGGGACGTGCTGGGCCAACATGCCTCTGCCTCCACCACCCATGCACCCTCTGCCTGGTACTGAGGTTGACCTTGACCGTTACCCCCAGGAAAACCACGGAGGAGGGTAAGATGCGTTCATATCTCATCAATCTCTTCCTGTGGAACAGATGCACACAAACACAGAAACACACTGACGCAAAGAAACACATGGAAACACAGAGGTCACATTAACCTGCACCTGTGCCCAACGCGTATGTGTTTACCATCACAGAGCCTGGACAAGAGCTTTGTACCACAATAATATAGATGTCCAGCTGCCTATTTTCCAATTTATAGAGAAAAATCTACTAAAAACCAGTAAGGTTTATAATACCCATCCACTTCATACTGATCAACTACTTTATTATTACATCCTTATAGACAGTTAACAAACCAATTATTAACCATTAACTCTTAACAAACAGTAAAAAACCTATTAATTCAATTGTACTTAACTATCTGTCAACCATTTACCATGATATTTTTTGCATTTTAAACACAAAAAAATACTCAATGTTGATTCAACAAGTATGCAATAATCTCGTCAGTAAAGTCAATAATGGCCATCCAAATATTGTGAATTTACCATTTAACAATGATCAAATAAAGCATTTACAACCAGTAAAATAACTCTTTATGTTACTTTTTCATGGGAAAATACTGAATATGTGACATTTTGGTTCAATGAAAAGTGGTCCGTGGTCTGTGAGCTTGTATAACGGTGTAAATGTGCTGTCCGCTCAAAATAATTCAACACACAGTCTGAACAGCTGTCAACAAAAGTACACCCCTAAGAGAAAATGTCAGAAATGTGTAATTTCTTTTGTGTGGTTACCACTTTTTTCCATCACTGCCTTAATTGTCTTGGACATGGAGTTCACTAGAGCTTTGCCGGTTGCTATAGAAACCTCTTGTAGTCCTCTATGATGACATCACAGAACTAGTAGAGGTTAGACAAATCGGTAGCCACCCAAAAGAATTGACACTTTGGGCACAATTTGGAAATTTCCATTGTTGTAGTCAGTTTTGTTGCCAGCGTTTTAGACAGAAATATATGTGCTGAATTATTTTGAAGGGAACAAACAAATTCACTGCGTTATTCAAGTGTACACTGACTACTTTATAATGCACCAAACTGTCATATCGTCAGTTTGGTCCCATGAAAAGATATAATCAAATATTTAAAAAATGTGAGGGGTGAACTCACTTTTGTGAACTACTGTAAATATACAATCATCTCCTCAGTGAAGTCAATGGGATAATTAACAGAAGACATTTTTTTGTCTACATTCCAGGTATGACAGCAACAGCTGGGCTCCGCCCATGTCTGTCCAGGCCTACCGTCACCAGAATCTGGACCATGAGGTCGAGGAGGAGAGAGGTCCCACTCCTCCCCTGAGGGGAAGATCTTCCTCGCCGGCGGCCACAGCGGCGGTGGCTGCTCCTTTCAGCCAGTCCTCCTCTTCTCTCGGCTCCGCCCACCACGAGGAAATGCAGTCAATTTTGCAGGCCCACTTGGATGAACTGACCAGAGCGTACCAATATGAGGTGGCAAAGCAGGCATGGTGAGGAGCTCTAGTCATGATTGCACGGTTGAGGCAACAGTGCTGCCTTCCATGATTCTGTGCCTTTTTTTCTGATCAAATCAATTTGAAAGCCTTATACTTAGGGTATGCAGCGGGTGAAAATCCCATTTGCACCACTGTGTTGCCCCCATTACTCATATTGTTTTATAATAATTTATCAAAAGAGATCATTTCACTTACAATAGTGAAGAAAGTGCCGTGAAGTTGTTAGCTGATGTTTAGCTTAAACAAGCTAACAGCGGCAAGCTGTTGTCAAAATTTGATGTTAGCTACTGGCCCTGCTCACTGCAAAACAGCATCTGGACGAAACCATTTTAAGGAATTGGGGGGAGGGCATAATTTTTCAACAACAAAGAAACACATTGTTTTACATACTGTATAGCGGTGCATTTAAAATTTCTTAAATTGTTTATTTACAATGATTTAATTGTGTTTACAAAGATTTTTGTGGGGGGGGGCACCTTTGCAATCATATCGCCTGTGCCCCTACCGCCCAGGGATTTACGCCTATGGGTATGCATTTAAATTTTGTTCTGGTGTATTTGCTACATGTACTCAAATAGATACCTGCAATTTGAAACATTTCATTCCGCTGATAGTTTGCATATCAATGGCCAATATTTAAGCGTCACATAATGCTGGTCTTTAAATGTGTCAGTCCGAAGCTGTGAGCGATAAAAACGGGTCTCCATTGATTACACCTTTTGATGGGGCATCGGAAATCTTGACAAGTCGGTGGCAACACATGTTAGAGGGTAATGACTGGGTTTAGTCTAACATGCTGTTCTGACATCAGTAAATAGAGTTGGTAATTATGCATGCATCTCCTCTATGGAGGGATGTGAGCCATCATGGAAGACAGCTGTGGGGGAGATAACAGCCATGTTGGTGACAGCCTAGCCCATCCAGATATGCTTTATCCAGTCCAATTACATCTCCATTGTGTTAGCAGAACACACACCAGCACCAAGAAAGTAATCAGTGAAATCACTGCGGGCATTCATAGTCTCCGCACATTGCATCTCTGCCTTTTTTGAATATGCACTAATTCTGTATTCTAGACTTTCTTTTTCAAAAAAAAAAAAATCTGTGTGACTTGCATTGCTTTTTTTAAAGGTTTTATTTGTGATTGTTAATCTGCAATGTTTCCCTACAATTAATTAGGCACATGAAGGGCAGTCCCAGTGTGTCCCACACCCCCATCCCTCCGATGGACTTCATGTCCGGCACGCTGGGTTCTGATCTGGGAGCCGCGCTCTCCGAAGATGACGAGGATGAGGAGGACGAGAGATATGCCGTGGTGTCCAAGAACTTGTGCGGCTTTGATTACACCCCTGGTCACAGCATGGATAACCTTGAGAGCTCGGGTATGTTTGACATGTTAAAAACTGATTTTATTGACATTATAGCTCCACAGTAGGAAGAAATAGGCTTCACAATTAACCAGCCTCATTGTGTTTATTATTATTTCTGCTGCACAAAATGCTCAAATCACACAAAATGTACGAAATTCTGGTGCACAAAATGAGTCAGTTTTGCTCTTCCCACATTGCATATGTTAGTGTGTCAGGAATCATGGATTTGTTTGCCCTGGTCTGTCTTTGTTAACAGATTGTAGAGAATTTGAAAAGGGCTGCGGTAACTGAGGTGGTGAATGTTGTGTCCCTGACATATGGACTGTGGTTCAAGTAAAAAAAAAAATAAAAATACATCAAAGTTGATGTGGGAAAAAAATGAAGAACAGACCAAAAGAAAAAACAGGGAAACAGCTAGAGGGCAAGGACCATCTGAGCTGCTCACTGTTCAAGTTGAGAGACTCACTGCAATCGTTGGAAAAATGCTCATGAGTGGGATGGAAAAGGAAATGAAGGACAGCAGCTAGCCAGAACTTTCACAACAGAAGAGATTTCTTTCTTATTTCCTATTATTGTAAGATGATATTCACAGGGAGACATGAGGAGAAAACATCCCAGGTGTCCAGAATCCTGGTTGTGTATCACTGCATTTACAAGTTGGACTCTATGTTGTGTGAATAGGACTCATATTACTCAGTAAATGTTAATTATTAATAGTCTATAGATTCTTGAATCTGCTCTCAAATTCACCATATTGCTACATTTATCTTTACAATTTTCAAATTTTTCCAAACCTAACCCCCAGCCCCCCTAGGAGGGTGTGTTCCTTGCCTTACACTGAAATAACGCCATTGTCTATTAAAGCCTTTGTTTTTAATGAATGTGGTTTTAATATGCGCCATTTAGTTAAAAGGTATGTGTTTACATTTTTGCATGGTCTAAGGCAATACTAAATCTGTTCACAGAGTACAAACAACTTCATAGAGAAAACAGCAACTAATTCCAGATTTTGGCATCAAACAATCATATGTGCAATTTAAGCACAGATATGTGCATACACATTCCAAACAACAGATATGTTTAAAAGACACAAAAGGAGATAGGATTGTGTCAGAAACTTCATGTGCATGTACTGAATGTAAAACAGGTGTGGACAGATCATACACAAAGTGCATACACAAGCTTTTTTCCCTCCTGTATGGAGGTGAGGCTCCAGATACTCTGTATACTGGAAGTCTTTGCAGCACATGATTTAATCATATGCCAATGTTCAGTGCCGGTGCAGGAAGAAGAAGTTTATTCCCTAAGTCGCAAGCAATAAAAGTCTGTGTGGATGTCAGGGTGTTGACTACAATATTTTCCTAACCAAACGTACAGTAGTTTGCCTCACACGACACACATAATATTCCACAGCAGATCAGAATGCCTAATTATCCAGCCAGCAGGGCCACTGATTGACACTCAAAGGAGATGTAGAAACCATAGATGACGTCAAGTAAAGTAAAGCGTTCTTTTGTCAAAGACATATCTTCCGACAGCGCGTTAAAAGTTACTTGAAGCCATTCTTGCGTAGACATCAAAACCATAACCATAGAATATTTTAAAAACCTAAGTAGGCCTCTACTGAGAAGTCGTATGCCTCACATTTAAAGATTTGATGCATTTATAAATAGGGTTCCTGTCTGAAAGAATTTCTTTAGAGGGAAAGTTGAAGGCGTCTCCCGCAGGGACTGAAATGTACCATTTTTAGACGGCATTGTTTGATAGGTTAAGAGATTGACTCGTGTGTTGAGAATATGTATTTTCACTCCTAATACCCCAAAGCAGGGCAAAATGGAGGTCAGTTAGACTAAAAATATTTACAAGCTTTAGCAAACATGTTATTATCTCTTGTTTAAGCTGTCACATACCATTGTGTTAGAAACGCATTCAGGCAGATTGTGGAAATATCTCCAGTCCAGTGAATCAAAACATGAACAAAGCTGGCGTGGTGGCAGTTTTTCCACAGGGGCTTCACCATTGGAATAGCAACTTGCTAATAATCCGACTGGTACTTGATGCCAGAGTCATCTCAATTCCCACTGCTGCTTCTGTGGCAACATCCCAGTATTTTCATGTCAGGAAAATTATTTATGTTACTGACATATTATGTGTATTTTTCGTTTAAAAAATATGTTTTTTTTTTAAATGAAATACACTTGCATATGCACTGTAGTCTATATCTGGAATTGAACAACTCAACATGGGAAGTTCAGTACAGTTATGGGTTAAATAATACAGAAAGTAAAACAGCTTTTTCATATATTCATATTTAGTCATCTACTACTTCAATTGAGTATTTCCCAGATTTTGTTATTAGTTAGCATAGTCTCTAATGTCTGTAGAAATGCAGGAAATTATTCAAATCACACGCCCCCCTCCCCACTTCTCAAACCAAAGTCACACTCTTGTTTAAAAGGCACACTTGATTCAATTGAATTAGTAAATACTTCCATGATGATGAATTCAACACTCAAACAAATGGAATACCACAGGGTTTTTTTGCAATATAGATTTGATTGCGTAGATTTGCTTAAATGATTGTGGAGCCCTCTGATTAAAGCATTCAGTGGCACTGTTCATTCAATACGTTCAAACATGAATGAAACTCCATTTAGGGGCCATTCACAGGCAATGGTTCAGCTTGTGTGAGCTTTGATTACATTGGAATTGTGGCAGAGTTACAGCTTCATTCCTTTCCATTCAGCTTTTGATGGAAACACTGAGTGAATCTTCTTTACACCTCACTTTTCTTTTTTTTTGTGTGTGCGTGTGTGTGGTTTCACTCCAATTTTTACACATTCCCCACTTTCTCTGCATCTGGCGCATCTGGCTGATTACTTTTTTTACATCCCGCATTAATCTTAATCCACATCATTCTTTAGTGTCTGGCGTGACCTGCTGCGTGTGAGAGCCAAAGACGACTTGTTTGAGCGCAGTTAGCCAAATCTTTATCTTTATCACTGTCTCTCTGTCTTTCCTCCTGCCAACTGTAGGGAAAAGCTCCCAGCAGCGTCGCTCGGGCGGCTCTGGTGCGACGGATCACGGCGCGCAGAGCACGCACAGCCTCGGCCACCAGAGGGCGTCGCTGACCGGCCTCAAACCACAGACGGACAAGGTTGGAACTCTGCCCAGACGAAAAGACACCAACACAGATGGTAAGTTAAGCCTTTTTTTTAGACCCTCGGGCTGTTATTTATCAGAGAACTTTCTACTAAAGTAAAAAATTCACAAGAAGTGCCTCCATCCTAATGCCTCCTTTGCGTCACTTGCCAAACGCTCTCATCCGCCCCACAGCCCACGCACCGGCCGTGAAGTCCCTGCACGGCGTGGGCTCCCGCATGCACAGCTCATGGGCAGCTGCAGCCGCAGACCCCTCCGAGGAATGCATGGTGACCGTGTCGACACTGGAGCGGCAGCATATGGCCTCCTGGAGCGGCACGACAGCATCCGGCAGGGCCACCCTGACTAGGGGTTCCCACAAGAGACCTGGCACAGATCCCCCCCACAACGGGCATCCTCCCGCAAACAGCACAGAGAAAAGGGATCACTGTGAGTGTCTTTCCCCATGAGGGAGGAATCTGCGTGTGTTTGTTCACACCACATAATAGATGTAACATAATCTATCCGCAGAGGGAAATCGTGTGCATGTTTCACTGAAACTTCCTTTACATTTTTCTGAATCATTTTTAGACCTCTTTCTATGGTTTAATCTGATCCGACTTAAAAAGAAAAACAGAGTGTTAAATCTTTCAGTGTTTTTAGTCTTAGTCTTAGTCTTTTGTCAGATGCCCTTATTAGTCTAGGTAGGTACAATAGGAATTATTGTTAGAAACCTTTGTTTAGTTCAGTGTGACACAGTCACACTGTTTAATAAAGTGTGTAACCCAGCAGGTTAAAACAGTAGCAGGGAATAGCTTCTTGTGATGAAGTAACAAGTCACAGACATCGCCACATTTAGTGCCGCCAGCACTGATGGATGATGAATTACAGATGATACACATCGAGTAAAATTACTTTTTTGATTGTCATTTTAAAGGCTGTGATGAAAAGTTTTTATTCAAATAAAGTAGAAGTAGGAAGTAGATCTCTTCTCATCTTTTTTGTCAAACAAAGACTGTGTGTTAATTGGCTAATTTCATCAGTTAAGGGCATTGAGCGTGTCAGTTTCATCATGAAAAAAACATTGTTGAAAGTTTTTTTTACATCTAGTCTCATCTGACGAAATCCACACTGCTGTCACAAGTCAGAAATAACAGAAGCTGCAGCATGTCTGGCTGCCATGACACTTTTAGATAAAGTGTCTATCAGATATATTCCGGTGCTGTAAAATGAAGCCCCAGGTATTCAGTGTCGCCCAGGTTTTTACATTATTCTGCTGTGTCTTCCTGCCTGTTTCAGAGTCTTTGTGAAGCATCGTCTCCCTGCAGTTGCTGCCTGTCCCAGGACACCTTGTTTATAAGCGCTATGAGATTTTCTCTCTGCGAGCGACATGGAATGATGTTTGGAAGACGCAGGCGACCGAACGAAGACAAAGAAACAGCGAGATAAAAATGCAGAGCTGTAAATGTCATGTACAGACACAGACACCAGTCTCACAGTGTTATTTTCATCCCCCTCCCCCCTCTTCAAAAGAGTAAACAGTATGTTATATGTCCGCTTCTATTTTCTGTCACTTGGTGTACAACAATTCACACAGGAGATGAAGAAGGAAAAAAAATCACAACAAAATGACTAATTGAAATGAAAACGGACTTGCATAATTTGTAAATATACTTTCTTTTTTATGTTTTCTTCTCTTTCTTTTGCTTTGCTATGCAAGCCAAACCTAATGTTGTCTCTTTTGTGATTTATTACTGTGAATCATTTTTCATTGATGCTCAACCTGTTAGCTTATTTCGACGAAGCTACTGTATTGTTGTACTTTGCACAGAGCGTTTTGGTGAAAATAAGCACAAAACCCATTGTCAGCTAAGCTGAGGAGGAGAATCATAATGGCAAAGAGGGACGTCTATGTTACACTGAACCTCAACAGAAGATATATACTTGGCTGTGCTGTTAATTGTTTTGAGAAATACCCGTATATTGAGAGATACAAGGAAAGAAAAAAACACAGGTATATACTTGGAATTAATATGCCAAAATAACTGCGTTTCATACTACTTGCTGGGAATCCTATTATGCATTATACTAAAAATGGTTACCAGAACATTTTTTTTTTAATTTATTCTTTTTTTTTAATTATTTTTGCAGTAACAGAGCAACACATTGGTTGTGATATCCAAAGCAAAGACACATGAAAATAGGTAGAGTATATGTCACTTCTCTGCCATTCCCAAAAAGAGTATGCTAATAAAAATATATATATACTTGTTTTGCAATTTTTTTATTTTCCAATTACATACAGTGATATGATGATAGTGCAATATTCAAAGGACAATATGACAGTAAAGGGAAATGGATGGAAGTGAGTCAGTGGACATGCATTAATGTCCCAATGTCACCTGAAGACAAATGATATGCAGGGTTTAATTACAACTATATGTGATGTTAAACATCAAAGAAAGTCTACTAGCTTTGTGCTACACTGTTGAATGGTTATGGATTTACACTATCATCTTACAAAGATGTATAGTCTTGAATGACTGCCAAATTTTGGAAACCTTTTTTTTTATTTTTGTGCAGCCAAATTAGCATTTTCTGCCAATGAGATTCACAATGCGGTGTCTTTATAGTTGTTTTGATGTTATGATTATTTTTTTTTTTCTGATCATCGTTCTGGTGGAGGCTCTCCGTTTGAAGAATCTTAACGTGCCAGATTGGTTTGCCCTCAGGAATAACACAGCCACATACAGTAGGGCAGTTTTTTTTTTTTTTTTTTTTTTTTTTCTCCAATCCTTTGATGCAAAAATAAAATGTGTATGTGAAAAACGAACCAGATTTCTCCTCTCCAATGCCTTTGAGTCTGAAACACTTGTTTGGAAGTTGGTTTTTTTTTTTGGATACGCTTGTCAAGCATTCCTGAATCTTTCTTCTATTGAACCATCCAGGGATTCGTTTGTATCAATCAGCGTTAAGAATATTAGAAAAACACGAGAAATATTTTACGCCTAAGAAGACATGAACGTTCACTCAAAAATGGATCTGATGCAGGTTAAATGACGGATTATTTTCAACGTTACTGATGTGTCTCGAGCTCAAAAACACTTATGAAAATCTTTAATGCTCAAATAACATTTTGATGAACGTGACTGCTTTATTTAAGACGTCCCCATACACACACTGTCACGTTGCAGAGGTGCTTTAATCTGCTGTTTTACAGTCCAGCTCACCAGGTGGGTCTCCTCTAAAAGTTGACTCACGGTGCAAACAGTCAGTGGCGTCTCAGAAACAATATCCTTTCTCTTGACCGTAGCGTGAACTGTGTCTGGCATGTGTTCCTTTCACAGGATTTCAAGTTATTCTTATTCTTTTTTTCTATCTTCTATCTAGAGAGACCGAGAAAGTCGTTCTGTTTTCTCTGGACCACCATGAAAAGCTTCAAGTTACACGGAAATAACTTTGCAGTGGGTAGTTGAGCTCCAGGAGATGGTGCAATGAGCGCTACGCGCTGCATGGGACGGCCTGTCAATATTTGGATATTGACACCAATGGACAGGGATTAGGTGCGTCTCCAGATAAAAGAGCCACGATGGGTGAAATCCACCATTTAACCCCTGAATCCAGCGAACCAGAAGAACTCTGTTTTGTGTTGTCACAGAATTGGATGTTGTCTTACAGGGACGAGTCCCCCCCACCCCCTCCACCCTCTAAACACACACCCACCACCAAGTGTTGTACAGGCCCCCTTCTAATTTACCCATCTTGTAGTACATGTGAATTTAATGAAAGAATAGAAATACATACCCAAGTCCACAGAGGCCAATTACACGGCTCTGTCTGCACCGACAGAGCTCCAGTCCTGCTTCACAAAGATTTGGCTCAATACACTGGCCTTTGGGTGCTGTGGTCACATTGTGTGGTTTTATGGTTTTCGGTTTGATGAAAGATCAGTTGTTTATTGCCGAGATACTTTCTCAGCCCTCTGGAGAACAATTTGGTTAGAAGCCGTTTCTCTCTTCTTTGTTACAAAAAAAAAAGGAAGGAAAATGTTTGTAATGGAAGCCGTTTTTTTCTAGGAATACGTAGGGGATCCATATTATTTCAATTAGAAAGTCATTTGTTTCACAGTGATTGTGAGATAATGTGAGGAAGCTTTTTAACAAGTGGCATCTCTGATCCAACGCTGTTCATTTGTAAGTCATCAAGTGGCAGTGAAGTTCCTTGGGTTAAGATACTGGACTTTTATGCAAGTTCCATTTTCAGTCTGATACTGAAATTCATGCTGTGTCTTTAGAGTGGAGGAGCCGGGGTGAGCCGGGTCAGGGAAACAAGAGCTGCTCTGTAGCTGACCCCAAACCTTTATCTCTGTGTAACTAACATAATAAGATGCAGCTCTGTGGTTTTGCAATGCAGAGTTTTGGGGGATATTTTTTTTATTTCTTATTCATAACAAAAGATAGGAGACATGCAATCATTTCTGGCCAATTTCCATGACTAATAACAAATAGACTAACATAATACATTATGATAATAGCATAATCATAATCACAGAATTCTGAATCCAGATAAAGACTCCAAATTCAATAAGGATGCCCTGTGACCCACAGAGTATCCTTAAATATATATATATGTGTGTGTGTGTGTGTGTGTGTGTGTGTGTGTGTGTGTGTGTGTGTGTGTGTGTGTGTGTCTATAAAACAATACTCTAGGTAAATCACTCTCTTAGTACAGAAAATAGAAATGAATAATAATGACCGACTGTGGTTTGCACGAATAAAATCACTTCCATAAATCAGGCAGTAGACATATTTATTCAACACATAAGAACAATATTTACATCCTGGATATTTATATCTGTTTTTATTATTTAAATATAGACATGTACGGAATGTCAGTCATGCATTTTCAAAGGAACATTATGAATCGTAAAGTAGATTCTTAAAAAGACACAATATATCATAACGCTCAGACAATAATAGCAGTGTAGCCCTTTAACACCGTAGAGTGTTATGCCTTACTATGCATTCATTATATATAAAGTAGTATATGAAGTCCCCTTATTCTGCAACTATTCATCAGAGCTACTTATTAGGAAGCAGAAAGTGAACAATTCACTTTTTTTGTTTTTTTTAAATCTGCGTATCCTTAATCCTGCATGATTCACTCATCATTCAGGACATTTTCCCAATAAACAGTGTACACATCTTTCATTGTCATTAAGTGTAACCTTGACTTAAAAAGCTTTTTGTCTGACTCATGACATTTGGGTAATTGCAGTATTCAAACAGTGTGGTGTTTTGGAGTCCATGCAGCCCACTAGAGACCGTGGATCCAGCTCTGTGGCTCAGCCACCCTGAGGGGGAGCTAAAGGCCACGGTCTCTTGGCCTTTAGCTCCCTCAGTGACCAATTTACATTCATCTTGTTCACCCTGATGGTTCATCTTTTTTTCCTCCTTTATGTTGCCAATTCGCATTGTGCCACTGGTAAGTGAGGTGTGGCGAGGCCTTTCCTGAACGTCTCTGCTGATCTTTTGTCTGTTCTCTTATTGTCTTATTTCAGACACTGTCTCCAGTTTTCAGATAGAACAAGTTGAAGCTGTTTCAACCTGTTCTATCAAAACCCAGCTCTAGTTTAACGTTAGAAGACCTTCATCTGTTGAAAGGGGAATGTTTCTTTGTGTTCCTCCTAAGGCCTTAAGAATTTTAAGGCACGCAATCAATATATGTTGAGGCGAAGGCGAGCAGCCTAATAATTTGTCTAATATTTAACTTGTGTGTGATGTAGAAACTTAAAACGTATCCAGAGTAGAAAACATCGACAGATTGACAGATTCAGTTGTTTTGTTGTTTTTTTGTGGAGGTTTATGGAGCTACATTTCTACATTATGCAATCAAACAGAATAGGCTCGCACGAAAAAAGATTGAGAGCGAATTAATCAAGACTACAATTAAAAAATAAACACTTGATTAAAATGCAAAACCAAATCTTGTATTTGCAATTCGAAAACATCTATTTGCAAATCCAAAAGCTGTGCTTGCTATTTCATCCAGTTAATGTCTTTGCCTTTATTAGTCAATTGGAGAAAAATAGGGTTGCAATCAAAATATAGATTTGAAAATGAAATCTTTGTGGTCTTTGTCTTTGAATTTTTGGTCTTGACTTTTTTTTTGGCATTTTTTGGTTTGCCAACATTTATTTTTGTTTGGAAATCCTTGTAAAACATTGTGAATCCTCTTTTTTGGCATATCTTTGTTTGCAAATCTTTTTTTATGCATATATTGACTAGTTTCGACTGGACATCTGACATCTGTTTGATGACGTAGTGATATCTTCTCATACTTGACACAGACAAACCACACAATGAAGATTATAGCGTCGGATTTTAAAAACCGTTTCTTCAGCCTTCTTTCTTTCATTGCATTATATCATTATATACTTCTTAAATCAAAATGATTTCTTCCATTTCTCTACCTCTTGTGTAACAGCCCTCTGTCTCTCAGACTGCTAAATAATCTCACTTCCTGGTCTTTGTGACTCACTGTCAGCGTGTGTTCTCTCACAGATTCTGTCGCGATGCCAGATGAAGCCGTGGCATCATCCTATTTGCCTTGAGTGCAGCTTTTGACAATTTCTCATCCGCCACAGTAAGTCCTCTCTTGGCACCGTAGGACACATCCTCCTGCATTTTTTTTTTTCCCGCAGTCAACTCTCATAGTGACAGACAGTGATATATCTCCATAAACAAATTTGAATTCACCACTGCTGCTGCAAGCTCCATTCACCCGGATTTGATTATCTCTGACACCTCCTAATTCCTCACCAACTGCCAGCTTTAAAATAAAGTAATCTACCGCAAACACAACTGTAATAAATTTGCAATCATAAATTTGCGCTGCTACCCCCCCTTCCCTGCCTCCACTCCTAACTTCTCACTCAACACCAATGTCACCACTGTATCCCCTAGTCCTCAACCTTGGCACCCTCCATGCCTCCGAGGATGTCAATGACACAGGAAAACACTGAGCTGAGAAATGCTGCCTATCTCCAGCACCACCTGTTTATTTCACTGCTGTGAACCTTAATCAATGTACTCATCCCCTCCAAACTTCTCTCCCTGCAAGTGCCTCTGCACCTTCTCTTAATAAACCTCATTATGTCGAAGAAATCCTGTTGCCTGGATGATTGCATGATCCTGCTCGAGAGGATTTATCGAACCGGTTCCTCAAAAACTACCTCCACCAGATCCCCATGACAAATGCAGTTAATATTTTTTGATAACGTTAGGATTCAACATTTTGGTGTGTTATACCGGGAGAAAATTGAACACCTAGATGACAAAAAGACCATATGTCATCTAGGTGTGATATGGTGCATTTCGGGTGGCAGGGCACATTTATCTTTCGCAGCACAGCACTCAGCCATACTGTCTCCATAGATCTGTCCTCTTTCTAAAGAGTTGCTCTGAATTGACAGCCATCATTTTCATTTCTATCAACTTCTCTGCAATTCTGCCACATGTTGCCTTAGTTGTCATGGCTTTTCTTTGTCAACACATTGTGGATGCTGCATTTTCAGTTTTCCATGCACAATCCTGCTGTTCCACTTTTTTTTTTAATATGTAATCATCAGTACATTTTTTTTTTTTTTAACTGAATCATGGGTCAGTGATGTTGAGTGGACCGGACATTACCTCCAACGGTTTTGGTTAAAATTATTCACCCACCGTTTAGCCACAACTGTCACATCCCTCCAGCTTGAAGCGATAATTGGGCAAAAAATAGAGATGGATCACACTGTGCAGGAGCTGTTGACAGCTGTACAACAGCAAAGGAGGTCAAACCTTTTTACACAAGATGCTCTGACAGGTTTTTATGGAAAACGACATTTGTGCCTCTTTTCTGCAAATGGACAAAGCTCACAAATTCAAGCCTTGTTTGTGTATTATGAAATATAAGTCAACAAGAGCAATTGCAATCACAGAAACCAAACACATTTTTCTGTTATCTGAATTTTTAGAGCTTCCCCTGCTTATTGTGTAGGTGTGAAATCGATACCAAAGCAAATTTACACATTATACAAACAGTACAGGGGTTTTGAGATGATGTTAAATGGTAGAGTTCTACTGTATAACTTTGAAGTGTTTTTGATAATACTTGAATGGTGGATTATAAGAATGTCATAACGCTGTCATGAACATTAATGAATGCTTATGACAGTTGCTTTGATAACTTGACACAACCTAAGACAAAATAACCATAAACATGTCATAATAGTCATAGTCATAAACATGAGACAGCAGAACTTACTGTCAAACTCCAGTTGAAACTGGCCAATAAACTGGTCAAGAAAAGACTTGCAAAAAAAAAGATGAAGAAGATGTTTAAACAAAATAACCAAATATTTTGTTCTCAAATCTATATTTTTGATTGCAACCCTCATTTTTCTAATTGGCTAATAAATATACAAAATTAACTTAGCCCAACTTTTAGATTTGGAAATAAAAGTTTCAGAATAGCAAATAAAAGATATGGTTTTACATTTTAATAAATCATTCATGTTTAATTGCTCTCTTAATCTCACTTTTGATTTTTAACTATTGAGCTTATGACCTATAATGGAAAGCATTTTGGACATATTAATAATGTTCCTGTGACAGCTCATGTCAAAACAAAACATATGACCGTTAATGTCAATGTGAGATATAAGCTCAATAGTTTGTTCTAAAGGTAACAGGTTTGCAATTTAAAAAAAAAAGATTGAGAGCAAAAGTATCGACTGCAATTAAAACATAAATCATTGATTAAAATGCAAAACCAAATCTTTTATCCATTGAATTTTGGGTCTTTATTACTAAATTAAAAAAAAAAAAACAGGGTTGCAATCAAAATACAGATGTGAGAACGAAAACTTTTGGTCATTTAGTTTAAACATCTTTTATTTACATTAAAAAAAACAACGTATTTTTTTTTTAAATCTTTTTTGTATATGTGAATCTTTTTTTTTTTTTTTTGATAAGTCTCTATTGGCCAGTCTCGACTGGAGGTTGACATTAAGGTCTCCTATGTCATGGTTATGACAGGTTACTTTGTCTTGGTTTAAATCAAGTTGTCATAACAAAGACATGTCAAACGATGTCAGCTTTGCATCAAACGTAACATAATTTTCTGAATGGCGCTTAATGATGACTGTCATAAACATTCATTAATGTTAATGACAGGTGTCATGATTATGACTGTGTAATGACAGTTTTATGAACTCCCATTCAAATAAAGTATTACCATGTTTTCTTCATCTTTTGAGAAATCATCAGAATAACTATGCTGTGTTTTACACATGAGCAGTTCGGGGGTTCTTCCTTGCACATTTATCACTTCACCTACTGTACTGTTACAAGGCGAGAGAGTTAAGGTTAAACGATGTTCATTAGCAGACAACAAGCTGCAGCCACATTAAGTGAGTCATGTGGGTTGTTGCGGAGCATCAAACCTGCAGGAAGCCTGGTGAAATAAAATGTCTGATATTAGCGACTCTAGGTTGAAAAGTGTCCCTCCTCATGACATTTGCTTTTCTATTCCTGTCGTGCTCATGTAGAAGGAGGCAGAAGGACGTCACACAAGAAATATGGCACTTCACTGACAAGTAGAACCCTGCTTGCAAGGTGAAGAGAGACTATCCTTCAATCTTCCATACTCTTACCTTCAGACTTTCAGTATGTGTTCTGAACAACCAAGTAGAATATTGAATTTTTTGCTAGGTTGAGTGAAGCACTGCACTGCAAAACAACTGAAATCATCATTTTTTTTGTACAATTAGTCCAATATTGAGTAAAATTATCCTATTCCACTGGCAGATAATTTAGCTTGTTTCAAGTTTTTTTTCCCTTAATTTTAGTCAAATTTAATCTTTTTTAAAGAATATGTTAGTCTTGTGTTTTTAAAAGAAGACCAAATTGAACCAAATCAGGAAAACAAAAACTTGAAATAAGATAAATTATCTGCCAGTAGAATTAGAGAATTCTACTCAATACTGGACTAATTGTACAAAAAACAAGATATATTCACCTGTTAAGATTTCAGTTTTTACAGCGTTGACTGACTCCATACTATTAAGATTTAGGCTAATTATTGAAAAAAAAACCTTTTATGATTATGTCTGTTAATTTCTCCTGGTTGAACTTCAAAGATGAGCCATATGTGGATATTTTATGTATGCTAATTTTATACACTCCAAGTTAAACCTGCAGTAACTCATTTCCGGACCACTTTCCTGGGCTTTTTCATGTGTCCAGCAGAAATGCAGCAACATTAACATCCATTTGGATTCGTGTCCCTGTCCAACCGTAATTTCAGCGCTGAACAAAGTCTGGGCTTAAAGGCCAAATAAACATTTTCACAGGAAGAGTCATTCCTGTGACCTGTATGAGATTTCCTTTACGTGATGTGTGGGATAACTGAGTTCTCACACGGCTGATGTCAGATGGAGATCTGAAATTAAGGATCACAAAGGTCACAGGAGCTACTCACCATGCTTATCACTGCTGAATGGAGGAGGTTCAGGACTTCCAATAAATCACACTGACGTCTATAATTATATAACCATTTGTGACCAACCATTTGATGCACATACACACAAAGAGACACACACACACACACACACAGGAAGACATCTGTGAAAGCCTGACTTTCATCAGCAGACGGCTGTTCTGTTGATGAAGGTTCGTAAGTGAGGTTAATTAAACAACATGTCTCATCACATCCTCAGTTAGTTTTTCTTTCTCCTGTCTCCCTCAACCTGCCTCACCTCACTACCACAGAATCGATGGGTTCACTCACAGCGTGGGCCGGCCTCAAAGACGTTCAGGAACCCAACTAAAAAGTCATGAAGGAACAAATGTCTTTGAATGTGCTTACATTGTAAATAATAGATCCAATCTCCCAATGAAATGTATAATATTCTCAAAAAATATTGATATTTTGCAGCCCCCCCAGCATTAAACTTTTAACATTTTAAAAACCAATCCATTCAATAATGTTTTTGTAGCTTAAAGTCAGTGAATTTAATATTATACACACGACTGGTTTGGAAGGAGAAAGGTTCTGAAATCATTTCTGTGATATTTTCAGTCTGACTATGCGGTACATGTGTAATTTCCACAACTTCTCCACGTTTTTCTGCTGATATGTTTTCACACAAGATCGTCAAAAATGACTGTAACACATTATATGCACTGTTTTCTTCTTTTTTCTCCTTAGTTTTGATAAAGTACCAACTTTGAAAACCACCTTTGTACACAGGAGAAATAAGTAAAAGGATCAACAGTCATTTGTGTTTTTAATGGTAAATACTGGCTGTTTTATGCAGGAGATTTTTTTTATGATTCCTTCTTTGCTTCATTTGAATCAGGAAAAGTAACATCTACAGTGAAAGATATACAGTAATCAATTGGTTTACAGAAATGAGTAATATATTGATGTTGTTTAAGGAACAGCAATATTTATTCAAAGTAGAGTAGAGTAGTTAAAGTGACATACCTGTTCCATATATAATCTATAGAACAGGGCTGGACAGTTATAAGCTGAAAATGCAACAATATTGATTTTCTTAATATTCCAGTGCCTAATAATATTATTTTCATATTTATGAAACAGTTCTTAAAGCAGGTACACAATTACTTAGATGGCAGTTATTAGTGTAGATATTCTCAGTTTAACAGCATGGTATCCAGGTTATTCATTTATTTAAAAAATCCTTTAAAGGTGAATTTAGGTCCTAATAATGAGTTAGTCAGTTTAGCCGACTGTCCAGCCCTGCTCCAGAAATTATGGCCGAGGTCAAAGCGAACACAGGCGTGGATGAAATGGACTCAAGTGGAGAAAACATAAATGGAACCAGTCCATGATGAGTTTTCGTCGTCCCAAAGAGAGGACAAAGCAGTCCTGATGAGTTTAGTAAAATCTCCTACAGGTGAATCTGCATGCAATTCTCTCAGTACACACAATAGACATTTCAAATCCAACAAGTCCTCCATAATCAACAATCAATGGTTTTCTCAGCCTGAAGTGAGCTGACAAAATGTTTAACACAACTCCAAAGGCTGACTTCCTCCTCTGAAATTCATATAATAATAATATTAATAATAATAATAAAATTAAGTGATTGTGCTTTTATAACCAAAAGTAGAACAAATAATACAACGACAAAGATGTACATCACTTATAAAACATTAACACTGTTATATAAACTTTGAATTTTGAAGCACTTCTGTGACAGAAAAAACAATTTACAAAGATGGCTGGAAAAGACTCAATAGCAATTACAGTAAAAGAATGAGACAACTGACAGGCAAAGATCATAACGTGGACTGCATTCAGCAGTTGTCAGGGACACTCACAACCGCCATCAAATGTGCATTCATCTTACTTTGCTTGAGCGACCTGTTGGTCCAGGCTCGTGGCAGCAGGTCACCCAAAAAGCAAAAAATAAGCAGTGCATCACACTGAAGTGAACATGAGAGCACTTTTTTTCTTTTTTTTAATCCAACACCTAATGAGAAATTCAAAGTAGAAAAAGAATAGCATGTTTGTGCAGTATTTTTTTTTAAAGAGTCTTCTTCCATATCCTAAGGGTCATTGTCCTTCGTGTGAAGCAACTGTAGGATTTCCCTGCTGTGCTCACGTTGCTTCTTAGCTTTTTAGGAGCTGTGGGAAAAAAAATAAAAACAGTGTTCAATTTGTCTTCTTGTGGCTTACTATACTTTAACATATACATACATACATACACATGTACATACACACATACACACATATGTACATACATACAGACACACATATATTCATAGATACATACATACATACACACATACATACATACATACATACATTCATACACACATACATACAGACATACACACATTCATACATACATACATACATACATACATTCATATATACACACATACATACATATATTCATATATACATACATACATACATAAATACATACATACACACATACGTACATACATACATACATACATTCATACATAAATACATACATACATATATGCATACATACATACATACAAACATACATTCATACATACATACACACATACATATATACATACATACATTCATACATAAATACATAAATACACACATACATACATACACACATACATACATTCATAGATAAATACATACATACACACATACATACATACATACATAAATACATACATAGATTCATACATACATACTCACATACATACATACACACATACATATATTCATACATTCATATATACATACATACACACATACATACATACATAGATACATACATACATACATACATACATACATACATACATTCATACATACATTCATACATACATACATACATACATACATTCATACATACACTCATACATACACACATACATACACACATACATTCATACATACATTCATATATACATACATACATTCATACACACACACACATACATACATACATACATACATACATACATTCATACACACACATACATACACACATACGTTCATACATACATATATACATACATTCATACATACATACATACATACATACATACATACATACACACATACAGTCATACATACATACATACATACATTCATACATAAATACATACATACACACATACGTTCATACATACATACATACATACATTCATACATACATACATACACACATACATATATACATACATTCATATATACATACATACATTCATATATACATACATACATTCATACACACATACATATATTCATATATACATACATACATACATAAATACATACATACACACATACGTACATACATACATACATACATTCATACATAAATACATACATACATACATGCATACATACATACATACAAACATACATTCATACATACATACACACATACATATATACATACATTCATATATACATACATACATTCATACACACATACATACATTCATACATAAATACATACATACATACATTCATATATACACACATACATACATATATTCATATATACATACATACATACATAAATACATACATACACACATACGTACATACATACATACATACATTCATACATAAATACATACATACATATATGCATACATACATACATACAAACATACATTCATACATACATACACACATACATATATACATACATACATTCATACACACATACATACATTCATACATAAATACATAAATACACACATACATACATACACACATACATACATTCATAGATAAATACATACATACACACATACACACATACATACATTCATACATAAATACATACATACATACATTCATATATACACACATACATACATATATTCATATATACATACATACATACATAAATACATACATACACACATACGTACATACATACATACATACATTCATACATAAATACATACATACATATATGCATACATACATACATACAAACATACATTCATACATACATACACACATACATATATACATACATACATTCATACACACATACATACATTCATACATAAATACATAAATACACACATACATACATACACACATACATACATTCATAGATAAATACATACATACACACATACATACATAAATACATACATAGATTCATACATACATACTCACATACATACATACACACATACATATATTCATACATTCATATATACATACATACACACATACATACATACATAGATACATACATACATACATACATACATTCATACATACATACATACATTCATACATACACACATACATACACACATACATATATACATACATTCATATATACATACATACATTCATACACACACATACATACATACATACATTCATACATAAATACATACATACACATACGTTCATACATACATATATACATACATTCATACATAAAGACATACATACACACATACATACATACGTACATACGTACATACATACACACATACATACATACACACATACATACATACATACACACATACATACATTCATACATACATACATACATACATACATACATACATACATACATACATACACACATACAGTCATACATACATACATACATACATTCATACATAAATACATACATACACACATACGTTCATACATACATACATACATACATACATTCATACATAAATACATACATACACATACGTTCATACATACATACATACATACATTCATACATAAAGACATACATACACACATACGTTCATACATATATGCATACATTCATATATACATACATACATTCATACACACACACATACATACATACATACATACATACACACACACATACATACATACATACATACATACATACATTCATACATACATACATACATACATACATACATATATACATACATTCATATATACATACATACATTCATACACACATACATACATTCATATATACACACATACATACATACATTCATACATACACACATACATACATTCATACATAAATACATACATACATACATGCATACATACATACATACAAACATACATTCATACATACATACATACACACATACATATATACATACATTCATATATACATACATACATTCATATATACATGCATACATTCATACACACATACATATATTCATATATACATACATACATACATAAATACATACATACACACATACGTACATACATACATACATTCATACATAAATACATACATACATACATGCATACATACATACATACAAACATACATTCATACATACATACACACATACATATATACATACATTCATATATACATACATACATTCATACACACATACATACATTCATACATAAATACATAAATACACACATACATACATACACACATACATACATTCATAGATAAATACATACATACACACATACATACAAACATACATAAATACATACATACATTCATACATACATACTCACATACATACATACACACATATATATAATTATACATTCATATATACATACATACACACATACATACATACATAGATACATACATACATTCATACATACATTCATACATACATACATACATACATACATTCATACATACACACATACATACACACATACATATATACATACATTCATATATACATACATACATTCATACACACACATACATACATACATACATACACACATACATACATACAGTCATACATACATACATACATACATACATTCATACATAAATACATACATACACACATACGTTCATACATACATATATACATACATTCATACATAAAGACATACATACACACATACATACATACATACGTACATACGTACATACATACACACATACATACATACACACATACATACATACATACACACATACATACATTCATACATACATACATACATACATACATACATACATACACACATACAGTCATACATACATACATACATACATACATACATACATACATACATACATACACACATACATACATACATACATACATACATACATACATACATACATACATACATACACACATACAGTCATACATACATACATACATTCATACATAAATACATACATACACACATACGTTCATACATACATACATACATTCATACATAAATACATACATACACATACGTTCATACATACATACATACATACATTCATACATAAAGACATACATACACACATACGTTCATACATATATGCATACATTCATATATACATACATACATTCATACACACACACATACATACATACATACATACATACACACACACATACATACATACATACATACATAGATTCATACATACATACATACATACATACATACATACATATATACATACATTCATATATACATACATACATTCATACACACATACATACATTCATATATACACACATACATACATACATTCATACATACACACATACATACATTCATACATAAATACATACATACATACATGCATACATACATACATACAAACATACATTCATACATACATACATACACACATACATATATACATACATTCATATATACATACATACATTCATACACACATACATACATTCATATATACACACATACATACATACATTCATACATACACACATACATACATTCATACATAAATACATACATACATACATGCATACATACATACATACAAACATACATTCATACATACATACATACACACATACATATATACATACATTCATATATACATACATACATTCATATATACATGCATACATTCATACACACATACATATATTCATATATACATACATACATACATAAATACATACATACACACATACGTACATACATACATACATTCATACATAAATACATACATACATACATGCATACATACATACATACAAACATACATTCATACATACATACACACATACATATATACATACATTCATATATACATACATACATTCATACACACATACATACATTCATACATAAATACATAAATACACACATACATACATACACACATACATACATTCATAGATAAATACATACATACACACATACATACAAACATACATAAATACATACATACATTCATACATACATACTCACATACATACATACACACATATATATAATTATACATTCATATATACATACATACACACATACATACATACATAGATACATACATACATACATACATACATACATTCATACATACATTCATACATACATACATACATACATTCATACATACACACATACATACACACATACATATATACATACATTCATATATACATACATACATTCATACACACACATACATACATACATACATACACACATACATACATACAGTCATACATACATACATACATACATACATTCATACATAAATACATACATACACACATACGTTCATACATACATATATACATACATTCATACATAAAGACATACATACACACATACATACATACATACGTACATACGTACATACATACACACATACATACATACACACATACATACATACATACACACATACATACATTCATACATACATACATACATACATACATACATACACACATACAGTCATACATACATACATACATACATTCATACATAAATACATACATACACACATACGTTCATACATACATACATACATTCATACATAAATACATACATACACATACGCTCATACATACATACATTCATACATAAAGACATACATACACACATACGTTCATACATATATGCATACATTCATATATACATACATACATTCATACACACACATACATACATACATACACACATACATACAGTCATACATACATACATACATACATACACACATACATACATACATACATACATACATACATACATACATACATACATACATACATTCATACATACATACATACATATATACATACATTCATATATACATACATACATTCATACACACATACATACATTCATATATACACACATACATACATACATTCATACATACATACATACATACATACATTCATACATAAATACATACATACAATCATACATACACACATATACATACACACATACATACATTCATATATACATACATACATACATACACACATATATACATACATACATACATACATACATACACACATATATACATACATACATACACACATACATACATACGCACATACATACATTCATACATAAATACATACATACACACATACATACATTCATACATAAATACATACATACATACATACACACATACATACATTCATACATACATACATACACACATATATACATACATACATACATACACACATATATACATACATACATTTGTACATACATACATACATACGCACATACATACATTCATACATAAATACATACATACATACATACACACATACATACATACATACATAAATACATACATATCTGATTGATAAAGCAAGAAATTCCACTAATTAACCCTGATAAGACACAACTATGAAGTGAAAACCATTTCAGGTGACTATCTGAAATGATAGTTCATCAATATATGTGGAGTTTTGATTCCTGACTTACGTCCTACACCTGTCCTCCCTGTTTGGTCCTTGAGTCTCCACATGATATAAAGCTGGATGAATTAGGATCATCAGGCTCCCGCTGAGTTTGGCCTGATGGGAAAGAGGGACGACTGTACAGGAGGATGTCCCCAAATTCTACGGAAGAGATAAGAAAGTGGGGATTAGAAAATTTGCTCGACGACAGTTTTGCACTGCGAGCTTTATAATCCGCCCTGTATCGTACCTGAGTGCTGTCTGCTTTTGCTGCCTCCTTTTCCTCCTAGAGGAGTCTTGTGCTTGTCCTGGCTCTCCCTCTGCTCGAGTGTACCCTCCTTGACCCTGTGAGTCCCGGCGCTTCCTCTGCGACTGCGGCCCTCACCGGAACCCATCCGCGGCAGGGTGGCCCCTCTCACTTTATAGTCGCCGTGAGACATCTGGCCGGAGAAGTTGAGCGGCATGCAGGAGTCTGGAGATGAGGCAGAGCACAGAGATCACAAATGTGTTCAATATAATAGCAGTGTGTTTAAAAACGTGCGTAAAGCCAAAATCCTTATAATAATTTTTATTTCAGTGCATTGGGAACACTGCATTTTTTATCCAAAATCAAATCAAAATCAAAATGTGAAGAAAAATGTGTTTTATTTTACAGAAAATTAATAATTTTTTTTAGGAGTTTTTTTTCTTTACGATCTCAGATATTTACTGTATAACCTAAAGAAAGGGCTGATATCAAAAATTATGTTAAAACCAAGGTAAAACCAAGAAATACTTGTTCATAGGAGCCAGGATTCGACACCATGTAACACAGATGTGAAGCAGGTCTCAGAAACTGTGATTAGGATTTGGGCTTTACTCACATTTTTTTAAACACTGTAAGTTGTCACGAGACACATGTAGTGAATCTTTAATCTAAATGCTGGAGGTTGAGTGTTTACCATCATTGAAGCCATCTTTGGGTTGGTAGCCCTGTTGACCGGACTGGTTCTGTTTATGCCTCCTCGGTCTTTTATGTGTTATTGCAGGACTCATGTTGCTGTCTGTGGACATGGGGCTGCTGGGGCGCTGATGCCGTCGGCCTGCAGTCAGCACACAGAAAGTTCAATGTTTAAATGGCATTTAATATTACAGTAGAGATGTTTTAATATATATTTCAATTGTATTAAATAACTACTTAAGCCTAAATAAGACATATATTTCAATTTTACTGCTATAATGATTATAAATAATATACATAATAATAATATAATAGAAGAAATATACAATGTGAGGTGACTACGGAAGTGTCAGAGTCAATTTATGTCACTTTACAGAGCAAATATAGATAAAATATTGCAAAAACATAAACAAAAACATTCAATAAAAACATTGTGTTTTACTACATATAAAAATTAATTTAACTTAATTTAAAAGATAAAACAAGACCAAACTGACCCAAATCAGGAAAAAAACATGAAATAAGCTAAATTATCTGAAATGCAAAGTTCAACGATTCATCGATTAATAAGATAAGAGTTCAAAGATCAATTATTTATCCATTAAAAGAATAAAAATCACATCGAGGATTGTTACAGAACATGAAGAATATATTGTGTAAGATGTTTACTGATATGAAACTATTTTCTTATTGTATTGATGATGTGGATATTGATGATAGGTATTGATTTTGTAACAGTAACATTGTGTTTTACTATACAAAAAAGACTATTTAGTGTTGAAGCTGAGGTGAAATCTTTGGATGAATTTTAAGTAAACACAGACATAGTTTTAACTTCTTATTGTGAGCAAAGTTGTTCTAAATTAGGACCACAGGGACAGAACTAACTAGACTGTTCAACCCTGTCTGAATGTTGTGTATTTAATCGTGAATATTTCATTTTCTGGGGAAATATTTAAGATTTAATAGAGATTTGTTCAAGGGCTTGGTTAGTCATTTCCATGACAGCGTATATAAATCCATCTTAGCCGTAGATTTCTCAATCTGTTTAATGTATATTTTAAGACAAATTAATCATATTTTTTCAAACGAGTTTCGGGAAATATGAGATGAGTTAATGGAAAAGTTGTGTATGAAATAAAAGTGAATGAAAACATGTCACTGAAGAAGAGATGTGAAAAAATTATAAGTAAAAATGATGAGTAAACTCACAAATAGGCTTTAACGATCTATCATTTTAGATTGAAAACCAAGGTTTCAGGCAACGTGCTCTTAAGATCGTCAAAGCTTTCTTTTATTTTTTTGCTGTTTTCCTAACCCAGGTTTGTTTTCATCAACTATTTTCCACGTGTATGGTGCCTCCCTGACCTTCACAACTTTTTTGCTCTACTTTAAGTAAAGACATAGATGTCTCTTTTAGTTCTTCAGCTGTAATAACTGCAGTTGGTCAAGCACAAATAAACCATGTGTATAGAATGTTTCTTATTAATAAATAGAATACCATTTGAAATCAATTCTATGAGTTTAGTTTTCATTTTTGCATTAGAGTTATGACATTACTTGTATTTGCAATATCTGCCAGAAAAGTCAAAAATTCATTAAAAATCATTTTTTTCTTAAAATCGTTCAGCTCTACTCACAAATAATCAACTAATTATTGTTTCAGATCAATTTGAGGCTCAATCAGCTGTTTCTGTTGTTTACTGTTAATATTTGTCATCGATCCTGTTATCGACGTGCTGTGTGATAGCAGTTATTGATGATGGCCTTTTCTTTGCATTGTTTGAGGTCTGTAAACATTGTATCTTTTTTATTGTTTTGACTATTTGTCATTTTCTGCAAATAAATGCTCTAAACAAAAATATTTTTATTTGTAATTTGGGGGAAATGTCAGTAGTTTATAGACTCAAACATAAATGTGCTTTTTGCCCAAACACATACCTATAAGTAGTAAAATCAGAAAAGTGATTATTTTTGCAGTGGTCGCTTATTTTTTTCCAGAGCTTTTTTTCCAGAACCAAGTAAACAAATAAGAAAAGATAAGATATTTCCTCCAGAATCCCTCTCACCTGACTCCTCTGGGTATCTACACATGCGCAGGCCTACGATATCCCGTGAAGACGCTACTGCCTGGTTGAAATCTCCATCTGTGAAAAAGGATCCTTCCGAGGTGCTGACGACACTGGACCTGCCCGATGAGATGTTGTCCTCGGACGCTGAGCCCCAGCTGTTGACCATGGACCCTGTGATCGACCTGTCCAGGTCCCCGGTGCTGGAGGCCGGGGTCTGCTCCAGCCCGTGGAGGAGCAGCTTATGTGGGGAGGGCTGAAGCGGCTGGTGTTTGTGCTGCTGCCGGTTGTGGTGTTGGCTGTAGCGACTCTCCACCAGCTCCGTGTCCGTCTCCTCCTCCTCGGCCTCCTCTTCATCAGACTCCTCCTGTCCGTCGGTGTCCAAGCAGAGGGGTATGGAGCTGTAGGTGTGTGTTGGGGAGAGCGGGTGTGGGTGGCTGGGGACGTGCTGGCTGTGAAGTGCATTTAAAAAAAAGAAAATCTGTAAAGTCTTGATATTGAGGCAGGTAAGAAAAGGAAGCATCAGGAATGTTTAAATCCAGAGTTACCTGAGGTGCTCGGTTCCATCTTGCAAGCCATTGTCTCCCTGTGGTGTCGTGGTAGGTGGGTGACTATAAGATGCTTCGGTAGCAGATGAGGCTGCTCCTCTAACTGGTGGAGTAGGGCAGCCTTCTATTCTCTCCTCCGGATCAAAACTGAGGAGAAAAGGACAACTGACATGAGGTAATGGCAAAAGTAATGCATGCTACTAGTAGCCCTGTCGCAATAGCCAGAGCCTATTTGACATTGATGCAAAAACCATCTTCAAGTTAAACACGAATTTCCATCAAAGACAAATGAACCAGTGTTAATTTTGTCTGTGATTTTTCGATTTAGTTTTAGTCTTGTATCAAATGCCCTTATTAGTTTTAGTCATATTTAGTCAACTTATATTCTTTTTTTGTTTAGTCACGTTAGTTGAGTGTTAAGAACCTTAGTTTAGTTCAATGTGACACACGGACATGTTTTGAAGTGACACCACCAGAGTTACTGGAGCTAAATGTGCCGTACATGCTAAAAGTTGTATAAAGTGTGTAACCCAGCAGGTTAAAACAGAAAGCATAGAGTAGCTTCTTTCGGATAAGGTAACAGATGTTGCCGCATTTAGTGCCGACAGCACTGGTGGATGCTCACTAAGACATGTATGCGCACATACACACACACACACACACACACACACACACCCCTGGCAGCAGCACTGGAGGATAAATACAAGTGATGTGCATCCAGTGAAGGCACTTTTTGGATTATAATTTAAAACGTCTGTGACGAAAAAAGAAAGAGACATTTTTATTAAGTTTTTATTTAATTGAGTAGAAGTAAGAAGTAGATTTTGTCTCATCTTTTTTTGTCAACAAAAAATGGGTGTTAATTTTGTCAAGAATATTAATTTCCTTTTGTTTTTGTCTAATTTTTATCATGAAAAAAAATTGCTGATGAATATATTCTGAATATATTCTCGTCCGATGAAATAATACTGAAATAGACAAAGATCAAAAATCAGCTTTCGGCTGAGCGTGTCTTGAATTCACGTGTGTTTCTGTTCTTTCCTTTTTACTTGTCATTATGTAATTCTAATTATAGAAAGTCTGACAATGACAAATGTCTGCACTATTTAATTAGCTGTTTCAATTGTTGGCAGTGACAATGAGGCTCTGTGTTTTTTCTTTTTTTTGCAGGTGTTCATTGTGTTCCTTTAATAACCTGATGAAGTGATAACTTAATATTTTTTTTAAAGGCACAGTGTGTAGTTTCTGGCAGCATCTAGTGGTGAGATTACAGATTGTGATAAGCTGAGTATAAACATGTATTTAGCCATGATAAAACACAAAAAGCCATTCTGGACTACTGTAAAAACATGGCCGTGCATCATGGCAGACTCTCGCCCTGTAGCCCTGAGGCAACAAAAACACAACAATTCTTATTTTGATTGAATTATATATGCATTAAAACAATACTTATGAATATTATATTCTGTTTCTGCCAAGTCTGTTCCAGTTTAAAACAAATAAAGTAAACAAATAAAGTAATTCATTTGGTGACCCACTTCGGTGCTCTAAAAGACCCCGTGTGTATTTGTGTGTATTTGTGTGTTAGCAAAAAGAATTTTTTTTACCTCTTTTCCATGGGTAGGCTATACTCATCACATTTCCAGGCATTAGAATGAGCGGGAGACAGAGCTTCTCCCCAGCTCACCGCGCTGTGTTTGGGTGTCTTCGGGGCACGCAGGCCCTTCCTTTGATTTTGACTGCCTGAGAAATTAAAGTGAAAAACACAGTGGTGAGTGCACACTTCTGGCTTGGTTTGTTGAAGTCTGTAAAGCCCCAGAACCTTGGCCTCACCTGAGGTGCTGTTACTGCCTCTGTCTGAGCTGTGGTGTGAGCCTCCGGTGCTGTGATCACGGGTCTGGTTGTAGGGGATAGTTTTTGAATGGATCACCCCTTCCCCTCCTTGCAAATGATCTGAAGACAGAGCATTGAAGAAAAATATATATTTCTCTTTTTCATTCAAATGTTGCAAAGCTAATCAAATGAAAACCCCCGCTTTACCTTTATTTAGCATGTTTTGCTCCATTATATTATACTGCATTTGTGCTGCCATCTCTTTTGGTATCGGGGGTGGGTTGGGGGGCTGTTTCCAGCAGGGCACGTCCAGGGGCTCCACCACGGTGCCGCCGGAGGCCGCTTTGTTCTTGATGCTGGCTTGGATGAGCTGCGTGGTGGCGTACGGGATGGGCTCATACGCCGCTGCCGGGTCCCCTCCCGGGCTGGCGTAGCACAGGTTGGAGTTGTTAAACGTCTTGATCTCGTTCAGCTTGTTGGAGAGGTCCACGTCGCTGTAGATGGCCGTCTCTGTGCCCAGCTGTTTGTTCTCCGGGTGGCTCCCGTAGTTGGCGATGCAGTCGGCTGAGGAGGAACATGAGACACGGTGTTTTCTTTCATTAAAAACACACAAACGTGTGTCACAGAACGGTGACAGAAACTCAAGTCACGCGACTGACCTGGTCGGCTGTACGTTGTCATGTTGCTGTCACTGGTGCCGTTGCCATTGTTGCAGCAGTTGATGCTGCAGTCCTTGTGATTGGCACACGCGTTTGGCCAATTTTCTGGCAGCCACAGCTGGTTCAGAGGTTCCCCCATGCTGAGGAGGCCAGGTCTGGAACAAGGAGAACCACAGTGCTGTCAATCAAAGCCTGCAGCCCTCATAAATCACTCGAGGGTGATGAGTGCATGGTGGATGCATGAGGTTCAACATTTACAGCGGGCAGACATCCCCACCTAGTGTCCCCACAGTGTAAGTGCAATTTCTCTCATCACACATAAAAAGGAAACAACAGTATCACTCACCTGCCAGCACTGCACACAGATTCTCCTCTTTGATATGCAACTGCAAAGGGAAGAAAGGGAAAAAAACATTCGGGCTTGATGAGCTGTCAGAAAAAGTTGAAGAGCCAAAGGCAGAGAGAAAGCATGAAAGGCAAGTACAGATGCCAAGCTGAACTGTAAAGTCAAAAGCACTACACTAACTTTAACACATGCTTCCATCCATGGGCACAAAGTCTGACTGATAATGGGCAAGGAGACGACGTAAATAGCTGCCTGCGCTTCCAGAGCAACTTCACAAGTAAATCAGAAACACTGTTTGAGACAGTTTCTCCTCCATTGCCAAAACATCAAATACAATTCACAGTATAATGCATTCCATATATTATTTTTTTCCCCTTGTTTAATATAACGAACCTACTGAGCAGGTGGGCTTGAAACACTTTCTTCCTACAGATGCATAAAGCTGATGTTGCCTTATTATAATCATCAAAAGTTTTTGTATTGTATTCATGTACTGTAATAATATAGTGAATAGGAAGCATCGGCTTAAAAAAATATTCGATCACATTTTCTTTATGTTGTACGTTCACTTTCTTAATTGCTGCATTCTATGCCAAGATTGTATTTTTAGAATTTTCTTTCATTTTCTATTAACATTGTACTGTCCATATCACAATAAAAGATATATTTAACCTTCTAAATATTCAATAAAAGTGAGCAAAAGCACTAGCAGGTCGTGCTGTACTTACCTGTAGGTGTGAAGGTGAATGATGGAACTGTAAGGACACACAAAGGAAGAGAAGAGAATAACAGAGTAAATTGAAATAATTCCAATATGCTTTTTGTATTATTGTGACTGTGAGTTTTGTTGTGCACGCTGTGAGGTTTTTTCATATCTATGCAGATTTGATAGACATCTCTACCTGTAAAAAAAACAACTGATGCATACAGCATTTAAATAACCACATGCTGACTGCCTTACTGCAGCTTCTGTCTTTGACAGAAGTGTCCAGGTGCAGGTTAATGGGGGTGGCAGGAAAACCCGGGGGAAAAAGGGAAAAATAACGGTGATATCGTAGCAGACGTGGAGATGGCAGGTTGACGGAACTCCACGGAAAATGACACTCTTGAAATGAGAGACTAACGGTCATCCTTTGAATGTCTGCACAGTGGCAAATGAGAAGTGTCTAATTTGTTACTGACTGTGTCAGTGGGAGATTAGACCGGCATGTTTTTCACCCTTTTGATGTGATCTTCTTATCAGCCTCTGCAAAACATATCCCTTAATATCGCATGTCATGGCTTGATCATTTCTACCATCATAACGGTCCTCAAATGTTCCCAGGTCAGTGACAAATAATGGTTGGCAAGATGAAAAAGTCCAAAACTAAAATACACTTTTAGGAAGCATTTATCAGGTCTCTCAAAATGTACATTTTGTGCTCATGTTGGTTTCATGTAATTTAATAGTTCATTTGTATCATTATTTTTTTTTTACAAAAATCAAGATTTTGTGATTTGATTTTAACACAAAATCTCAAATGGTGAAATTGAAAAAGAATGATGAATTTTAAATATATAATCCACCTAGAAGGTAAAACTTGTTAATAGCATTTTCAAGAGTGTTAAACTATTTGGTACCAAGTTTTTAGGCTTATACCACATCACATTTTGTCACTGACCCTCCCACGAAAGTGAAATGTTAACCTGTTTTTTCAGACATGCACCTGGATTCACACAGCTCTAAATTCTTGAACAAACTAGCACCTATCCATCTGCCTTTTTGAAATATACAGGTAAGAGAGAAACACACACCCTTGCGGATGCCTGTGTATGTGCTGCTGAGGCCGCTCCTCTTCTTGCGGTGACGGTAGAGCCACACGCTGAAAATCATGAGGACCAACCAGCAGGTGGCGCCAATGCCAGCGATAAAGGCCGGCTGCCTCACCACATCAGAGATCTGAGACAGCGTGTCTCTTCCCTCGCTGATATCCATCATCTGGCCTGTGGAGTCTGATCGGTAGAAAGGAGAAAGCGAGAAGTCATGCATTATACATGCAGGAAAAACAACAGAAACCATGTCAAGGTGTAATTTATGTGCTCAAACCTATTGATAGGGCAGAGAAGACATAAATCATGCATTTGCAAAAGGACAATCTGTAAGCACAACACGAGCTTAGGGTGATTCATGTCCCATAAATAGCAGGATAAGAAACGCTATGGGAATTAGAATGAGATTTTAATAAGCATTGTCGCTGTTTATAGGCCCGGACCCGTGGCAGCTTACTAATTGAGCTCTCACCTAATTGAAAGAAAGTGACATCACTCTTAACCCCAGATCCAGCAGCGTTGCTGGCTGCGACCTCTACGCTGTAGCGGATTCCCGGGGCCAGACCGGGGATGAGCACGGAGAAAGTGGAGCCGTCGACCGACTGGTTCACATGAAACCGGCTCTCGTTGCCCAGGCACCAGATCTGTGGAGAGGTGAGGAGGAGACAGGATGACAGCCACGATCGCCTGAGGGACACGTCCAACTACAAAAAGCAGCATCAATGAAAAAATTTTAAGTGCAACACAAGCAGAGGCCAGGAGTCTCCTTCACTCACTTTGTACTCCTGAATGACTCCAGTCTCTTCCAAACCGGCAGGCGGTTTCCAAGCAACCAGGATGGCAGTCCCGTTGGCATCACTCTTAGTCACTGTAACACCCTGGGGTGCTCTACTAGGGGCTGAAGCAAAAGAAGATACAGTTACCCATGGAGACACAAAGTCTCGTCAGATGCTGCATGCATCTCAAGTATGGGCTGTAGCTCTAACAGCGCTGCACACTAATATAATCTATAACAGATAGCACTTTATTTGAATGGGGGTTCATAACACTGTCATAATCATGACATGACACCTGTCATGAACATTAATGAATGCTTATAATAGTTGTTCTGTAAATGAAGCTACTTATAAAAGGTTAAAGATATTGTGAGTAAATCAGTGGATTTCATTCATTAATGTTCATGACAGGTGTCAGTTGTTCATGACAGTGTTATGACAAACTTATAAACAACAATTCAGATAAAGTGTACAAGTAAAGTATACAGTTAAAGAAATATGCTATCTGATTCCTCTGCTATTTATAGATACATGTAATACTTTAAAAGAAATGTTCTCAGACATTCACCTTCTTCCAATGTTCTGACCACCTTCACCTCACTGTCAGCTCCCTGGAATTCATCAAAGAAGGGGCGCACTTTGAACTCATAGATGGATCCCCTCTTGAGCTGACCGATTACCACCCCGTCCTCCTGCGGCGAGCGGACCTCCAGGACGCTCCACTGCCCCTCAGGCTGCCCATGATCAGCGGACGGCCTGTACAGCACCTTGTAACCCTGGATGTACGGAGACTGCTGCTCAACCTGGCCAAAACGCAAATTAAACATACAGCGTGAATGTCAGCGCGTTCCCGTCGTTCGTGAGCAAACGAACGCTGTTTGAATCGAAAACGTGTGAACTTGCAGTAGTCTATTGCATGTGAAATCCACACACGTGCACGTTAGAGCTTAGGTTTGTGTGAGAGTGAACATCCTGCAGGAAGGATCTGTTAAAACTCAGTTAATTCCCTTTGCCTTTAGGCTTGACACAGATTAACATTCCCCCATATCTGTGGATTCTCACTGTAAACCGCAATATGAGGTCATTAATAGCTCCCCCTCAGCATGGTTCTAGTTAAAAATCGAACCAGGAGAGAACTATTATTCCAAAAGAAAATCACTTGTCCAGTGTATTCATTATCTGCTAATAAATATTTACAGTGGTTTCTCCAATTAATTTCGACATAAAGTAAATCTTTTCAGTACATGACTCCATCTATTTAGGTCTCCATGTTTCACTGACTTTCTGTTGTGTGTTTCGCATTCATCCTTGAAACTTGGCAGTGGTTGGGAAAATAAGGGAAATTAAATCAGAGCAGCAGTTTGTCTGCACAGATGTCTGGATGTTTTTAAAGGCTTTATCCCGTGGCATTTATATCATTAGTTGACATATAAAACAGCACTGATTCAAAATTTTGGACTCACTTTCTCATCCAGAGAAATGTGTTTACACTGAACTGGTAAAAAATGCAGATTTACATTCTGAAATCTAATATTAAATTGTGAACAGTGTGTGCAGGACAGTCGAGATCACCCAATATGATCCCCTTACCATCCACTGCAGCCTGACAGCAGAAGACGACAGGACAGTTGGTGTGTGCAGGTGGATGACCACATCTCCCAGCTCCCTCTGGATGTGACGATGATCCACTCCCTGCATGGTGGAAGTGCTATCTGCTGGTACCAATGGAACACAATTAGTTACTTAGCAACAATTACTTATCAATTACATAATCAATTACAATTACAAATAAACACGAGTACTACCATCAGTTTAACTATTAAAGGTGAGATAAATCTGGAAAAAAAGAGAGAAATGTACAGTAAAACCCACACTGACCTTGTGTTCTGACAGCATCTGAGATTGTACTGGGGTCACTGAGGCCATAAGCATTCACCGCTCTAACCATAAAGAGGTAGACAGTTGCAGGCTTCAGGTTCCTCAGAACAAAGGTCTGTGTTTTCACATGCTCGGCTAGGGTCACCCATCTGCTGCCCAGAGTATAACTGCAGGGAGCACACAGATATAAGGTACATTTCAAATCAAGTTTTATATATACCAGTGCAGTGCCTGTAGGAAATATGTATTCCTATAGAAAAATGGAAGCTTACATACATTGACATACATTGAGATAAGGAGAGACATGCTAATTCAGTTATTGTAAGAAAAAGGTGACAATTTATGTTAAAAATGTGGAGTTTAGGACGAGATTCTGTTATGTTAGGTGATAGTGCTGGGATTTCCTAAAAGTCTGTGATAGCCTGTGTTAGGGTGAGGAATAAATTAGCAGCTAAACTGGCTAACAAATTAATGTGTTGTTTTTGAGAGACGTTACAATACTTTGGTTATGTCGGCTGCACAATCGGTGCAGGAAGAAACGGGACAACGGAGCTTTGAATTGTAACGAAAGCGCTGGGAAGCGCTGTCATATGTCATATGAGGAGGAGCGCCGTCATATGGAGCTGTAAAAAATTGCTGCTGCAGGATAGTGATGTGATATCTATGTCTATGGTATTTTAACTTATAATGACGTTTTGAATATCCATCAAAAGAATTCCACAACACCATTGTGCCATGCACAGCTATATCTGAAAGTTGAGACTGATCTGACAAACAGAGAGATATGAGAGCCACAGACACACAGACGCTCCTTGCTTTTATAGATAGATATGTTGTTATAACATGCCAGACTCTAAACACAGAATGCCTAACCTGAAAGCCTCGATTAGGTAAGATGTTGGTGCTGCTCCTGCGTTCGGGTTGGATTTCCACAACAGAGTGACAGAGGTACGGGAGATGTCAGTCACCTCAGGTTTGGATGGCGCACCAGGCATCAGGTTGGAGTCTGGAGGATGACTGGACTGCACAACAACTCCGAACTCTGCCACAGAGATACCGATAAATAAAAAAGAAAAAAAAGGCAACAGGACACTTTACCAACCTTTACTTTTCTGATTCAATTTGAGAAACCTACCTTCGACCTGTAAGTGAGACGTCCAGGATGCCTCTCCGTTGGGACTAGTAGCTAAACAGGTGTAGAAGCCTGTATCTCCCAGCTGAGTAGATGAAATATAGTGGAAAACATTAGTTTCTTGGCTTCAACGCTGTCAGTACTAACCGCTGTATTACTTCATCTCCTACCTTTGTGTAGCGAATCTCCAGTGATCCTGTCTCTGTGATGGACATGCGGGAGTCTACCGGAGACACCACCACGCCGTCCTTCTTCCAGTGGATCGTAGGAGGTGGAGTGCCAGTGGTTTGGCAACCCAACACCACAGTGCTGTCTACAGGCACCGTCTGATTGATTGGGCCCTGTCTAATCACAGGAGGTGGGTGGTCTGACCCAGCTATTTAAACAAAAAAGGAAAAAAAAAACAGAAGTAGGAAAGTGAAAGAATAATAATGAAATGTTTATATCTTACATCACTGCAAAATGTTCACAGCCGACATAAATTGCTAATATTGAACATGTGTTTTAAATTATTTTCCCCCACGATAGACACTCCACCTAGAACACGTTTAAAGTTTTTGTGGTCACTTCTAGGCAACTTAAAGCACTTGGCTGATGTTGGAGAAAAAAAAATGTGGTTGTTGTAAGTAAAATATAAAGCAAGGTTAAGGTTACGGAAAGAATCTTCCAGAGTGGAGCTCAGGCTTTGTTCTACTCTTCCCGTAGTGGGGTTAATGCTGTATTAATAGTCACAGAAGTAAACAGTAGCCTACAGTATGGAATTGGAATTTGGAACTGATGTTCAAAAGAGGATCAAAGTTATGAAAAGAGAGACCAAAATAAAAGTAAGTAAGATTAAAGTAGAAAATGAGAAAATGTAATAATGCCAAAAAAAAAAAAAAAAAAATGAAAGACAGATAAGATGTGAAAGATATTGAGAGGAAAATTGGAAGAGAGAGAGAACAATAGGTTTAGGTGGCTGTGCAGGCAGCGGAGGAAAAAGAAATCAACTTTTCCCCTCCAGCGGAGAGCAACTAATCGTTCATTCGGCAGTAGGTGCTGCCGCAGCCGGCTCCAATCACAACGGCAAAAATCCAACTAATAACAATCCCACTTAGATAAGAGAGCTCTCTTTAAAACCCTGTGGAAAAAGCAAAAAAAAAAGAAGAGAAGATGGAAACATGCCTTGAAAACTGCCGGAGGTAATGTGCACCAGTTATTTCCATACAAATGCACCACTCCAAATGGGGATGAGAGAAGTGCAGTGGGATGGAGAGGATTTTTTTGGGGAGGAGGGGAGACAAACAGGTAGAGGCGAGAGTGGAGTGCTGGAAAAATTACAGAGATGACCCCATCTTTTCTTTTTTTTTTTTTTTTTTAATTCCCATTACCTGTAACAGATTCTCACCTAGCTGATGCTTCTTATTTCCCTAAGGTGGCGGCATTACCAAAACGAGGAGCGGTAACTGTCTGAGCCTGAAGCAATTATCTTCATTAATTTAATATATGTACAGAGCGCAAAGTTCCACAGAACACATATATTCATGATCACACAGGTCATTTAATTGGGAGCCTGTAGACTTTGCTAGTGGTGTGTAATTACTGGTGTACGCCTCCGAGCACATTTAAATTGCTTTTTTTTTAAACAATTACTGAAGTTATCTTATCACCTAGGATTTGGATGGCAGTTCCTCAAACCATTTTCTATATAAACATACCTAGAAACCATATCATGTGTCAATCCTGCAGTTCTTAATTCAGAAATGTCTATAGGAGAGTAGACTGTGGTATAGCGAGAGTAACACTACATTATAATTATTATCGTTCCCTTTTTTTATTTAATTATATTCTTTTGCAATATAATAAGTTATATTTTTAGAGCTACTAGAGAAGGCCAGTTTCTTTACAAATGGTCACCATGGAAACAGAGGGTTTTGAGCCCACCATGTGAGCAGCATCCCCCCATTGAAATTTCTCCCCTGATAGTTAGTTACCAAGGCCGACTACCATGCCCCATAAGGAAGGGGAGCTCTCACTGGTACACAACCAAGGCCAGTTAAATGCTGAACAAAAGGAGAAAGTAGTCCGTTTAGCCAAAAGACAAAAGAGCGAAGCTGGAAAGAAGAAAAAAAAAAGCCCCCGCACCCCCCATCTTCCCTCCTTCCCTTTACTCACAGTCTGTAACCTCCAGCAGTGCTTTGGTAATAACACTGCCGGCGATGTTGAGGGCCTGGCAGCTGTAGAAGCCGCCGTCAGAACGCTGAACATCGGTAATAGTCAAGCTGCCCATCTGGGAGACAGACAAACGGCTGAAGGGCTGTGGCGGCTGGTAAGAAAACAGGAGACTCTGGAGGGAGGAGACCGATCACAGGAGTTAGTCACCCCTCGTTCATTAGATTTGTTTCCTCAAATGGCAATTTAGCGGTACAGCAGACCAATGGGGTCGGCCTCACCTCGCTGCCCTCCCTCTGCCAGAAGATAGCGGGCTGTGGGTTACCGGTGGCCTCGCACTGGAAGGTGACTGTCCTGCCCGTTGACACCACCTGGTTCCTGGGGCGTATGGCAAATGCCGGAGGCACTGTAGAGGAAGAATGGTCCTAATTACCAAGGCGGCCTAATAAATTCCCTTCCTTGACAGGTTAGGGTAATGGGTCAGTGTGTTTAACAAGCTCAGAGTAAGCAAAAAACTATGAGGTATGATGCAAGAAATGGTCAATCTTTACCTTTTTGTAATGCAAACAAAACAGCACATTTTTTATTCATTTACCCACATATAACGTGAATTACATACTGTATTGGTGAATGACAGGGGCTCATGATTTCCTGTTACTGTCTGATGGTGGATGAGGGGACGGATGACAACTTACCAGTGTTGACTATAAAGGGGAAAAGACACAAAAAAGAGCAGTGTAATGAGTAATGAAGGCACATAATGGCATTATGCACAATGAAATGATGCAGCAGTATTGAAACATGCTTGAATGAGTGACCACAATTGAAATGATATAAAAGAAAATCAAAGAAAACTATTTCCTGTTCGTATGTTCATGGGATGTCAAAAATGTCATGTGGTTTAACCTTCAAAACTTGGTACCAGGTAGTTTAACTCTTTTAACCCTTATAGGGTCTTAATTTTTTGTAACACAGAGGGCCCTGCTGGTTCTAGTGGACCCATTGCATTTTAGGGCCTTTAGTTCAACATACTAAAACCATTTTTGTTAAAATAGTCAGCAGATATTTACTTATATATAAGTAAATATTATAGCAAAATAAGGAAATGCATCATAAATCAGCCACAACTGGATAATTAGCAACAATCAAGTTTTTCCAGAACTATAGTATTATTTTTTGGAATTTCATTAGAAATGTAACCTTCTCAGGTTAGTTCACACAATATCTATCTGAAGAACATATTAATCCTACCTACATAGATGGGAAAAAATATTATTTGTATAACTTTTCTTAAGCAAAAAACTGAAAATGCATCCCACAGACCTTTTAAGGGTCATAAAAATATATAAAAAACCATGCTATCAACTAGTTTTATATCCTAGGTAGGTTGAAATTTATGATTCTTTTACAGTTACACCATTTGACATTTCATGTAAAAACCTGCATATTCCATGTGATTTTTGTAAAAAAAAAAAAAAAAAACACTTTGAGTGACCTGATACATGATTTTAAAACAGAATTTTAAAAAGTTTTAGACTTTCTCTTCTTCCTTACCATTATTTTCACTGACCCTCATACATTTTAAATAGGCTATAATTTGTACAAAAGGAAAAAAGTGAAGCATTTCTTCAAAATTCAAACCAAGGTCAGAAGAAAAAGCTGTTTATCCCCTCTTAAACTCGGCAGACTTGTTGACTCTGAGGTGTGAGAAATGTTAAGAGCTGCTGGTTTAAATTATGATGCTATATGGACAAAAGCTGCAATCCTCTAATGGGGGGAAATAAACGTGGTGAGGAAGGAGGAGGTGTGTGGATTGAGGGTAGGAGAGGGAGCTGTTGCTGCTATGCAGGGATGAATGAAACCTACTAACATAAACAAAGACACAATTTTAAGATGGGAAGCGCTGTACATCTCCACATCTGTAAACTACATTTATAATGAAAGGACTGTCTATGCAGCCATCTGTTTTTTAAACTACAGTGAGAGGATGACTGCGTTTATTGTTCAACATTTCTGTGTTCAAAGTTTTTTTCAAAAAAGTAAAGCACACGATTTTGCGCATAGCTGGGTTTAAGCACCCTCTGAGGAGACGTGTTCCATACATTCACGTATAGTCAAATGCATTTAATTTATTTCAATTCAGCAGTTTCTCCCAAGTATATCAATCATTTTAACGACGCCGCTGCTAAATGGTCATTTCAATTCATTCTTGGAACCTGCAAACCTCATAATGAGTGAGCTTGCTGCAAGTCCTGCTACATCTGTTTCAAATGACAACTGTTTAATATCAACCAAATGTTTTAGGTCAGTAAAAATTATTCTGTGGTTCTGACTACAACTCTGATTGATTGGAATTGCGAAAAACTAAACAGGCTGTTCTTCTTAATCCAAAAAAAGAGGATGCCCTCCTCCCTCTATTTCCTTATAAAGAAATCATGAGCACATACGGCTTTATTTTTATTTTATTTTCATCCTACCAGCATTCCGCAAAGACCAGCCCTACTCTGTCTCTGATTGGCTAGAGGCCTTACTTGTTGCAAACTGCAGCAAAACTAGGAAAGGTTGGTTTAGATTTAGGCATGTGTCGTGGTAAAATGGTTCAGGGTAAAAACAGTGTGATCACAGCCAATCAGAGGCAGAGTAGGGGCGGGTTTTTGCAGAACGAAAAAAAATAATGCACACATAAGCTCTACTTTAGTCCAAAACTGCTCTAATCCAAAGACAGATATGAAAAATGTTTCTGTGTGTCTCAATTCCTACTGGTGTTAAGCCAGCCACAGGTTGAGATAAAGCATAATCTCTTTTTATTCAAATATGAATTCACTTAGATAAATCCCTGTTTCCTCCAATAAAGCAACCTCTACTCATCTGCCATTTATTCCTGCCTTTCTCCATTCACTGCCCAAATTAGCCAAGGTCCCCCTCGATGCTCGTTTTCTAATTTTTTTTTTGGATGGCGAGGATGTAATAGGAACCGTGTCATTACCCAGCATGGGACCAGCCCTGCTTTATCTTTAATTAAGTCCCACTGTCCTCACAGTCTGTGTCACCCGCCGTGTCACCGCCACGTGTGTTTATGTGTGTGTACACATGGGTCTGTGTGTGTGTGTGCAGCCATGAGGGTCTCACCACTCATTTCCTGTGACTGATTTTTAGAATTAAAAGGGCGTCATTGTGGCAGGACGGCTATGACCAAATGAATTTTCTGCGGTCATGCAAACATTTATTGCATCCTCTCCTTGGTTTATACAATCCTGTTATTATGAAAAGTTTTTGGAAACATACTGCAGCAAAAGCGGGTATGGATAAAAGGTTTTGTATAAGTCACTGCCTGCTAATTTGTGACACCACTAGAATTGTTAACCACTTAAGTCCCAGGCCTACTTTTCAGTTTTCTTGCTGTAAATGTAAGATATAAGTTTAAAGATCAATTGTCCATAAATTCATGGAAATCACGCTGAAGATCATTACAAAACATGAAGAATCTATTCTATCAATTATTAATAATCAAATTAAATTAAATAATCACACAAATGGCTAAAATCTAAATTAAATATCAACATAGTGGTTAGTTGCAGCCCTACTACTGATATTATATTAAACTATTTTCTTATTGTATTGATGTTGTGGATATTGATGATATATATTGATAGTGTTAGTGTTGTAGCTGAGGATTTTTCATACAATATGTGTATATAACTGCTCAATCAGGGGGTTTTGGATTTTAACAGGTTAAGGAAGGAAAAGTTCTTAGAAAGACTTCACATTTAAAAAAAAAACAGTGTGTGAAGTGGGGAGGTGGTGCTGCGGTTAGAGGGCGGCTTATACTGACCGTGCACAGTGAGTGTGGCGGATGCTTCCGATTTCCCGACCATGTTCTCCACCACACACGTATAGGAGCCCTCATCCGAAGAAGTCACTTGGCGAACAATCAAGGTATGGTCCTCTAGGATTTCAAATCTGAAGGCAGGACGCACACACACACACACACACACACAGTGGAGAGATGGATGGAAAAGTTGAAACAGCATGTTTGCACGGTATGTTTCTATGCACAGAAAAGGCCTTTGTGCATTACCTGCCCTTAGGCAGCTCAGAATCATCTTTCCTCCAGCGGACAGTGGGAACAGGGTCTCCTTGAACCGCACAGTGGAATTCCACGCTCTCATCTGCCAACACCACCACACTGCTGGGCCGCTTCACCAAGGTCGGGCGCTCTGGAGAGCAGCAAAACAGGAAGCAGCATAAATATCCGCATAATCGCTGGCACCGTGTTTGTGAGTATCATTGTGTATACCAGGAAGACAAGTCTTCCCTACATTTCTTATTTATGTTATACATAAAGTCCACCTGGAAAGTGTATGTAACCTAGCAGGCACTGCAAAAAGTGAAATCTTATTTGGTGAAAATATCTTGTTTTTGGTACAGTTGGTCCAATATTTAATAGAATTATCTTTTTATACTGGCATATAATTTATCTTATTTCAAGATGATTTGTTGATTTTTGTCTTTTTTTTAAATGTTAGTTACCAAATTGACCAAATCAGGAAAAAAATTCAAATAAGTAACTAAATTATCTGAATAAGATAATTATATTAAGTGTTGGACTAACTGTACCAAAAGGAAAGTATTATCACCTGTTGAAATTTCCGTATTTTGCAGTGTGAGCAGGCTGAATTGAGTGTTGATGTTAATGTTCAGCTACACAGTAAAATCACCAAAGTTAATGTGACACTCAAAAGTTATTTTAAACACTACTAGTGTTAACTAGTAACTTCATTAACTCTTTAAGTGTTATATTAACACCAGTGATTTAACTGTGTACATTCTATAGATATAGATGGAAATTGATTAACTTGAATGTAAATCACCATTGGCTGAAATTGCTCCAGGCCAGATGATTGTTTTATTATTCATTTTTACCAGAAGGACATATAATGAATTTTGATGTGATTTTGATTAAAAAGAAAAATACAAAGAAACAAGTTTATGTAATTCTTTTGGATAATGATTAGTTAAATAAATTAACAATATAACCATGTTATCTAGAAGGATTCAATATATATATCACGCTGAATTTCATATATCCTCAAAAACTGGCAAATTCCAGTAGAACATGCATCCAATTAACACAGTATTCTGAAAATAATGCATAATTCTAGAGATTATCACCTGTCTACCTCCCAAGTCATTTATTATTTGCAACCTGTAGAATAACCTGTTTCTGCCTTCAGCATATTATTCTCACAGCCTTGGAAATCTTTTTTTTTGAGGTAGGCAACACTCCCAACAGCAACCAAGGTCATCTAACCGGTGGATACTGATAAGAGCTCTATTCTGTTGGGAAATGTTAGGAAAATAAGTGGGGGATGGAGAAGTGGGGAGTGTTGGGTGGGGGCTGTCAGAAGTAGCAGGGGGGAGCTCCTGTGCTGAAGAGCTTGGAGTGTTGGTGCGTCGGATGTGGTGGAGGTGGATGTTCGGTGCAGTCTGAAGGGAAACCTCTCCACAGCTGGCAAATTGGATGGTAGTGCTGCATAACCATCGTAATTAATGGGTTATTATACCCCAGTGACAAAGACCTCACACAGTGGACTGGCATGCTAAACCACTGTGAACTGAGAAGGGTACTCGGACTAATTGAAGCACTGCAACAATGGAAAAATGCAATCATGAAGCCACATGTTATTTTTTTATTTAAATTTGTATTTTACCTAGCACTGTAAGTTCTGCGATCTCGCTCTCCCTTTCTCCCACCATGTTCGTTCCGACACAGATGTATTTCCCCGCGTCACTCTTCTTGGTATTGGTGATCATCAGCTTGCCACTGCGAATCTGAAAAGAGAAACAGGGCAAATATTTGCACAGCTGTATTTGCCTTATCATCCCCGCCCGTGGACTTTGTTTGGGAGCTACCGAGTGACGGTCATGATAATATTCTGGCCAAAATGTGCACAGTGTTTGTCATAAAATTTCATTTACTTTCTGCAGCTTTTCCCTGAAGACGTGTTCGGCTTTAATGCATAATGCATCTCAACGTATTCCCACATCTTCCCTCGCCATCTTCGGCTATCTTCCATTAGAAAATATGCAATTTCAAGCACTTTGTAATGGCAAAACAGCAGGAATCAGAGTTGTGAATGCTTACTTGCATGCATCTGTATGCATCTCTTCATCTGAGGACTGGAATTTGCGCTGCCTTTCAGGCTTCACAGAAGGTCATCCATTATGAAATTACATAATTCATATCTAGTGCAACATCAGCACAGAGGAGAGGAACAAAGATAGGCTGTCTCTTTGTAGACACCTTCCTAAGATGTTCTGTCAGCTTACTTTGCTTTCTCAAACTTCTTTTTTTTTTTTACCTCTATAGAGTCTATAAACTACTGACAACATTTCCATCAAATTCCAAATAAAAATATTACTGTTTAGAGTATTTCTTTGCAGAAAATGACAAATGGTCAAAATATCAAAAAGATACAATGATTTCAGACCTCAAACAATGCAAAGAAACAATATCAAATTCAGTTTAAAACAACATAATACTAATGTTTACACTTAAGAAGAGTTCAGAAATAAATATTTGGACCAATAACCCTTATTTATAATCCCAGTTTTCATGTGTCTTGGCATGCTCTTCACAAGTCTTTACCATTGTTCCTGTGTTACTTTATTCCACTCCTGGTTCCTCTTTAAGCAAAATGAGGTGTAAATGTGTTGGAATTCAACAGATGCTGGAATGGAATGGCTGGAATACATGTAGAGATACTGATTTGAGAAAAAATTCTTTTCCAGAGCTCTATATTCACCATACACCCCCATAGTCTATGGTTACTGCCTTTATCCTACTTCAATGAAAAACTGCAGATAGTCTATAACAACTTAGTGTTAGAGGTGATATTACAGCAACATTGAGCAAACAGGACATTATAACGGGGAAAATTCTAAATGTGAAGATGTCAAATCAAACATGAGGTCATTCCCTGCACCCAGACACGTGAAACCTTGTACAAAGGCATCAACTTCAATTAAATTTCCAGCCTTGGTATTATGATTCAAAATTACTGTTTTTTTCCCTACTCACACTAGGAAATGGAATTGATCTATCCATATGATCACACACAGCAGAGGTCAGAGGTCAAGGCTGCCTACAGTGTCCAATAGGCAGGCGAGAGGGATTCAGTATGATGCTAAACAACACCTGGCCTGGTGGGCACTCTCCACTACCACGGCTCACAGATGGAACACATCATTAAATTGCTGCTGCAGGGATGAAACCAACATCCTTTCATTCATTAGTCAGTCTCCTTCAGGCGAACCACCACAAACAGCTCATACTGTACACATCAAATAAATATCAAGTATGAATGAACTAACCATGGCTGACACACCAGAAACTGTTGCAAATGGTGTTGGTTTTAGGAGGAAAATTTAACAAACTGTTGTTTGACTAGTGGTGGTTTTGTTTCTTAATAGGCATCACCACCAACCACTGGTAATCATAAGGAGAATGCAGAGTTTGAGAAGTGGTTCTGCAAATTCAGATTTCCTGTAAATATTCACTGGGTGAGGTTTGGATGTTTAGACTCACATTAAACTGATGAATACATGTTCTATATATGACTAAAAACTAGGCCTGAATGATTTTAAGAGAACATGTAATTAAAATTAAACAATTTTTTTCTAGCAGATAATACGATTGTGATTTCATTCGCGATTTTCTTCAACTGAAGAATTAAAAGACATCTATGTCTGAACTTAAAGAAGAGCAAAACAGTATTTTATAAAATAGATGATGAAAAGAAAACCAAGGTCAGAAGAACGGAAAAGCTTTGATTATCTCAAGATCATATATATATATATATATATATATATATATAGACAAACAGTAACTTTTTTCCCCTCCTAATTACTTGAATGTCAGTGGCTAGCTGTATCATTAGCTCATAATCTTTCCCTTACTGTAGTTTTCCATTCCATAAGAAAGTAAGCACTAATATTTTTTCACCAAATGCATAACCTTAATAAATCCAGGTGCTTGAGGTATAAGAAAAAAAAAGATTTGTGACTTAGAATCCCTGAGCAGCCTTCAGGCGCTTGGCCTGCTGAGTCCATGATGCAATATTTGTCCCCTGATGAACCAATATCAAATTTTATGGAAGTGTAATGACTCCAGAAAAGCACTCCTCAAGAACTGCAAAGATGATCTTACCCTAACCGACGCCACTGACTAATGCTATACTTCTGTTCTGCAACTTTTGCTGTTTGCTGTAAATACTGCTGTACTAGTGACTTTAGCAGCTGATTAAAGAGCAGGCAGAGAGCCTTTTTTTATTTCCTGGACTGACCGCTCCTCGCTTTTTAGGAGCAATTCCACTGCAAAGAAATCCCCATGTGGTTTGTGTATCCTCCATCTCGGACACTCAAACCTCAACTTTTCATTTCTGCCCTGTTTCAATATGCTCTCTCTCTTCTTCACTATAGCCTCAGATACACTAAAGGCACACGTGTATAAAGTCATTACTACCCATAAATCACACTTTTATGTATTAGATCCTTGAAAATGTTATTATCTCTTATCGGTATCAAAAGAAATGAAGGTGCAGGACACAAGGACAAGAATCACAAGCGATGAATCACTTTTCCTTTGTGCAGTAAGTGATGTCTTTGAGTGAACTCTCATGGCAAAGACGTATTTCCATATAGAAAAGATGATTAGGGAGGACAAAGACAGGCACGGCAGGGAAGTACAAAGTGAAAAGCAGCCTTTGTATTTCCCTCAGAGGAGCATCCGGCTGGCTCTGATCCATTCCTCTCCTTAAATCAGAGCCCGCTGCTCTGTCCATCACCGTCCCCCCAGAGAGACTCTACCTGTCACTCCGCACTAACGCCGCCTTTGAATCGGCTCTCGCGCGTCCCCGGGAGCTCGCTGAGACATTCCAATAAACAAATCAACACACACGCATAGACAAACACACACACACACAAGTGCAAAAAAAAAACATCCAAATCGCTGCAAGCCGCTCCTGTCCTTGACATAAAGGGATGAGGAGCCACATCCTGCTCTTGCCTGGACTAACACATCAAAACCCTTCTGGGTTTGAAATCACTTCAGTGAATACAGAAACATGAAAAGAAAAATCACTGCTGCCGCCAGCCACAACTTAATATATTAGATTTCTGTAATATCACACCCATATAATAATGCTTACTGCTGCTGGTTTGTTAGTGTTTTCTGTTATTGTGTATATTTTGCCATCAGGCATATAAAACAAGCATTAAATGCACGATTTTTTTTTCTTTTGATGTGCTCTTTTATGGTTCGCAATTTTCTGTCAACAATCATCTCTTTGTATTCCTTCTAGCATTTTGAGACTTGTGTGGGAACTCACGGATGACATGGGGAAAATTATGTTATTTTCGAGGAGCTATGTGACCAGAAGAAAATGATTTTTTTTTTTAATCTAGACTTAACAGCCTTGCTCTTCTATACTTCCAAATTCTTGAGGTGAGAGGTAATTGGTTGTTGGAGTTCTAAAAAGGGCAACTAAACAACGATTTATGCTGAAAGGCTTGTGCAACACAGTCCAAGGGTTGCGATGTTTAATTTATGTCCAAGCTTCTTACGTTGTGTTCTTATTTTCGGGAGCTGTTCTTTAAAAAGAGAGAATGGTGTAACGTTAAAGGTCCAAATAGTATCTCTTACCGTGATGCGTTCATCTCTGTCATCTAAGTTGGAGCCGTCCTTCCTCCAGGAGATTGTGGGTTCCGGGTGCCCGCGGGGCGGCTGGCACTCCAGCACCGCAGGCTCACCCACTGCAACCATAACGTCTACTGGGTTCTGTCTGAAGTCATCACGTAAAACTGGAAAATACACACACAAAAAAAGAAAAAACACCAGAAAATAGTGAGTTTGATAATGTTGGACCATGATTTGACAATGGTAAAATCACAATATCTGCTCAAATTGTTGGTGGTTGTTTTACTGATTGGGTTGCAAAGGGGTGGAAAATTTCTGTAAAATGTAAAAAAGTTTCCAGAATCTTTCCATGGGATGTCAAACTGCTTCCATGGGAGCTCTTGTCTGCTGAATGTTTTGAGCCTTGAGGAAATTTTTGCCACTTTAAACTTTACATATGTCTTTCCACAATAATTACGTGGCATGTTCAGAATACTAAACGCTTTTTTTCTGTGTGTAAACACAGAAAAAAAAAAAAACATTCGCAATTTTATAAAGGGAACCAGGACACAATCTGTTGGTTTAAATATTCTCAAGACTGATACCACATGACCAGCAGGATACTGTGCATTTGACTTCTTGTGTTGAAAAATCACCTTCCGTGTTCTATTGGAAGTCAACATAACAAAATGAGCTCCCTCTTTCACCATTTGTTAATATTCTATTTAAAAAGCTATTCATTAATTCCCAGGAATCCTCTCGGTTAAGACTTTTGATTGTGATTTTCGATTGTGATTTTCGATTTGTGCGTCAAAATAATCTCCAAACTCATAAAATTGAGTTGAAAGGATTTATTTGCCATTTTTCTTTACACATTTTCTGAAAGATAGATGCATATGCAATATTCCCAAGGCATTAACAGGAGAGAGAAAGAATGAGAGAGAGTGAAATGGCAGAGTAGTTTGGTTAAGAAAAAGGGTTGGAAAAGTTCTCTTATATGGGAACCCTTCGGGTTCCAAGAATCCAACGAGGAGCGGAAACAACAAAAAATGCAAGATTTGATATAAGGTGATATCCAGGACTCCTGGCAACACAAGGAATCTGTTTAACATCTCAAACAAAAGCACAGTCACTCGTGCCGAATAAATGGATTGTGTAACTAAGAAATAATCGTTGTGAATAATCATGATTCAATATTGACCAAAATAAACGTGATAATGATTTTTTTTCCCATAATGGAGCAGCCCTACTCTCTGCATTCAAACCTGAACTACTGCTCATTGAGTCTCGCTGCTCTTAATGGTGGACGAGGAGGAAGATTCACTGCCATAGAGCTGATAGGTGAGCTCCAGATGGCTCCTCTAGCAGGCAGTGGAAAGCCACAGCAATTTATCATCTTTCTGCAAGAAGTAGCCTGCGCACAGAAAAAAAAAAAAAAAAGGAGCTTGTAGCCAGAAGCTGAAGGAGAGACAACGCAAACATCCAGGAAGAGCCCAACCGAAGAGTGGGATTCCTGGTGGACAAGGGCTGCTGCTTTCTGTCGATGGACAGATCTTTAAATGGCACGAAGAGGAACACACTTCTTAGATTCTAACCACTTAAATGTGTGTAAAAAAACCTCCCAACTGTGCTCTGGGACTATTATTTGCAAGCAAGAAGCCGATGAATGCCCATTTGTAAAAAGAGAAAGTGGTACATCGTGAACGAAAACAGTCTTTTTCTTTCACATCACGCGCACGGCTCTCGCTCCCGATGAGGTGAACAACATGTGCTAATGCGGACGCCTGTGCATGAGTGACTGCTGTTAAACATTCCCGGTCTTGAATTACAGAGGAGGAGGTGGTGGGGGGGTTTGGTTTGGGCTTAGAACCTGAACAAGCCAAGGGAGCGGAGCCAACGCCGAGAGAGGAGAGAGCGAGCAGAACTCGAGTCGAGCCGGGTTGGGGTTTGAAAAAGACAGGAAACAATGAGGAAAAAAAAAGGCATAATCACTCCCAGATGGCGGCAACCCATTCACCCCTGGCTACAGATTTGTACGTAACGCCGGGCCGAGCGGGGAAGCCTAAGACGCCTGATGAGCGGCGTGGATACGGGAGAACAAATTGGGATGACCCTCCTAATTGGGGAAGCGTCTCGGCCCTCGCCGTTCGCTCCGAGCTCGGCTGCTCTGCCCCTCTCTGATCCTCCGGGCGGGGGTTTGCGACTGGCTGACTGCAGTTGACTGAGCGCTGATGGGAAACAGCTGTCCTGACGACCCCCACCCCCCCTCCACTTCACCCCCCACCCCCATCCCCAACCTCCGCCAACACTGCCGTGTCACATGATAAAAGGCATTCCTCGTGGGACACAAAAACATGGTTGAGGTTACTTCAGACAGGAAGAAAGTGAGACCATCGCGATTCTGTGTAGAGTCCAGTGTGTGTGTGTGTGTGTGTATGTGTGTGTGTGACATGCTGATTGATTGACTGATACTATCTCATAATTCCAATAGCAATCGGGTTACACATCTGTTTTTACTATTGCGTGAGGTCCTAATGTCTGCATAGGACTTTTCGAAAAAAAAAAGCTTAGACTATTACCTCTGAAAAAGCCCTTTTTGTTGCAGATTTATTTTGGGGCGACAGAGTCTGGGTTGGTCTGAGGAATAGGGCGAGGGGAGATAAGGGTTAAAAGCAGAGGAAGCTTACGAAGGTTAAGGGAAGAATGTTCTCAGAAGTGCGCATGTTTTTTGTGTGTGTATGCGGACGGGGGAAGAGTTGGCCGGTTTACGCATGTTATACTATAGTGCAGAGTAAGCACAGGGGGATAATCTGGAACATGTGTTTGTAAAAGTGAGTGTTTATATTCTCAGAAGGGGAGAAAAAAATGAATCTGCTTATTAAATTATATAATAAGAAATTATGCATGCCCAACTAAAAACCATAGAAGCATATGCAAAACTTAAGTGCTCCAGCCATCTTCAGGGTTCCTTTCCCGCTCTCTCGCCTCGAGCTTCTCGTTTCTTGTCATTTATTATCTCCGAGCAATTCATAAACGCCGCTTATCTGGAAACACATCCTGACAACGTACTTCTTACAGTAAGAGGGATTGTTGCTGACGCTGCCGTCTGACTCTATATCCCTTAATTCGGAGGCGTTTGCAAAAAAAAAAAAAAAAAAAAACTGTCTCGACAGAGGAGAATGAGAAAAAAAAAAAAGGTTCATGCTTCTGCAGGATACATAAATGTATAAATTCTGTTGCGGCCTGATTAATAAAACACGGACATCCCTGAGAAGATGGCCGCCCTGATTTTAGCGACGTCTGCAGAATTATTCAATCACCACAAATTAAACCCATATTCTTACCTCTGCTACAAAAATCCCGACATCATCTTTTTTTTTTTCCTCCCTCTGCATGCCTTGATTGTGGCAGAGTCATTAATATTTCCCCCGTATGTCCCAGTCACCTTCAAAAGCTATCTTCTAGCTTTCGTAAGATATCGTAAAAACTATCTTGCACCTTCGCTCTTGTCGCATATCAATATTTTATAGTTTCTTACTCTCTAATTAAACTTGTTTATTTTACAAGTTTTCTCGGGAGCCAAAGAAGCAATTCACAGGGTGCAGGTTTCTGGCTCCTGACTCCTGCAGAAAACATTTGTGAAACATAAGGATTTGAAGAACATTGTAGTCAAATGCACTTTGTGTGCTACACATAAAGAACTGTCCACTTCCTGAAACAGCAGCAGTAATTTAACATTTAACAGAGGTGCCATAGAAACATGAAGTTAGCAAAGAAGCAAGCGGCAAAACAGACAAAATTAATGTTCTCCTTCAGCATCAAGACGTTAGGAGACTTTTTGAAGAGATGAGAACCACTTTCAATGGTGTATCTATCACCAGCTTTTTGAAAACTTGTCAGTAAGATAATAAAGCAATAATAACAAGGCGAGCTATATTTAGATCGCCAAATCCATGTTTTCATTTATTTTGGTGAGCGTAACTTAAAAGTATTGCAATAGTAGTGTAATGCCTTACATTTTAAATACAGTAATATTGTAATGTAACTAGTTACTTTGAAATGACACTAACAAGTAATAAAGAACACGTTACAGTTTTGAAGTGACTTGTCCAACACTGCTGCCTATCCTACCCTCTGCAGCTCCTGAATCCTGCTCATCTCGCCTGTTTAGCTGCAGCTTTGCACCTCTCGCTGTCTCCTTTTCTCACTCCATCTGATCCCTTGAGATGAGAATCTCATAGCCCCACTTCAAAGAACCGCCCTTGGCCTCGCTACCCCTGGATCTGACAGTGTCTGACTTGTTGTTAGTCCTCTGGAGCCTGAGCCGGAGCTTGAAAGGCCTACTTGCAAGCAGAGCTCCAATAATCCTCTCGGTGGAGTCCGGCCTGGACCATAAAGGAACACGCATCCAACCCCGCGGACAGGGGGCACGCACGGTAACCTTATCACACCCACATCATGGCGTGAGGCGACCCAAGGCACCATCTCGTCACCGCAGTCAAAACTAACCCCCCCTTTGTTACTCTGTTTTGTATTCAAAGTGCCTTTCCACACAACCGCAGATCCAGCTGGGCGACAAGCACTATTTCGGGTTCATTCCCAAAGTCAACATTAACATTAACTGTAAGGCACCGGCGGTTTAATATCAACAGCTGCAGCATGCCTCCGCTACCAATCCGTTTTATAGCAGAGGAACACAATTGCAGTCTGGGAAGAAATGCCTGTTTAGAGACCACTGACGCATTTTAGGTTTTTCAAGGAAGAACGCAGCGCTTTGGCATTTCCGCGTCATTAATAGGATATGTTTCATATTCTCACATGTTTTATAATTTATAAGATCAAAACAACTGAGAAAGAGAGGGAGAGTAAAAAAAGAAATTAAAGCAGGGAACTATTCCATGCAGGCTTGGGGGAAAGAATGCAACCACATTTTTTTAATCAGCAGGCTCTAGGCTTAATGTATTAGTTGCCAACTTTAAATACTCTTTACTTTATGAGAAAAGAAATTGGAGTGACCCTGACTTTTCAAAATGTAGATTAATCACAGTCCTTAATTGGCGAAACATATTCTCTTTGACGTTTTTTTGCCTTTGAATATTATTTTATTATAGGTTTAAAGGAATATTTTGCCATTTTAAGAAATGTGTTCATGCTAAGGGTTTGATGAGAATATCGACGCAGCTTTAATTTTCCACACGCTATAAATAAAGCAACACTCAGCAGCCAATTAGCTTAGTTTAGAATAAAACAGGAGGCAGGGGAAACATCCATCCTGGCACACATTATCTTGTTTGTCTAATGGTTTGTTGTGGGTTTTAAGGAGCAGTGATGTGCTTGACTAGATGCGTCCAAAATCACTCGATTCAATTCAAATTAGCTTTATTGGCATTCATGTTACAAAAACACCACTGCCAAAGCATCAGGGATCGATAAAACCCACTCATTCGCTCCTCTCAACAGTCACTCAACAGTTTACACTGAACTGAGATCACAACCACTCGTTTTGATGTGTAGAGTCGCTCAACTGAACTCTTTACATATATAACATGAAACAATGCATTGTGGGATTGTTTTCTTTAGCTGGGAGCACTGGCTTCCTGCAGTCTGCTGGTTGCCTGGCAACCTCTAGTGATGACAAAATGTTGAGCTTTTCCTTTAACCAAAATTGAATTAGTCCAAATTAGAAATAAAACATAAAAAGTACAGTAATTCTGTCCATGACATGTTACCAGCGGCTTGGCGTTTTACAGTAAAAGGCCAAACCAGCCGCCCACAACTCTGCTGTTTGGTGTTCACTGACTTAACCAGGGGAAAAAAACGAATAGCATTGATTACCAGGCTGCGATTGGACAGACATCTACTTGAGCATTATTCAAAGACACTCACTATACCATAATGTACCCCTTACATTATTAATGGCATACATGCAATATCAAGTATCTCCTACACGCCGGCCTCATTGAAATGGTTCAATATTTAGTAGAGGAGGAAAAAGAAATGAGAAGATCAATGAAATGCTGGAAAATGAAGTTGGGATCAAGCCTTTATCTGAAAATGACTGCATACTTGTGTTATTCTGACATACTGATGAGTATTTTTACTAGAGAGAGACTATGTATTATAGACCATATTATACTATATATATATATATATATATATATATATATATATATATATATATATATATATATATATATATATATATATATATATAAACAGACTATAAACAGGTTATGACTATGATAATATGTGCATGAATTATAATGATACAGAATATAAATAGGCTATGTACAGACTATATATGTATTTAAAAATGTTATATTTCATCAACCAATCAATGTGTATGTAAGTAAGTGGGGGGAAAAGACAAGCAGGAAATATGGCCCCTCCACTCTGGACTAAAACACATTATCCAAGAGTAAGTAGTAATAAGTAAAAATAAGTACCGGCAACTATTGCTGTCCTGAAGTCTTAACATCTCTCTGTGTTTAAAAAAACATCCATTCTCAAATACAAACCAGCCTTCTACCTCTGAAATATCCCAGAGTGTGCACTCGTTTCATATGTTATTTTCCTATTCTAAAAAAGACAAAAGAAAGGAAAGTGTGACAAATGGTACGTGTGCACTGGACGTACACACATCCTATCAAGAGGCGCTGTGTTCTGACAGGGGTTTTTATGAGTGCCATCATGGCGTGCGAGGCTCAGGATGTCTCCCCGCGCCGGTTCATCAGTTTTTGGATGTTCTGACACTCTAATCCTGTTGATGTACGTGCAGAACATATCACTCGTGAGGGGCAGACATTAGAAAAGAAAAAAAAAACAGCTAAAAGGATTGTGTAACCTCCATTTTAATCTCCTCCACTCATTCTCTCCCTCTCTAAGAAGGAAGACGGGAGGAAGAGAAAGAGGGGGAAAAAACGGGTATAAGGAGGAGGCAGATACAGGGAGACATGAACGGACGGACATGAAGCAGATTAGGAGAATTAGTGAAGTGGCAGAGGAGCTGGGTGAAATGGAGGTTGAACAGCCCTGATAGGGTTGAGAGAAGTGTCAGTCGCACAAAAGTGCACCGGGTTGATTCTCCATTCCCTGTTGTTGCCTCGGAATTCTTGATTTCAATTGCCCTGTGATAATAAAGCGAGCGAAATAGTATTTTTCAAAGGCGGCATTCATTTGGTGCACAGCCTGAGTGGCAGCATAATGAATAAATGCAACAAATGTGGGCACTACATCATTTCTCAGATTGATGATCAGAGTGCTGTAATAACTCGATTCTGAGAGCAAGCAATAAAATATATTCAAAAAAAGGACAAAAAAATGTCTTCATCCATATTTTTTTTCATTTAACCTTATTTTTCCCCCTGGCTATGATTTATTTCAACCATAGCACTCACTGGAAAACATGCTGCTACAATTAACAAACTTGTGTACGATATTGAATTATTGGAGAATCGAATGAGAAGTATGTGTAAACATGTGCAGGCATTGCGCTGTGTGCGCTTTGAAGATTTAAGAACGTGTGCTGTAGACATCTTTACGAGCTGCAGAGAATTTTTATCAACTTGAGGAATGGGAGAGAGGCCGACGAGTTGTTACACATGCTCAGCAAAAAACTGTTCGCTTGCTTATGAAATACATAGTGTTTAAAAAAAAAACTACATTTCCACTCATATCTTACGATTATTTAGTCTGGAGCAGGGAACATGAAGTAAAAGCTGTTCTGCACTGCAGTAACATGTCATCCTGATCAAACACTGAATTGTGCTGTGTGTGGTTTATGAATCAAAGTGCAACTTTTAAGGTTCAGTGGGCAAATCGCAAAGACCATGAACCGGTACCACAGTGGAATTGTGAAAGTGCTGTATGGTTTTAGTGACTCCAGCAGGAGTCTTCTGGTCGGCCGACCACTTTGGTCTGGACTGGAATATCTTGACAAGTCTTAGATGGATTGCCATGAGGTGAACAGATATTCAGGCTCCCTAGACGATACATTCCTCTGATGTTTTTGTTATTTAATAAAATATCTTGACAACTATTAGATGGATTGCAGTAAAAGTTGATACACAGGTTTATGGTCCCCAGAGGATGATTGTGATAACTTTGGTCTCCTGACTTTTTAAAGAGTAGCACCATCATCTGGTCAAACCATCCTGTCTCACTGGTCCATTACTTTGGTTTATGACCAATTATCAGCTATACTCTGTAAAACTCTATAAAAACACAGCTACAAGAATAAACATTAACACAACTGCTAAACATTAACACACTGGAAGTTCCGTTGTAATAATGTTGGCACAATGATTACCTTATGTTACCTAAGAAATTTACTGTAACTAACAATTATCCAGCAATTAGCCAGCAATTATCCAAAAGTAAATCATTTTTTTAGAGTAAAAGTACTACACTTCTGTTTTATTGGAAAATAAAATAAAAAAATAAAAACAAAAAAATATTTAAAAAAATATATACTTGGATTTCAGTTGCATTTACAATATTGGGTAATTCATTTTATAGTAAAATTCAATTAATTGCTGTGATTTCAGCTGTAGTTACACTAATGGGTGATTAACTGTAAACTAAATACAATTAAATACTGTCATTTCAGTTGTATTTAGTGAGGTGATTAACTGTATGATGAAAAACAATTAAATATTATGATTTAATTGTATTTGCCATATTGGGTGACTACTTGTACAGTAAAATCAATTAAATACTGTGATTTGTACTAACTGTACTGTAATGGGTGAGTAACTGCATTATAATAGAGCAGTCTTTAACTACTGTGATTTACTAATACTAAATTGTGATGTATTGTAAAATACAGCAGTCTAGTGAATTAATCATGTACAGTAACAATACTGTGTTTAACAGTAAATAACTGCAGATTTCACTGCAAAGTTTTACAGTGCAGTAATCTGATTTTTAAAGACATTTTGCCATAGATGACACACACACACACACATCCAGTCCAAACACCATGACATCAGAGTTAACCTCATCATTATTATAGGGGCTTTGTTTATATGAGGCATTACAATAGTGCAGCATTTCATGAATAGGCTATCATGATATCATGTTGATGGTTTCAGTCACATCAGTCTTTAGTGAAAAAAACACTATCTCTGTGGGGAGTCAGTACATTTGTTGCACTGATTTGATTACCAGTTAATAAATTGGGTTATATTGTCTCTACTATATCTATTACTTCACATTTTTGCAATTATGACAGGCTCCCAGGCTACATGGGCAATTTCTATCTTTAGTTGAAGCTGACCTGTATGTCAAACGAGTGTGGGAGTAAACCCACAGAGGCTCTTCTTGTTTAATTTGGCACACTCCCCTTAACTGGATTACTCTGCATTAAAAACAAAAATAAAAATAATCATTCCTCTAAATAATATTCTTATTATATTATCAACTGTGTATACAAAATCAATCAATGCAAATCTGAAATGCTAATGTTTTAATTACATTTTCTAGTAATTTTATCTAAGGCCTCATTTCACTACTTTCCTCACCATTTCCTGACAAACAGCATTCATTTTGATATACAGCGAGCAGCTCTCAGAAATATTAACCTTTATAAACAGGGTTTGGCTTTTCGTCAAAACGACAGCAGCAGCACCTCTGAAAGGCAGAAGCCGGGCGGGGATCATGAATTGAATCACGCATCATTCAGCTGTGTTTCGGTTCAGTGAGTCAGACTCCACAGCAGAGGCTCCATCAAGCTCTCAGCACTGAGTCATTCAACGGATGTTTTGACCAAACTGATTTTAGTGATTGGGTGGACTGAAAAGAACTGCCATGCCCTTCTCTGCCTGGTCAATCCGCTTCTTCATTTTGTTGCACATTCGAGTTTCTACAAGCGAGATGTGAAACAGAATGTGGATGCTGCTAGAGTGATGTAGACTAAGGACACTTTTGCACCACTAGTTGGATTATTAGGTCCGCCACCAACACCAGGCAATACAATTTTTACTATATATTTTTATATATATATAATAATAAACGCTAATTCTGGCTCACTACAATACATCCTCTACATTGGCCGTTTTGGGAAAAATATCCAATTCCAAAATTTGTTGCAGCTAGGTCTGGAGAACAATCTATGGATGTTCTCTGGAGCCATTGTTTGGTTTTTTTAGTAATGGCGGCTGCAGAAACAGGTTAAAAAAAAGCCCAATCAAAGGTAATAAAAATACAAACGTTTTTATTTTTATTTAGTTCCTAAAATGTTCACTTCAGCGTGAACCAAAATTGGTCCGTTTCATCAGTTTTTAGTAGAAATAAGCACCAAATCTGACTCATTATTGAGCGACACATTCGCCCATTGCTCTTATCTTCATGTATTACATCCTCTGCATTGGCCATTTTTTCCAAAATATCCAATTCCAAAATGAGTCACCTAAAGAACAATCTGTGTTCTTTAGAACCGAAGAAGCACCAAAGACGCATAGGTCATATGGAATGAAGATTGTTCCAAAGACCCACAAGGTAGGCTATGAAATAATTAGTATCCCCTCGTTTCTCACCAGAGGCACAACAAAATTGGTTGTTTGGTGTGGAGTGGAGCGGACCAGACCACCTCTCTTTGGAGGTCTTGGTCTACTTGATTTTGAACAACTGATGATTTCACACCAACGAAAACAAACCAAAATAAGAGGCTTTGTTTTGAATGGACCATTTGGTGCTCACCAACCTCTGTTGATGTGTAAAGACCCTAAGAACCATATACAGATGGTTAAGCCTTGGAACTATTGATGCACTCAGACTCATTTGGATTGCGTGTTATTTAGTTTGATTGTATATTATTTAGAATGTATTCTAATTAGATAGTTCCTAAATTGAGGTAAATTGTAAAATGAATGAAATGAAATGGAAAATACATGAATTCCAAACTCCCATGAAGAAGCACACAACCAGAAGATGTGTATAGATCTCAACATTGTTCCAAAGACCCACAAGGTAGGCTATGGAATAATTAGTATCCCTTCATTTGGACCTGAGTTCATGATCCCACCAGAGGGACGGCACCAAAGTTTGTCATTTGCAGTCAAGCAGACTGAGACTACCCTTGTGCCGACTTGATTTAGTGTGACCGGTGGTGCACCAATGAAAATGAACCAAACAAAGCATGTTTGGTTAATTTAAGAACCATATACATATGAATAAGCCTTGGAACTATTAAAGCACTCAGACTCATTTGGATGGTATGTTATTTAGTTTGATAGTATAATATTTAGAATGTTTGATAATTAGATAGGTGCTAAATTGAGGTAAATTGTAAAATTAGTGAAACGAAATGTAAAATACATGAATTTCAAATCCCATGAAGAAGCAAACAACCAGGAGATGTTTGTGCACACTACTCAAAATAATGGTATCAAGTTGCTGTGCTTTGCACTCTCATTACACAGGCTTACATTTGCAAAAATGGAGCATTGCCTCAGTGTTCTGATGATGCAAGCCTTGTGTGATTAAATCTTTTTTTGCTGCTGACCACCTGTTATTTAGAATAGCCTTCAATTTGTAAACCATCTTCAACCAGTCACCATAAATTCATACAGCGATCCCAGGTAAAAGGTTAAACGTATGTTGTAACTAAGCTCGTTAGGCACGTCCTTTACGTGAAACACCTGCCAAAAACTCAGAAACAATGACTGACGAGCATGGAAGGACCATGGTCTGTCCTTTAATTATTCCCGAACACACCTGGAATTCCTTCCGGCACGGGCAATAGCACGGGGGGGGTGGAAGTGCAAATAATTGTGAATGCTGGGTGGGTGACACTAATGAGCGACAGGCGAGGGGACACACAGAGAGAGAGTGTGGCAGGGTGTTGACAGTAGCAGGTTGAAACGCTGGTGGACAAGCAGCAACACCTGGGGACTGTTGAACACAATGCACAATGACCTACATACTGAGATGTGTGTTAACAACACCTCCACACAGGGACCTGACCTCCTGCTGTGAGATGGATAACAATCTGGCCCTGTGACATAAATAAAGCCTTTCTTTATTACATTTAAAGCCGGTTCTCGCAGGTGTGAAGCAATTCAACCACCTAAGACAATCAAAAACTGACTTGTGATTCAAAAGAGATAGAATCTTGCAAAGAAAAACAGGCTGTTTGCACTGTTAATTATGAGCTTTAGTAGACACCTGAAGTCTTTAGATAGCAGGAAGGGAGGCATGGTACACTACAACACCAAATCAAGTCCTCTTCTTCTGAATAATGGAAAGAGCTGCAGGCAATAGAAACACGGCCCTTTCTCTCCAGGGCAAGAGTTCTGAAAGCAGAGAAATGCCACACATACACACATTTACACACACACACACGTGCGCACACACACCACCCTTTAACCCTCTCATTAGTGTAATCCTGCATGAGAAGAGTAAATTGTCATGAATAAATCCACTTAGAAGCCAGTGAATGAAAGACTTTTACTTTGAGATGGTTGCATTACCATTTCAATAAGCATGCCACGCTGCAAAAAAAAAAAAAAAAACGTTGGCAGTGTTTGACAGAGTAATTGGGAACATTAACGAGTAGATAAAATATGGTCGGCGGAGGGAAGCCAGCAAGTAAGTGTGTGTGAGGGTGTGTGCACCAGTGTGTCAATTAATTTTTTTTTTCCCTGACAAAAAAAAGAAAAAAACACATTTCTAGATTTCTCCACTAATAAAGCTAATGAATGCCCCTGAAGGAACAAGTTAGGAGAGAAGGACTTCTGTGGGCTTTGTTTGACAATACAAAAGAATTAGGAAGCAGACAGCAGTCAGACCTTGAAGAAAAGAAATGTATTCAAGTACACAGGCCCATAGAAAGCTTTGTTTGAGCAGCATGACCTCGGTGGTGGTGTTAGGAAAACCTCCCTGGGCTAGATTGAGTTCTAAATAAGCACCTTACTTGAACTGTACACAAAAAGGATGAGTGGAGCAAACCTCAGAGCATGTGCAATTAAACACTGAGCACAGAGAGCACAAATATGATGCTTTGTGGGCTTGTTCTTTGTTTAAAGCAAGTCATATTAAATGAGTATCTACCCTAATTCCTACCTGGGCTTTTTTTTGTTTGTGAAAGAAGACAAAGTGGGCAGAGAAAGAGAAAAATAATAAAAAGCAAAACCCAGGAGAGACGCTCCGAGGGAGGAGTGCACCCGGGTCACAAAGAGCACTGCGATGGAGAGGAGGAGGAGGAGGAGGAGGAAGAGGAGGTGGAGGTGGGGAGGGAGATGTATTGTAACAAAGAGGAAAAAAAAATTGAGCACAACACAAAGACGTACAGTACAAGCATGGGTGGGAACAGAGAAACAGACACAAAGAAACTACAGTGAGCGCAAAACCCAACTACGGCACAACAGCCGCAGCGTGCTTGTTTTATGGCGAGGCGTCTGCCAAAACGGGCGAAGTTATTGGAAAACAAATAAACACACGCACAAATCACACAACGGGACACACACACTCACAGATACAGCTATGTTTCGCATCATAATGTACCCCTGAGGTCCTCCAGTCCTTCCCCCTGCCATCAATCCAAGAGACAACTCGGGGCCCTGGAGAGAACGCGGCTTTTGGGCAGGTACGCGACCCTCTCCGGAGCGACGGGAATAAAGAGGATAATATAAATCAGACAGACACCAGACAGGATCCGTGGGCTGTTTTCAGACAGATATTTTCAGACTCTAGCGTCACATTCCAGGCAATAAACACGGCGATTGACAGGCACACCGTAACACAACAATGCTTTTATTCAACCGGGGGAGAATTACATTATCATGAGGAGGGGAAGGTGCTGACAGTGCAGCTCCAGATAGCGGCACAGAGGCTGCGTTTGACACCATTCTATATATCATCTCCTCATAGCTGATGGATATGTGAAGAGACGCGGAATAGAGGTAATGCTCATTCAGTGTGTTGTCAGATGTTTAATACTGATAATGATGTGTGCAGCAGACGAGGTGACGCAATAGGCACAGCGCTGCATTACCACTATTCAGATGGTATGAAACAACCATGGTTTTCCAGCATCTTTTCTTTTTTTTTCCTCCCCCAATTTATTCCCCTTCGAGAAGCAAATTCCAAGCTCGGTGCAAACATACATCCACAGCCTCTTCCCCAATCAATGACCGATCTAAGAGAAAACACAGTCTAGAAACAGTAGTCTTTGGCGCGAACCCCTTCCACTCGTGTAGGAGCTAAAGACGGGTGATTTAGGGTCAGAACGGGAAGAGAAATTGAGTATAACGACAAGCTTGTTTGGTTTGGACCGAGCCGCACCGGGGAGGAATGAATGGGGAGAGAAATGAATGAGGGGTGAAAGATGAAACTTTAATGATCCCTCTGGGGAAATTGGGTCATTGCAGCAGCACAGGGAATTGCGCAGATAAGAACAGAACAAATGCAAGCTGTTGAAGATAATAGAAGTAATTAAAGCAAGATAAACACGCCGAGGAGAGTCCTTTTTAACGCACATCGGCTAGTTAAACGTGTCGGGGTGTCAAATTAATGCAAACGTCAGACGGGAGAGCTGGAAGGTAACGGAACCACATGTGCAAATGTCCCTTGTGAAATGCTAAAATTATCCGAAATTGCAGATGGAGCAAACATTGCAGGAGAAGGGGAACAAGGAAGTGAAGACAGATTGAGCAGGGAAGGGAGGCGAGTTTGTGCTGAAGCAGTCCCCCAGCCCCTTTAATTGGTAGGAAACAAGAGGTCTCTGAATAAACACCCGCCACAAGAGAGCTCGGCTCATTTTTCCTCTCCTCCTCGCCTCTATCCTTCTTTTCTCACAAGTAGTTAACTGAAGCTAACTCCGAAGTCATGCTCCCCTCCCGAGCTCTCCCTCCGCCCTCCCTCTACGCACTTCCCCTTCAATCGTCACCGGGCCCAGCTGTCTGTCCTCCGTCCCCTCCTGTGTATCTGTCTGTTGCTGGGACGACAAACTAAACACCATCTCAAGATTTCCAAATATACCAACAAGCTGCCCTTGGAAGAAGCGATGATCCCCCGACTCTACACCTATACCACTCTCCATCTCTGTCTCTTTTCTCTCTCTCTCTCTCTCTCTCTCTCTCTGCTGTTGGCCCACTGCCTTCCCCTCATTTCTGCTTTTTGGTCTTCTCCCTAATTATCTCACGGAGGACGAGGTAGCCCCCTACCATCCCCCACACCTCTGCTGAGAGACCCTGATGAATAATTTCACGTTTCTCTAGCCTTCTCTCGTCTCTCGTCCTCAAATTGATTATTGTACAGAAAGCACGGCTAAAAGAGCAGCCCACTGGGTAATTTGTCTTTCTGACGAAGAGGAGTCAATGAATAGGTATGGGGGAGGGAACAGCAGAAGGCTCAAAATGATATACAAAGGAAGAGAGGGGGAAAAAACAAAACGTGATTACATGGAGAAGAAAAAATGGCGGGGGCTCCGGCCGTTTCATTTAACATGTTTCATTCTGTTTGATGCTGTGGTCAGAGGCACAATTGATTGAAGTAGACTTTTACATGTAAGCATAACATGCATATAAAATAAGATCAGTGTTAATTTAGTCGGACGAGACTACATGAAATATATTCATTAACAATGTTTTTTTCACGATGAAAATGAGATTAAAAAGATCAAATCAATGCCCTTAACCACTGACTGTGATGAAATTAACCGTTAATAAACTCATTTTGTGTATGTATGCATTGAGTGAAGAGCGTCCACCAGTGCCATCGGCACTAAATGCGGCGACGTCTGTTACTTCATCTCAAGAAGCTACTCTCTGCTACTGTTTTAACCTGCTTGGTTACACACTTTATTCAACTTTTAGCATGTAGGGAACATTCAGCTCGGTCCGGTAATTCCAGTGGTATCACTTCAAAACATGTCCATGTGACACACTGAACTAAACAATGGTTCCTAACAATGATTCCTATTGTTACTGATACCTACCTAGATTACTTTTGATTAACAATACTATACTAAAAGTAGACTAAAACACTTTTTTCCATACATACTGTTTTTAACATACTTTAGTTTCCAGGACTTTTTGATGACTAAAACTAAAACTAAATTGAAAAATAGCCAACAAAATTAACACTACATAAGATCCTGCTAGAAAAGTTAGCGGAATGAGATTGCCCAGAAGCATTTGTAATTACACGAAGCGTGTTGGAAAAAATAAAATGAAATAAAGCTAATAAGGGGGAGATGCAACCTTGTCGTAAATCTCTATCACAAACACTGACGCAGCCCCGTGGCTATGAGCACTTCATCTGTCGGTCGTTTGATTCCGCGTGAATACGACTGACTGATGTTGCTATGTGGATGATGCCAGCCTCCAGGTGTTTTCAATCTCCTTGACAATGACACTCCCATCGGTTTTGACTCCGGTGGCAGACTCCGGTGATGACAGGGATGGAGGGTATCATTTGGGCACCACAGGAAAGATCACTAAGTATGTGCACAAACACCCCTGCCTTCTCATTAGTGTGAGGTATGCTGTGAATAAGCTCTGCTGGAATGGAAGCACCTATCCTGACTCAGTCCTCTACATGTGGTGACTCCTTCTTTACTGGGTGGGAGTAAATTAGAAAAACTGGGACCAGGTCAAACAGCGTGCGTCATCGACAATTTTTGGTTAAAGCAAGTGCACACCTGAATGTTTTTTGGCAATTACTGTAATGCGATGATGAAAGTTTTCTTTTTTTCTTGAATATGTTCCATCATGCAGCCTTGATTCACCAGCAGTGCAAAGTAAGCTGTATCTTGCTTCCCCATACACACACACGCAACCCTTCAACTTTCTTTTCATCTCTCCTGTCTTTTCCTGCCTATACTGTACGCCCTCATCACTCTTCATTCTCCCTTGTGTTTTTCCATCTTCCAACTTCAGTCTCTGCTTACTCTCATCCCCTTTGTTTCCTCCAAGCTATCCTACCATCTCTCAAGGCTTTGCTCCTCCCTGCATTTCGTTTCTTCTCTGCTGCTCTGAGCCCATTGTAAAGTCTTTCAGCAATGCTCGATTTCCCCTCACTGATTTTTAGGCCCACGCTTCCCTCTTTTTTTTTCTCCCAGTTCTGTTGTGCATTCTCTCTCTCCCCACCCCCTCCCCTCCAAACCCTCCTAATGGATCCCATGTCAGCAGAATACCAGAGTAAACCACACAACTGCTCTGCGGCTTCGTGTCTGTCTCTGCTTCGACGTCTCTCTCTCTCTCTCTCTCTCTCTCTCTTCTGTGTATAAAAATGTGTGAGAAAAAAAAGAACAGAAAAACTGCTTGGCTGGATGTTACGGTTCAGTCTTAACATTTAAAATGCACGACAGTACAGGTGCACGCCGTCGTGTGGTTTGTCAATTCAAAGGATCACCTGTGAGATTCGACTCGTGTTTATTCTTTCATCTGTTGAAATATTTAACTCGTATTAGGCGACGCTTGGTACTGTCTTTGTTGGATTTGCTGAAGTTTCACTCTCTTTCTTTGTGTAACCATGGAAGCTATCGCTAAACATGATAATTACCCACCTCTTCTACCGTTGCTTCTGGTAAACTCAGCGCTTTACTCTGCATGAGACGATTTCTCCTCATTTTATGCCACAACTTGTATTCCCTGAGGAAATTATAGGGGATATTAATAAACAACATGCCTCCTTCCAAATGAATGCATATACCAAATCGTTGAAAAATATGTTTTTGTTAGAAATGTAAGGCTGCCCAGATTGTATATATTTCTTTTATCCACACGCTAGTAAATTGCTGGTAAATCACAATATCTTGGTACTGATTGTATGGTCAAAATATTGAGTGACATCTTCTGTTCATTCCACTACTGCAGTACAATGTCTGCTTATAGTAACAAACGTTACGGTTATATTTAGGCACCTCAAAGCATTTTCTTAAGGAAATAGGGAAATATTGTGGTTGGGGTCAAATATCGAAAAAGACAGCAGTGAGTTAAGCTCTCAACAAGACGTGTTTACTTTAGGAACATTTAACCGAAACCACAATCCTTTCCTTAACCGACGTGCTTTTGTTGCCTGGACCTAACGTCACGCTGCATTTTTATTTATTTATTTTTAAATTAGACAGCAGCGTCAGTGCCACCTTCTATGTATTCCTGTCTCTAATGTGACAAAATAATTGGAGACATGCTGAGCCACAAAAGGCTCCGGCGTTTTCGGAAATAACGGATGCACTTAGACAAGCGGCTTCCCTCACTCATGTTTTGATTAGGCATTTTAATGGATGACTTTCAAACGAGAATGTTTTTTCATATCCTTTTAAGGGCCGAAATTCGTGTTGTGAACGAAAACCATTACGATCCGCCGTTCCAATTTTGTGTCTGGGAAAAGAAGAATGGGCGTCGTGGGTGTTTGATTTTTGATTCTCTGTTAAAAAACAGCAGAGCAGTTGACAGTTCTTTTTTTTTTCTCTCTTTCATGACGCTTATCCTCGCTCCATGTGGCTCTTCATAACACAGGCGGACCTGAACCAGCGATACAACAGATTTTTGCAAAATGGTGTGAACACAAACAGCAGGAACTTAGACAGCGGTACAGTTGGTTGCCTTGCTGAATCTCTCACAGTAGTGTGTGTGTGTGAGTATGTGTGTGTGTGTGTGTAGGGGCTCATGTGGGACCAGTATGATAGACGACCTGATAAGGGCCTGGAGAGGGACAAACTGTCACGTCTCCGCCAGGCTTGGAGCTCTACAGGTACGTGGCGTCATGGGCGAGTCCTGGCAGTGACAAATGGACTCAATTTCCATTTATTTATCTGTTGTGTGGACCAACGGAAAACATGCTGGTCTGCCCCTCCCCATAAATCTTTACCCTGTTAACACAACACCAACGTAGCGACACATTAGCCCTCCCAAGCAGCAGAGGCTAATCAAGCGGACTGTCGCACAATGAGTAAAGAACATCGTCGCCTTGGCTGTGAAATCGCTGGCAAACAGCTGTCAAGCGGACAATTATAAAATCACCGCTGACAAGTGACCTCTTTTATGCACATGTGAACATGCAGGAACAATGTAAAACAACGTTGCACCGCTAAATAACCGTGGACTAGCGAAATGGAAAAGATGTTCCCAGAGGATAAATCGGCGGGCTAAAGCCACCTCACTTATAACACAATAATAAGTTTCTGCTCGGGAGATGGAAGAGGCTGATGGGGGAGGAAACCAGAGGGAGTGATGGGGGTCAGGGGGTGAGGGAAGGCACACGTTTATACTGTTTAGATTTGACAAGGCGGCAAAATTGCTGAGAGAGGCACCCACTTCCAGAGAGACGAGCAGGCCGCCAGTCTGTGTCAGTGACTCCAGCAGGATTGACTCAGCGAGGACAAAAGCTGACAAAAAGCTTCTCTCTCCAGCGCAGACGTCTACATCATCAGCCGAACCCCACTCTCCTATCTATAAACACTAGACAAGAATTAATATTTCCTTGTCTCTCACTCAAGGGCTGAAAGATTTGAAGAAAAAATTGAATTGTGATTGTGAAATTGTGATTTTTTTTGGCAGATACTGCAATTTCATTCATGATTTTTTTTTTTCAATTCAAGTTTCAGTGCACAACAACAGTTACAAGCATCATAAAACTCACATCATACCAATAAAACAGTAAATGTCATAGTTCTATTGGAATAATGAAATCAATTTTAACTGTAGTCCTATTTATTAAGCCTCTATTGCATAAAATAATACTTACATACATGGTAACTGTTTTGAATGTTTTTTATTGCTTAAAATAGCCTACACAATAGATTTATTTAAGAACTATAAGAAAAAGTTGTCAATTGGACTCAATTATGTTGTATGCACTAGGAACTTTCCATATTTGCTTATTGTTAATATATGGCAATACATTGATATTAGCATATTAGAAAAAAAACATATAACACCTAATTTGAATTAAAATCAAGTTAATTTTTTATTTGGTAAAAATGTTCCTAAATCCTGAAAAAAGACAACCTTAGGTTGTGAGACTGTGATGCTCACATGGCAAATGTCCATGAGCAAAAGGGACCAGCACATAGGATATCCTGGTCATGTGACCTCATAAGGTGTATGTCCTTCAAAAATAAAAGCCCAACTGTAAAAACAGATATTTTATAACATGGCTTTTTAGAAAAATGAAGATAAAGTAATTATATGGCACTATGCAATAGAGGGTTAACAAGAAACATGCTATACATAGGCTACATCGAGCACTTGAGCAACGGCAGTTATTACAAGTGAAGAACTAAAAGAGCCATCTATGTCTTCTATGATCATTCAGGCCTAATAACCACTAAACTAGAATTAATATTTCATTGTCTCTCATTCACTCTGACACTTGTAAACAAACTCTTTTTACAGCCTCAATCATCCTCCTTCTCTCTCGCTGACACTAACACACATAAACTCTCCCTGCTGGTTTTGTCCTATTACCTGAGAGAACACCAACAGATTTTTTTCTCTCTTTTTTTTTTGCTCAGTGCCAAGCAGCCAGTGGTGTGAATAGTTGAGCCGCTGGATTTAATTAGTGCTGTGCCTGTATGGATTAGTCAACAGACAGGCACACATGCACAATCAGAAAGTATGTCACATTCTGATCAGCTCTAGACGTTGCCCTCCGTGGCAGCCATACCCGCTGATGCACACATGAATACACACACACCGGGACGTCGTAATCAGGTGATTTCTTTGCCGTAAATTTAATTGGTTTTAGTAGCGGCGCAAAAGAAAACGTTAAGGTTGGCTTGCTGCACCATGTGTACAGAGACAGCTGCTCTTGATGGGCAGGGAGGGGGGAAGGGAGGGGGGAGCAAAGTGAACATATTGCTAAATAGATTATTTTAAAAAGCAGCAAGGTTGGTAAACAACATACTGTCATCCTGGCAACATGGATGAAGGAAACGGTTGGAAGAACATGCAAACCACATGCACTACGCTGAATATTCACTTTGCAATGTACACTGAATCCAACGCAAATGATGAACAATTAAACCAAAATGAGGATCATTTAAATAAGCTGCTCCAAATTCAGTCAGGTTTTGTTCAACGTTTTTTCTGCTTCTTTTGTCTTTTTGCGTCACCCTCCTTCATAGTATAGTATTGCTGGGACACATGACAATAGAAAATATCTATTGTCAGTATGGCTGAATGATTTTAAGAAAAAAATGAATAGTTATTGTTGTGTCAGATATTGAGATTTTGATTTTATTTATGATTTCCTTTAGGTTTCAAAGCCCTGACTCTGCTTCTAGTGCTGCTGAAGCCATTTTACAAACTGATGAACTCCAGAACGCGTGACCTTTTCCTACTCCTGAAAAATGCTAATTGGGTGAGCTTGGCACGATGGTAGGGAGCTGGCAGCTTTAACAATCTCACAATTTTCATCTAAAACGAATCAATTATCTATCAATTACCTATCAATTATTGAAACGATCAATCGATTAGCTGTTTGGTAATGGTGTAAAATGTCGATCAAAGCTGAGGATTCTATAATGTCTTTTTCCTTTGTCCAGATCAACAGTCCACAACACAAAGATAATCAGTTTAATATTATAGGAGACTAAAGAAACCAGAAAATAATCAGATTTGAGAAGACGGAACCAGAGAATTTGGACATTTACTTTTTAAAAATGATTCAAATCGATTAATCCATTAACAAAATAGTTGGCCATTAATGTAATAATTGACATCTAATTGACTAATTATTATATCAGGCCTTTTTCACAGCAGATATTTTTGAAGTAAAGTAGTAGGTAAACGCTGGTGTTACTGATGACATTAATTAAGTTTCTGTTCTGGTTTGGTAGAAAGCCTTAATTAATGTGATCAGTAACAACCGTGTTTACCTTCTATTTCATGTCAAAAACCAGCAGTAAACAGGTGTATTGGAGCTAAGATAGTTCTTTAATCTGCTTTTTGTAGTATGTTTGGTTTAAATTCTCTTATGTAAAAGGTATTTGGCTCATGGATAAAACAACAACACAAGAACAGAGAACAGTGTGGAGAAAAAGAAAAATCAATTAGACGGAATGTGAAAAGCCTCTCTTTGCATCTCATCTCGTGCCGCTGACCATTGATCGACTGGAACATTGACAATTTTACAATGATTTTTTTTTCAGCACTTTCTTTTCCAAGGATATCTCACCGGTGAGAATTAATGAGGGGGAAAATATCCACCGGTCTTAAATAGGAGAGGAATCCTTCATCAGAACCAGCTCTGTTTTTTTTCTCAAGTGATTTCCTGCACTAAGGTGTCTTGTTTGTCATCTTAAGGCCAGCCCAGAGGTCAAATAACAGTCCTCCCACAATGAGTCCCACTGATTGATCCACACCGTGCCATTTTCATCAATTCCGTCTTACAATACCCTCAGCGCACAAGCTTAATGAGGTCATCAGCCTCAGAAAAGAGTAATACGGTAATATTGTGCGGTTGTTTTTCACCCTTACCAGGGCCAATTAGGCTAAAATACGGTATTTAGTTTCAGCTGTGTAAATAGCGGATAGTACATAGCAATATACGCTACGTAATTGCGGTTAAGGTATTTTTTTGCGGCTAAGCTTTGTATGAATAATAGCGTAATCCGATGCAATTATGGACCGATATCTTATAATTAGCTCAGTATAATCCCTCCAGCTGTCTCTTTTAATACTCTCTGCTCTGTCTGGATCCAAATAGGAAGAAATGAGAAAGAGGGCAGTTAGGGATAGGGATAACCTTTTCTTGGAATGTATTTCTGGCATTGTGGAATCAACCGAAATGTTGTCCTTCACAGTCTGTGGAGGGAGAGTTTCTTTTATGTGTCTATAGGCTCCACAGAGAGGATAAGGATGCGTAGAGTAGAGGCTCAGGGTTGAGTTGAGGGCAGTGCTAATTATCATTTCCACTTCAGTCAGTAATGCTACCATCTTCCACCTCCCACACAACAGACCGCAAAAAATCCGCATCATACCAAGGTTTTCTGTCTAGCCACGGTTGACTTCCACTTCCTTAACTTTACTTCTTTGTCTTATATCGCAGCATGTGTCCAAATTAATTGGTTTGTTGTTGGATGAAATGTTTTTTTCCGCTCTGCCAAAACATCTTTATAATTCAACGACCACATGATTGTACCATGCACTCAAATGACCCGTAGGAACATTTTCTATTATACCGCCTCTCTCTGGGTTTTCCCAACCAAAACAAATCACTGCTAAAAAACAATGATGTATTATGATGTGACAACACTGTACCTAAGGACTTTTTAACTTTTGAGAGTGATCCCATTTCAGTTAAAATTATCACTTTGAATGCAGTGTGGATTAAAGGTACACTTTGTAGTTTTTGGGCACATTGTGGAACATTTTCCATTTGCAAACAAGAACCTGGACAACCTACAATGCCCTTGCAATACACAAAAAAGTGTGAAAAATGCAAAAGGCCTCCTCTAAAGCCATTGTTTGGTTTGTTAGTCCTGGCTACTGTAGAAATATGAAAGGTGAAAAACAGCCAAAACAAAGGTAATGAAATAGAAAAGTTCCTATTTTGTTTGGATTATATAATAATTAAACCACAGTATATATTATATTCAATTTCTGCGAAGTTCCGCTAAATGCTCCAAAATGCCACAAAGGTAGTTTCACAACACAATTCTAACTCATTTTTAGTCCGGTGTGGTCCACTTTCACACCAAATTTGGTCATTTAGTCAATTTTGCCAAAATATCTAATTCAATTCCAAAATTGTCAGATTTAGAGAACAAATGCACTGGAGCTGCCAAAAGACACATAGCATTCAGCATCATTTCAGGCAGTGGAGACTCACTAGTTTCACGAATGAGGTGATATGGGACAAACATTGTTCCAAAGACCCACAAGGTAAACTGCAAAATAATTAGTAGTCCCTCGTTTGGACCCGAGTTTGTGTTCTCACCAGAAGAACCGCACCAAAGTCATTTGGTGCAGAGTCAAGCGGACCGAGACTAACTCTTTTTGGAGGTCTCTGTCCGCTTGATTTATTGCACCCAAGTGCGACTGATCACACCAACTAAAATGAACCAAACTAAGCGTCTTTGGTTCAAATGGATTGGTGTTGTAAAAGCACACTAAATCTTACACACTAGACTGTTGAAGTTATACTCCCGATTCGCGGTTGGAAACAGGAAGCGTTTAATAACGTTTTTCTTGTGAGGACGAGCTCAGCTCTGCTTGATGTACATATTTAACTGCTTTGGGGTTTGTCTAAAAAGTGGGAGGTCAACATACCTTCACAGTATAGTCTTATAATTATTTACGAGGCAAGGAGCAGTAAGATTTACAGGCGCTGAAACCCCTTGATTAAACCCAATAGGCGTCCATGCTGAAACTAGCCCATGTTTAATGGCCTCCATTGAAGCGTACCAACTAACATGCACGCGCTGTTAAAGTCCTGGTGTTTGTGAGTTTGTTGTTATGTTCAGAAATCAAATGGGAGCGACAGGGAAGACTATTAAACATGGCAGCCTGTGTATACTGTAAACAATGTACAGCACATACCCCGCTGTGTGTTCATGGGAGTGTGACGTTATCCTCTGCTTCTCTCTCCCAGAAGCAATTTGGTTCATCTTGCTGTGCTGTTGGTCCTCAGTACACACAGCGAGAAGGCATTAATATCCATTATGGCTATGTGTTTCTCTCTCCCCCCCCCCCAGTGCCCATAGAAGGCTTAAATTGTAAAAGCACTGGTGCGAGATGAGGATATATCTGACTTCAGCAACAACCTTCACTTGTTTTCTTTTTCCTCTTTATTTTATTGTCATCAAACGGTGGATGCACCTAAATGAAACTACATGATATTAAAGGCACAGTCCCTTTGCCAACAGAACAAATTCTTATTAAATGACTAGTGCAGTGCCTGTAGGAAGTATGTATTCCTATAGAAAAATTGAAGCTTATGTAGATTTTTTATGTTTGGCCAAATGTGGGTGTGTTGCACTGTTACATAGTCTTAATAGAGAAATTGTACATTGGGTAAGACATGGACATACATTGAGATAAAGAGAAATGCAAATGCAGTTATTGTAAGAAAAATTCTACAATTTATGTTGATAGTAGGGATGTCAATTAACATATCAGTTTTGAAATTGTGTTGATTCTGATTCTCTTCTGTTAGGTGATAGTGCTGGGATTTACTGACGGTCTGCAAACACGTCTTGGAATAAGAAGGCTGCAGCTCACAGTAGCCGTGTTAGGGTGAAGAATAAATTAGCAGCTAAACCAGCTAATGGCTTAGTGTGTGATTTTTTAAATTGATGTTATAATACTTTCATTATGTCAGCTGCACCATCGGTGCAGGAAGAAATGGGACAACAGAGCTTTGAATTGCGAAAAACGCTGGGAAGCAACATGAGGAGGAGCGCCATGATACAGAGCTTTATACTGTGATGAAAGTACTGCTGCAGCATAGCGTTGTGATACCTAAGTCAATGGGATTTTAAGTTTTAATGATAATAATGATGTTTTGAATATCTATAAAAAAATTCCACAAACTGACAAACAGTCATAGAGATGCACAGACACACAGACACAGTTGCCTCCATTACATTTGGGTTGAGGCAGAAGAACATAAAAAACTGGTGTAATAACAAAAAATTCATCTGCCTGAGTAGATTAGTAAAGAAATACACTGTAGTTTTCAGTAAATTGAACATTTAAGTACGATATCTCCTAAAGAAACACAATTAGCTCAAACTAGAAGGATTTATGGACAGGAGTCAAAGGGCTAATGAAAGTGATAGGATTTCATCCGCATTTGCAAGTAAAGCGGTGGTTACTCTCATCCTTTGCCCTCTCCCCTATTTCTCCCCTTGTATCCAACACTCCCTCCATCCCCCATGGCAATGTGAGGCAGGCTACAGTATCCGCTATATTACAGAACCTCTAGAGATATCTGCCTTCTCAGCATGCAGCGCTGCTAGACGGTGAAACACACACACACACACATGCACACACACACACAGAGGATACCTCAGGTCTGTGATAATCAATGCCAACACAGCAGCAGATAGAGAGGCAGACCCAAGGCCAAGTTCTACTCAAACAAGCAAAACCCAGAAAGAAAATACACTATGGAGGGAAGGGGGAATATGAGTGCCCTGACCCAGAACATTTAAAAAAATTCTTTTGTCTGTGCACAGTACATCTCATATGAATTCTTTCGATTTTATAGTTTATTTATCCGCAAGGAGCCTTTATTAAAATGATAACACATACAGAAAGCGAAAAAACGCATGCTGTGCTTTAAAGATAAACAAAAACCAAGAAGCGAAGAAAAAGAATGACAAAACTGCGAGTGAATATAAATAAAATGTGCTTTAAAAACAAATGCATGAGGAGGATGTATGAAAAAAAAGTAAAGCCTCTAATTAAATCAGATATGATGTCTCTGTCTGTGCCACTGATGTGTTTTTGCCAGTTTTTCAGTTTCATTTTTTTTCTTTAAAAGGTACACATACTGAAAATAAAATGCATGCCAACAAAAACACCACATGGCTCCATCATACTCTATTTATAAATGGTACTCAGTGAGATAGAGAGGATGCGACAGAGGGAATATAAGACATCAGAGTGACAGCGTTCCTTCATCACGCTCGCTGTTGTCGCACATGCTGTCAAACCTCAAGGAAAAAACTGACAAGACGCTCAGGTGTCCGGTGGCTATTAGTGTAAAAACTTCCTCGTCTGCTAGTTGTTACTGAACCGGCTGTCAATTAAACCACGCTACTCATCTTGAGAAGCTTCTTATAGCAGAGCGGGGAAGGAAAAAAGATGTGCGTCCGTCTGCGGCAGGCTGTCATTTGTGACTATTTGTATCGAGACCTTTCGCAGAACATTTCTCACACGTAGAAGGCCAAGGGAAAAAAAAAGGTCTTGTGCCAAAATGTCAGCAGGCAGTAAAACCGGCAGCGGGGCTAACATTCACTAACATATGCATGCAAACTGAAAAAAAAAAAACGTAGAAGCTTAGGTAGGTTTAAATCACTAGTCCAGTGCCTGTAGGAGGTATTTATTCATATAGAAAAGTAGAAGCTTAAATAGATATTTCATGTTTGGGGGCAGTTGGGTAAGACTTGCACATACATTAAGATAAAACGAGACAGGCAAATACAGTTGAAAGTGCGGATCTCAATCAACATATCAGTTTTGAAATTGTGTTGATGGGCCAAGTAAAGCCGGACTTATGGCAGCATAACAACCTGGGCATGATAAATAAATGAGTTTAGGCCCAGTTTCTGTTCTGTAAGGTGATAGTGCTGGGATTTCCTGAGGGTGAACGCGTCTTGGAGTAACACAGCTGCGGCCCACAGTAGTCTGGAAGGATTAATTAGCAGCTAAACCTGCTAATGTCTTATCGTGTGGTTTTTGAGAGACTTTACAATACTTTTGTTAAATTGGCTGCATGATCTGTGCAGGAAGAAACGAGAGAATGGAGCTTTGCTTGTACCTAAAGCGCCGGGAAGCGACATGAGGAGGAGCACGAAGAAAGTGCTGCTGCAGGATAGTGCTGTGATATGTAAATCCATGGGATTTTAAATTTGAATGACAATAATGATGTTTTGAATATATATAAAAAAAATCCACAAAAAAGAAGATACACCATTGTGCCATGCGCAAGCTATATCCAAAAGTTGAAGTTGATTCAACAGTCAGAGAGATATTCAAGGCACAGACACACAGACGCTCCTTGCTTTTATAGATGTTCACGATACATAAATCACATTTGTTGAGGTTACTGCACTACTTAAAATGCCTACGGTATCAAATTAGCTGTGGTAGATGTGCAGGAATCCCAATAAACCCGATCGATCCAATTATCAATCCAACTATGAAAACCACCAATGATATTCAACACCTGCTCACCTTTTCTCCACTGGCTCTAGGGGTAATAAAGTACTACATTGGGTCTTACTACTGCTCTTCCCTCCAATTAACTCTAAGGATGCTTGACAAAGAGGTACTATTTGCTGTCACAATAATGCTATCAAACAAGGAGATAAATTACTGAAATATCTAAATATATCTGTGTAGTTGTGCTTAAAAGCAAAACACTATGGCGCTGTGCAGACAAAGCAATTTGTACACAAAGAAAGGAAAGAATACCTGTCATTAATGTGCTAATCTGCTTTTCCTCTTATCAGTTTTTAAATAGATATTATTTTTGTGTGTTATTATAAAAACAAGATGTATTATTGTGGATGCATTTCTCTTCAGTTTCCATATGTTAATGTTAATAACAATTGATCATGGACTTGTTACTCGTTATCTAAATGCATCTTTATGCCTAAACATCAAATTCAAATCAATAGATGGCCGTAAGAGAGGTTTTATACAGTCTTGTGATCAAAGAGGGTAGTATAAATCTTGATTATATGTGGAAATTTACATATTTTCTAAGTGTAAATGGGAACAACAATACATTTCAATTCATTTCATAAACAAGGAAACAGTAAAATGTCAGTGATCAGGCAGAAAGTAACAGGTGGTATTTGTCTTATTTTCCATACAGTACTTGGACTCACACAGTACACCCACATACATTCTGGTGGCAGCCCACTTGCTAACAGGTTGTCAAACAATCATATCAGCTGTTCATCCGGCTGACCTCAGAGACATGGGCCAGAACTGCTATGATCACAAGCCCAAGACACCACAGGAAGCTTTATCAGAGCAGGGAGGCAGCGCTGAAAGTCACAAGTGGCTTTTATTGTCCTCATGGAAGTAAATTAGAAAAAGGGATTAATTAACCACTTAATCCCCAGGCTTATTTTTCAGTTTTCCTGCTCGAAATGACATTAAATATATGTGGAACCACCAAGGTTATATAATTAAACCTGGTATCAAAAGAAATCTACATATGAAGTGACTACTGAAATACCATAATCAATTCATGTTGCTGTTATAGAACAAATATAGTTAGCATATTGCAAAAAAATCTAAAATTGTGTTTTACCGCAGATACAAATACCTAATTTAAAACTTAAAATGATCCAAACCAGGAAACTATAAGCTAAATTATTTGCAATGCAAAGTTCAATGATTAATAAGATAAGAGTTCAAAAAGCAATTATTTGTCTATAAAAATCATAGAAATCACACAGAACAGTATCATTACAGACCATAATAATAATAATAGAATATATTCTGTAAGATGTTTATAAAGGAGATTATAAAGAAGTCAATTAAATAACCACACAAACAGCTCAAATCTAAACTAAATCTCATATTATATTAAACTATTTCCTTATTGTATTGTATTACTTTATGTAGTGTTGTAGCTGAAGTTTTCTCATGCAATATATGACTAAAACTCAATGCTGCTGCTGTATCAGGGGGTTTAGGAGTTTAGGTTTTAACAGCTTAGTTTCTGCCATTCTTAACAATGAATTCATATAAAGTACAGCTTTATAGTGTCCATGTTGTAGATGCTGTTATTAGAGTCTAAAACTGTGTTATTCGATTCTTTTCCTAGAAACACAAGATATTATATATAATAAAATAAAATCTCAGCAGCATAATGGAACATTATTCATGCTTGATTGTGAAAAATTGGTAGTAGACTGCTGTTATGAAAATTAATTGAATCCTTGTGTGCTTTGCATATCTTGCATTAAACATATGGGCAGGAGACAGAGTTACTGTATGTCCTGAATGCAGTATGAATAACATATAGACAACATTAGGGTGCATTAACTGGCTTTTGTATATAATATGTTTGTAGAGGGGCATTTATATGTGTGTAAATGAATCTGAATTCCTGATGCCACAGGCTGTATCGCATGTGAAGATCCTTTTAATTATCTGCAGTCCCTTGCCTGTGTCTCTTATTTCTTCCTCCACCTCTCAGCTTCATCGTCTCCTTGAGCTGCCGGTGCCTCATACCAGGCTGTCTGCTGCGCTCCTTTTGTTATTTCTCTGTAATAGCCTTGGGAAGTCTGGGAGAAACAGTAAAGGGAGTTTTCCACAGAGGGCGATCATAAATTGAGATACGTTGGGTAAACACGGAGGAGGGTTTTATTGGCAGAAGGGGTTTTGCATAATGAAATATTCCTTCTTTTAATATTGTATGGCATTTGAGGATAACGCGCTTTAATATGTTTTAGAGAGTGAATGGAACGGAATAGGAGGAAAAGCTGTAAACGTATAACGCCGCCCTTTGACACTTGTGTTAGATTGCAGAAACAGGGCTCTCGTTCACCTCACTGTCTCTCATAATAAAACAGGAGACCTTGAAAATTGGCCTTGATGACAGTGGAAAGGGGAATTTAGATGGTGGGTGTGGAAGGAGGCTGCCAGCTAAGCAAACAGGGAGATTGTGTGTATGAATTATTACTACATCCCCACGTAGCAACACAATTAATTGGAAAAATAATGAAATTGCCTATATGAATTCGGCAATGTCAACATCGCAAGAGGCTGCTGATGATGAAGAGATAAAAAGTAGAAGAAGAAAAAAAAGGCAGGGCCCCTTAAAGTAAAGTAGCAGTGAGGCGCTGCAAATCAATTTCTAAATGTTTGAGATTATGAAATCATTTTAAGCACTGGGGGAAATGATATATTGGGATTTCTACATGTGGTACAATGATATCATTACAATTACTAATAAAAAACACTATTTTTTAAAGGTAACTTGGTATCAACAGAAAAACAGACAGATGCATCTTTCATACACTTTGTATATTGTGTGTATGACAGTGTTATAATGGGTAACACATCACTGGTCATCAAAGCTTCCAGTAAAGCAGCTTTGGCAAATCAGCCACAACAGAGGCTGCATCAGAAACCTGTCTGCACATTCCAAAGTATTCCCACTGGGGAGAGATGAAGCGATGCTCCAGAAGGAGGAGGAGGAGGGGGAGGAGGTGGAAGAGGAGGAGGAGGAGGAGGAGGAGAAGGAGGAGGAGGAGGAGGGAAATGGCAGAAAATAGGGGATGCAGAACTGACAGCCAGGCAGGCACAAGGAATGGCTGCGGTGTCTTGGAACTGTTCGTCTCATTATTCGCCTTTTCCGTTCGAGGAAACCATCGCTCTCTCTCGCGCTCGCTGTTGTACCCTATTGTGCTGCGTATCAACACATCTGCAGCCCATTAGACGAGATGCCGGCATCTCTGGTTTTGGTGGGTAAGCAGTAGGAGCTGTGCTGCATAAACAGTCTATTACTCCGCTGCTACAATAGCGACCGCTAGCATCTCAGGTTTCAAGCGCATGTCACCGCTTCTCTGCGGTGTCGTTTCTGTAAAGTATCGGGATACAGTCTTAAGTGAAGTGTAGTGTCTCTCTGATTTTTGATTTGATCTTTGATTGCTTCTTCTCCCCAGCGACATGATTTAGTATGGTGTGCTCAAACGCTCAGGTTTATAATGTCATGTTTTATGTTCTCGCTATAATTTTGCATAATAGCACCTCATTTCATGCAGATGAGATCTTTCTGATAAACCAAAAATCCAAGCAACTTGGTTGCAAAACCGTGACTCAGCAAACCTACAAAGAAAAAATACAATTATGTAAATGCATTAACTTCCTGATATTAACAGTAACCGAATATGAAACCGTGCTAGCTTGTTGTGTGACATTTCCTCCTGACATTGTGCTGAAGTTCTTTGAGAAATGTGCAACGTAGTACAAAGTCAAGGGGTTGTGATATGTAGCACATGGAGCTATAAACAGAAGTGTGTTCCCTCACATGTGCAGCAGCGGCCGCTCTACACAGGACTACTCTCTGGAGACTGCAAGCGTGATTGCTGTTTCGAAAAAACAAACGCAACTTTAATCTTCATGGTGAGGGAACATGTCAACCCAGCACAGCAGCTCATTGATGTGTGTTTTTACAAGATTTTTGGACAACAACTGAGGCCTATGACAGAGGAATGCGATAACAGGCTTTTGGATACAATCACAGTTGTAGTAAAGTATGATTAGGTCATTCAATTTTTTTAAATCCCAATTTTTTTTTATTTAATTTTTTGTTTAAATCATAATGGTTCAATTGTGTAATCAGTTCATTTGTGTCTTAATTCTGATACCGTTTGCCTCATAGCATAATTGCCTAAGTCATATTTCAATGCTTTTGGAAAACAGGAAAAAAATATTTTTAGAAATCACTAACCCTTACTCTATTTTTATTAATATTTTAACACCATATTTAACCAGATGTATGAACAAACGTGCAAAAAGAAATAACTACATCATTTTCTAACAAATAAAAACTGACTTAGGCAGAATTTTGCCTATACTTTTTTACTATATCCATTATAGCTTGAAGTTACACAGTAGTTACACAGTTCATAATTGCTTTAATTGACTGAAACTACATTTAGTGTCTAGAAAACTAAAGAAATATAGACACTTCTTTCTCTCATTTTGCTTGTATCAAAACTGTCTAAGTCAAAGAATGACTTAGGGAGATATGTTTGCAAAAATCTCAAAAAATGACTAAATGGGTAAATAAAAGTATGACTTTTCATGGAAAACACTAAATTGCCATGAAAAAAGTGTATGCCATGAGGCTAAGGAAATATATAATGATAAGAGCAGCACCGCATGTGAAGATCAAACACAGAGTAACTGGAGAATATGATGTTTTTTTCTATTGTTTAAAAAAAAAACTGCATAAAACACTCAGTAGACGCTAAGTTGAATTTCCTTGCATTTTCTGTCTTGCCTTCAGAATATATTTGATTATGGCTGTAGTGACAAGCAGCGCCTGCCTGCACTTGATCATGAAAGAATTTTGATTAGCTCAATTATAGTCCAAAAAAAGTTTGAATTTTAATCATAGCGAGTAACAAACAATCATCAAACCACAATTACGCCGCACGTATCTGAACGCATGTTCATTACTCACTGTCACTCCCTGAAGGGACTGTCAGAGTTGCAGCGAGCAATTATTTTTAAATGAAATTACACTTACCTTTTTTACTGGGTGATGTGACACCACACAAAAGCGGCTTGGCATTGGGTAAAAAAGAACTTTATAGCAAACGAAAACTGACACGAGGTTGAAATGAAAAAGGAACCCCACCTTTGACCCTGCGGGGGCAGGTAGCATTAAGTCTATGCTCAGATACAGCTGGTGGATGCTGCTGACTGTGGTGGTATGGACAGATAGAGGATGGATAAGGTTAATATCTCAGCAAATGCACAACTATCCCTCTTCTCACCATGACAGCAGGATTACTCAACCAGGCTCTAAAGCCTTTAATACTTCCACACTGATGAATTCCATAGCAAAATAGCAGGTACTCTTGACTTATGCTTATCATACACGGCAAAAACAGGAAACATAACAGGAGAAAATAATGTTTTTGGTCAAATTAGTCCAATATTGAGTAGAATTTTCTTATTGCACCGGATGATAATTTATCTTATTTATCTGATTTGGGTCAATTTGTTTTAACCCTCATGTTGTGTTTGTTTCATGTTAATTAATTTGCTGTTCCCAGTCAAATTTATCACCTCTTGTTGTGTTAGATTTTTGTTTTTTAATCAACGTAACTTCTTGTGAACATTACAAGTTTTGAACTTCTATTTGTTATTCATGGCTTGTGTGTCTCATTGATCTGAACTTATCTGAACTCTTAACTTATTATCTTGAATTCCAGTTCTAAAAAAAACTATTTCTGGATTATTTTGACTATAAGAAATAATCAGATGGAACATAATCTACTGTTTATCACAGAATACTTTGGGTCAAAGTTACCAAGGACATTTGTTTTGAAACCTTTTAAAATGTTGGGTGAGTGGTGTGTGTGTGTGTGTGTGTGTGTGTGTGTGTGTGTGTGTGTGTGTGCGCGTGTCCATCTGACAATTGTAGCTGAAAAAAGAGATTAAATTGACAAACCCCCCCACACACACACATACAAAAAACCTTTAAATAAGCTAAATTATCCACCAGTGGAATAAAATAATTCTACTATTTGTACCAAAAACAAGATATTTTCACCTATTAAGATTTTAGTTTTTGCAGTGTTAACAAAATGTAAGTGGTTACCGGCACAAGTTGTAGCTTGATGATGGGTTTTTCGCTGCTAATTATTTCTTAATTCTAGTCGTTGGAAACACTTTCACAGCTAAACATGAGTGCCGGTTATGTGGCCCCTCAAGGAAGCTTCTCTTGCTTCTTGAGTGAAAAAAAAAATGCATGTGTCTTTAGAGTAACCTGACACAGCAAGCATCGAATTTTATTGGAAAGGGATAAAATCTAGTTGCATTACGGCTCCGAGGCTGCAGGGAAATGCAGCCAGCGCTTGAGGTCTAGCGCTTGAGCGGGAAAAGGGAGAAAAGGTTTAGTGTCGGGGGAAATGGGCCGAGCCAAACAATGTCTCCCCTCCGACAATCTGAGCGGAATACATTAACCGCAATGGAACGATACCCGACGCGATTTAGATGTAGGAGAAATGGAGTGATATCCAAAAGTATAAGGCCAAACGCAGCTCATACATTTGAGCATGCGGGAGCATTGCTATTCACAAAAAACTCTATCCTCGAGAGACAGATTTTGTTGATTTCACTTTCCCAAGCTGCTTTTCTTCCTCCTGCGGCCCGTCCATGTCTCCTCGTCAGCAACTTAATCTCAAAAAGAAAAAAAAAGGAGGGAAAAACATGCACACATGCATGCAGCAGGGCCAAAAAAGAAGGATTCACATGTGTGGAAAAGGTAGAGGAACCATTAAAGCTCACAATGGCTCCCGGCTTATCATCACACAAGATTCAGCAGATGCGTTGCTTTGTGTGTTCTTCACAATTCAACAGGAAATGTCTGTTGCAAAATCAAACCTCCCCTTTTGCAAGAGGAAATAGGACACATATTAAGGGCCTGGTTATCTAATGGTAATTAAATTATATGAACTACAATGCAGATTTTGAAGGTCAGGCCTTTCTTTCCTGTGAAAGCAGCAACTATTTAATTTGACAGATAGGACTATCCTGATATAATGCACACAAAGACACATGTACAGCTCTGGAAAAAAAAGAGACCACTGCATTTTTTTTTCTGAAATCAGCATCTTTACATGTATTATAGCCATTCTAGTTGAGCGTCTGTTGAACACGTGCACACCTCATTCTGCTTAAAGACGTACCAGGAGTGAAATAAAGTCACCAAAGAACAATGGTAAAGAACATGCCAAGACACATGAAAGCTGGGATTAAAAATAAGGGTTATTGCATCAAATATTGATCTCTGAACTCTTCCTAAGTGTAAACGTTAGTATTATGTTGTTTTAAAATGAGTTTGGTCTTGTTTCACTGCATCTTTTGAGGTCTGAAAACATTGTATCTTTTTTGATATTTTGACCATTTGCCATTTTCTGCAAAGAAATTCTCTAAACAATGATATTTTCAATTGGAATTTGGAAGAAATGTTAGTAGTTTATAGACTCAAACAAAAATGTTCCCTACCTACAGGTAGTAAAATCGGAAAAATTGATAATTTGCAGTGCTCTCCAGAGTGGTCTTCCAGAGCCATACAAAAGAAATAGCTTTGGCATTTTGATCATTTCGCCACACACCCGGCATCCATATGGTCTTTGTCAGAATCTCTTTGAGTACTTCCCCTCTCCTCTCTAACAAACCCTTTCCCTGCATCTGTACACTTGGAAACGCTGAGCCTAGGGGAATATAGCGACTAAAATTGTTTAGACAATACTCGCAGCACACTCGGCCCGAGTCTCCAGACTGTAAACACAAACCAGCTGTCCCCAGAGTGCCGTGCTTATTCACCGACTGATCTAACCGTGGGCCGACTGGAAGAGAAGGGAGCGGAAAAACAGGACGAGGAACAGGAGACTCGCGACGGCGTTCACTGTCTCGTCACAGGCAACTGGAAGCGAGGGCTGATATCTGGCTTTCGGATGAAGAGCATTTGCAATGTGTCAGTGTTTGTCCATTAAACAATATCACGCCTTGTCCATATGGAAGGAAAAATGACAATGGATCGCCTCGCTGACACTTAGGATCTTCCACCGCGTTGATCCAGAGTGGCTACAGACAGGATGTTGTCAGAGACGGTGACAGCTATTTGAAGTGAGGAGCCATTAGTTAATGGATATAGGGGGCGGGCGGAGAGGGGAACCTGACCTCGGAGGATCTGCCTTCTCTCCACGCCGCCTCGTCCCGTCTCCTCCACCCGCTCGTTTTCCAGCGTGAGATTAGAATCAAAGAGGAGCGGACGGGGAGCCGGAGCAGGGGTCCCGCCTCCAGCTGTCAATCTCCCAGCCATGACTGAGCCACGCATATCCCATGATCCACTTCAGAGAGCATGGCGTTGCTGTGAACATGTCCGTCATGCAGAATGCAGTCATTTAATTACCACCAGCCATCATACGTCTTCCGCTAGCTTTCCCCTTTCAAGATGTGAAGACAAATCAAAATGCATACTGTTCACATAAATTACTGTATTGGGGGAGTTATCAATTATTATAAAAGCAGAGATCCTTACATAGTAATGACGTGCATAACACTCAGGCCCCAACTACATGAATCTCGATTTTTTTTTTTTATCCACACACTTTTCTATCCAATTTGGCCACTGAACCGCACCAACATATCACCAGGCTAGTATACCTGATGAAGATTAAATAGTTTAGCGCTAAAGGTTGCTCATTTTTCAAAATAAACTTATGGTCCAAATTACCTGCAACACTTTCTAAATCTGCATTGAAAGGTAAATTACCACCTGTCGTCATGTTGGATCCACAGTCATCAACAAAGTTGCTTCTGTGTTTCGTCATCTTGTCGTCTTGCTGCACCCTCCCCAGTTCTGTGATTGGCTCCCTAGATAAGGGGAAAATTGGGTCCTTGGTGTCCAGACTGAATTTCACAGCAAAGTGAATTTGTATGCAGTGAAGGACAGGTATACCCAGACTACATCAACATGGCCCTTATCTAGAGATTTGTCAAACCAGATAAAAAATCTGATATCAGATAGGGTAGTTTTAGTGTAGCGACTAGAGCTGCTACGGTTAGCAGACTTAGTCAACAGCAATTTTATCAGTTGCTGCATTGGCCGCCTATTTATTTTTGATTTCCAGTCTCAAATAGCTCATCTGAGTTCAGATAATTTCCCTCCACAGCACTACCTTTGTTGTGCACACCCGACTAACCCCTCTCCCTTCCCCCTACCTGTTGATTTGAGTACCCACCTTACAGAATCATTGCCGCAATTAAAGGCGGCACTATCTCCTAAAACAAGACCAAAAGGATCTATAGTATGGAAATACTTCAGAAGAGTGACTTGTACACTTGCAAGAGTACGTTGGCTTATCACAAGGGCACAAGTGCAATTCACTCAACCAATTAATCATCAGAAAATATCCGAAAATACATAAAATATCCAGTTAAAAAAATCTAGACTAGTGTAGCTGGGGCCTCAAGTGGAGGAAGAGTGTGTGAGATGAGAAAGACTTTATTGAGATAAAACTGGTTGTCAAAGCAAATTCTTCCCATCCTTCTTCGTTAATGCATGTGCCCGATGTTATGTCGACAAATACTAGTGATCTGTTATTGGAAGATACCGGTGTCTTGCTATATTCTGAATTGAATTGACATTCAGCTGTGTCCTGTAATTTCATTTCCATGATGTGAAAATTTTAAAAAAAGAAAAAAACAATGCTTATGGTAAGGGGACATTTCTGCCTTTCTCTCCATACTCTGACATGCACAGGGAGTGCTTGTCTTTCCCGTGGCTCATTACTGTGCTGCAGCATTGAGGCTCAACCTTCATCCCAGCCACGAGCCACACTTTCCTCCAGCAAATGGAAGTGTCCAATTAGTTTAAGAATACCATTTCTTCCTCTCCCTTACTGAATCTAAAATCAAGTCTACTATCCAGTGACCTTTAGAGTACACAGGCTGTGACTTTGCCTTCACCTCAATAAAGCGCTTCATGATTGAATCAAGTAGCTGAGGTCAATAGGACATATGTTCATTTCCCAGGGTCCTCCCGGGTCCATGCAGGCTGAAAAAAAAATATGCTGAGTGTCTTCTGTGACATTTATAGGATGGGAACTAAGTTATACGTCTTTTTTTAGCCCCATTTTTTTCATTCAATCTCAGAAGACTCCACTGGTCTGTGTGTGTGCACGCGCATTTGTGTGTGTGTGTGTGTGTGTGTGTGTGTGTGTTCATGTTTACGCAGTATTTCAACCCTGTGGTCACGCTTCAGGCATCGGTACATACTACATCTGTCACTGTCGCTACCACGTCACCTCAATTTTCTGCAAACAAGAAGACACTTCTCCCCCCCTCTCTCTCTCCTTCTCTCTATCTCTCTGTCTCTCTCTCCCTTCTGCTTCCGCCCACTCTGTCACTCCTTTCCTGCTCCCATCACTTACAGCTGTCGGCCTCTAACACTGTTTTTGTCAGCTATCTCCTCACTTTCCATTGTCTACCCCATACTGCACTTAAACCACAGCTGCATTAAAACAATTTAAATACAGTAAATTCATTTGGAATTGAGTTGAGGTTTTTATATTCATTCCCACTAAGGTTTTCACATTCACTTGTTTCTATGATGGATCGAACAAATCCATGAACTCATCATATGATAGAAAGCGACAGGATATTCATGACAGCCAATCATTTAAATTAACTGTAATTATTTAAGGTTTATATGTAAGGTCAGTTGCATGGAACATTCATTGAAAACAACAAGGCCCTCATGTCTTTAGCGAAAGTCATTAGCAATACTTGCTACATTGCTATGGAAACCACATGAACTCTTAATATACTTAACATAATCCTTATTCTACTATATGGTTGTTATGACTCTTAGAATAATCATGTACAACTGTGTATTAAGCACACAAAACATATGACTTTGGACCAGAAATGTTTCTTTTTTAATTCTTCTGAGAAATTCAGGAGAATATATGTTATAATAATAATAATAATAATAATAACACATTGACTTATATGGCGCTTTATGTCTTTCTGTAAGTCTTATATGTTAACTTAAGAAAAAAACTGGAGTAAAAAACTTGTTTTCGCTTTTTCAAGACAGCTGCTCCTCAGCCTTTAGTGTAGCTTGTAATCCATCCATCCATTTTCTATACCTGTTGTATACCTGTATTCATTACTAGGGTCACAGGGGTCTGCTGGAGCCAATCCCACCATTCTTTCAGTGAGAGGCAAGGATTTACCTATACAGCCTTTGGATATACCCCAGACAGGTTGCCGATCTACCGTGGGGCACACGCAGCTTTCACTCACACTCATACCTACAGGCAGTTTAGAGTCTCCAATTAACCTAAGCAGGTTTTTGGACTGTGGGTGGAAGCCGGGGAACCCGGAGAAAACACCCGCAGACACGGGGAGAATATGCAAATCCACACTGAAAGGTGCCAGCCCTAGTCACCTTGTAATCCTTTAGTTTAAATATGAATATATGGCACTTGACTGTCTCAAATGACAGTGAAAATGAAAATGTGCATAAAAGACTGGTGGTGGGATTTCAATAGCTGGTAACATGGAGAAACGCTGCAGCAGAAAATGGAGGTATATAAGAAAGAAATAGAAGAAATTTCTGCAATACCTGTTTTAACAGCCTAAGACGTACCCCTTGACCAGACTATACCCGGGTTAAAGTGGGCTGGTCCAGTTCATGTGTAATGATGAGGAGGAAGATGCCTGGTGCATTTTAGTCAGATTTAAGAAAGAGACAGAAAAGGGATGCTTACTCGCCACAATACTGCATGTCAAGAGCAAAACACTTGTTTTCATGTGCAACACTGAGCTTTCCATTCTGAAATAATGTTCTCTGCATCTCAGGAGGAAAATAGGAGCCTCCATAACCATTTGGATGGCCTAGCATACCAGCTCATTCTGTCTGCATGTTGAAGTGACCTTGGTTAAGTTACTGAACCCAAATTGCTCCTGATGAGCTGCCTCTTGTACAGCAGCCTCTGCCATCAGCATACTAATGTGGGTGTGAATGGGTGAATATCGGCATGGAGCGTAAAGTGCTTTGAATGGTTAGAAGACTGGAAAGGCACTATGCAAGTGCAGGCCATTATGATGCAGTTTCTTTTTAATAATAATCATATTTTGCATCTACCATAGTATATATAGGATGTTGTATTTAGCGCATGGCCTTTCAGACTCACTTCATACTTTCATACTGGAAAAGATTGCATATTTCCTTTCCGATGAAAATGAAGCTACTTTTACACATTTTACACTATATTTCATTAATCCAAAATCCAAAATTAAATAATGATGACAGCTTTTCCCTGTGTTTGTTTTTTTCACATCATGTACAAGGTTGTTCCAATATTGCCTGAGTGAATTCTGAGTGATAAACATTCATTATGTGAAAGATGGTGATGATATTTTTTCAGCTTCACTTTTAAAGCAACAGTCAAGTGCCCATATAGCTTTGAGAGAGGTTTTTAAATGACAAATATTCAATATGTGAAGGATGGTGGTCACATCATCATAATTTCCAGTTTCTGTATTAAAACAACAGTCAAGTGCCCACATAAACACTGGCAGAGCTGTGATCATTCCTCACAATCATGCTGGTTATCAAAAGATTCCCTTCAGTCGTGCTTTTACCACACGTGATCAGACAAGCCCGTCTATTAACAGTCAAGTCCATCTTTTAACAATCGGCATCTTTGCAGGCCTCTCTTAAACTCTCTAACTCAGCGGTGTTTGCCAGAGGGGGTTCTGTTTTACTAACCATCCCCAGGGTGACCCATGAATCAGTGTGACCTATGAGGGATGAGGCGGGGAGACGTAACTCATCCAGGCAGCTTCAACAAGTCCTCCCTGTGTTCTCGCTCAACCTTAAAAAACCTGCCTGTAAATTTAGCGGAAACCCCGTAGTACTAGACTCTCACCCCTGGAGGGCTTAGGTTCTCAGGGTAAGAGTGCTGAGCTAGCATTACCATGACACCTTTTGACCATCTCTTTCATTATGATTCAAAAGGTGAAACAGATAGGGGCATTATTATTCCAGAACCTTTGCAAAATATCTGCCCATGAGACCCAGCTTGGGTAGGGCTCTGCGAGCTGACACAGCTGAGTGGAGCAGGAGGATCAACAGTAAAGGATGTGAAGCTATGCAGCATGAGGGCATGACTGCGGTTGTTAAATCTTATCACCAGCACTTCCTTGTTTCACTTGAATTATTCACTTTTTTCCCCCCAGACTGATTCCAGTGTTTTTTGGACTTGCAGAACCTGTGCTCCATAGGGACTCCCAGACCATCTGCACTAACTCTATTCTGATGGTCGTAAGTGTTGACCTTTGCCCTCTGCCCTCTGTTCGCTTCTCCACAGGCTTCATTCCATCACTTCAGCTTATGTACACACACACACACACACACACACTTGGCTGCTGCATGCAGTCTGGCAGATTCCAGCCTGAGAAATACTGCAGTGAAAGGCTGTTTAACTGGCAAAACCACACACTTGACACTTGCGACTCCATGATTCAGCGAGTCAACACTGTCACCTGTCAGGAACACACTCGGCCCTTGTTTAAAACCTGGAGACTAAGGCAGACACACAGCTGCTGCTCGTCTGACAGGTGTGTCACACAGTGAATTTACACCTGTCCCAAAACCCATAAAAATGACCTTTAAAACATAATTGGAATGAAAGTAACAAAATCCTCTATTTATAATGAGAAGAATATTTAAGTGCTCTATTTTTAAAGAAATATAACAAAGATTGTAGTAATAATGAAGGTAAAGTATAAGCACCTTAAAAATTGTACTTAAGTGAAGTAGGTTGGCTTGTTACTTAATTTCTTCAAAGATAGTTATTAAACCCCAACTACCATCATATCTAATGTACAATGAGAGATTGGGGAATTATTTATAATAGTTAAAAGATGGAGAAAAAAAGAAAGCTGATAAATAGGATAATGTCAAAAATGTCATGTGGTGTAACCCTAAAAACTTGGCACCATAGTTTAACTCTCTTAAAAAGGTTTTAAAAAAAATACATGTTGTGTTTTTTTTCCATGTGATTTTGGTAAAAGAAAAATGGCACAAAAGGACTCTCAAAACCAACATAAACACAAAATGTGCATTAAAACTGTATTTTAAAAGTTTTTGACTTTCTCATTTTGCCAACCGTTGTTTATACCACACATATCCATATACTTGGATATATATACATATATACTTGCATATGTGGATAAAATGCCCTGATGTAAGAGAGAACTTCTGGTTTATTCTTGGACAAAGGTTTACAGATTTGTCTGACTTTTTCATCATATTTTATTATGGCTGATTTTTTGATTAATATTAATCATGCACCTTTCTGGGGTAATGTGCAGGGATGTGTGTTGCATTATTTTAAATGGGATTTTCTAATCAGCTGCAACGGGCGACATGGTGGCGCAGGGGTTAGCGCTGTTGCCTCACAGCAAGAAGGTCGCAGGTTCAAGACCTCCTTGGTCCTGGGTCTGGGACCTTTCTGTGTGGAGTTTGCATGTTCTCCCCGTGTCTGCGTGGGTTTTCACCGGGTACTCCGGCTTCCTCCCACAGTCCAAAAACATTCTCAGGTTAATTGGCAACTCTAAATTGCCCATAGGTGTGAGTGTGTGAGTGAATGGTGTGTGTGCCCCACGATTGGCTGGCGACCATCTGGGGTGTATCCCTGCCTCTCGCCATAACGCGCTGGGATAGGCTCCAGCAGACCCCTGCGACCCTAATGAGGAATAAGCAGGTATAGAAAATGACTGACTGACTGACTAATCAGCTGCAACTTACTGGCTACTTCCAGGGATGCGTTGTGACTGATGGCCTGGCCCAGATAGTTTCGGGCCACGCACACGTAGCTGCCGTCATCGGGTTTGCTCCGGCGCCCGTGGACGATGCGGAGGAAGAAGAGGGAGCCGCTGGGCAGCAGCATGCGGTGGGAGCGGGGGTTGTTGCGGTCCGTCTCGACCCGCTCGCCATCTTTGTACCATTCCACCGTGGGGGTTGGACGGCCCTCTGCCTTGCAGTTGAGAGTAGCTGGTTCCCCCTTGTACACAATGAGGTCAGAAGGGTGCTCCACGATGCGGGGAGGGAAGTCTTCCTGCCGCAGACGAGACCCTGGAGGGCGAGAAACAAAGAGAAGAAATTAGTTCTATGCATACGCTTTACCACCAAATTAGCTATATAATACTTGCTGTAAATGTCAGTGGAATGCAAAAAAGCACAAAACAAAGCCATAATGAAATTCATCAAGTAATCCTTCCGTGCAATAAAGAGTAGTCCTTATCAAAACATCTGCTCTGGAGGAATTAGACAAGGCACATTATTATTATTACTGTTCAAGTGCTGTGTATTAACAATAATCCAGTTTGACAATATAATTACTGCACAATCGCACTCGTCACTCACAAAATGTTTTGTCTCCGCTTGAGCAGTCAGAATCCCGCGAGCCTTTGTTAAATTAATGAAGAATGCTGACGCGTGAATTTCCCCTGGATGTAATGTCTTCCGAACAGACGTCTATAGCCTTAAAACACGTATTTGCGAAAGAAGTGCACACAGCTTTAGAGCAGAGGTTTAAAGCTGGATTATGGTTCTAGTGTTATCTGCGACTCCAGCGACACAATATTACACGGATGCTCGTTTCGCACATTTAAATGTTATAAATTGATTTTAGTGAAGAAATGTCGGCTTCTACAGCAAAACGGTGCTGGAAAATAAGAAGTGTATTGCAGGATCTTAAAAATGAGCCATCACTGTACTACACTAACATGTATGTCTGGGTGTGTATGTGTGTGTGTCACAAGCCTCTGAAATCATTAAACCAGCCATAGAAGGACAAGTCAATACTTCCAACCATAACCATACTAATAACCCAAAAAAACACCTTTAATCTCTGATACACTGTGGATATGTCAATCCCACTGGTCTTCTATAAAGGAAGCGGTGTAACAATGACCCCCTGTGAGGCAAAGGACACAGCAAACCTCCCTAATGAGATCCAGGTACACACCTCCGTTGGCTCTGCACATCTTACATTCCCTCCTGACTCTTTTCAACTCCCCTGTAAACACACACAAACACACATACCAGCTCCACCTCCAACAGGGTCCACACACTAACCCACACTCATGCTCTCATCTCCTCCTTTCAATATCTGGTGATATCTGTAATCCTAGACCAAAATGCACAACGGGAGGGTGACGAGAGATTGAGAAGATGAAGGAAATGTGGTGTTAATTTTTTATGACGCAACCGCTGTTTATGCGCCTCATTGTGGTGGGAACACATTGCTGTTTCTTTTGTGCCAGTGCAGAAACACCAGCTTACACAACCTTCAGCAGGTCACACTTTAATGTGCCAATGGGCCCGTAAAGTAGATAATCACTACTGTGCTATAGAGAGAGAGAGTGATGAGCTCCTACACCCCCGCTGCAACCAATAAATCCCACACAGACAAGTGTTTACCCAGAGAGATAACACCTCACACATTGTGGAATGGGTGGAGAATTAGATCCACTGGGGTAGTGGGTAGATTATTTATGTGTTTGCACAAATCTAAATTGCACAAAAGTTTCTAAAAGCCTCAAAATATAGATGTGGCATTATATAAGAGGTAGTGGAACACCCTACCTTACACAAGAAGTCAGGAACACTGGGTATTTGATAAGTGTGCATGCTTATCATAACTAAACTTTAAGATATGCTGCCATTTGTGTGTTTTGCAACCAAAAGCTCCATAATACCTGCATGGCAGCAGTCTGACTGGATGGATGTGGGCTGCTGAGATAAGGCCTCCCACTGCCAGTTTATTTATTTATTTTTATTTTGCTTGTTTGTTTTTTTGCCATTTGTCTTGTTTTCATTATTGCTGTCAACAAAGATAAAAAAGTAAGTAAGTAATGCTAATGAATGCAAAAAAAAGTGTAATTATACAAAAGGCAGGTAATTACACACATAAAAATGCTTTTTGGTTGTTGCCTCTAGCACATTTTTTAAAACAATACACCCAGAGGGTTCTTTTCATTTCTTTGGCAATATAGAATGTACCTGAAAGGTCTGTACAAATAACTATTATAATAGATTGACAAATTTTCATCAGTCAGGCAACAATTTTAAAGAGCCACACACCACATGACGAAGCCTTTTGGGAAGTTAAAGATTGGTTCGCTCAAATTACCAAAAAATTTAAAAAAAACAATACAATGGAGGTGAATTTTAATCAAAATAACATGCTAACAATTTTACTTTTGCACGACAGGAAAAGTCAGGGGATCCCTAAAGTGTGTAGGATTCATCAGAATCAACCTAGTAGCTATTGAGCCATCATTTTACTGCTAATAGTAATAATAGTAGTAGTAGCAAATAGAGCTCTCCTTGCAACAGAAACGAATGTTACTTAAATGAACAAGTTAGTTTCAAGATAATGCAAAAAAATACCACCAAAAAGAAAGGGCAGGAAAAACTTCCCATATAACAGTGGTCAAGAATAAAAAAAATATCATAAATATTTCATCAAAGTATGATTTCGTATCCAATCTACACATTCATACCTATAACAGAGGAAAATAAACAAGGTGGCCACTGTGGCCTTTGGTCCCTGTTTACAGCAAACATGCCGCCTCCCTTGTTCATAATTGTGTTGGGCTGATGCCGAAGGGTGCAAACGGCTCCCTAAGCTCCCCCTGGCATTACAGAAAGGCAATATCAGCCCGCCACAAGTGGGCCCCCCAGAAGACCGGGCTTTATCTGCAAAGGGCCAGCAGCCAGCATACAATCAGTATGCAAAAACATGCACACAGACGCACAATGGAGTACATACATACACGCCAAAGGTCATTTGTAGCACCTGTTCTCCTACAAATATATTTTTTTCAGTCGGTCATCCCTGAGGCAGTTCTGTTGTCTTGCGCAGATCTGCAGCAGTGGAGAAAAGAGCAACAAATGCAAAAGAGAAAGGAGCCTGTCAGTAGTTTCGTCTGTCAGTGAGGAGTTAGCCCCCAGAAAGCCATAGCATGTTAGAATAATGAACTAGGTGTTTTTGAATTTCGCTCATGTAGGTTTGGAGAATATGCAAAGCAGGCAAGAGGCCACGAGGGGATAAATTATAGGAAAGTAGAATGAAAAGAAAGGGAAGATATCGGGAGGAGGCAGAGGCTTTTGTGAGCACTGAGATCATAATAACACAACGTGACAAATATGAATGTAATTTACTGCAACATTGGTGGTCCCGACCCAGTGTCATTTACACTACAGTATGGTATGTATTTAGACAGCATGAAAGGAAGCTACTATGACTGTTTGGATCCGGACCAAAGAAATATACAGAGGAAAATATCAAATATCACAATCAAATTAGCTCGCTCCACTGAGAAAAATGACTTTCAGACAGGCTGACAGAGACATGGGAACACACACACACACATTTCAACTTTGCTTCTTAAAGAATGTGCAAAAAAAAGGCTGTGTTTTTTCCCCCAAACAAGCAATTACAAGAAAAGCAGCAAGTTACATTTACTATCTCAGAATGCTGTAGACTTAGTGCCACCCTTGGGTGCTGCTTACAGCTGAGCGTGACGTACTCAGCTCAATTGGTGACTCTTGACACCTAGCGTAGTGGAACCAGAGAGTTGTGGAAACGGTAACACACCTGGGGTACTTTGGGATTACCTGGGCCAGCGCCACTCTGGAAGCGCAGCAGCCAGAAACGGCTAATAAAGCCGGGCAGATTCTGTGGGAGGCTTGTGCCTGCAGTAAATGGGAACAGCTATGTCTTGTTAAGGCAATACCTTTTGTCTGTCTGTAAAAAAGCCATTTAGTTTTTCCTCTCTCTTTTTTTTGGTGAGCCACGGGCTAGATCGAGGATCAAAGTCCACTGTTTTTTAATGGGGGAGACAGAGATTTCCAGAAGCTTCCGAGTTAACAGCGCCGCCCGCGCGAGTCAAACGACACACACGTTTGATGAGATGACTATCTAAGGCCAGATCGACGAGTTAGATACCAAGAGAACAAAATGAGATAGAAGAGACTAAAAGAGCATTTGAGAGGCAGGCATGACAAAGAGACCGACTTCAGCATTGTAGGGTACAACAAGGCGAGTCAACTGAGCTCAACAGAATGCTGAATTTGTTTTATTTTTAGTCAGTTTAGAAAGAGACGACTATCCAAGGCCAGATCGACAAGCTTGATACCTAGATACCAATAGATATCGGAGAGTTGAACAAAATGAGATAGTAGAGACTAAAAGAGGATTTGAGAGGCAGACATGACAAAAGGACCAACTTCAGCACCCAAGAATTTTATTTTTAGTCAGTTTAGAAAGAGACGACTATCCAAGATCAACAAGCTAGATACCTAGATACCAAGAGATACCAAGAAAAGGGAGTAGAGACTAAAAGAGCATTTGAGAGGCAGACATGATAAAAGGGCCAAATTTGGCACCAATAACTACAACAAGGCAACTTAACTGAGCTAAACAGAATGCTGAATCTGTTTTATTTTTAGTCAGTTTAGAAAAAAAACTTCATTTTAAGTTATAACTCCGGTCAGCAAGTGTCACAGCGGTGATGAATACCGCCACTTCTTTGGCCCGACGCACCGTGTAATTACCATGCAAAAAATTGCAGATTAGGTATGAGTATATATCTTGCAGCAGAGTGAATCATGCCTCCGAATAAGAAACGAGTGTCGTCAGCATTTCCATCCCAAAACATACTTCACAGACCCAGACGGGACAGCTGCCTGACTCTGACACTTAACCCACAGAGAGCAAAGTATTACCATGCTAAGTGGATGATATTATGCAAGTGTTTTCTGCGCATCACAGCATCACCTTTGGTGTATTAAGCACATCTGATTATAGAGAAATGTCAGCAAAACATCCAACAAATCCTCTCTTCTAAGGCCAAGTTCTGACTAATGTGGATTCTGTGCTACATCAAAAGAGGGCTATAAGAGAGGCCAGGGACCTCTTTTACAAGACTTTGCAGACTCTACAATGAAAGGTTAAAAGAAAAAGAAATATTGCACAAAGGTTTTATTTATTTTGAAAATCATCCATAAAGTAATTTTCTCCTTATTGAAGCACAGTGAACAATAAATCATGAGCACAGGATATATGAGCTCAAGTTTTTCACTGTTAACCTGTTAAAATCCAAAAAAAAACCTGATAAGGGGGCACATTGACATTTATGCATATGTTGCATGAGAAAGCCTTAGCTATATATATATATATATATATATATATATATATATATATATATATATATATATATATATCCACATCAATTCAACAAGAAAATAGTTCAATATAATATATTGTATATATATTTTGTAGTAGGGCTGCAAGTAATGACTATTTTGGCAATTTGTGTGATTATTTAATTGATTTAAATGATTTTATGGACAAATAACTGATATTTGAACTCTTATCTTATTAATCATTTAACTTTTCATTCCGGATAATTTAGCTTATTTAATTTTTTTCCCTGATTTGGGTCAGTTTGGTCTTATTTTAAGTTTTAAATGTTATTTTTATCTGTATTGAAACGCAATGTACTCTTATGTATTCACCTCACATGCTGTAGATTTCTCTTGATACCAGGTTTCATGTTTCAGTACAATAACCTTTGTGCTTGTAGAGATATTCCATTTATAGCAGAAAAACCAAAAAAATAGATCTGGGGTTTAAGTGGTTTTAAAACTTTAATATCCAGAAACGATTAATATTAATGTCTGTTATGGATATTAATATCAATTAACTTCAATAACTTGAAATGAAAAAGAAATATTCCAGGCCAGATTAAAACAAATATATGAAGCCTTCTTGTTGCTATGAAGGTTAATATATTTGGTGGTAAATCCATGTATAGAAAATCATAATGCATTTCAAAATTCAGATAATTGACTGAATTTTTTTTTATTTAAGCGATTGATTTTTTTCATTTAACTCTTCGCAAGAAAGCTGATAGATGCACTTCCTGAAATATCAAATTATTGGTGTGTTGCTCATCTCTTGGAGACACGTACTCCAAACAAAGACCTACACACACACACACACACTCGTTCATTTGTAAGTAAAACACAGGGAACCAATAAATGCCAGACATTCTTTCTCAGGCTGTATAAACTACAATTAAGTGGAACAGTTGAACACTGTCATTCACTCAAGTATGTGGGGGGAGGAATGCGAGTGTGTGTTTCTCTGCCTGTGTGTGGCCATGCAGGACAAGGTGTCTGCAACCACTCTCTCCCTTCCATTAAGCGGACAAACATTCCGTCCCCTTTGTTGCATTTGTAAAGATTGATTTAATCAGATGGGAGTTATTAAAAAAAAAAAGTTTGTATATAATGTTGTAAACCAGTGTTTCCTCCTTCTGCCAACCCTTCCAACGGCACAATATACAATGAAGGAGCCCCCAGAGAGGACAGCGAAGGTCACGGACATGATAACACCTTCTCAACCGCATCATCCAGATGTTCGGGGAAAGATACGAGCTGAGCGGGAATGTAAGCGTGAGGAATCCGCTCGAGAGTGTAACACGACGCAGGGTTAAGAATCCCTATTACAAGATGCGGGGAATGACTTTTGTTATCAGTTAATCTGTCACTTATTTTTTTTTCTTATTAATCGTTTAGAAAGTCAAAAAAATAGGATTTTCACAGAGCTTCATCGAATAACTTGTTTCTTTCCTGCAGCAATAAGGAGAAAATTGTTTTGGAGAATGTGCAATATAAAGGAAGACAATAATCAATAGATAATCAAAATTATTGCAATTCTTTAACTGTTGATTGAATCATCATCAAATGTTTTTTTTTCTTCCAGCCCGTCATAGTAAAAAAAATTATGAAAAGAAAGGAAGAAAAAAAAAAACTTGGTGGCGCCATTTGTTAAATTCTTACTGAGGAGGTAACAAGCAATAATGTCCCAAGGGTGGAATCAAACCAGAACATTGCTGGTACATGATAAACATCTGAGTAACTAGGTCACCGGTTCGACATGCACTCACACTTGGCCTTGGCCTACACTTCTGAAGCACAATTGTCCCTCCTCCCTGCTCCCCCACTGGCCTCTGCTCAAATTGCTGTGGGCCTAGTCTTGTTCAGCCAGACCATACTATAATATACTATACTAACAGTATGGTCTGGCTGCTGCCGTTATCATTTTATGCTCGGTTTCCTTGCTAAATAGTGTCGGGGGAACTTGTTTGAGCCCTGGCATTGAAATGGCTTGATTCACTGGAAGGCAACACAAAAAATGCCACATAAAACAGTAAAAGACGTATATCGATGATGTTATAGGCCTTTTACTGATAAAAATGACAAACATAAATTTCCTTTTTTTTTTTTTTTTCCAACATTGGCCGACTGCCTGCTTATATACAGTCCAACTGTGCCAGAGCCAAATCACACTAGTGAAATGAACTGGACTGGACAGGGTACAAATCACCCAGTGTGAGTGTGAGGGTAATAAATAAGAAAAAATCCATCAAGCTGTCAATGATACAAAGACACTTTTTTTTTTTTTTTTCAAAATCAAAACCACACATTGTGTAATAGGAGACATACTACTGCAGAGTGCTAAGCCGCCATGGTTTGCAGTTATATTAATGTTGTCTGATCTTGAGATCAGAAATAAATAACATAAGTTAATAAGATGAGCTAATAAATATTTAGTTTTCCAAGGATTTTATTTGTTTAACAGATCAGGTGTTTATTTAAGACCAGGTAACAATTTGGGCTTTTTGCTTCCTAATAAAAAAATCTTGTTCAGCAAAAATAGAAAAATATGGTAATTCACTCAAATTTGTTTAGTAAATCAGTATGACGACTGTATAACTTACATTTTTGATAGAAGACTTCAGTGTTGTACTTAATCATCTGGCAGCTGCTTCTTCCATGTTTTCCTTTGCATATTTTACAACAGAAAGTTTGAATTTCAAACAATTTACACTATACACGGTTATTGATCAAAATATACACAATATAGCCAACAATGCTGAACCTGGCTCTAATGTATAATGTATGTAATGTATGTAAAATAAAGCACTTGTGAAACCTTTATTCTTTTTGTGGAAATACGGTAAAGGGTGATTCCACAAATTGCTGTTCACATAAGACAAGCATTAGACTATACGGCTCTGTTGAAAGTAGGTATGACTTGAGTTTTTTTTCTTTGTTTTATATATTATTTCACTCACCAACAACCTGGAAAATTGTTGCAATGCATACGATCTTGTAATCATTGATGCTACATGTAAATGATAAAGCGGATGATTTATGTGGGTTCACAAATGTGATCTCATTAACATGTAAACAGACTTTGCTATCTCAGGACAGCAGCTGCTTCTGTATAACACAGAATATTCCACCTTTATTTTAATGTTCCTGAAATCTAAAATCAAATAAAAGAAAAATCTGCTCAGTTCAAATATTAAACAGAAATGCTGGTCAAGTACATGTCACATGTTCAGCAATGCCACTGCTGTTCAATGATAATCCCAGATTACTTCACATACTGTCAGCATATACTATACGTTTCACTATATGGACTTTATATTGCATATTGCTTCACCACAATAAACAAGTAAGCTGATGTGTGAGACTCAGGAGCTTAACTCCAGTATTTGTGATGACAAACACCTTAGGCGCACCACTGCCTGGAAAGGCCAGCAGCCCATCTGAAAAGCTTATCTTCACTCCATTAAATGTTCAGTGGAAAGTAAAGTGGCTGTATACACCATTGATTATCATTCAGGCAGCGCTTAAAAGTCACATTTCCCATGAATAGGGCAGACACTGAAGTGGCAAAGAGGTAGTTTATCTCTCCATCGGTTAAACATTACTATGTTGTCTCTAATATTTACACAGAACGCGTGTTTGACCATCTGTAGTTTCCTGCGTTGCTCCCCTGAGGATTTCAAGTAATAAAAAAATGTCATTTAAATTTAGTTTTGCTTAAGATAACTGAACTAATACATTAATAATGCATTAACATCATGCTGTGTCATTGCATGTCATAAGCGCATGTCGGCATGACCTACATTTATTTTTGGGCTTAATTGCGCCCCTGGTAGTGCAGCCCAGATGTGAACGGGCTGTCACACTGTGAAGGGAGGGAGACTTTGCCCGGAGCAGCAAACCCATCGATAAAAACTGAAGCCCTCTCACAGGACACTCTGGCGGCTGAGGACTCACTTTAAACATGTGTGAATGCACACACAGAAACATACATCTACTGTAAATAAATACGCATAATATGCAATATCTCCATATAAACAGACACTCGACCAGTCGACCAAGAGGCCCAGATTTAATGGACAGAGCCCTGCGCGTTTTTTGAACTGTATTGACATTAACCAAACAGAGCATTAGGCTTATAAGTCAGAGAGGACATTAATAGGACATTAATAAGAGGGTTCACTCAGCCTCAGGCTGATTATAGATCAGTGCTGTGTATGTTCATTGAAATTTTCCTGGCATAGTAGAAGAGGAAAATGGGTCTCACTTTGCCTTGCACCAAGGCCAAATGGAGGAGAGCAAATACCCACTTTACACACCAGATATTATATGCCCATCTAGTTGGATTACGTAATATAAATATTTAAAGGAAAAGTTCGACATTTTGGAAAACACGTTCTCCATTAAGAATGACGCTAAAGACAATAGCTCCCCCTCCTATATACTTAATCATTTACAAATTATTAAAAAAATGTTACTTATTTAAACTGTTTTTATTGCACAAATTATTATTATTACATGAGACAAATTAATAAAACAAATGATTGGCTTAGCTGCTACTGGAGCTAAGAGAAAACAGCTAGTCTGTCTCTTTCCAACATAAAAAAAATCCACCTATCAGCACAGAAAATAATAACATAATGTAATAATAACTTTATTGGTGTGGCACGTTTTAACATCTTGGTTATTTAACCCGCACAAAAACAGAAATGTATACAAACAACTGGGATATAATTTATTACTAATTTTTAGGGGTGTTAGTAGTGTCTTTTTTCTACTTTGGAAAGAGAATAGAACTTTTTCCCATGTACTAAACTAAACTAATCCTGGTTCCTCTTTCAACGCTCAGAGCAAAGCACATCACAGCCACTGGTGATACGTATGTGCTGCTATCTGAGCTGCCTGCCACCTGTTTGACTTGTTCAGTATAATGTATTCACAAAATACATCGCAGGATAAACAATATTTTGCTAAAACGTAATACAAATCACTGCCCACATGTGAGTTAATTTGACTGATCAGAACCTCAATGTACCTTCCTCCTTAATGCTGACATTTTAAGGAAATGTTTAAACCAGAAATTGAAATACAAAAAAGTGGCATGTTATCCTTCCTTTTTGTCAAAGATTAACCACACCAACCTGTCACTGCTAATAAAGAAACGGTGTTAAAATATGACTTTCTTCTAAAAAACGGTTTCAAATGTTAATGCAGCGGTTTGACTGTTTCAAAGAAAGCAACGGGTGTCTGACACACAGGCAGCAGTCAAACCAAGAAACCAAATGCAAATCTTATCAAAACACAGCTGCTGCTGCTGCTGCTGCTGCTGCTGCCACATCGTTACGTCATTACATATAGGAGATCTTGTTGCAATTACAATGAAGAAATCTAAAGTGGAAAGTCATTTATCCACCTATATACACATACCAAAGCATACATGTGTATAAATCTTGTTATATTGTTATTCTGATGAATCTGCTAGTTGAGCTGGACACAAACCCAAACATTATAGAAAGAACAAAAGAAAGTTCTTTGTCTGAAATTGATGATGGAAACATTTCAGTCGCATGAATCACAAAATGACTACATTTATAAGTGCAGCGTAGACTAGGGGAAATAAAAAAAGATTATCGCATTGTGTTTTTCAGACAGTAGTCTATTACCTGCAGGGAGAAGCAATACAAGCAGCAATAAATCACCACAGTGGGAAAAAGACAAAATGTCAGAGTTCAGCAAGGATGTGAAGTGTCTTCTGGAGCTCCATAATATCCTGACCCCTTTTTTTCACTGCAAACCTGCCTGTGTCAATCCCCTCCACTGGGCAAATCTTCTTCTAACTGTGTTCTTGACAAATTGCTTTGCGGAAAAAAAAAAAAGACTTCTTCAATCCTTTCTTCCTGTGAAGAGCTTCGAGCTTAAGCTTTGATCGGCTTTTCCAAGAGATTTTACAGAGGTGATTAATGCTGCTCATCTGGTTTTCATTTGAGAATTTATCTGTGTGAACAGCTTTTTATTTGACGCCGTTTGTGGTCCTGCAGTCGATCGCACATGCTGGCACGGGGCTGGTTATTGACATAAGGTATACAGTGAAGCCCAGCTCTCCAGTTTGAAGGCTTTAAATGTGTTTTTTCATTGTGACAAAAATAGTATCTGTGAATTGTTTTAATAAATGGCTCTGCAAAATTTTTGTGCAAGAAGAATTTTGGCAACAGTTTTGATAACCTGCTGATTAAGGAGAGGTTCAACCTCCATTCATCTGTTAAATGTAATTGAAATGATTTGTCAAAAACAAAAAAAAGCTGAAAGCAACCATTTATCATTTATTTTTCTTGCCAAAACAACACAGATTTTGGATTAAAACAGCTTTAAAAAAATGTTGGCTACAAGACACAATTGATACCAATCTTGCTGCCATAAAAGCAGCTGTTTGAAGCAAGCTCAGGTATTTTATTTGATTGGGAGTGAAGCTTTAACCTGCTTAGCTCTTATTGTAATGGAAAATCACAGACTATGGGAACAAACTGTCTCAGAGAGTGTCTGAAGTTCTCATTTATCTATGTGTTTGTACACAAATTCTGAATATGAGTTAATCGCTATATTTCAATACCAACCAAAGTCAAACACCAGACTGTTCTATCTTCCCGTCTTCCAAACACCCCGACACTATTCCTGTCCACACTTTCTCTCCATCTAACCCGAGACAATTTCATATCATAACTCAGCAAACCCCTTGTTATATTGAAAAAGAAGGCCTTCTGCTACATTCAGGAGAGCAAATGGAATATTAGAAAGCACAGCAACATGCACGATCTTCTTTTTTTTTTGTTTGTTTTTTTGTTTAAATCTTGTTTACAGAGTTGAATCAGCAGATATAACACTTGATGACTGCTGATGAGTGTGTGGAAAAAAAAAGCAATAAAAAAGATAAATGCTTTCGTGAGAACCAATCAGTAAGACATTAGAAAGTAGCACGATGGGAAATAAGTAATCAAAGAAATGTGTTAGTGTAGATGAATAGCTATCAAAGGAGCTTGGAATATTGCAATGATGCCAATTACACAATTGTATCGTCATAAACAGGTTATATTCTGTATAACCTCTCGGCTCCTCACCTCCTCAGCTTCTCAGCACCTTGAAGAGAGAACTAAAAAATAGATCATATTACTCCAGTTTTGAAATCCTTGTGCTGCCAAAGAATTAACTTTAAAATACTTTTACAGGTTTATAAAGCACTGAACGGTCTAGGGCCTAAGTATATCTCTGATCTGCTGATCCCTTATGATCATCCAGAAGTCTTAGATGGTCTGGGACAGGTCTGGTCTCTGTTCCCAGAGTCAGAACTAAACATGGAGAAGCAGTGTTCATTTTCTATGGCCCACAGATGTGGAACAAACTCCCAGAGAACTGAAACAAACGCCCAGAGAACTGCAGGTCTGCTTTTTTATTTGCTGCTGCCTATTGCTGATATCACTTATAAATTATATTTCAAAAATTTAAATTTTTGATTTTTCACTTTTTAAGTAATTCTTACATTAAATAATTAATATTTTTTATTTTAATTTATTTAAAAATTCCTCCTTTAATCCATTTAAGACAGATTTTTTCAAAGGTTTCATGCATATATTTATTTTTATATTTTTATCTATTTTTCCCCTTTCCAGTTTATACTCTTTGTATTTTAATGTCTGTTATAGTTGCTGCTTTCACAAATATCCCCATAAAAAATCTATTTATTCCATGTATATCATTATTTTTGGAGGAATATTCTAGAGCCTTAAATGATTGCATAGATATATACATGTCAGGGTTTAAAATCATAATAATCTAAATAAAATTACCTCTTTCAGGAGAAAGGGGGCAGCAAGTTGATGAAGTCATATGAGAGGAAGCAGTTGGAAACTTCATTTTTTGCTTATAACATGAAAAGTTGTGTACTATCATGTCAGAAAAAAGCTGTATGAGTAACACTTAAATTGTTTATTATAAAACGACAGTTATAGACTTAAAGGCTCATAGGCGTCAATGGGTTAATCAATTGTTTTCAAACTGCACCTTGATGCTTTTAATGTTGTATGTAAAGCACTGTGAATTACCTTGTTGTAGAAATGTTCTATAGAAATAAACTTTGCCTCGCCTACAACATGTTATGTATTTCGTTGGAGACTTTTCATCCCTGGCTTTTGAAGCCACTGGATAAACCAAATAGATAAACACATACTTAAGGTATGTGTTTTGTACATCTTTCATTCACAGTGTGTGCAGCTTCATTCCTCCCTACATAGTACAAATATCTCCCACTGGATCAGCCTCAGCTAATGAGATTGTATGTCAAAAGGCTCCAGATGCTCAGAGAGGCTGCATTCCAACGTCAACCTCTGGTTACATTAGGTACTTTATGTTCCCTCTGCCTCATCATTTTTACTGAAGGCTCACTACTTCTAACTGGGATCTGATGAGCCAAGCCTAGGACTGGCTTTGATATAGATCTGTTCTGATCAATTTTAAATGTCACAAATTCAAACCCCAGCTGCTCGGTTTAATGCTTTAAAAAAAAGGATTCATAATCAAATATTTTATCAGCGAATTGAACTGAGCACATCAGTAACTTCAAAAGACGTAGGATCTCGGGGTTACTGCAATGCATCATGCTGGTGTCAGAAAATAACCAGTCTGATGAAAAGCCCCACTGTTTTTTTTTCCTTTACTTAAGAGAAAGATTCAAAATCTTTTGCAAGAGTGCCCCGGCCCAGGACCGGCAGCAGTTCAGACCAATCAACAGGGTTCCAGACATCGACGGCATGTAGCTATTTTACAGTGACAGTAAAAAAATAAATCACAGAATCATAAACACATAAAATATTCATCGTATATTTGTTTGCCACTCATAACCGCCTGGAAATATAAAGGTCAATATGAAGCAATTAAAACATGAAGAGCCAGATGTACATGAATCCAAGTCATTGGGGATCACTTTAAATGCATCCAAAGAGACCAGCTCTCGAAGATTTAGGGAATTTTGCGACTGGTTCCAAGGGAACAGTATGCTTAAATGCCATTTTCCTAATTCAGTAAGGGGTTTCAGGACAGCCAATAAGAATAAGGCTATGTTCAGACGGCAGGACTTAATGCTCAATTTGGACTTTTTTTTTGTGAAATCAGATTTTTTGGGGAGGTCCTAAATACGGCAACAGCATTAGGTTTTATGCACATGTTGATGAGAAAACCTCAACTACATCACTAAATAAAGTATTTTTATCTGTAGTAAAACACAATGTTACTGTTACTGCATCAATATATATCTGCTGCTTTTGATATTTAATTTAGATTTGAACTGTTTGTGTGAATATTTAATTGGCTCCTTTATACTGTAATCTCCTTTTTAAACGTTTTAGAAAATATATTCTTTGTATTCTGTAATGATCTTCAGTGTGATTTCTATGATTTCATGGACAAATATTTGATCTTTGAACTCTTATCTTATTAACCATTGAACTTTGCATTGCGGATAATTTAGTATATTTTTAGCTTGTTTTTTTCCTGATTTGAGTCAGTTTGGTCTTGTTCTAAGTTTTAAATTAAGTATTTTCATCTGTAGTAAAACACAATGTTATATTTGTTCTGTAACAGCAACATGAATTGATTCTGACCAGGTTTAAGTACATCATCTTTGTGGTTGTAGAGATGTTTCATATTTACTATGATTTATAGAAGGAAAACTGAAAATAAACCTGGGGCTTAGGTGGTTAATGAATACTGCCTTCAAACTGTCCTTTTACAGGTACAGATAACAAAATCACAGATGGATGACTGTAAAACTAGCACCTATAACTTTCAGAGATGGATCAGCTTCATTATTCTTGCATATCTGTGAATCCCATCCTAAAGCAATACAAATGTCAGCTAAGAATAAATCTGCTAATTAAAGCAATTTATGCATGTTTTTGGGCTCTTCTTCTGAGAGAGAGGGAGCTCTGGTGGGAAAACAGTTTTTTATGCTGCAGTCTTCACATGGAGGGCTTTGAACCCTGTCAGTGAGACAGGAGACGAATGAAGGAGAGAGATGAGAAGGAGTGAGAAAATGGCGGAGGCATAATGTGCTCTACTGATGTGTTCCATCACAATACTGAGACATTTTTGTTGTTTTTTTTTAGCTAATCTTAGGTTTAATAGTCAGCCCTACCTAATGATATGTGTGCGCTTTTGTGTGGGAATGAATCTCCGGGTGTATTTAAGCGTGAAAGTGAAAACAGCGCGAAAAGATGGAAGGCATATTGATGCTATTGATTATTAGCCGCCTGAGTGGAGAGAAGACAGCTCACATAGATGTAACCTCAAGAAGCATCTGAGGTCGTACTATTACCATGACCTTTAATGCTGCCCTTTCAAACTGGTAATTCACCCAGTTACTCTTAAACCAAAAAACCCAAGAGGAACAGTGCTCAGTTTCATTCTAAAAAAGCAACCACAGCGGTATTTCAATCACAGATGAACAAGTTGTAGGGTCATACGGGTACAGCGCCTTGCTTCAAGAGACACAGTTTACCCGAAGAAAGAAAACAATCTGCTGGGGTCGGCCCATCCCAATGAAAGGTGGATTCACAGATCAACAACACGGTGCAAGGTGTTGGATGTCTTTACAATTACTTATAAAGCCCCAAGACTGTGAAAGAGTAGATTTATCTACAGAATAAGTAATTATCCCGAGTGCCTCAGCACACAGCCATAGCTGGACGCTGACCTCAGGCAAGGAAGCTGAAACCAAAAGAGCGCAAAGAACCTAGAGAAAACCACAAAACCCAAGGGGATTTATAATTTATTGGCTTAGAAGCCAGTCTATCCGGATGAAAATGGATGTTGGGTCAGTGTGTGGGCTTCTCTTGACCTTTTTCATTCTTTTATGGTTCGTTGAGGGCAACGCCTCAAACTTACAAGAAAGGACAAAATGGATCAAAGATCACAATACCCTCAACCGCATTTTAACTACCACATTTAATTAGTACAAATGGTGCATGGTTAAGTTAATACAATACTGATGTAGTAGTAAGAGTGAAGATGTAGTAAAATTTGTTTGTATGTCAGTGATTTAAATTATAGTTTTGTTTTTTGATTTCTACATTGCTTTCTTTCCAGTTCATGCTTGAGTTGCTGTTGCACCTATTGAAGACATATGAGAATGTTAGCCAAAACGGGTTTAGCTGACAAACAGAAAACAGTGCCAACAGAGGTGGAAGGAATAAAGTCGGGGTGTGGGAGGATCCCCCAGGCGAGGAACCTGCTACCTTTGAAAGGCAGGCAGACAGTAATCGATCCTCCTCAAAATGAGGAGTTACTGTATGTGGGTATGTGTCTCCAGGAATGTGTGCATGCCCGTGTGAGGGTGTGATGACCTATGAACTTCAGGCCCACAGGCACTTGTTAAGGCTCTTGTTAGCTTCAGTCCCACAGGGTTGGCAGCAGCGTGCCGTCCCCTGGCGCCACAGGAAACAAGCGCGTAAACAAGGGAAGCAATCACGAATCACAGCTTTCAGCACACTATCCCAAACATACTCTAAACCTTATGTTAACACCATTACATATGCATTTATGGGCATTCAGTCGGAATCAAACAATTGGAACAACATCTGCAGAGGTTCGAGACACAACAAAGATACGGTCTTAGTAATTCAGCTGCAGCAGTTTCCTGGTGGAAGGGAACAGAGGACTTTTCATCTGGTAACAGCCTAAAATACACCAGTGTCAAATTATCTAAATTCATCATGAGCTCAGGCATTCTCTAACAGCAGCCTAAGGAATTTTGCACCATTTTCTTTTTAATTACTTATAAACGCCATCAAAAGTCTAAATATGCTTAAGCTGTTAAGTGACGGCGATGGAGCTCCAATGGTCGATTGCATTGTCAGTGCATTGAATTAGAGTGCCAGCAGGGGGCGTAAAAGATATATAGGTTTTGTCAAAGACGGGGAGTATTTTGGGGTTTATTTAGCGAGAATTATGTGACATATTAGGAAATATGTGGCATCACAAAAATGTGTGATATATTGCTGATTATGCAGGGATTCATGCAATCGCAAAATCACGACAAACCAAAAAGACTGATTGATGGATCCCTAGGAAGGGAGAGACTAACATATAAAATTGCTTGGAAAATCTAAAGCCACTTGAAGCTGAAAAAAACAAGCTGCCAACGCTGCCAACAAAGAATAAACGAGCAGACACTAAATTAGCAAGCAGCAGCAGACCTTACTTTGACATCTGAGTCATTTCAGCAGATTCTCAGTCAGGTTGAATGAAGCAGAGAGGGGCTGCTTTATGACTACATTCTTATTCCTAGTCCACATTCCAAAAGATAAACAACATTACTGAAGATGTTCTCCAACCAAAGCAGCCTCTCCGGTGAAGCTTATTAGTCACATTATATCTGAGGAACAAGAGAAGGAATCTGAAAGTTCTATCTAACCAACAAAGGAAGCCTTGTTGGCGTGAAGAAGATGTCCTATCAGTCTCGTCATCCATGGCGAAGAGGTTCTCATTAGTTGGGAGCCTCAGCCCATCACTGTCACCATCACAAAGTCTTGTTAGCTTAGGGGGCAACACAGCAAAGCAGCTTCCACTAATCAGGCCATCATTACTTAAGGTCCAGAATTCTGTTACAAGCTCCATGCATTTTTTCTTTTTTGGATCACAACAGGCAACCTCTTGAGGCAATGAGCATCATCGTCAAACCAGCATGAGTAAGTACATGTGAACTCTGACCTATACAGTACATACAGCTAACTCAGTGGGCCAGATGTCGCAGCTAAGCCGTTCCCTATGGAGTCGCTGCACACACCAGTGATGGAATTAGGCTGCTCCGCTGGTCTCCAGCTAACACAAACCCCAGAGGACCAAAGTTATTTATTGCTAAGACCATTAGCCTGCCTATTATTTACAGTTATTACTAAAATATGAACAGAAATGGGTTTGAAAGCACAGTTGCGAGACAACCTTCATAACAATGTACTAGAAAGCGCCAGCCATTCTTTTATTTTCCCCCTCGTTCCCTCTGGTTGTTTTTAAACAGTGTTTACAGGCCATCAAACAGAGCGGGTAGAATGGCGAGGCAAAGCACAGCATCACTCCGGGGACGCATAATTAAGATCTGTGGGATGAAAGGGACAAAGCCATCTCGACACGAGCATATGCTTTTAATGGCTACCATTTAGATTATTATGTAGCATCCCATTACCATTGGCAGATTTATCTTGTGGACATTAAACTCTCAAGTTCCAGGTTCCCCTTTCTCTGTATAATTAAGTCACTCAACAATTTTAAGAGCTCAAGGCTTTAATGATGGACCATTGTATGCTTTTTTTTATGCTATAGTCCAGAATACTAAACGAGTGTTTGGGAACACATGTAATCTTTTGATTGCAATTTATTAAGCGGGGATCGTTTTGAAGTATAGGCGTGTGAGCCTGGCTGATCTCCTAGCTATGATGTCTTATATATATACAGATTATATAGAGATTTATAAAAATCCCTGTAATCTATGGAGGGATATGGATGTGGAAAAAACACATATGTGCTCACAGGTTCACACAGGGGCCATTGCTATTTACATTTACCATGCACCTTATCACATTCTCCAACTCACAAGGTCTGTGACACATTTATCTCCAGGATATCAACATGCATGTTTCTGACAGTTCCCCTGGACTTTTCATTGGTCCTCTAGTACCAGCGGACTTTAGCCTGTGAGGCCATTGAACACTATCAACCCATCACTTCAGAGACCATTGGAAATCTGTGTTATACCTATCAGGCTTCTCAGCACCTTGCTCTGCTAGATTTCTCATGTTCTCTTGAGGATCTGGCTATGCAACGTTGTGCTCTGGACACTGTAGCTCTCTTAAAAATGCCTAAAACCTGCCCTGTTTCAACAAAACCACCACCCTGGGCTGGTGACTGTGTTCAAGGCATTTGAGGGCCATATAGACATGCTAATTGCAGATGGAAAGCTTCCAAATTAGGGTGCAATTTTAATGCCATTAAGGAGCTTTTAGAATAGTTTAAGCAATACTGTAAAAGAGGAAAGATCTTAATACTTATCACATTGATTTGCTACAAATCCTCACAACACCAAGTTGTTATTTAGAACCATTAAGTCTTATCAACCATTTACCTTATCCACCGCCTTCCCGCTTCCAATGAAGTCTCTTCTATTGAAAGATGTGAGACATTTCTGTACTTTTTTATCAGTCAAGTTTCCGGCATTAGAGCCCAAGTCATGCCATCTCTGGTTATTATTAAGAGTAGGAAAAAAAGTGCTACACTCTGGCTCCATATACATTCCTTTTATTTAAATGGCGGTTTGGTCCTCAGGCCTTCTTCAAGATCAACAATAATAGTAGGACAAGACAAGACGCTAATGTTACAGTGTATAGACCACACCCTAATAGCACATCTGATGTTGATTAAATAATCATCTTCCACTATTAGGATGAAACACAATCGAGAAGCCTTCAGCGTAAAGCAGCATCTCTGTTTATTCTACCACACAATGAGGTGTATCTAATTTTTTATTCATTTCATCCAGTCTCCCAGTCTGGGTTTTCTGAGAATGACTAATGGCATGAAGTCTCCTTCCCCTCTACTTTAGACTTTTTTACCCACACGCGAAGGTTTCTGCCTTTTAACAAATATTTTTGCAACATTTAACAAGTCATGAGGGGTCATTTCTCAAATTTCTAAATCGGCTGTTGTTCAACCCTTCAAAACCTGAGAAAAGGGCAGCCTTGACATTGACAATTTTAGTAACTTCAGACCTACATCTAAATTAGCCTTTCTTGCCGAAGCACTGGGGGAAGTGGTATATTGGCAGTGCACATCATTTGTGAAAGACCACACACTGTGAAAAGTTTCAGTTTGTTTTTTTGAACACATAAAAGTTGGAACAAAAATTACATTTCCTTAAAGTTTTAAATACCATTTGAATAAATTATGATGACAATAAAGGTTTCTGCTCCCTTTGACGAAGTTGATCATGGCCTATAAATTGATCAACTAGAATTTACTGCTTGTTGTTAAATCTCTGTGTGGCTTTGTCCCTTCTTATACTATCGACCTCCTCACCCCTTACACCCCTGCTCATTCTCAGATCTGCAGACCAGCTGTTGCTCTCGGCCCCCAGGGCAAGGCTTGAGACAGACGGCTGTAAGGGCTTACAAACACAACTGTGGAATAAACTTTCCGCTGGGAATCAGACAAGCTACTCTGGTATCCTCTTTTAAGGGTCCCATACCAAGAAATACCAATTTTCATTGCTTTTGTGACTATAGATAAGGTCTCTGTTTTTTCTAAATATCTTCCCATGCATCATAAACTCAATCCACAGAGAAACACACACAGCCTGGATTCCAAAACTCATCTTAAAATTTGTAGTTAATTTATCATGTCACTACATAACATTTCCCTTTGCCTTGGAGTCAAATTTCATGACTATGCATTAAACATCTGTAGTTTTTGTTTTTTTTTGTAAGTAAGTTTTTGTCATACTATAATGTGATAATTTTTGCTACTTTAGACTGCAAATATATAATGTTAGGGATATCCAAACTTGAAATAAAACTTGATGAAAATCTGTGATGATCATATTCACATTGTGTTATGTAATAGCAATAGAGACCTTTCTTTAAAAAATATCTATAAACAACAGGACAATACCTCGCATTTAAACACAAACAACATTGAGTACCCATGAAACTCTCTGGACTTTGTGGTTAAACTAAGTTTGTCAGTTTGGAAATTTATGGAAGCAAACTGTAAAATTTGTGTCATGCATATTTTTGTGTTCTTGATGTGGCTAGTTAAGCCTTAGTGTGCTTTCTCTTTTAAGTTGCCACTGAAATTTAAGAAAAGAGTTGGTAAAAGTGTACCATTGCTGTTGGAAATCATAAGCTAAGAATAACCTTCAATGCCTTAACGCTTGGTAAGTGTGAAGAATGAGGTTGTGTACTTTAGGCTGGATTACTTCAGTCGCCATACGAGCAAAAAGCTTGGGGGAAAAAAAGTTGTCTTTATTCTGTCAAATGAAGGAAGTCCAGCACTAAATAAAGCCATCACTCAGTGTCAGAAAGCTCCAGCACTGAATCATATTGTTAATTTTTTCAGTCTATGGCCACTGATACGTTACTGACAGCTGTCTTTGTCTCACAGACTGAACACCACACGCAGTGGCATCACTAGGAAATTTGAAGGATTTTTGGCCAACATGTGTAATGTCTTTCTTATCTTTACCTGCACTTTAAATAATATATTGTTTTTAAAGATTACTGATAAATATAATGAAAAATATTGGAAGTAACAACCTAAACAGGACTGATAGAACTCTAAAATTAATTTGGTGGAATTCCCTGTTCACGAATCTGTGATAACAGATTTATTTGTGATTAAGGAGGTGTAATGCTGCCTATACTACTGAAAACAAAGTGACAAAGTACTGACAACACTAGAGGATTTGGAAATCCATTGTATTTGACAATGTTTCTCTGCTGAGGTTGCAGAGACCCCAAGTAATATATAATTTTCTGTTAAAAAAAAAATGTAAAACGTCGTCAGTTCAAATATTGTGTTTATAAGCAACTGTAGCTAGAAACATTGTGTTTTTAATGGGTTAATTCCCATTCCCAACAGTGGTTGTATATTTAAATATTATAAATATCTGGATTGAAACTACCCTTAAACTATGTGACTGCAGCTGTTGCTGCTTTATTGTTTATAATATTACATACCTAGACATTTGACATCTGCAGCTTGACTGTTGGACAATATCAGATGTGATAAGGGCTAAAGGAAGGTGTGAGTGACCCAATAAAACCTGGAAAGAAAGCACGTTGTCAGCACTCCAATAAAAACATTTCTTTGGTTGGCTGCACCACCGCCTGCAGTATCAGTGTTATATCAATGTTATCTTGGAGTTGATTTCCCTGAAATGAACCTTGACCCTCCAACAGAAAGATAGCACCTACGCCGCTGGCAAACAATGTGTCTAACCCAAAGCTGTTCCGCTCTCCGTCTCTGTCTCAGAATTCACCCTGTAAGCACATTTCATGACAGTAGCTCTGATTTGCCCACAGCATAATTGCCTGTGTCTGGAACTGGCACGAACCAACAAATTGAGTTAAATATCAAGGAAAGAGAAGCAAACGCAGCCTCTTTCCCTCTCTGATACACAGTCATTTGCTCCCAATGTTTCTCCCGTTTGAACCCGGAGACTAAGACGGGTGGTGACAGAATTATCAGGTAATGAATCAACCGCGCGGCAGAGATGACATTATCAGAGCATGGCGCCTCGCTTTCCATCCTGCAGGATCCTTACTGGTCTGACTGGTGCAAGGGGACTGCTCAAAGTCTCTGTGATCCTCATTAACCTGCAGCTCATGTGATGCATGCATCACAGAGGACTGAGGATGATAACCTACAGGATGTCCTACTTTGACTCGTCACATGCATTTTGGACATGCCATTGATCTCATCCCTATGCATAAAACAGCATGTTCTTAAAGCCCTTTTCTTTTTCTTCTTTGTGCAGCCACTTATTACAGCAATTAATTTGTCTAAGAGTTGCTGAGGATCATTGGGGGGAACAGATAGATGGGTCACTTTCAGCAACAAGGCAGGGATCAGCATGGGTCAGAGGCCACATATAGTTATAGTGCTGGCTACAAAGAGAGAAGGTGACTGGAATACCTGCAGGGTACCATAACACATCAAACATGTTCATCATCTCCACTATGCTGCTTTTTTTAAAAAGTGACTCTTTCTACATGAACATTAAAAAAACATAAGAAAAGCTGGAATTGGCAATTAAAACAACCCCAAACTCATACCTGAGCAAATTTGTAGAAATGCCAGTAGACAGTAAATCCCCGTGAAACAGGCAGGCATCATTCAAGAGCAGCTGGAAAACGGTGTAAAATCCACACTATGATTGCGCTTTGTTCTTGTCTATTTCATCTAAATCACAACTTTTACCGCTAATAAAGAGTTGCTGAACTCCAGATAATAACGTCCGGAGCTCCTCGGAGTGGGGGGGGGGGGGGATTTGTTCTTAAAGTTCAGATCGGTCGGGAGGCATCGTTGCGGATTACTCGAGAAGCAACGCACTCCACGCCACTCGGATTCCCTCCGCTCCTGGCCAACTCCTCGCTTCCAAATGCCGATAACTTCGCGGAATTCATCGGTGATCGGATTCCCCCCCTCTCCGTGTTTAGTTCCACTTCAGAAGAAGGGTTTTCCGCGGCTGAATGAAGCGCAAGAATCCCCAAAAAAAGGAAAAAAAGAGGAGTAGACGCGTCCAGTTACAGTCACTTTCGGTGGTTTGAACGCGTACTTTTCCCCCTCCTTTTCACTCCGGTTTGGTGAGGACTGCTGCTGGTTGGATGAGGCGCCGTGCGTCTCCGCGCTCGGCGCTGCTTTGCTTTTTCCTACTAAGTCAGAGGCTTTTCTGTTGCGCAGAGGAGATTCCTGCGAGTCAGGCACCATTTAACCGCATAAGGATACATTCACAACACGAGGCTCCACTGGCGTAATTGCATTAAGCGCGCCCCTTATGAAAAAGACCCAGGCTGCAGCAGCCTGTTAAATGTTCAAAAATAAACACTGCAAACAATAAAAAAAAGTGTATATTATACTTGAAATACTCTAAACATAACAGAGAAAAGTGTAAATCTCACAGGCTGTTTCTTATAATAATGCAGCAGCAGCAGAATCCAGTTGGCTGCACATAAAACGCTTTCTTTAAAGCGTCCATCATCAAATGAATTAGGAATGCCCTTTATGAACTGCTCAACGCCCAAATGAAAACGCGTTTCATATTTTGAAGCGCGTCTTGCACAGAGCAGAATGTGACCTTGATGTATGATTTATACTATTTTATCCTATTATCAGCCCAGAGAGGGGCGTGCACTTTCACTGTACCTATATTAAAGCCTAAAGGGAGCAGCTCGGGCTCAACATATGAAGGTTTTTTTCTTAATGAGCCAGTAAAATATATGTTTGTTTAATAGATCCACACTGGGCAGCAGCGTGTCATCCTTCCGATGACAAAAATCGATTAAGTTTTCACCCCACTGACCTCGCAACACACCACTGGGAAATTAGATGACATTTTAAGTGCATTAGAAATGTAATGCCTATTATGTCTTGATATTAAACATGTTGAGGTAATAATCGCGTAATTTGAGTGATATTTTATTAAAATTTTAAAAAAGAGTGTAACCACGGAGAATTAATCTAATTTTAAACCCTATAGTTGTATTTTTGACCCAGTGAACTTCAGAGATGTCCCTTTTTTAGCAGAGCAGGTCAGCACTCCATCTGCTGGCTGCAGAGCTGCAGCGCAGACTGGTGGAAAGACAAAGGTTATTACCTACATGATTCTGCCTTTACCTTTGTCTATGGTTATAACAAAGTATTAATATTGTATATTAAATCCAGCTTTGGATCTTAATTCATAGCAAGTTTTTTGTCCTCAGTGAAACAAGTAGGCAGATGTTCATATGCATTATTTCTAAAATAATTAAAAATATATATTTGAATATCCCTTCGGATATGAAACCAACATTTGTAGCATAAAGAAAAGAGCACAACGTTGCATGAATGACCAATACAGCTCTGGAAAAAAAATAAATGACCACTGCATTTTTTTCTGAAATCAGAATCTCTACATGTATTCCAGCCATTCCATTCCAGCGTCTGTTGAATTCCAACACATACACACCTCATTCTGCTTAAAGAGGAACCAGGAGAACAATGGTAAAGACTTGTGGAGAGCATGCCAAGACGCATGGAAGCTGGGGTTAAAAAAAGGGTTATTGCACCAAATATTGATTTCTAAACTCTTCTTAAGTGTAAGCATTAGTATTATGTTGTTTTAAAATGAATTTGATCTTGTTTCTTTGCATTGTTTGAGGTCTGAAAATCTTCTTCAATCTTTTTTGTTATTTTAAAAACTGATAAGTTTATGGTGGTGTCTTGTTTTTTTCCAGAGCTGTAATTATGCATTTAGATAAATTCAACCTCTCCATCTCTTTCTGCCACAGAAAGTGTGATGCCGCTAGTCTTTTAAGTCACATTTAGACTAAACAAAGTTGATTTTCTCAGACACCCCCCCCCCCCCCCCCCACCATGCCCAGTTGCCTTAAATAATTACCCGTTGTGCCTCTGCCGAATGGAGACAGCTCTCTACACCAAGCCGTCATAATTGGTAAACAACCAATACAATATGGGGGAATTATGGTCTCATTAAAGCTGGTTTCTGCTTTTATACAAAATGAGCTCCCTACACCTCCACCCTCCACTCTCTGTCCTGTTGCATTTCCCAGACAATGCTTGTAAAACAATGGCACTGAAATATGTGTCGCCTGTGCCAATTAGTCAGTCATAATACTTTGCTGTGTGTCGCTATTGTGGTTATTTTGTTCCATGAGACGGCCAAGGGGTCGCATTGTTATATTTCTTCCAAATAAACATTATGCCAACTATAGGACACTCTAGCAGCCTATTTGGCTGAGACTGACTGGCTGCAACAGTAGGAAAAGACAGCATGGCCCTGGTCATGCAATAACTGCATAATCTGTCTCAGTTCATTAGATTTGATAGACAATAAGGTAGTTAGCACAGATAATGAGAGGGCAGAGGTTTTACCAGTGAAGCCACTGCTTCTTGCAACAACAGGTGCGGTGCATACAGCTAAATCCAGGGTTTGTTAATTATATCAAACATTTCACGATTGGTCACATTCCAAAGCGTCTCCAACACCACGACTTTCGGGGGGGAACAGATGGTGAAAATTGGACACAAAAACATGTATGTCTTCATGGCAACACTGTACATATTAAGAGGATTTTTTTCGAGGAGACGGCGCCAAATGCTGGGACCTATTTTCATTCATTTATTTCACTTCAAAATAGCTGCGCAGTTGGTTCCAAGCCAGGGAGGAAAAATAGCTTGAAAAAAGCACAAACTGAAACCCCCCAAAATATTGATGAAAGAATAAATAAAAACTGGCCCATTGGCCCCAATTAGTCACTGATGACTGTTCTGTCCACCTGCATTGAAATGATGTGCCTGTGCCGGATAGTTAAATGCAAATTTTGACTTGGGCAGGCAGATTGTATGCATGGATGTGTCCACAATTGGGCTGCGTATATGAACATTGCCATGGCTGCTCTCAAAACATTTGAGTTTTTCCCCATTATAGCTTCTATTTCTCACGATGAGAAAAATTCTCCCCGTTTTCTATTATCTGTGACAGCTCTTTGGCTCTTTCATTTTCCTCCACTAGTTTATATCTTTGCCTATTTGTCAGTGCCTCTCACTGCACATCACTGTAGATGCTCAGGGTCACACAAAGTGTTGGAGAAAAGAAAAAAAAAAAAGAAAAGGGAGACAGCCTTTGCATTCAACATCTGCATCACAGTTGGAAAAGCTGACGCAACAGCCGTGCCTCTTCTCTCCTCGATCCCCTTCCAAATTGGCAAATTGGCAGCCGCCCAGATTGTCTTATCAGTGGTTGAGACTGTTGGACATCCTTTCAACTTCTCGCAATCTCACTGTCATCTTTTCTCTCTCTCTCTCTCCCCGCTGGGCCACAACGATTTTATGTATGAAGAAAAATATGCATCTTATCTTGGGAGAGGAAAGAGACAGATCAAGAATCCGTCTTTCAACTCCGCTTAAACTGCATCAGATGGAAACCATTAAAAGGTCCAATTTAGATAAAAGAAAAAACAACATCTTCACGGTGCTCATTAGAGATAAAAGACAGAAAACAAAATCATTTTGGCATCATGTTTTCTTCTTCATGTCAATTTAAATTTGCTCCAGGTGTCTGAAGGTCTGTGCAAACAGTATTTTGTTGTCTTCCAACGCCGCGAGAGGTCTCAGAGACAGAAAAACTCTGAAACGTTTAACTTTGTTCCATCCAAGTACGCCCCGTGTCAGAGCTTCCACCATAAAATGTCAAAGCAAAGGGAGAGGGGATTGAACTGTGTTGGCTTTAGACACAGTACTTGAGGCCTGCAGCTGCTGAAATGGCATTAAGTGGCATTACAGTCTTTGTCAGCAAAAGGAAGCGTAGCCCCCTTTCTGGGAATTGGGTTCAACACTGTATCTTCCAGAGGACAAATACAGAATCAGCACAACCTTGAAGCACCACTTTGCTCACTGATGGCTTTATCAAGGCTTATTTCAGATGCTTCTTAAAAGCGTTTTATCAGATCAAATGGACACAAGAGTTGGCAGCTGAGGAATAGAACAAATAACAGATCTACAGTATTGTTTTGATGAATGACAAAACTAGAAGGGGAATAAAGAATAAAAGAACAAATAGCATATTCTGCTGAATGAGACATAGGGGGCAGGATATTACTGCTGCTTTAAAAGAGACTAACAAATGACAGGGAAATGTTGTGAGCAGGGGTTCTCAATGTGGGGTCCAGGGACCCCTAGGGGTCTTTGAGGGGGTTACAGGGCGTCATGGATTTATACGCTCTGCAATAGCAGACATTTTATTAAATTGTTTTGTTTAAATTTATTAAATAAATCGTTATATAATTTGTGCAAGTTTAGGGGCCTTGATGTAAAAAGGTTTGAGAACTACTGGTGTAGAGGGCTACATTGGTTTGTTAAAGGACATAATTATTGTTACTTATCAAGCAGACAAACTACATTTAGCATGTTTACCTTTGTATCCAACACCGTTGTCTTGTTCTGTTGCAGGTTCAGATGCAGGAGTTTGGGTGATGATCTCACGGTTCCCTCTGTGTTTATCTCTATCTGTTTGAATTGGAAACACAACAGCGAGTCGTAAGAACATTAAACGTTTGGTTAACATTGTGCATCAGAAACACATTTTCCTTATGTGGCCTACGTTGAACCATGAACAGTAACTTAAATGAATAAATCTCACAGAGGGATGAATGTTATGGAAAGTTTAAATGAGTTTCTATGCTGAAGAAAGAAGGATCTAGTGTATCTTGATGCAGAGATATTTCCCTTGCCAATAAGATAAATGTATCTTGCTCTGGAAGCAAACTGAATTATGCAGTTACAGAAAGCAGAAGTGTATAAATGCGTTAATGCCTTATAGACATAAGAGGAATATGATCTCTGTGTAAGCAGAAACTAACTATGATCTTTTGAAAAATACTGTGAATAAAAACTCTGCTGAGCAGCCCATCAACCTTTTGCACATTTAAAATTGACTGCAAAATGAAATATATGTAGTAATATATGCACAATTACAAAACATGCACCACCCATAATAGTGTATGTCAAAGAGTCAAAAGCACCCCTGGGTGTTGGTGGGTTGGCTGTATGTGTTATTATAATGGATATTTATCTTAAAATATACACCACTAGGGGGTGCCACCACTTCATCATGTAATGGAGTTAAAGCCAAACAAGCAGCAACAAAGGCAAGTATCTAACTTGTGAGGTTTTTTTGTGTTTGTGTTGGAGTAGGAGTGATTAAGTGATTAGGTTTTTGTTTAGCTTTGAAACAATAATGTTACTGATTATCATATGTTCAGTGGAATGTCCAGAATCAATGAGATAAGATAATACAAGGAGTCTTTTTGCCCTCTGAAATACTGACATGCTGCCCACGGCTCTGTATTCCTACTGCATGTCTTATCATCACAGGCATGACTGAAATGATGAGATCTGTTTGATTCAAAATAAATACAGGTAAAAAATGGTTTATGAAGAAGATTATGAAGGCATAGATCAAACTTGAAAAAATAGAAGTAAAAGATCAATCAGATTGGGGTTGGATTAAATTAAATGAGTATTGTAAGAAAATTTAAGTCAAAGAAAGAAAAAAACAAATATACTGTATATTGAGTTCTGTGTCCTAATATTTTCAGCCACAAGAGGTCAGTTTAACTACACATGGGAGCTGCTAAAGTTTTGCTATTAAGATAGTTAGTACCTATGAAATAGATTTATTATTTCATCTTTCTCTTACCCCATCAGACCCAAATCTTGCAGTGTCTTACGACTAAATACCTTGTGATCAGGTGTCCAGATTAGAGTTAATGTTATCAGAAAAAAGATGTATGTTTTCTTTGTAACAGAGAACAATACTTTCATACATTCTTCAGTATAGTCCCTGCTCTTTAAGTGAACACCAAACTGTTTTTTTGGGTTCATAGTTGTTGCTTCTAACACCTAAACTCCAATGATATGTTAATTCATAGGAAGAGTCTCATCATAACAAAGCAATAAATAATTAATTTCACTTAACCACAACACATCACATACAGCAGAGAAGTTAAAGAATAAGCGATCATGATGTTGCTACAACATGTATATTGGATGAAGAGTTTCTGACCTGATGAAAAGTCCATGGCATTGCTGTGTTGTAGCTGGTTGAGGAGGCTGATGAGAATAAATGTCATAGATATAGTCAGCATGGTTCCTGGTGGACCAGCTTGCCTTTAAGAAGGCCTCAATAAACCTAGACCAGAAAGAAAAGTGAAAAAAAGACAACACATGTTGTGAAAAATGTGAGCTTGAGACATTCTGGAGAAATACAGAGATCATAATACACTGTGCTCCACAGTTAGTCAGACACTGTGCTTTTTATTTTGCCTTCAAGGTATATGTGGGTACTGCGGTAAGGAAGAAAACAGCACTTATCAATATTATCAGCACAATAAAGTCCTGGAATGAGTTTTATACAATTCTTCTCACATAGCAGAGATCAGATCAAACAAATTGTGTGCAGCAACTACCCTGCTGGCAACCACTATATACAGCTCTGTTCCTGTGTGAAATTCCCCCAAAGAGAAAAGAGACAGACAGATGGACTTTTCCTCCAAAGAACTCACCCAGCTTGTAGCCAAACCCTTAAGTCTCAGTGTTTCAGTCAAATCCAATTCCACACATAGCGAGGGAATGCAGATTGTTGCTTGCATTGCTTTCATATCCTGACACACATGTGAGCCCCTACAGTTCATCTCCAACATGCATGTCTTTCTGTATCCTCTGTACAAAACTGTGTGTGTGTGTTTGTGTGTATTCTATCTTCAACAGCATCAAAATCCTATATCCTCATACATAATCCAAGGTAAACTCCATACAAGCTCATGTTTACTTGATGCACATTCCAACTTCAACAATCCCTGAAAACAAATACATACTTTTCCACACATATAATAACACACCCTTGCTCTGAAGTGGGACTGATGATGAGACACAAAGACAGCGCCAGGCGAGAGAAATAGGAAGTCCGTTCTACTGATCAGCCATCTGTGGTATAAACAGCTTTGCAACTCATCCTAGCTGTCTGATGGACAGCCAGATTCCTTGGATGTCTTGGCACTCAGTGGCCATCAACTCCATGCACCGCTTTAATTGTTCTGAAAAATAAACACCAACAGCCATATTGTAAACATGCCAAAATCACAAGCAAAAACCGGGTAGACTATGCACACATTGAGGAGAAGGGTAGGCACCAATACTGTTTACTGGAAGACTTAAGCTTTGAGCTAGTGAAGTGTTGGTAATTTTGTGCAAATTAAAAGCATCAAATGACTCAAACTTCTTAATTATTCTGTTCTACAGAGAATCTAAATCCTATGAGGTCTAAAATCTATGTGTAAATGCCATGTGAATCTCATTCTCAAAGGATGTTGATGACAATCTATCAAGTCAACCTCTTGGCTGAAATATTTCAGCAAGAAATCGATGGCTAAGAATGAAATTTTGTACAAATATTTGTGGTAATCGAGATGATGTATCCTAATGATTTCTGGGATTTCCTGTGTTTTTTTCTAGCGACACCATGGCCATGTGCAGACCTGCCATTAACATGGATCTTGAGTGATCCAGTCACAAGTGACAGTTCTAACCACATTTAGAGGTGGTCTGGCCATTTGTGACTACATTTTAGCAGTGCTCATATAATGTTACCTGTGCCAAATAGACGTAATACCTATTAAATTGATACACGTCACCCTCACGCTTAAAAGTCCTAAATCATATGCTTTTCCTAGATTTTAATTGAAGTTTTGATATCTCCAACACAAATTATATGTGATTTACCAAGAATCATCTCAGTAGTTTTACATCTCCTCTCCCAATCTTCTCTCTGGAGCTCCAGAAAGAACAGGCTGTTTTTTGTCTGTCTTTTAACTGTACCATCTTTAAACATTAACTTTTCATCTAGCACCACCATCTGCTTCAAAATTGTAAAGGTTTATGACTGTAATGGTTTTTGGAGTCTTGTCAACTTTGGTAAAACTCTGCACATAAGGTGGACATTGCTGACACGGAGAGCGCAGGAAGTGTGGAACACCTCAAATTCAATAACAATACTGTCTTCCTCCATGCCATAGCTCTGTCATTTGTCATGTCTCTTTCAGTTCCTTAGGGTGGTAAGCCACTGGCATATAACACTAGAATTGCACCTACCAAGAAAGCTATTTTCACTCCTCTCCATTTGTTTGTCTGTTAGCAGGGTTTCCCAGATTTCAATTTTTATTTCTTTTTAATAGGCCTAGGCAGAGGTGTCATATATACCAGACATCCCTCAAAATGCTTATGGCTGATGTAAATGTACTTATCTCTCATCTTTTCCCTTGCTGCCTGTAGCTACAGACAGATCCCTTAGTATTGTCTGCAATTTTGCATTCTGTAATCATATGGAAACAGCTAACCCAATGCTAATCTCCTCTCAAATGCAAGTTAATCCAACCTAAACGGCTGTAAACACACTTTGAATAAGAATTTCCTTCCAACCACAAGGTTGATTTACAGATTGCACCCATTTAGTATAGATGTAGACTGGTACATATGTAGCTAGCTAGCTACTATCCATGAAGCATGCTATAGAGCGTTGGACAGGCTTATATATTCAAAGGGGCAGACAGGGATATGGGCCAACATCCCTTAACGGCGGCCATATTGTGACGGTCCAGCTCCAGTTGTAATTTGGTTCTCTAACAGCAATGAGAGCTGCACAGATGAGAAATACTCATGTTACACATGTTATTATCATAGTTATGACACAGGGTGATTATATTTTGAAATGGCAGCTTTTTTTAAATTGTCTTTGCAATGGAATACATGGAATACATAACATTTATAATAAACCAGGTAGTGTGAATATTGTTTGGTTATTCAGTAAGTTATTGCTATTTTAATAGCATATCAACCACAGGTTTAATACTTTAGGGAGATGGAGGCTCTGTGGGGATGCTGGCTCATTGGGCAACAGTGTTGGATGCGTCATCAAGTGTTATAGATATAGTGCTATAGATATCTATGTATATATTCACTATATTTTGCATTGCGAAAGCAAACTGTCAACCTTTTTTTCTAATGCTTCACTTCTATGATCATTTAGCCACTCTTTCTCCAAGTAAACTTTGATGATGCTGGTGTTTTAGAAGCTATGAAAACCAATAATATTCAACAGTAATATAATATTTAATATGAATAACATCCATACCAAAGCTGGCTGTTTGAAAAATCCTGGATGTACGACTAATATAATGAGCGAGGAAGATTGCATTTTCTGGAGAGCTGAATATGAGAAGCAGGCGGTAATAATAACATTGTGCTCTTTCGTTTTATCAAACACTGTATCTTTGGGGGAAAACAGACAGTGGGTGTAGAGGGGGGAAATATAATAAATATAGGGTGTAATTGAATATGTAATATAATATGTACAATGTAATATGGCAATGGCAGAAAAAAGTGTGTGTAATGTGTTTCTTTTGAATCTAAATTCTCACATGAAAAAGATAGTGTTGGTTGAAAACAGTTGGGATTGCACAATGTAAATAGCAGCATTGTACCTTGCAGTTTTGTGTTCATGATCAAATTCAACTGAAATGGGAGACTACAAGAGGAGAGGAGATGAGGCGGAAAATGCAATACTATAAGTTCAGTGAATTAAACTTTTCCATTCAGCTTTGTGTTGGTTCTGCTCCATCATTAATCAAAATATTGTGTACCACCCTGTGAGTACATATAAGTCCTTTCCTCATGACTGGGCATGAATGCACTTACACCCAACACTAAGCTGCATCTCACTGAAAGAAATGATGACAAAATATCTGGCTCATCTGCACATGCTCCAAACTAGAGATTCTGCAATTCAAAGAAGACAGAACTGCTGATTTTCCGTTCCTTCTTCTGTCCACGGGGGAATAATCACAGCTGACCATCTAGCATACTGTCAATAAGAAGCAGGAGTTGCCCCTATACAACAGCAGACAGATCGCATACTGTATAGACCACTGGAGCATGGACAGAATCAGCTTTCAGCATTTTTTCCTCCATCTTTTCTCCCTTCTAAGTTCAATCTCTTTTACTCATAGGCACAGATAATACAGTTATACTAGCTATAACATGTCAAACAGTGCAGGAAAGATGCCATTACTTAACTGTAATATTTACTTTAGGTGCAAACTAAGTGAAAGCAATTGCATATGTAGCATTTGCAGGAATATACACTGGCAAAACTCGCATTTCCATTATTTAAGTTAATTTTTATAGTATTCTAAATGTTATATTCTACTGGTTATTTCTAGTCACTGTCATAGTAATTCCACACATAATTAAATTTATGTTCCTCTCTATGTCTATGTATTGTAAACTCAGTTGTGCAAAACACCTCCAGGAGGCTGAATGAAAACAGGGGCATGACCAGGAAGTATGATTCACTGACTATATTCTGCACAAGAACTGGAGCTTAAATCACCACCACAGCAGGAGGTGTGTGCAAAGAGAGGCTTGTGCTTTTTGCGACAGACAGATTCAAATAATTGACGCTAGACACAACATGCAAATCACCTGTATATATTACTGTCTATCAAGCGAAGTCATACATCACAAGCTTTAGCATCATATGCCGTCTTGCCACGTAAGACTGAGGAGTTCTTATCAACACCTGGCACTTATCACTGACATATGGCTGTGTCTTCTAGGGGAAATGGATCAGGAGACAAATAGGCTTTCATCACTGCCACTGCGACGCATTAAGGGAGCTATCGGAGCAAGACAAAGGATATTAAAAGTATGAGAGAACATGTCTGGAGCTCTGTCAGGGCTCATAGTAACAAGTCATAGTTGGCTGAGTAGGCATTGTGGAAGATAAAAACTAGCTTGAGGAGTAACAGATGATCCCGTGGACCAGTCACAAGGGGCGGTGACCTCTGACCCAGAAGATAAATGACGCTGATATGTCAGCATAAAACCATACAAAACGAAATACTGTTAGCAGCATTTGGACTTTCTATCTGAAAATGATGAAGAAAACATATGTTTGGTGTAGTGTATTAATAGAAGTATCTTTTTACCTTGGCAATATGTTATGTTACTTACGAGAAAAGACCTAATATTGATGATGACACAAACGACCGCAAAGTATAAAGCAACTTTCTATCTGCTTAAAAAGAGGAAAACTTCATACCTCCTCTTTATGTAGTCAGGAATTTTTTTGCGTTGATAGTAGAGCCAAACAAGCAAAATCCACCGGATTATGTGATCCTTTACGATACGAGTTTGGATTTGTTTGAATGTAATTCTAGCAACTGTTGCTCGTGAACATAATCCCTTTAGAGTTTTTAAAACCACTGAAGGATTTTCAGAACAAGGAGCCAAAGAAATAAAATTAAAAACAAAGAACAAAAGACAAAGACCTTGATTTTTGAGAAATTAGGTGGTTTCTTTTTCCTTTTTTTCAATACTTGGTTTGTATAATGCATTTTTAGTATATGGGTATTATATTACTTGATGCATGCGGCCATATTTCCTTTCACCTCATTCAGATTAATCAGCAGACTTAGCTAAATTAAGATTAAACCAATGATGTTGTTATTATTTAACATTAACATAAAGTACATTAAATCAGTCTATGATGATTCTACTACTTATGGCCTAAACTATACTTTTGAAGCAAATTGGAGAAAGGTAAAGAATTAATCAGATATAATCTGCCACAATTTCTTGTATTCAAACTGCATCCTCAGAACAAAAAGAACATTTATGACCATTTGTGTCACAACTTTCAGCACTACAGCACATGGACAGCATCTGCTTCTGTCTAAATCAATGAATGTGCAGGTGAAGAATTTAATTCCCTCCTATGCCAGAAATGCATGCTCTCAAAATAGTTAAAATACCAAAAACGCAAACCAAACCTAACTAATATTGATAAGCAAAACTTCACAACTTACCCTTCCAGGTTATTCCTCCAGCATTATTGTTCCATTTTATCCAGCAAAGCCAAATCTCTGCAAGTGTGTGTCTCAGAGGCATCCAAGTCCAAACAATGAAAGCAGAGAGAGAAAGAAAGAAGATGCTACGACGTGGACCTGGAAAAAGAGGAGAAAATTTCAAAAGAAGGAGCCTATGCCGAAGGAAAAGCCTAAATAATCCATCTGTGATCCAGGAGACGCTATCAGATGGGGTGCATACAAATCACAAACCTACCTCTGCAGCAACCTAGGTCGAATATCCTCAGGGTCCTAAGGCTGCACTCAGACAGTGTATTCACACACTCAAGGACATTGTAAAATAGTTAACATATAGTTAACAACATTATCAATTTCATTTTATTTTATCAGACTATAAAATATACGATTTTTTATTCTCTTATTCTTTTTATCCTCCCCTTTGTCTCTTTTAGATATTGGGACATCATGGAATTCAAAATTAAAGTCAAAAACTTTGGGATGTTAGTGATGATTCCAAATAATGAAAGTATTTGAGAATTTTGAGTGTCTGTGTTAAATATTGCAGCACTGCATTTTCACATTTCTCATCTGTTGATTTGATAGTAAAATGTTTTGCAAAATGAGCAGCTAATACCCATGGTTTGTTACTATATGGAGTCCAGTGTTCATATATATATAAAGTATATATAGTGTATATTTTTGATGGTTTTGTAAATGAAGCATCATGACTCATGCAACCTGCAGAATGGGTAAAGAATCACAGATGGTGTCACTGCAATAAGGGGAAACATCCCTACCTCATGGTTCAATCTGGAGAAATGCAGCCCACAGGGTAACCATTTACCTAGAGCAAAACCAGCTTGTTCACTGAGTGAAAATAAAAAGGCTTTCACTCGTTAGTTTTTTTTTTTTTTTTACTTATTCCTATTCAGGCAGTGTATACAGTGGGGGTGCTGGAACCTTGCATGCATAGGCCAGGATGCAGGAAAACACCATTCATCACAGAGATAGCAAAGACAAATTGAAACCAATGGAATTTCTTTGATTTTCCAATTCATCTAACTTGCATGTCTGTGGAATATAAAATATACACGAAAATGACACCTGCTGTAGTGTCTCCAACTTACTATTCCACCGTGTATGTTTCATGATTATATTTCGGTTTTACTGTGCTCACAATCAATTAAATATTTAATAACTGATTTTTTTTTCTAAATTTTATTTATTGAGAACAATGCCCGCAATGATTGATTATTGCATTGTATCCTGTGTAATGGTGCGTGAAACAAAAGGCGAATTGATCTGCAACATTGTTCTGTAGCTATTTATTCAATTCAGTCTACCATATACAGCACTTTGATAGGATCAGTGGATTACACAACCCAGACAAAACCACAGGCCCTAGAGTGCATACATCCTGTCTGTATTAACTCCATGACAAGGTTGATCTTTGTGCAGGTATATTCATCTCCAGAGTCAAATATTTATTCTTAACTGACTGTAATTAAATGGATCTCAGAGCTGCCACGTAGACCAAAAGACGCACACAGAGGTTAATAGCATTCAGAAATCCATATATTTAAAAGGTGAACACTTGATCTTACATGTAATTCCACTATGGCAAAAAAAATGAAGAGGAAATGTATAGAATCGTGCTGCAACAGAGGGGCATAGGGGCATGTGACCCAAAACAATTTTCTTTTTAGCTGCACTCTTATCAACAGAGCTCTTATCGAGATGCTTCATCTAACTCAGCGGTGAGGTTTTGAATTAACCTGAAGTCAATATCATGGTCATCTATCATGCTGACAGAAGCAGACCTGAGAGTCTTGGAAAGATAATCATCTCAAGAGGAAACGTCGTCTTCGCTCACAAGAATACTCCTTAACTGGTCTGTACGACCAAGTCACTTGTGGTTTGAACCTGGGGTGAGATACATACAAATGAACGATGTGTGACAGCCAATCATAAATAAGCACTGTTTCGTATTTGGACTTTGCTCGTGATATAAATGACAATTTCCTACCTTCCATTCCCTTTCACCTGATTTTGTCTCTCACTTTAGGCCCAGTTTTGGTATTCTCACCAATTTTGCATGCCTCGAATCATACAACTACACTAAAAATCAATTCAGCATTTTTCTCAAATCAACCATGACCTCCTCAGAATACAAGAATATGATGAATTACAAGAGGCAACGTTTGGGTAAATGTAGGGATTAGCTCATTAATAAATGTTGTAATGGCTTAGTAATTAACCTACAGAATTAAACAATCTTTCATTTTATCAGAAATGTTACAATGTTGGCTATTGACATTTTAATGATGTAAAATATCCCTGTTGTAACATAGAAAGTAGTTTGGGGTCTGAGAAGCGTGTCGACCCTTGGACCTGGCCTGTCTCTGCTTTTTTTTGCATTATTAGGCTTTATATTTGTTTTTTTAGCTGTATGATGAAGCTGTCACATAGACTAATGGCCAGCCCTGAGGTCTACCAAGGCCCAAATTTAATTTATTTATCCTGGACACCTTGTCCTCTGACCAATTAATCACTGCAACTTGACTATACCTTGATGATGGAAAAAAGTCCTTCAAAAGTCTCTCACTCGCACACATGCAGGCATGTACACACACACACACACACACACACACACACACACACACACACACACACACACACACACACACACACACACACACACACACACACACACACACACACACACACACTGAATTTCTCACATCAAAAATGTCCAGTGGTTATATTACCATACATTTATATGGTAATATTCAAGTCCCTTATTCATTTTTCTTTTTCTCTGCTTTGGCTGGGCTGACTGACACCTCAGCATCGACACAGGAAGCCAAACAAAGCTATTTTTCTGGATGGATCATTATACAAGAACTGCATGGGGAATCTGTAAGAATGCAGTCCAGGTGTCACCACCCATTGGTAATCTCTCTCGTCTTCAGGAATTCATTTTCGCAGCAGCTTCACTTGAGAATGACATTCTGACACTATTTACATGGAAATCACTTTACCTCTTTATCTGTAATAGTGGCCTGTGTGCAGACAGGACCTCTCGGAGGGCTGGACTATTAATGGACATAAACAAGAAAGACAAAAAGATGGTGAGACAGTAAGACAGACAGCAAGACAGAAAGACAGACGGATGTAAAGAAAATGGGGGAGAAGGAAGGCAGTTTCTAAACCAGGTTTCATGGTTAAATCCAAGGTCAGAGCCTTGGGTATTAGTGGATAAAGACACTGAGAGAAAGCATAATGTGGGTGATTTCTATTTCTCCACTTAAATATGTGTATCTTTTCTCTGTCTCACTCTTTCTACCTTTTTCTTTCTCTCAAACATGCACACACACACACACACACACACACACACACACAGGAGATAAAGAGATGTAAAGATTTCCCTTGAAAGAGGAAGAGAAATCAAAAAGCAAGGCACACAGCTGAGTATGCACTGAGAGGAATACATATGGGTTTGACGATTGTGTTGGGGTCAAAATGAGAAACATCTGAAGGTGGAGCGTGCTCTTTTGGTAAAGCTTACGATCGCCATAAGTTCGTTTTATCTTGACCAGTTACTGTAAGCGATAATCTCTGCTGTGCTTGTTATAAATAATTGATAAGGACTGTTGACTTCCACAGAGACCTGTGGACGTGTGGCTTATGATTTACTGTTTGCATCTCCATAAACTCCAAGGTGTACTTCTATTGTCGCTCGTGACCTCAGGCATAAATGCATGCATAAACACATTTACAGAATACAGACAGCCTCCTCAACCACAGGTGGGATTACCGTGTCGTGTCATGAATCAAGGTGTGCTGTATGATAATGAACGTGAAAGTGGTTTCCCTGTGAAAACCATACATCACAGTGATTTGATTCTAGAGATATGTGCGCTGCCATGGTACAATTTGTGAAGATTTCTGCTTAAATTCAGAATTTATGTGACAAGAAAGGGAGATGAATAGTTAATTTATCTTGATTAATACTGCCTCCACATGGCATTGCTGTAGCACTACTTGACGAAGACCTCCCACAACTGCACCACCTGTGCTGTAATGGGTGATGGATAATGCAGCTATGACATGTTCCACCTGTTTTTTTTCTTTTAAAACTACAAATATAGATTCTGCATAGTACACAGCACAGCTCAGCTGCATGGTGTTGCATGTGAGCCAATTTTAAATTTAGTCTATAAGTCAACTCGTATTTATGAATCCTTTGCTTTACAATGTCAAAATGAGAACCGTGATTTTAAATCATCTGTACAGAAAATCAACATACATCGTGTGTATAGGAAATCAACTCAATCATTAACTCTACCTCTCATCAGTACTGGGAGGACGAACAGTGGTGATGGTATCTCACCGGTCTCTATGTGCTGGGTTGATGCTTATTGTTTGAGCTTTGCTGTGCTGAATGATATACGTGTGAGTGTGACACCACAAGGCTGTTTGTTCACATTCAGCTGCTAAAAGTGGAAAGTTTCCCTGAGCTCATTGTAAAACCAATTTCAAGAGGCGGGTCTACCATCATGATTTGTGACAACCCAAATAGTTTGGAGACCAAACCTTGTTCAATATTTAACTTACGTATGTAAGGTACTCATATGCTATGAGGCTATGCACAGATTGCAGGTATTTTTGAAACTGTTTCTCAGCATGGTTTAGGCCTTTCATACACACATAACTGGAGTCCAGGGTGAACTTTTTCTTATAGTCCAGTTTCAGCAGTCATGTGTCTTCTTCTTTGGGATTTTAAGACAGCTAGCATCTAAAGAGTTGCATTGCTGCCATCTGCAGGACCACTACTTTATTGTCCTACTATATAATCCAGAAAAAATATCATCTTCCCCTCAGACTTGATCCTATTTCTAAAATGTTTTTAGAGGTTCTTCTTCCAAGCCAATCTCTTGCAACTGTCTGATTAACTATTGTCTTTGATATACATAATTTCTGCAAAAAAGCCAAACATATACTGTAATTTCTTGTCAATATTGTTTGACGTCACTCTGTGGGAAGTTGTATCCATGGAGATGCGTGGAATGTTCTAGCCTTGTGATTGGCTATAATGGCCTTACTGTTAGGAGTGCTATCGCCACCTACTGCTTTGGCATGTGCAACACATTGAGATGGATTTTGCAGTTTTATGTGGTTGGAGATATTTTTTATTACACCGGTGTTGTAATTTTCATAAAAGTTCAGTTTCAAAAACACCCATGTTCGTGTGGAGTAGGCCTAGGAATGGCCTTTATGTCACACTCTGCCAGTGAACACAAATGCAGACACAGCCACGGTGGAAAAGGAAAAACAAAGTTTAGTAAATGTGTTATCCTAGTGAAGGGGAAGGTCAAATGTCAAAAAGCTAGACTCTCTGTTTGAAAAAAACATGTAGACTAAGGCCCCAACCACACCAATCTATTTTTTTTTTATATAGCACTTTCTATCCAATTCGGCCTCTAAACCACACCAACATGGCATTTATCCAGAGATTTGTCAAACTGGAGAGATTTTAAAATATCAGATAGAGTGGATTTGTGTAGCAAACCCAATCCGGATCTTTTTTGGATTCATGACATCAAAGCGCAGTTTGTGCATACTCACAAAGCGTTGATCACACTTGTGCGTTCTGTTCAAAACAACGATGGCAGACGTGTCTCAGGTCATGCTTTATAGCTGAATTTAAGATTACTGCATGAAGTGCAAGTAGATCCAAATATAGATTCTGTGTAGATCCGCCTGTGATTTAAAATCACTACTGCATTGCACTGTGTACGTTCAAAATATTTGCTTATCGGCCACTACTGGCCTGGCATGGTATTACAGATCTTATTCATGTTTAGGTCTCCGTATGGTCTGGAATATTTGTTAATTGGGTCGACATGTGGAAGGAGGTTTTTTTTTTTAACTGGCAGACAAAAATATCCAGTTAAAAAAATTGACTAATGTAGCTGGGGCCTAGAGACAATCCAGCAGAGTGAAGATCAGGGCAGGGCTGATATACTGGCTGGTAATTAGCTGGAACAAAAAAGTGCTTGATTGCTGAGGGGGATCAGGTGTGAATCATGGCAGCCTGGGTGACCAGATTGAAAGTGGGAAACTGCTGAGTGGGGGAAGGGAACAGACAGACAGGACAACCCAAACGAACACACAAGACAGAACATAAGGTGTCACCCAAATGACAGCATGTCACTTTGGAGTGATGTAGGTGTGTCCAGTAGTTAAACTTTTCATTAAATATGTTTGCATATTTATAGATTCTGGAATTTTTTTAATGAGGGAGAAGGAGTAGATGCCATTTAAATGATTTTTATTAAGATAATATAATTCTATTCTGGGTTTAAAAACATATCAGATACATTTTATTAGTCATAGTAGATTAAGAATATGGTGTATGTCTGACAATCTAGCATCTGTAAAAAGGGTCTGTTATTACTTCTATGTTTAGTAGTCGACTGTGGATTTATTTATCAAATTGTGAAATTGATAACAACATTATTGATTTAGTGTTTCTCTGGAAACAGTCACAGTGTTACATGTAAGACCATGATGGATACGCTGATTTATCCAGCATTGCACTTAGTATTATTAATGAGTTGTTTCTGAAGTAACGTGAAAAATTAACTAATAAACTGCTGTTTATTACATCCTCTGGTCTACATTATCTTTCCACCCAAACTGTCCAGAACTAGAATCGCTGTAAATAAACAGCATAATAAATGGATGAGTCAGTACACTTAAATGGATGGCCGGCTGCACTGTAATTACTGCAAATAAGGCTACAGAATTTGTGAATGTGTGTTTCCAGACTGGAGTTTATCATTTTTTAAGTAGCATCAGCCACCACAATCCTCCATTGATACAATGACAGACATTATTTTCTTTACTATATTCGTAAAATTGTTGATAAAAATACTGTAGTGCTGCAGTTATAATTGAATTCCTGAAAAACTGGCAAACCGTGACAAGTCTGACAGCTGAGCCTGAACAGGCCTTTTATTTCTGAATGCTGAAGATAAAGCTTTTAATCTTTAATGTTGTCTTTTCTCTGGCGCCACCCTCAGAGCAAACTGTGGTATTTAAAATATAGCATTGGCACTTTAGAGTAAGGTCCTTGTAATAAGCATTAGTTATTGTTTAATAAGGTCCTAAAAAGCCATTATAATATGCTTATTACCTTACCCTATTAATTAAAGATATATATATATATGTATATATATGTATATTTTTAGTTTAGTTTAGTTTTACGGTCACTGTTATGTTATCATGACATATGATTTAAATTACATTATCCTCCTGTTGTTCTAATCAAATTGGGCCGAATTACAAATTCCTCTCTAAAAATTTAATTAATTTAATGTGACTGTCAGGTTTCAAAGCTTTGGCCACATACAACATCTTTTTTTTCAAATCCATTTCATTTAATTGTGAGTGTTTTCTTAAGCTTTTCAGATATTTCTATGAATGGATGAAACCACCCAAACTCCCAGTAGTATGTAATAAAACAACACAATATATTTTATCTGTGTATTTGTGATATAAAAATTATAGTTATGATAATAATAATAGAACAGGTCTCAAAGAGATGTTTAAAATGTGAAGTTCACAAGAACATAAGCTGATAAAAAAAAAGATATAATGCAACATTAGTTTATAATGTATGTATTATTATGAATTCAGAATCAGCTATAGCCTAATGGGGTGGTCGTTTTGGACCAGGAAATATAGAATTTATCATCAGAAGGAGAGTAAAATGTATGATATCAATTATTGTGAATTCTGTGCGATTAGCTTACCCATTGCTGTTATAGACAGAGACTCTTGCAGAACCTGAATGTGACTGAAAATGACAAACACACATTAGTTTAATAATTGATGTGAATTTTGAATGATTGGCTTCATGCAAATTGCAGAGACAAACATGCTCTCTACACTGTTAGTAGCTGTATGTTGTTTAGTATGTTTTGCATAGATGACGTACATTTAGTACAGCTGGTGGCCGAAACTGAATTTATGATCTTCTGACACACCTAATGGTAAAAAAAGGTTCTTTATGCATCTTTCAGCAATATTTATTTGAGTCAGGTGCTTCTGAGGATGATGTTTTCATGCAAAAAGACAGACCAGATGGGTATATATCCAATGATTTGGGGTGAATTCATGAATATATACATTTATAAATGTTTAATAGCCCAATATTAATAATAACAACCACAATTAATTCTGCCTGGGGTCTCTCTATGCTCTCTACATGTTTTATTCTTCATAGTCTCATAAGAATTCAGACAATGTGATATTCTGCTCTCGGTCATGCAGACTGAAATATTAATTTGCTGTGAGCTCGTGCTTGATCTGTTTCTGACCGTTGAATATGTTCCTCTTGTCCATCTCTGTCTCATTTTCTCTTTAGGGAGTCAGCACAGATTGGATGTGCTCCTCAAAGGTTCACATATTGTGTGAGAGCTGCACACAGCTCATTTTATTGTTATTGAAAAAGGATTTAAACATAAAGACAGTGCAGATGTGTGCTCAGCATTACAACAATTTAACTAAATAAATAAAAGATCATAGTAATAATTTAAAAAGAAACAGAATTGGGATAAATAACCTTCAGTAAAATAAATTATGTAGACATGTATAGTAACTCAGTACAAATATTTTACTTTCTACTTCGACATTTATTTAATAGCTTGAGTTACTTTTCAGATCCATGTAAATTGTATATTTTAACATTATATTTTATATGCACTTTTAGTGAAAGATGCTTAATAATGTGCAATAAACAAACATGTGACACACATATATATAATATAATATGATGCAGTAGATAGACTACAACATTAAAATCCCGCTTGTGTTACTGATAAAAGTTTAGATCAAAGACTCCCACCTGATAAGATAACCTATACTCTGATTGCACACAATTGTACAATGAAATTTGTGAATTCCTGAATAAAAACGGTTTCACACATATGAAAAACAGGTATCAAATGTGCTTTAATAGACAAATATCTTTGCTTTTAGATGTATTCTTATAGAAAGTGTAACCCATGACCAAAAGAGTCATACATTTTTTTCATTGTGTTACTTAGGTGGAATTATACTGAAAATAAGTCCTGGGGACACCCTGGAACCCCCTCAAGGAACCCTGGCGATAATAATATAGAGTACAATATACATATAAACAGACAGACTGTGTTATATTAAAGGTCTTTACGCAGACTGTGACATTCCACATTTAGACCTGTTTTTAATGGAAGCCATATTGACATAAAATAGAAGGTAAACACGGGTGTTAGCAATGATACTAATTAAGGCTCCTTTTCCATTTAATGTAACAGAGCCTTTTACAGTGAGTCAATGAGCAGCTTCTTGACATTCTTTGACTTGAACAGAAGTTAAATTAATATCATTGGTAACACCTGTTTTCCTACGATGTATCATGAAATCGGAAGGTTCTGCATTGTTTGCTTACCTGCTGCTGTTCTGCCACACTAATGGGGAAAAGCTAAACTAAACTAAACTAAACTCAACTTAACTAAACCTATCCTGTATCTTTAAGAAAAATGCCATGCGTTGTTTCTAAGATGATAGGTCTAGAAACATGACGTCATTACGTAGAGCGGGACGTTTCGGTGAAGATAAAGGAAGGAAGCCTTCGGCCATACAGTCGCGGCAAAATTGGTTCGAATTTTTAGCTTGTAAGCCTACTGTTAGCGACTACATGTCCTTGTGTTGCTTAGGGAGGTAGTATTACGCGTTCACAGCCATGGACGACACGTTAATATTTCGTATGAGCGCGTTTTCCGAGCAAGGAGGGAGGAAATACATGGAGGATGTTGTCGAGATAAGAATCGAGTACGAGCCGTCGCCAGGCGAAGATTATCCGAAGTCGCAGGGACATGGAGGACGGGAAAAACCGGAGAGTGAAGCTTCCCGACAGACTGAAAACGAGGGACTCGAGCGCACCGCCGCCGCCGAGCGTGACCCAGTTTCTGCGGCTTGGGTAGAGAGTCCCTCGAACGAGGACGGCGGCGGCGGCGACACCGGTGCACCGGCAGCGGCGCTCGGAAAAGTCTCGGAGGGGCACGTCGTCAACACCCGGAGGTCCGTGGCGTTTTTCGCCGTTTTTGACGGTCACGGGGGTCGCGAAGCGGCGCACTTCGCCAGGGAGAACCTGTGGGATTTGCTGAAAAGACAGCGGGGGTTTTGGTCGACGGACCACAGCGAAGTGTGCGCTGCTCTCCGTAAAGGCTTCATCGCCTGTCACCATGCGATGTGGAAAGAGCTACGTAAGTCACCGAAGTTCTCACTCACTCACCCCCCCCCCCCCCCCACACACACACACACACAACCACCACCGTAACGTTTTATGCAGCTGCTATATGTGCATATTGCTGCATAATTGTTGCCGTATCTGCGGTAAAGTGTGTCATGTGAGGCGGTATCCCACTCAGCTGGTAAGATGATGCACTTCCCACCCACAGATAATGAACACAGTGAGCCATCATCTGACCACTGCACAGCTTTTAGCCTCGACAAATGTTTCCGCCATAGCAGCGGATGGTAGTGGATTAGAAGTACAAATGCAAAGCCGAGGCATTTAAATTAGTTGTTGTGCTAGTCCGTGTACAAGCCAAGGTCATAATCCTGTAAAATCACACTGGGGATTTAAATTAGTAGTCGATTATTCAATTGGTTCAGTATTTGCCGACTAACTAGTGGATTTTTATGCATTTTCCATGCTGGATTAGTTGTATCCGTAAAAATTATGAGCACAACTCTTGTGAATGCAAGCTTTAAAGGGGCCCTTCTGCGTTATTGCATATGGAAAACTCAAATTTTACAGATTTGTTTACAGTTAAATCATCTTATCTTGTAGTTGACTGATTAATAGTCAATTGGGAATTTGTTAAGTCAACACCCTTAGTTTAAATCAGATTAAAAGTTTAATAGTGATTTTAGCTATTTGTTTGCATGGAAGGTATGGTGGTGGCCAATCAGTTTCAACATCACCCTCTTTGAAACCATGTGAATTTTAATCATTTATCTGTTAACACTACAAAAAAGATAAAGTGTATTGTGTATAAATGTAATGTTTTACACACACAAAGACCAGGGAAAGCCTAACTACCTGAGCCAGAATTGAGCTGTTTCATATTGTCAAAGAGAACTCCACAGGGAAGCTTTTAAAGGGGAATTTTTTATTTTATTTTTATTTTTTGAAGTGGGGTTGTATTGAGGTGTTCATCATATTGTCTGTCTATTACCCGGAGTAGATTTAAGTTGACTAACTCCCAAGCAGAAGTACTGGCATGGAGCCAGCAACTCCATGCATGGAATTACACTGCAGATCAGCTGTTTGGATCAGAAAGTGCTGTTGCAGTGTAATAATCCCTCATTTTAAATTAAAAGGTCTATAGCATTCCATACATGTCACAACCATATACTAGGTATTGACTTTGTCTTGTCTTCCCTATTAGGCCCCAATAAGTGCTATTCCACACCTTTACTGTGATTGATCTCCTCCTTTATCCTCTGATAAATCAGCAGGATTAGGGATACAGAACAAAACAATTCTGTGTTTGTTCTGCAAACTGTACAACTGCTGCAAAATTAAAGTTAAGCAGGTCCATGGATGCATATTTTGCTCGCAGGCTGAACTTGTGTAGACATGTTTGTTTACATATGCGGGGTAACGTATCTTGTGGTTGACTTAGAAATGAGGAAAGGCTTCATGCGCTGGGAAAACAATATTAATACCTTCATGACAGATGCAAAGGCTTCTTAACTCTCTTCTTCCTGCTATTCATAATCCTCTTACGCCTCCATTGGTGTGAATTGTAAATCAGAACACAAGTCCAGTGAAGTATATCTCCCTTCAATGTGTGCTCTTCACTCAGTGTTGCCAGTGAAGCCTATTTAAAAAAAAAAAAAAACCACTTGTTCAGTGCTTGTGTTTAAATATGTATGTCTCTGGTGTTCTCCTAATGCATAAATTGTGAAGTAAGACCACCCACTCATTCTGTAGTATTGCTGAAACTTGGCTGAACACAGACCATTTAGAAATGGCTCCTGTTGTGGTGTTGCAGGAAAATGAGTGTATGAGAAGTATTAGTGCTACAGGTTTAACAAGCAGCTTTTGGACCATACCAATACTAATTATTATAAATATACCTTTAAATACCTTTTTTTTAAATGGAGAATTAGAGCCTCTTTTAAAAGTTGCCTTATTAGCCTATAGATGGGAGTATTCTAACTAAATAACAGACTAGTGTTGTCATTACTGATACCACCAGCAGGGTTTCGCTTTGTAAATTGTAAGCATCTTTGACCAGTGAGGAACACTAACAACAATGAATCGTTTTAATTTATTTTTCTTTCTATTACAGCGGAGTGGCCAAAGACTATTACTGGTCTGCCCAGTACATCAGGCACCACAGCCAGCGTGATTGTAATCCGTGGAGTTCACATGTATGTTGCCCATGTTGGCGATTCAGCGGTGGTGGTTGGAGTAAAAGAAAATGACTCTGATATCAGGCTCCAGGCACTTGAAATTACACAAGACCATAAACCCGAACTTCCTAAAGAAAAAGAAAGGATTGAACGACTGGGTGGCAGGTGAGTTGGTGGAGAAATTCAGACAAAAGTCAACATCTCTATAGGCAGGAATATTGTGTGTACACTTGTACTACTAATGCAAGATCTTTAGCAGGGTTCACACAGGACCTTAAAGTCAATTAAATAGCATTGAATTCATGAATTTGGAAATGACACCTGGAAAAAGTCTTGAATTTTGATACCTGGGTATATTCTCTGTATCGCATTCGTCTCAAAATTTCATTTGTCAACCGCTATTATTTTGATTAAATAACAAAACTTTGTGTCGTTGTCAGGGTGGTTGATAGGCATGCATGAGACGAGATAATTTACTTCAAGAACGAAACTGTGGTGAAGTTGGCTCGCTATTGGATATTGGCTTAATGTTTGGTTATATCTGTGGTTTTAAACAGAGAGCAAGACTGTGTCCATGTAAATAAAGAATGTAGTATATAGCAAAATCATCATACACTGATATACTACAATATTACTGTCAACTTTCCTTGCCATTTTACTTTTTACCAGAAAACAGCATCTCCACGTTGTCAATCTACCGTCATTCACTGTGGTCTGCGTTAGGGACCGTCTGCATGTTGCACGTTTCATTATGAATTGATTAATGAAAAATGTTCACCAAAAATGTTTGGTAAAGTGTTTGCTGTAGTACATCATATTTAAAATGCCCTAACTACTACAGGTGAGGTTTTAGTGAAAAAAATATTTTATATGAACATTAGTAATATGCATTTAAATAGAATTAAAAAGAAAACCAATGCTGGTACATCTGTGAAATAGTTTTTTTTTTTTATATATAAATGGTCTTAAAAAGACTAGAATTTAACTTGAAGAAACCTCTAGGAGCCCTGTTTAGGTATGGCTTTAAATTCCCACTATCTGCTAGATACTGGTTATATAAGTACTTTTGTATTTTTATTCATAAGGAATTTACAATGATATCAGAACATCATCGGTATCTGCCGATAATGGCTTCAAAAATGTAATATCAGCATTGGCTGATGATAATCATTTCTGCTGATAAGATAACACTTTAATTATGAGCACCTGACACAAACTGTTGACTATGCTTGTGAAAGACGGTGCAACAAGTAAACCTGTAGTGTGTGTTAAGGCTTTTAAAGTGTTTGCAGTGATTGCTCAGCATCAGTCTCATCTGTATCGCAGCTCTAGCACCAAATTCTGTTAAACCGCTGGCTGAGACAAACCAGCTCCTCCTCTCTCTGCCTACAGCAGTGAATCAGATCTGCAGCAGAGGACAGGAGGAAGAACTGCTACTGACTAATGCCTGTGTTCTTCCTCTTTGTATTAACCTTCATTGGAATATTATTTATGATACTGACATGTTGGATTAGTTTCCAGTGAGATATTATTGAGTTCTGCTGTCAACATTACTGTTGCTGCTGTAGAAATAAGCGTTTACTTATATTTAAAGTATAAATAAATTCTAATCTGCCAGTGGGCAATTACGATAAGAGTTGGCATCATAATATGCTAATTCCATTACAGGAGGGATTCGATGTTCTCTGCAGTTAGGTGGAAAAAATATGTGCACGCATCGGCAATCAGCCAAATGACTTGGAAAATATAGATCGTCATATCAGCAAAAGATCCAAAAACATGCATCGGCAGTATTTATATAATATTCCTATGTGGACATTTTTCTACCCGGACACTCAAACAGAACTGTGGTAAGACTTACTCTTCAGCAGTCCTGTTATCATTACACCATCCCTGTGAAGTATATGCGGGTGGATCTTACTCCACAGACACTATTAGTTTTAAAGGAAGGTCTGTGAACAGCTAAGAGATGACACTTACCCATAGTCACTTCTCTCAAAGAATATGGTGGCTAATGTGACTCAGGTCTAAGATCCCACATTTAGGCTGTCTGAGCAGAGCCAGAGATGAACCAAGACAACCATGCAATCAAAACAATGAGATAATACAATACACTCTTTGCTAATAATACATAAATAAGGTATTACAGTACGTTTCCATGCACTACCTCAGAAGATCTCAAATGTGCAATTAAAAAGCAAAATAATCCAACTCAAATTGAGCATGAATCTGTAATGCTTCACTTGCAAACTTGATTTTTTTTTGCTTTCCATTGCATCAGAGTTTATTATTGTATTATTTTCGTAACTGTAGTGTAATGAAGAAATCTGGGGTGAACCGTGTTGTGTGGAAGAGGCCCAGACTGACTCATAATGGCCCCGTGAGGAGGAGCACAGTCATTGACCAGATCCCCTTCCTGGCTGTGGCACGATCCCTCGGTAAAGATGGCACCTTTTTCCTGAAGATTGTGTGTCTGTAAGATTGTGCCGTATGTTGGTAATAAATATTCTCTCTGCTGTTCTCTTCTTATCTATCGAAAGGTGATCTGTGGAGCTACGATTTCTACAGTGGGGAGTTTGTGGTTTCTCCAGAGCCTGATACCACCGTGATGACCCTTGACCCTAAACGACATCGCTACATCATCCTGGGCAGTGATGGATTGTGGAATATGATGCCTCCGAAGAATGCTGTCAATATGTGTTATAGCCATGACAAAATGGTGGTGCGTAACTATACATCTTTTAAGACTTGGCCTTCTTTTAATAATACTAAATTATTATCAACAAGGTGGTTATGTTTTCACCAGCATGTTTGTTTGCCTGTCTGTTTACTAGCAAAATAACTCAACACGTTCTGGACAGATTTTCAGCAAAATTTTAGTGGATGTCAGCAATAGTTCCATGAACAGATGATTACATTTTTGTAATTATCTAGAAAAAATCCAGTTTTTAGATCTCCTTGAATTTTTGTTTGGTAACATTGCGGTAAATGGACCTTCAAACAGGTGCTTGTTTGGGGGCCCCCTGGTGGTGATATCTTGCATTAGCATAGTTTTCTAGTTTCTGGATACAGGTTACAGGGATATTAAAAATCAGGTTTCTTATCTTTCAAGTAAACGTCAAATCCAGAACATTTAAAAACCAGAATACTTATGCATGTAAAAACACTCAGTTGCCATTTTTTTCATCTGAAAAGAATCATTTTGCCTTGACTTCATGCTTGGAGTGCAGAAGAATTTTTATTATTGTAAACATTATTTTATAAAAACATACATTTTCTTTCTCCCTCCACTGTTGATTCCTTTTTTGCTCCTTAGGGAGAGAAGGGTTGGTCTTGTGCCCGCCGGCTGGGATGCACAGCCCTACTGTTTTGGAAAGAGCGCATGCTTCGTGCAGACAACACAACAGTGATTGTTCTGGCACTGCAGGAGCATGGAGGACCTCCTATCCCTATGCATCAAGATGAGATCGTTGTTGACATGGCAACAGGCATCGACCACGTTCCCTACCCCGGAACTACGTATAATACGTGTGAGGTTCGACAGGTTAGTGCCACTCCTTTGCTTCATCCTGATTTTTCAACCTTTTCATTAGGATGAACTGTAGAAACTTTAGCATAGTAACCTATTTTCCAACTGCAGAGCTGGTCACTGGAATTATAAACTGAAAATATTTGTGTTTGTTCTTTGCTATTCACCGTATTGTCTTTTTTTTATATATATATTCAAGTCCATTCTTTTTATTTTGTCATTTTGCTTTCAACTTTCACCAGTTAGATTATCAAGGTTTATAACCAAATAGGTCATACCAGCAGTTTCCATCTGTGTCCCATTGGTTCACCATATCACTCACAATCACTGTTTTCGGGGCCAACAGGCGGAGCATGAGGATGACATGTTTTGTGAAGAAGATGAGATATATGGAGAAGGACATGAGGGATGGCCATGCCTGGAGTGGTAGTCAGGTGACTGCTCAGAAAAAAAAAATAAAGTGTCAGCAACTGAACTAGTTTACACATTGGCAGAATAGCCAGGTTACTGTTGCTGAATTAATAACTTCAGCGATATGGATACAAAATTTAAGAATCAGTCTATGGTTTGTTAATCTAAGGGCTAAATGCAAGATCATCTTGTACTAGTAAAAAGAGACATCCTCCAAAGTTAGAATGCTAAAGCTGTCATTCTTTCAAGTAAAGTTCATATATCTGTATTTGTGTCCTGTCTGTTACGCATATTGTGTTTCGTGTATAGGCAGCACATCTAAAACTCAAACATAGAACCATTTTAATCTAACTATTTATGTCCATAATTTTATTCTTTGTCCATTTGTACCAGCTTTCATCTGTGTGTTGCCTTGGTGATCTTAGACAGATTATTGGCAAATTGTTTTAGATATCCATTTCTTGATGAAAGTAACTAGTTTTCAATTTATTACAACTTACAAATGAGCATGTACTTTGTATTATTACTTAAATAATGAAATGGTCATTTTTAATATATTTTATTTGCTTAATTTGTTTATTTCAGCGGAGTGATGCAGATAAAGCTCCTTCCCTTTTTAAAGAAGGTTCCACCACTCTGGAGCAGGCATTTGGGCTGTACGAAGCCGCTTTCTGTGCCACGCAGCCCCCCACTGGCTGCTCGATGAATGATTTCGAAAAGCAAGACTCGACAACCCAAATGGACCCCGCTGCTTCTACTTTTCCGTTAAAAAGGTCTCGCCACTCTCCACCCATCGCTTCCAAACTCCGAGCTCCTCGCTGTCGGCTCGGCCATTCCCCCAACAAAAGTTCTCCCCATAAGACGCCTCACAGCAAAGTACAGAGTGAACAATCCCGTCAAACTCGTGGTCAAAAGCGAGAAAAAAGCTCGTCTGAGGAAGTCCTACCACAGCAACACAAAGCTGCCTTGTGTGTGTGCTGAGTCTTGTCTCCATATAAACAATGTTTTTGCCCTGAGACATGTACCAGTTGTGCCACAGGCCCATTCCTAGATGTATACTTTTCTACAAAGTCTTTGTTTTTTTGTAAATATGTGAGAAATTTGAGATTGTATAGGTGTTTTTCTCGTTTTTGACCTTCTTTCTTTTTGCTATTCTTCCTGGCCCCTCTTAAAATTTTAAGTGTTTGTGGAAATTTTAGATTGGTTTGGTCTGCACAGTCTATTTTCATACTTAAATGTATGTACAGTATATTCAAAAGACTTATTTTGAAAGACAAACGTCAGAGACAAAATCTGCGATGACATCAGTTAATTTAGACGTGTGAAACATAAAATCTTCCATTTTGTGAAATGAAAGACAATTTTAAATTGTTTTAACTTATTGGATTGTTTAACATGCCCGTCTTTCCTTGCCTGGGGTTAATACCTTCGACCAGTTGTTGCTGATGTTTCCTCTTAGAGTTGTGCTACAAAGCCATTTCAGAGGTTTTTGTCAAAGACTGTATTGTAAAACAGTGTTGCTGATGTATTGTTCAGTTGCAATAGAAGCCATTGGTTGTAGTAAAGTGCTCAGAATTATGGAAATCTTTAAACAAGCAATGGTCCAAGGTAAGAGTGATGTTAATAATGCGGGTATTTATTTTAAGTCTTTTAAAAATATATATTGTGACTCAGCAGAGGAGAGGGAAAAACACTCAGCTCATAACATCCATAGACATAGATGTGTGTGATTTGAGTAAACCGACCATGCAATGGTACTAAATGGTACAGACATGTTAATCCATTCCAAGCACCTCATATTTATCATCTGCTCTGGTTAATTACTGTTACTCTGTCAAAGGTCATGCAATCCCATGTGTTTCAATGGTACTGTAGAAGCAGACATGCTGGCTGTATCGGGTGCTGATGTAAAACGCCAAGATTAAATACCTGTGCCTCACTGGATGGTGATCTTACCCTTTACCCTTCCTGATTTCATGTAAAGTGTTCACCAGGCACTAACACGATTCCAGTATGTCTTCCTCTTTGTTTCGATATATGGTGTCTTTTGCTTATGGTTTGCACTATAACTTGTGTTTTAATCCTCCAATAAAACAACGTATGGTACTAATGTCAAAAAACAAGTGCCAGATTCATGGTAGATGTATTACAAGGTAATTGAAGTTGTAACTTGTGTTGATGTGGAAGCTCAGTTACTGTTCTAGCTGTTGCCTTCATGTTTTTTTGTTTTTTTTGAACATATGACTGTCATGGTTGCCTTAGTACAAATGAGTCTGGGGTGGTTTTGTGTTTTTCATATCTGGGACTCCTAACTCCACCCAGTTAGCATGCACCTTCGGTTTTGCACCAATGTCCTATTACTGTTGACACTGCTGTGTATTTAACCCTGTTCCATGTGGTTGATCTTCCCCACTTAATACTACAGAGCGATTTGTGGATTTTTGTACAGTACATTGATATGCAATAGAAGTTTGTACAGTACATTAATATGCAAAGTAATTGTTTTTGTCGTTTACAGGAATCTGATGCTCAGATCTACTCTGTATGTTGTGAAGTGTCCAGAGGTAATGGATGTTAATGGGCATGTGGTGGTGTGTTATGGCAATTACAATACATGGTTCTGGTTTTATATCCACTGCAGCCAGTTCTCAGAACTAGCTGTAAGTTACATGCTTTGAAAATGACTGGATATACAGTGTCTGTGTTGTAATAAAGTTCTCATTTTCAGAATGGTGTCACTATGTCTGTTTATGAACTGGTTTACAGTGATTAGTGACCATATGTTTCTGTTTAATGAATTAACTTGTAAATATACTTTAGAATGTTTAAGTATCACCATTAGCTACTGTGTGGTATGAGATTTTTAAACCACAGTTGTGAAGGAGGCACAGTAATTCCATTATATTCCAGTAGATGGTAGCAACGTAAATGACAAACATTTACAGTAAGCAAGATCTGCAATATCGTGTAACTAAATGTGTTCATTTTTTTAACTTTAATTGTTCAAGGAGGCATTGATATTTCAGTCATAAATTTAGAGCTATAATAAAGAAAGTCCAGCTCGAGTGGTTGCTTCCAAGGCCAAGAATAAACTGTCATGCACAATTTATAAGCCACCATAGAAGAGAAGCCAGGAAGTTCTCCAAGTAACAAACAGTTGTGATAACATCTACAACAAACTCCATTTGCTGCAAAAGCTCCAGAACAAGCAAGTAAGTGGACCTTGAGTTAAGATTGTTTTGAAAATTAGCATATACTTCTATTAACATTTTTAAAACTTAAGGTTCCCATATTATACAATTTTCCTGGGTTGTATTTGAAGTTGTGAAGCTACAAACAAGATATATTTGTGGTAAAACCAAAAAAAAATCATTTCTATATAGTTTTACTTCTTTCTCAAGCTTCTCTTTGGAGATGTAGAAAGAACAGGTCATTTTGAACAGGTCTCATTAATAATGATTTTTCTGCTTTTCTGCTGTGGTGGCTTGTTTTAAGGTACAGTTTCTGAATATGGGCTGTGTGCATTTGAGGGTCTTCTTATAATGAAAAAGGCAATTAAAGTCTCACTTTCTATGATAGGGGACCTTTAAGAAGACTTAAGTTTAAGAAGGTGCTGGGAGGTGGAAAGCATAAATCATTAGACTGAAAAGAATGGCAAAATTAGGTCAGTGTTAATGAGATTGAACCTCAGCCTTCCCTGCTGTAGGTTGATCTTGAAAATGTTACGTGCATAGAAAATGATCGTTTTTTTTTTCTCTTTGTGTACTACATGACACTTTGTGATACTGCACTTAAAGAACGCATTTCTCGTCTTTAGCCGTCGTCTGTTGTTGAGACATTACAGACATGAGATCCATGATCGCAGCTTCCTGACTTGAATATTTCATCGACTGTCAACCCAGCATCTGCTGACCTGCCTAACATGCAACATTCCCCTCTTACCGCAGACAGTCTGTCACTGTACATCAGCCAGTGGAGCGTCACAGCGTTCACCGCTGCTCCCCCTACATCTACACCCCTCCTTGTGTTCGCCGCAAATGAGAATCTTCACAGAAAACTAGGAGGTATTTGGAAAGCAAACTTAAAATAGCAAACACTGTATACAGTACGTAATTGATGAACCATTCCTTACATGCCAACTATGCTAACCCTCTCCCAACATGTCTATAACCGTATTCAGTGGAAAGATAGCCGAGTGTGACAGACGGAGGTCAAATATTTACAAGAATGTTTTTTGACCTGTTCCAGCAGGTTTGGCCAATGCAGTTTTTTTGTTGTTGTTTTTTGGTGGGAAACACTTGGTTAAAACCGGGCTGAATGTTAACATCTTTCATTTTGTCATCCTGTTTTTCCATCTCTTCAACATCATTTGCACATGCATCAGTCCCCTGTGGCTTCTTCCTGATTCTACATGTAGTAGAAACATCGCTACATGTTAAAGAAACATGTGTTTGAACTAGATGTTTTAAAAAGATGTCATTTTCATCACCGAATCCCAGAAACAATGTTTAATGGGAAAGTCAAGCAGATACAGACTGGTAATACAGTCAAATGTTTTTTCTGTAAACTTTAAGACCCCCACCTATATCTGACTCCTACTCTGGCTCTCTTTACAAATGGCAGCATACAATGAACATTTACATTCCATCTTTCCATCATTTCCCACAAGAGTTTCCCATGAAATTTTACTGATTAAATTAGACTGATGTTGACCTGGCACCTTCACGCTCTCACTATGGCCAGTAGCGGTGAGAGCTGTGTGTGTGTGTGTATGTGTGTGTGTATATGTGTGTGAGAGTGTCACAGTCTTTTCAGTGGAACTTGTCTAACTCACTTCTTCCCACATCTCCTGTCTCCTTCTGACAGTATCTGTAGCGTTTCAACATGCCTTTAATGGCTTGCCCTCTGCCACTCTTGGGAGGCTCTAGAGTAAGTGCTATGAGGAGGAAGACTTCTCCAGATGATGGGAGATGACGTGCCCTCCTTTTCTCTCCTTTCTCCCACTCAAAGAAGGGGGGTGGAAGTATATGTGGTTGAATTGGTATGCTGGATTGACCCCTAATCATATCCTGTTATTACTATCAAATAGACTTGCAGCAATTCAGCTTTTTTGTCCTTTGCCACATTGGTCTCTTTTACCAGCTTCGAGTTAGCTTATCATGGCGGTAGTTGCTGAAATGCCCATTTTTCAGCCATATGAATATGAGTTAATAGGGTAAATACATGTATTGTCAATTAAAAGGTATGTCTATATTCTTTAAAAACGTGTGGCTTATGTTAGCAAAGGGTTTGCTAATGTATTACTGTTTTTATGCATGTTCCTAGTCATTTAAAAGGATTCTCCATCCCTATGTGAGATAGGGGTGGAGAATCATTTCTTAGTTCATTAGTCATTCCTCACATTCATTAGTCATTTCTCACAGTCCCCAGAGGAATGACTAAACTGCAGTTAGCTTAGCATTAGAAAGTCGCTGTAATGTAGAGTTGCAACGACATGCTAGTTGGTAACTCTACATTACAGCACCTACCTAAAATAACAACAGCATTGACAGTTTTCACATTGGCTGAGCCGGCTAAAATACGTTTTTCCTCACTTATTTTACTCTGGGGACTGGGCGGAATGACTAAATTTCACATAGGGGTGGAAAATCCCTTTAAATAACTAGGAATATTCATACAAACAGTAATATGTTACCACACATGTACTGTCACAGATAATTTATTAGCGAATCTTTTGCTAACGTAAGCAACGAAGTTTTGAAGAATATAGACTTACCTTCATATCCGTAGATATGCTTTGGAGGATGCCTTATAAATGCAATGTTGATTCTTAGCTAGTCTTGTGACTATGTAGAATAATATGAAAAGCAAGGCTTGTTTCTACGACAGGAAAAGACAGAAAAGACGCGTTTTCGGTAAGGTTCACAGTAAGAGTTATGTCCAAAGATCCCATTAACTGTAGCAGAGCCTTCTCAGTAAGCTGCCTTATCAACATCTTAACTCTGTTTGACCTGACTAGAACCTTAATTAGTATCATTACACCTGTGTACCTACTGTTTCATGTCAGCATGCTGTGAAAAATGTCTATATGGGCACTTGTTGGAAAACAACAGCTTGCCTTGGTTATAGGTCATGAGGTCTGGCTCCACACTGACGCCTCTAAATTAAATGGTCTGTGTTCTTGGCCAGGATCACATGGACCTGTCCAGTAAAGTCATTTTTCACTTTCACTGTTCATAAGTAATACATTTAGTCTGATGATACCTTCAACCTTAATAGGGTCATTACAACCTCATGGCTTTTTTTACAAAGACCAGAGAAAAACCCTTACTATATCTCATGGAGTCTCAGCACATTCACTTATTGACTCTCTTGTTGATGTACAAGAAGTTAAAGGGAGTCACTCTTGTCTGCTTTTAGCACACCTGCACATGGAGTCAGTGTCATGGAGTTAACTCAATATTCACCTGATTTACTGTATTATATAATATACATGACGTTCATCTGCTGAAGTGGAAAAGTTTCCCTGTGCTCACTTTAAATCTTGCTGCTACTCCACCACCAGCACCTCAATTGCACAATCTACAGTGTGTGTTCACTCTCTCCTTACAAATTCACATCTAACTTATGCAGTGCTTGTAGGAAGCATGTATTCCTATAGGAAAATGGAAGCTTAAGTATGCTTGGCCAAATGAGGGTGTGTTGGACTGTTCCATAGTATTAAAAGACAAATTGAACATTGGGTAAGACACTGGCATATATTGAAATAAGGAGAGACGTGCAAATTAAGTTATTGTAAGAAAAAGGCTACACTTTATTTTGAAAGAGCCGATCTCAACCTACCTTTTGATAAATCTCTTATTTCATACTTTTTTTCAGTATAGCATAATGATCTGAGATGTCACTGGTTTTGGTGTTCATAAATAAATAAGTTTAGGCCCAGATTCTGTTCTGTTAGGCGATAGTGTTGGGATATCCTGAGGGTCTGTGAACATGTCCTACAGCCCACAGTAGCCTAGTATGAGGAATAAATTAGTATGAGGTTAGTATGAGGAATAAATTAGAAAGTGAACTGGCTGTCTTAGTGTGTGGTTTTTGAGAGACGTTACAGTACTTTTGTAATATCGACTGCATGATCAGTGCAGGAAGAAATGGGACAATGGAGCTTTGAATTGTAATGAAGCGCTGGGAAGTAACATGAGGAGGAGCACCATGATATAGAGCTGTACACTGTAAAGGAAACACTGCTGCAGGATAGTGCTGTGATAGCATGGTGCCACCTGACTGTAGTTCACATTTATTCACACACTGCTACCAACTCTTTAGCTACTCTGCAAAAGGCTGTGCCCATGTCAATAGCTTTAATAATCTTTGCAGGTTGGTTGGAGTGGTCTGATGTGTAAAAAGCAGCAGACACACACACACACACACACACACACTGGCAGTGACAGGGGAGCAGGCGTCGGACAGCTCCCACACCACAGCACCCCCTCCCGCCTTCACTCTCACCTTAATCAAAAGTGAAAAGACAACACATTCTAGCGAAACAAATTCAGTGACTTGAGCGTTGCCTCCATCCCCAGCGGGGAATTAGGAACGAGATGACTCAACTGTTTCTTTTTACTTTTGCCCTGTGTGAGTGTGTGTGTGTGTGTGTGTGTGTGTGTGTGTGTGTGTGTGTGTGTGTGTGTGTGTTTTATGTCTGCGAGTGTTTTTGCACGTTTCCAAAATCGGCATAAACATTATGACAAAAACAGAAAAAGACAAACGGCAGCAATAAGGAAAATTACACATTCCCATCTCATTGTATTAGATCCTTTTTACAAGCATTTACAAAACAAGAGCTTTTAAGTATTCAAATTCATCTTTTTCTCACCAGATGCACATTTGCTCACATATTAGCACAGATTATTTACATAGATTCCTTCTATATTTTGATATCTGATTATACTTTACGTTTGGCTACTACTCAAGTATAGGAGAACAGTTTTTTGAAAATAAAACTGTATATCCTATGATTTAATGACAATGTTATGAATTCTTCTTTTTACTCAAAGACTAATATATATATATTTAACCTTTTACATACATCGTCAAAATCAAAATATGGATTTCATTTCACTAGTACTTGAATCAATCTAGAAACAATACAGCACAATACCACCACATGCTGTATAAACCTCATTTGTGATGTGATTATAATACTGTAGGAACTGTGGTAGCATCATCTAAGACTTCTGTGTGACTTCTTAAATGATGTTTTGACTCAGTGAGTGAATAGTGAATGTAGGGGTTTAGTCAGATAAAAGGGCAAACAAATGATCCCCTTTCTTTGATCCATATATTCAAGATTACTATTTATTGTTGATGATACACATATTTAACCAGTGTCGAATCAGTTAGGGGGAGGTTAGGACTGCATGTTATTTGATCAGGTCAGTGGGATTAAAAATAAATCTTGTCACAAATCAGAGCGCTCACACTGTGTATGAGGCCAGGTGAACTTCTTTTCACCTTTGGTTCTCACTGATGACCCTCTTTGGCGTTATAGTCCAGGCTTCAGAGGTTTTATCAGAGTAAGAGCCTTATGAGCTGGTGGGCCAGACGCCTGGATGCAATGATGGCCAACAAGGACACGTTAGTGGAGGATTAAACCAGGTTTTCTGCATGGTGACAAATCTGCCTTAGAAAAAAGAAGAGAACTCCCCTCACACACCACACTTCTCAAGAGGTCACCTTTGGAAAGCTAATCATCATGTCACACAATTCTCCTTCTCATAATCTCCTTAGGTTTGATAGCTGAAGGCTCTTAGCTGAGGTCATTTTGATGCTGTTTCTCCATATCCCGGATGTAAGTGATGTATTACTGAAGGATACTCAATGTTTCAAACTGTGCAATCTAAATATCTTCCAGACACAGCTAGATTGCTTAAACCAGTGGTTCTCAAAATGTGGTCTGAGGACCCTCAGGGGTCCTTGAAGAGGACTCCACAATAACAGAATGTAGGACCATTTGTATAGAGGCCATAATTAAAAAAAACAACTAAAATTAATTTAGTAGTATTTATTTGCTATTATTTGTGTATTATTTTCCCTTTGCATATTCATTTGTTTCATTTAAAATTTGGTATCCATTTTATATATTAAGGTGGAAATGAATGAGGTGATTGAATAAATAAGTGCATATATTTAAAGATTAATTAATTAATAAATAAAATGGAAAAGCAAATTTATCTAAAGATAATACATAAATTAATCAATTAATTAATTGGAAAATTAAATAAATTTACATTTAGTGATATATTTATATATGTACAGAGTCGTTATTTTGTTATTCTTGATCATGGCAGTTTCAGTTTCCTCCATAATTTTGGCCTTGGGTTTCTGAGATGGGGTACATGGTCTATTTTTCATGAGTTTAAGGGTCCTTGATAAGAAAAAGTTTGAGAAGCATTGACTTTAACCACTGTACATTTGCACACACCTATGTGAGATGAAATAGAAGAAGAAAGTTAAGAATCTTAACATTAACAAAACTCTGAATACAGTTCCAAAATGAACACCACAATCTTATATTGCCCTTATTGCCTCAGTCAGTCAGTCATTTTCTATACCTGCTTATTCCTCATTAGGGTCGCAGGGGTCTGCTGGAGCCTATCCCAGCGCGTTACGGCGAGAGGCAGGGATACACCCCAGATGGTCGCCAGCCAATCGTGGGGCACACACACCATTCACTCACACACTCACACCTATGGGCAATTTAGAGTTGCCAATTAACCTGAGCATGTTTTTGGACTGTGGGAGGAAGCCGGAGTACCCGGTGAAAATCCACGCAGACACGGGGAGAACATGCAAACTCCACACAGAAAGGTCCCAGACCCTGGACCAAGGAGGTCTTGAACCTGCAACCTTCTTGCTGTGAGGCAACAGCGCTAACCCCTGCGCCACCGTGTCACCCCCCCTTATTGCCTATAATTGTTAAAATAATATATAACTAACTTTGTAAGTCATTTGTATGTTTTTGGTAGTCTATACATTTCTATGCATGTCAGCAGTTACTGCCTCAATTGTATTCAAGCTGTAACTCAACAACCATAATAATTAATTGTAACACCAATTACTTAAAATAACTTACAATTACTTATAATACAGTTACTTATATTAATGTTGCAAACATGCACAGTAGAATCAGAGACTGCATTGTAGCTTTTCTTTGTAAAGTGAGCTTAAGTGGCGAGCAGCTACACTGAGCCCCATGTAATATTGAGGACTGTGGAGCCCTCTTGTCCTCTCATGTCACATCCCAAGAAAAGAAGTAAATGATTTAACAGCAAATCTAATGCAGCAAAGCAGCCAGAGAGCTGCAGCGCTCCAGATGATAAAGGTTTCAAACATTTTACTAATGATGTCCTCAGTCAGATATGGCATGGTTCATTTGGAATTATTAACATAGATTTGTCCCACTGAGTATCCTCAGTTATGTTTCATGGCTCCATTTTTAAACAGTACATTTTCATGAATAACACAGAAAGTTCAAGATAATATTTTAATATAGAATTTTTTTTGTGACTCTCTGCATAAACATGTTTTATCATGATACTATTTAAGATGATATAATAATTACATTATACAGTATTAAGGCAGGTAAATCACACCTGGTCTCACCCCTACTGAGAAGGCTTGATTAGTTATTTTAAATTAGGATGTATTGAACACTGAAATAACTATCATTGTACAATAGTCCAGTACAACACATACAGTACATACCAAACTATATCAAACATAAAAATTGAGAAAGCCATATCATAGCATTGTCAAAGCTACTAAATTAAAAATTGACCTTAATGGTATTTTGGATAGGATCATTGAAACATGGATGTATCCTGCTTAAATGTTAAGCTAATGGTCAGCTGACAATCTATCACGAGCCTTGATTGACAGGTGAATGTAGTGATACCATTGGTTGGCCTCAGGAATAAAATACAAACACAAATACAAACATTTTTTTTATCATTATTCTTTTGGCAAATATAGGAAATAAGTAAACAATATGACTAATGGTGTGGTTTAAAAGAATTAAAAATACAATTTTCATCTCAGGAGAACTTTAAAAAACATTTGTGCTGAAACTTTAGGTTAGACTACCATCCTTCTTAGGGCTGCTACTAAACCAATTTGTAGAAAAACACGTCTTCCTGTAAATCCAATGAATCTAAACAAACAAAATCAGCCGTGGTGCGACAGTGTCTCAACCAGGACTCAGCCACTTTGCGTGTTCACTAGGCCGATGGTCAGAATTGACTGGCGTCTCTTACTCTGTTTATTAGGTCTTTATTAAGTTTGGGGCTATATATTTATAGTCCCTGGAGCAAGAACAATGACTTGGCCCTCTCTTTACGATTAGCTGTGTCTCTGCCTCTGTGTCATTAGATTAGGTTGGGGAATCCCAGACGCTCCGAGTCCATGCTTGAAACACTGCCACAAATGGGTTAATGCATCCTAAAATTCATTACTGCGACATTAGGTTTATCTCCTAGACAAAACGTCTCTCTCTCAGACATCAGTGGATAAACACACAAGCCATTCACATTGAATAACACCCAAATGCTGTAATATTTCTTCCTCTGTCTCAACTTTTAGGTTAAAAATGATCTTTTCCTACAAAATGGTCTGATACTAAAAATACAATTTAACATTTATCTTTCATATTATGCTTTTTACATTTCCTGACAAGTCAATATACGAATTTGACCTAGTATGATGTTAGATATCAAGTCAAGTTGGTACAATCTATCTTAAATAGGATATGAATGTCTGAACAATTTGCATGGCAATCTATCTATAAGTTATTGAGATATTTTACTTAAAACAATGTTAACCTCACCTTAGAGAAAAAGTTGGTGATCACCAAAACATGAGGATTCATCCAAGAATGTCTATCCAAACTGTTGTGGCAATCTATCTGCTAGATACTAACCATCTATTGCATAGTGTTGCCATATGGAAACGCAATGCAAATTCTTGCGTATAGCTTTCTAATTTTGGCCCAGAATGCACTGCAGTATTCAGTTTTGATGCAACAGATGTGCTCTGGAGGTCAAAAGACCAGTCCAAGTAAAAAGGAGTAAAAACAGAGTTTCTGTTTCATGTGATGTGATTATTTTAAAAGACACAATTTTTACAAATAACAAGTAAAACATGGCTTTTATATTGCTACCTTTTAGTAATATTGAGCCAAATTAAATGTTGCAATTTGGCAACACTATGCAATGCTGGATATTTTAAAATTTTGGCTCGTCATTAGCGCTACATACCATCTTCATTTAGATTCATCCTGTTAGCACCATGAACATGTGTATAAAATTTCACTGCAATGAATGCAGTTGAGACATTTTACGACAAAGAAAAAGTGTAAACGTCATGATGCCACTAGAAGAAAAATCGTGAGATTACCAAAGTCAGTAGGAGAGATCCTCTGCGGATGATGAATATCTGTACAAAATGTCATAGCAAATCATTCATCATTGAAATGATAGTACGCTTCAATCAGTCTGCTGAAATATTAGTTAAACTACTAACTAACTTGAGCAGACTGCAGTTAACTTTGTAATTGAACTACATTGTTAACCACTCTGCAACACTGCAAACAAACAGGCACTCACAAATGTAAAAACACATAAGGAAAAAGTAAAAAGAAACCGTTGACTCATCTTGTTCCTAATTCCCCTCTGGCGACGGAGGCAGCTCTCAAGTCACTGCATTTGTATCACTAGAACGTGTTGTCTTTTCACTTTTGATTAATTTGAAAAGGAGGATGTGCTGTAGCCTGGGAGCTGTCCAACGCCTCCTGTGTCACTGGCAATGTCTGTGTCTGCTGCTTTTTACACTTTTGCCTGCTCAACACAGCTCCCTGTAAAGGAAGCAGTCTCTGGCTACATGGAGACAAACAAACGCCTGCACACCCTCAAATACAGATCAGCTGCAAATACTATTAGCACATTGGCACAACCTTTTGCAGAGCATTGTTGGTTGCAGGGTGTGACTGAATGTAAACCACAGTCAGGACTGTTAGTACACTGGCAATACATTTACACATATTTATGCATGTTAGCAGATGGTCACTATCTCAATGAGATCCCAGTTGTAAGTCAACCACCATAACTCTTATTAGTAATTTACAGTGTTATTGTATGTACAAACAGTTTGAAAGAATGCACAGCAGTTACTTGTATTAATGTTGCAAACATGCACAGTACAATCAGAGACAGCAGCATTGTAGCTTTTCTGTGTAAAGTGAGCTTGAGCACCAAGCAGCTACACTGAGTGTCATGTAATATTGAGAACTGTGTCTTGTCCTCTCATGTCCCATCCACCACTGTCAGATCCCCTCAGGCAGGCTTATTTGGCTACGAAAGGTCCCTTCTGCTCTCAGAAAAGACACACGCAGAAAGTGTTGAAAGTGTTATGCACAGTAGGCCCTTAGGGTCCTAATACTGCTACTAGCGCTCCTGGATGATGATGATGATGATGATGGTTTTCCCGTTGGTTGCTTAAAAAGTCTTAGGCGAGTTGGACATGAGATGTGACAAAATCAGCCCCGCAAAAGCCTTCTGCTGGTTGTCTCTGGTGGGATTTCTGACACTTCTGGATCCCAGAAACTGCACAGGAGTGGAACCTTAGGAAGACACGATGTAAATGATTTAGGAGCAAATCTAATGCAGGCAAAGCAGTTAGAGAGCTGCAGCTCTCCACAGGATAAAGGTTTCAAACCTTTTCCTAATAATGGCCTCAGCCAGATATAACCTGGTTCATTTTTAGTCAGAATTATTAACATATGTCTGTCCCACTTAGTATCTGAGCTATGATTCATGGCTCTATTTTAAACAGTATGCTCTCTAGATAGTACAAAATGTTCAAGCTAATATTTGAATATTGACTTTTTCCAACTGTTTGCATAAATAGGTTTTTATCATGATAAGTTCTACATGCATAATAATTACAGTGTATTACATATAAGTTTAGAGTTGCACATTATCATCAGATCCTGGTTTGACTGTCATCTTTCCGAAAGCTGCTGCTAAATGAATTTGTGGGAAAACACGTCTTAGTGTAAATCCGATAAATCTAAACAAACCACTTCAGTAGTGGTGTGACAGTGTCTCCACAAAGGCTCAACCCAATATAAATTATGCCTTTAAACAATTTATTTCTTAAAAAGACGTCTGTCTCCCATGCCAATGAGTCAAATATTTAACTTCTTAGTTCCATTAGGTGAACAAAAGAAGCTTTCTGGAAAGCCATTGGAGGTTTGTAGCCTGTGCCACTTTGCATGGTGTGTTCACAAGGCTTTAAGATGGTTAGAATTGACTGGTTTCTCTTACTGCCTGTCTATTAAGCCTTTATTAAGTTTGGGGCTACAGTCCCTGCTGCACTCACAAGAAGTTTAGAATTGGCCAAGGACAAATCCGTTACATTTTCCAAGGTGCTGTAATACATTATATATGTCTCTTACATTAGCTGTAAGTCTAATTTCCAGACTTGCTCGTCAGGCACTCAGTGTCAGATGATGTCCATGCTGTTCCGTCTTCTACCGAGAGATACTTGAACTCTTCCACTTGAGGCAGGATCCCATCCATGACCTGGAGTCTGCACTCCACCCTTTTCTGACTGAGAACCATGGCCTCAGATTTGGAGGTGCTGATTCTCATCTCAGCCGCTTCACACTCCGCTGCAAACTGCTCCAGAGAGAGCTGAAGGTCACAGTCCAACAGGACCAGATCATCTACAAAAAGCAGCAACCCAATCTAGGCTCTCATCACCCTGGCTGCACCTAGAAATCCTGTCCATAAAGGTTATGTACACAATCAGTGACAAAGGGTAGTCCTTGTTGGAGTCCAATTCCCACCAGAAACAAGTCCAACTTACGACTGGCAATGTGGGCCAAGCTCTGACAACTAGCGTACTGGGACCAGACATGTCAATGGGTCCAGAACCCCATCCTACTGGAGCACCCCCCACTGGACTCCTCGAGGGACATAGTCAAACGCCTTTACCAAGTCCACAAAGCATATGTAGACTGGTTGGGTGAACTCCCATGCACCCTCCAGCACTGCGTTAGGGTAGCGAGGTGGTCAACATAACCTTAATCCAAAATTCAACTATCCTATGGACCCTTCTCTCCAGGACCCCTGAATAGACCTGATTCCACTTTAGTTGGAACACACCCTCCGTTCCCCCCCTTTTTTTTGAAGAGAGGAACCATCACCCTGGTCTTTACTGTTACAAATCTGAAAAGTGGATTTCATCATAAATTATTTTTATATTGTAGTTATAATGCTATGAAGGGTGAATTACAGATCCTCGTAAGTGAATAAATAACAGTATTTTTGTGGTAGTCTCAGTGCAGTAAATCCAGCATCCAGTTCTCTGTCAGGATAAACAGATCCATGTGTTGATCTTGTATGTTACCAGTGTGATGTCAGGACTAAAACAGGACACTACAGACCCAAGACAACAGTTGAGGTGACCGTTCTTTAGACCTCTCTGTTCACCCTTAAGTCATGTTATCTTCCCCATCCTCTCATTTATCATTGCAGACTGCTTTCCAACCTTTGGATGTGATATGTACTTTACTGGCTTGCCCTTTGGATGACTTGCCAGGAACCCTCAGTGGCCCAACAATTTTCTGAATTTATCCCAGGTGTGGGCTGTGACCAGAGAGGTAGAATTTGTGCACCATCACTCAGATTGATTGCTTCCTTCCTGTTCTGGCGCTTCTCTTATGTGCTCGGCTGGGGCTGCACCAGAGAAAAATGGTGGTGCATCATAGACCATCCCTCACAGTATCGGTGAATGAGGAAAAGCAGACCCCGCCGCCGCAACCCCCTTCTCAATCCCAAACTTATTTCAGTGTTGTTTATGGCTGTGTTACAGGCACACCATATCTGTGAATATTTACAGAGAGGAACAAAAAAAAGATTACTTTCCTTCCTGTCTTCCTTCAATCATGCTTCTCTGAACTTCTGCTATGGCTTTGATTACAAGTTATTACCTTTCACTATCCAGGGAGCTATTCATCATTTGTAGGACCTGTGAGATCACTTCCTATCCAGGCCTTTCCTGCCTTTTTTAACCGTCAAGTAGCACTCCATTTTACCCCGAACTGATTGTACCATTGCACAAAGGAAAACAGCAGACCCCTCTATTAGTGTAGAATTATAATAACTAATAAGTGGTTTGTGATATTCTCATTTTCATGTAATAGTGTACAAATATACTTTGGGAAAAATAAATAAAAAGTAAAACATGAAATTGGTAAATTAGTCCAAGCAAAGCAAACAAGCCAAGCAAAGTCCAATCTTATGAATCAGTCAATTCATTTGACCAGATCCCTCATGAGAGGAAATATTTCATGCTTTATCCATGCACTCAAGTTCTCAGCACTATGCAACAGTTTCAAAACATATGTTATCTGTGTCACTGAAAAGACGGGCGCCTGATTGATTACAGATTTCACCTAAAAAAAGAAACACGCTAACAAAATTCACGACAACCATTTCCAATGAAATTGAAGGAAAGTAAGCTTGTTTCATTATAGAATATTTCATGAGAGCCATGAGGCTTCTCAAAATTAGATGGATCAAAAATGAACAGATAAATAATAATTAAATTAATACAATTATTTAAAAAAATAAACATGTTTTTTTCAGAAGGGACTCTGTTTGTTTGTTTTAATAAGTATTGGAATAACATGCTAATTCAATAAACCAGCGAGCTTGTGGAATCTCAACAAAGTACATTGCCTGTCTTGTGCAGTAGGCTAATAAATAAGAATGGCAAAAAAAGATGAAAGATATAGAGCTTTTCTATTTGGCTTATAATTTCAAACATTTTCCAAAATGGTTCACTTATTGAAACATTTTGTCACATATAGTCCTATGTGTAATTAAAAGCAGATTACGGTAACGGGAAAAAATGCATTTTTCTTTTTTCTTTTTAAGAAACAGAAAAATAAAGAGGCTATTGGCCATTCTAATTGGTGGATGATTTACTACTGAAAAGTTTAATATAGTCTACTAAATCTCAAAGCTGTCGACAGGAACAGCAAACTCAAACTAAAGAAATAAGATACTCTTAACTCGTGTTACAATCTTGTCATCAGTAAAAAGAGCCTGTCTGACCAAGGTTTTATCTTCAACTCCAAGTCTTTTATTTCAATCCTTGAATTTAAGTTGTGTTCTTTTGGTTCACAAAGGCTAAAGCGTGCAGCCTGTAAACGGAAAACTGGAACAGGCAACTTGAGGATTTGGAGACTTGCCTAAATGTGAAGTGACAGGAGAGAGCTCTTGGCTCTTTGTGGGACGCCAGCATACCGGCGCCAAGTCCAGCTTAATGAACACGATCCATGCAGGTTCACTTAATCAAAAAAACTTGGGTGTTTACAAAAGCCTGACTGGAATCAGCAGGGTACAATTTGTCTGGGGAGGGGGCTGTGTATAGCCCATCCCTGCGTCTGCTGAGCTATTTTTATCCCCAGGACAATGTCTATTATTTTCTATTCAATGGGAAAAAAAGTTTAGGATAAAGTTTGAGCGTCTAGCATAGGGCTGAATTAAACTGTTATTAAAAAAAATGCACCTAATTAGACCTGTAGCAGCAATGCAGTCTGCCTTCTGACACACTCACTCTGAAAAAACCTTCCTAAGGTGTTAAAACAGGGTTTTATTTTTAAAGGACATACAATTAATGAGGTCACATGACCAGGACATCCCCAGTCACTTTTTCCCATAGACAGTTGGCATGTGAGTACCACTGACAGTAAATAAAATATTTTGGTAAATACCCCAGACAGTAACTCACTGTCTGGGGTAAGAAAACTTTATTATTATTATTACTATTATTATTATTTTACATTGAATTCAATTTTGATGTTCTACTTTTTTTCTCTAATATGCAAACATATTTGCCATATGGCAACAATATGCAAATGTAAAATTCCTAGTGCATACAACTTAATGGAGTCCCATTGACTTCCTGCAACAATTTTTTAAACCAACCATTTTAAATAATTAAAAACACCCAAATATTTTTTTAACCATGTCTAATTAGTCTTCCATGCAATAGATGGTTAACTTCTACTTCTTGTTGTGACATCATATCAGGAACCTTTTCTAAATGGCTTCTCTCTCGTAATTATCATTTTATTATTAATACTCTTGTGTGTAATGCTTTTGATGTCTAATTCATGTCTGATGAAGCACTTTGAGCTGCAGCACCACATGTAATGAAGGCACTATATAAATAAAGATTATTATTATTATTTGATTCACAAGAAAATATTAACATATTTAATCTGTTTATGCAAATTGTCCACGTGTAACCCTAACATCTGGCGACCTCCTCCCATTCTGAGACCACGCCCAGTGTCCTGCCATTGGTAGAACAGTGAAGCTCCCTTGAAGAACTTGGGTTCATTAGTGCACCAAGTGTTAGATAAGACAGACCTGTCTGACAGTGGGAATCAACAGCTCTTCTCTCCTCTGTCCTGCACACACGTTTATTCTAGCTATAGAGTATCTGAGGAAATCTTGGTGTCAGAGTGCGCTGTCCTCTCCTCGCTGGACGGACCTTTGCCCTCATATCTAGGACCTCTGGACGTTTTATATTCCCTCTCAGGATCTCTCGGGGTCTTATTTGAGCCGCAGAAGTTCCGGCGCCTGCAGCAGGTGGGCTGAGACTTTTTTTTTTATCTTTACCTGTCGGGTTTTTGGATGCCCTGATGAGAGATCCAGTCCACAGAGCGGCTGCCATGGCTTACCATCCTTTCCAGACCAACCGGTCAGGTGCTTTGCCGCTGACGGCTCTCCTCGCCTCCGCTCAGCCGTCGCTTTTCCCCGCGTTGTCTTTCCCGGACGTCGCGACCCTGTCGGAGCTGCAGCCGGAGCAGGCTGCGTCTGACGCGGGGCGCCAGCATCAGCCCGGCCGCCAGCGATCCGCCAAGAAGCCGCCGCCGGAGGGAGAAGAGCTGGAGGATGAGCCCAAAGTCATCCTGGAGTCCAGGAATTTGTGGAATGAATTTCACAAAATGGGAACTGAGATGGTCATCACGAAATCAGGAAGGTAAGGAAACATTTTGTTCATTCTATCTATGAATTATATGACTTTATTTCTCAATATAATAACAATAGTCTTCTATATTATTATTAAAACTATTATTAATATTAATTTTAATTTCAGATGGTCGTACAACACACAAGGTTGGATATAGTCATTGATAGTGAAAAAGTTGCAAAAAAAAAAAGACATCTGACAACTGACAACATTAGCTTGAAATAAAATTAAATAAAGCAGAAAAAAGTTACAAAAAAGACAGAAAATGCAAGCTTTTAAATAAGAAAAATAAATTTCTACATTTAATATAGAACTCATGCAAGAGGCTGCTTTTTTACTGCACCTGGGATATTATACTATTGATGTGCAGCTCCTTTTCATTTTTGAACAGTAGGGGGCTAGGCTTTTTGTTGGAGAATTTGCATTTGTGAATATGGAATTTGGCTTGGAGCAGGATCAGATTAATAAGGAAAAAAAATCATCGCTATTTTTCATTACTGTGATTGTAACAACCAAACTTTTTTATAGTAGAGATCAGAAATCAGAGTGGACATTGTCAACAGTAAAGGAGTTAATGCTTTTCCACAAGACCAAAATAGATGAGAGACTAACTAATTTCAATTTCATGCCACAATAGGCTTCTAGTTCCTCTAGAAATGAAACATCAGCTGCTTCAATCAGTTATAATGAACATACTATCCTTTGTATATGATTAATAGGCTCCTTGTTTACAAATAATCAAACAAACCCTAACCTTTAATTTTCCTGTTGAAGGAGGATGTTTCCGGCTTTCAAAGTGCGGGTGGAGGGGCTGAACCGGACGGCAAAATACATCCTGCTGATGGACATAGTCGCCGTCGACGACTGTCGCTACAAATTTCACAACTCCCGCTGGACGGTGGCTGGAAAAGCAGACCCGGAGATGCCAAAGCGCATGTACATCCACCCAGACAGCCCATCCAAGGGGGAGCAGTGGATGAACAAGCCTGTTGCTTTCCATAAACTCAAGCTGACCAACAATATAGCAGACAAGCATGGATTTGTAAGCATTGTGAATTGCTGCATTACGATTTTCTTTTTTGTTTTTTATCAAAATCAGTCAAGTATTATCAGTCAGTATTAGAACAGTATTAGAAGTTTTATATTTTTTAGATATGTAACTTAATATGTGAGATTGTAACAATGTGTCATCGTGTGCATTCTCAGCTTTCTTTGTCTTTATATTTTTTTTCCAGACGATTCTGAATTCAATGCATAAATACCAACCCAGGTTTCACATCGTGAGAGCCAATGACATAATGAAACTTCCATACAGCACCTTCAGGACGTACGTTTTCCCGGAGATGGCGTTCATCGCTGTCACAGCATATCAGAATGAAAAGGTACCCCCCACCCCCCTCCTCTATCCACACACTCATCCTTCCCCATCCTCCCTATATGCCACATACAGACTACTGAGTAGACCTGATCTAGTTGCGTGATGCACAGGGCACGGAATGCACCTGACAACAATATGTGCAGTGATGTGGATTTTATTAGTTGGAGAAAGAGTGAGAAAGCCTTGTCTCTTGGGATGGTTTGAGAAACTGAGAGGTACAATTTAAATTTAGAAAGATGCTCCATCTTTTTTCTGGACCCTCATGCCACTCTAAGTTTAGGCAACCTGTCACTGTGCTGAGAGCTATGGGCTCGTGTGTGTGTGTTTTTAACGGCTAACTTGCAGGTTTCACTTTAGATCACGCAGCTAAAAATCGACAACAATCCCTTTGCCAAAGGATTCAGAGACACGGGAAACGGGAGACGAGAAAAAAGGTAGGTCTGCTTCAGTTCCATCCGAATCCATCTGAATGGGTTTTATCTGCCCGTACGTTGGCCTCATTTCAATTTGTGATCCGCAGGAATAAACTTACCGTTTCTCCACCGCATGAGAACCGAAGCAAGGCAGACCAGGACTGTGCTGATTCTGACGACTCGTATGAACATCCCAGCACCAGTGATACGTTTTGTCCCCCTCAGGAGCTGATGAGCAGCCCCCTGATGTCAACTCCGACTTGCCGAGGTGGGTAAACATCAATGTTGGGGAAGCTACTGAAAAATAGAAGGAAGAAGTTACAGCAAAGCTACCCTCAAGAGAAATATGGGAAAATGTAGTTCAAATTACTTCATAAAACATGTAATAACATCTGCAATGCAATACATTATAAATACATTATAATGTATTATATCATACATTATAACATATGACTAACACAAAATAAAAAGAAATGATTAAAAAAAAAATACCACTACCACACTATTTTTAAAAATAAAACAGCATAGTGTAGGCTATTTCTCATGTATACAATAACAGAACTGAGCGCAAAAATGTAAAACTGCATTTTTATCTGGGTGTTAAAAGTCCCATATCAACCACATTTCTGGGATGTATTTAAAGCTTTCATACCTTCTAACATGACCTATTTGCAATTTTAAGTACAAAAACTCGACTCCCTGTAGTTTTACTGTGCTCTCATATGCATCTTCTTAGATCTCAAGAAGGTACAGGCAGGTCAATTTTGGCCTGTTTCATGAATATTCATGAGCCTCTCTGCTTATTGTTGTTACTGATGTTATGGTGTGTGGCCGAGACCCAATAAGTGGACGTGGCAGGAGGCTCAAAAAAGGCGGTCAAATAGTAGAAAAAAAGCAATACAACAAAAAGCGTTGGAAGTCCAGGATAATAAAAGACCAAACCAGTGCTGCCAAACCAGGAAAACCAAGCAGTCACAGAGGCTTGTAAATAGCAGGATCCCCATGACTCTCTCATCTGAACAGCTGAGTGTAATTCCGACACCAGAAGAGTCAGAGACAGCCTTTAATAGTGAGCTGATGGCTGAGTGTCCACAGCTGTGTTCCTTCTACTCAACTGTGCCAGGTGAGTCTGATAAGAGAGAAAAGAGGGAGAGAGAGAAAACATGACACACAGGACATGATGGTCAGGACCACAACAGTATACCTATATACAGCTCTGGAAAAAAATAAGGGACCACTGCATTTTTCTGAAATCAGCACCTCTACATATATTCCAGCCATTTCATTCCAAAGTGTTGAATTCCAACACATGCACATCTCATTCTGCCTAAAGAGGTACCAGAAGCAGAATAAAGTCACCTAAGGACAATAGTAAAGACTTGTGGAGAGCATGCCAAGACACATGAAAGCTGGGATTAAAAATAAGGGTTATTGCACCAAATATTGATTTCTGAACTCTTCTTAAGTGTAAACATTAGTATTATGTTGCTTTGAAATGAATCTGATCTTGTTTCTTTGCATTGTTTGAGGTCTGAAAACATTGTATCTTTTTTGTTATTTTGACAAATTTGTCATTTTCTGCAAATAAATGCTCTAAACCATAATATTCGGAATATGGGGGAAATGTTGTCAATAGTTTATAGACTCAAACAAAAATGTTCCTTTTGCCCAAACACATACCTATAAATAGTCAAATAAAAAAAAACTGATAATTTTGCAGTGGTCTCTTATTTTTTCACAGCTGTATAATGATTATTTATATACATATAAAATGATTCATGAATTCTAGCCCAATAGCAATGTGGTTATTAGATGTGCTTTAAGTGCCTCTATCAACTGTTTATCATCTTCACCCAGATTCTATTCTAATACTATACTAACAAGACCCATATGTCTTTTTTACTTTTCATTATAAATACATTTCATGAAATTAATGACTGTTTTCTCCACAGATGAGAACACTGGAAGTGATTCAGACATTGATCAGCAAGATGAGGACATCCCTGAGGCCAGCTGTCCTACGACTGAATATTCATCCCCATTGAGTCTGAAGGGTGAGGACAGGTCTGCTGTCAGGACGAGCGACAGCAACAAAGGCGCAGCCAGAGACAGAACGACATTCAGGACATCCGGGGACAAGAAATCGATGGAGGTGGATTCTTCAAAAGACCGCACGGACGAAATCAAAGACAGTGTCCTTCCTGTGATGCTGCAAGCGCCGTCATCCATCGGTGCCGGTCACCTTGAGAACTTGTCTCTGTCGAACGGTCAACAGTTCCTTAAGCTCGGGGCACCTTTGTTGTTTCACCCCGGACATTTGTCTGTGAAGTCAGACACTTTTCCCGCTGCAGGAGTGGGACATCCTTTTTCCTCTTTGTCAGGAGTAAATGACCTGGAAAACGGAGGCCTGTCTTCTCAAAGTGTCACCTCCCCGTCTCCCTTCATGCTTCACCTGTCACAGCACATGTTGGCAGCTCAGGTACACTTCAACAGGACCACTGTCCTCCAATATTACACATATTTTATTATATAGAGGGAACTGATTTCATGACTTAAGGTTCAACTTTGTTCTCTCCTAAATTCGAAAAAGCACTACAAATATACCTTCTCTAGTGAAACTGTCCACGGTGAGGACTGTGGGTTTTTGGCACAAAAAATAGAATTCCGTGTATTAAGGTGGCAGCAGAAAGAAGAAGATGATAGAGCTTATCTATCTATATTTATTTAATCTACTTGGGTAGCTCCTCTGGGGGTAAATAGAATACGGAACTTTGTAAACTTGAGGAAAAATTACAGTTCCCTCAGAATTTAGTTTTCTACTCATCTCTCAGGATACTATCAGGACCCAACAAGAACTATGAGTTCATGCTCTTAACCCTCTATTGCACAGTGTTGCCAAAGGCAACAATTACTTAATCTTAATGTTTCTAAAAGATGTGATATAAAATCTTTTTTTTTTTGAAGAACACGCAATTTATGAGTTCATATGACCAGGATATACTGTTTATCAGTCATTTGACATGTGAGCATCATTGTCTCATACCAAAGGTTGTCTTTTATTCAGAATTTTGGAAGATTTTCACCCCAAAAGAATTGTACTTGCTTTCTAGGATAGGTAAACATTATTTATTTATTTACATTTAATACAATTTTGATGTTGTACGTTTTTTCCTAATATGCTAAAATAGATTTATTGCCATTTGGCAACAATATGCAAATATGGAAAATTTCTAGTGTATACAACCTAATGGAGTCTCATTGACTTACATAGCATGAAACTCTCTTGTTTACAACATTTTATATATATATATATATATATATATATATATATATATATATATATATATATTTACCATGCCTAAGTAACATTTCATGGAATAGAGGGTTAAGGAATATAGTGACTGAGCTCTTAGTGCCCATCCATTCAGTAATCCTCCTCACCATGGAAAACCTGTTTGAATTAAATCAAGAGAAGGCTGCATGACATTAAGACTTGTTTTTCTTGTTGTTTGATACAGGGAATCTCACTGTCGCCCTTCGGTGGACTGTTCTCGTATCCATACCACTACATGGCTGCTCCAGCTGCGATTGCTCCGGCTCTACCGACCTGTTCCGCCACCTCTACGCTCGCCAGAAACCACTGTTTCCGCAGTTCCCGGCCTTGGTCGCGATTCAGCCCATATCAGGTGCCCACCTCCGTCACCTCGAGCCAAAACCTGCTCACAACCAGATCGCCTGTCAGTTCAAATTCTCTCTCTGAGCTGTTCAAACCCGGCGGCAGAGACTCGAGTCCGGTGGCCAATAATTCCAGTTACGAAAGCAAGGCCGAGCAGAAGACCGCTTCACCCGAGCCCGTTGTTAAGGGTTCCCCTGGTGAACTGCAAAACATGCATCATTTAGTAAGCAGACTCGATAAACTGCTGCCTCCACAATTATAGAACTGTTTTTCATTCTGTGTAGTGGACACTCTGTGACGGATGAAATGACACCTGACAAGAAAAGACACACAATTCATAAAATTGCACTATAACAATTGCCTAAAATAAACATTTTATAAGAAACTATATATTGCTGCTACTTCTCATTGGTTTGGTGATTTGCTGGTTTGCTATGTTAAAAATAATTATAATTTTATATATGAAAGATGCTTATTGGAAGTTCCCTTTTGCAAATGAGATATGTAGCACTCAAAGCCCTGTGTGAAATGCACTATAGACAGACAATGTGCTTTAAATAGGAGAAATAGACCACTTTTTATTGATTCATTGTGTATAATCATGTAAATATGTTGTCCCTGTCATTTTAGGTTCCCCATGGTGTATGACACAGGCATAATCAAAGCCTTTTAGGGCTGAATACGTTTCAGATATCTGAACCTGCCAATGAGATATGGGGTAATTGTATTCCACCTGTGCACAGTTTCACATTTTATTGATGTACCAAAGCAGCACAGTGGACTCAGGATTCTTTTTGTCACCAGCACTTAAGAAAAAAAATGTCTTCAGTACAGGTGATCTGGCAGATTAACTGCCAAATTATTCAGGTTTGTGTGTATGTGTGTGTGTTTCCACAATTAAAATAAAGATGTTCACATTTCATGAGGTCGTCTTAATGTCTTTGGACTTATTATTTTTAGTGATTAATTTTTCTTAGAAACATGTTAACTAGCTCACAATAATCACACTTTTTATGTTGCAGATAATCAGACTCTATGCATGGAAGCATATTCATACAAGTGTCAAGAATTTGTTGGAATATATGTTGGCACTGCTGCCCTTTCTCTCCATAAAGGTGGCGAAACAGCTGCTTCCTTCGTGCCCTTGGCCATAACGATGGCGGCTGAGAAATAAAGGTGCACTTCATTCCATATGTATGAGTGCAGCTCACTGCCTGCTGGAGAAAGATGTTTTGAGAATTGGACAGGGTGTCCAATTCATATAGATATAACAGCAGATAGGGTAACATTATTGATTGTAGACACCTATCAAATGCAGACAACTGTACAGTATATGCAAAAGAGATGGGTCACGTTATATCTACTCATGTCATAACAAGAAGGTGCATCTAAATTTCCTCTGAAAGTGTTTGGACATAAATGTTATCTGTAGGATACAGTATAAATAATACATTTTATTAACTTAATTTACTTCATGAATAAAGCACTGATGCTGATGGAAAAGGGTTGCACTTCTTCCAACTCATTTTAATTTAAAATTATTAATTGTTTGACAATGTCTTTTGTACGAAGCTTGGCAGCTATTATTATTATTATTACAATGAGGGACAATACAGATGATATTGTGGAAAATATGACGTTAACACACAAAAGAGGAGAATACCTTACACCACATACAATGCATTTGTGATTACTGGTGCCTATGTGAACATCCTGTCAGCTCAGATTTCTCATAAGCAAAAATCTCTTTCCTCAAGCGAACACAAATGGTTGCTTGCCTCAGAAGGCACATCTTACCTTCTATTACTGCTCATTAATTTTAATCAGAGATTTCTAACACTGTGACTTTATTAGGCTGTCAGTACCAAGGACAGCAGTCTGTCTTCTAGTGCAACTAAGCCTGCAGAGGTTTGTACAACATGTCCATATGAGTGGATTCCCACGGGAACGTTGGCATAGCTGTAGAGCTCTCCTCACTTTCACCGAGGTCTTTAAATAGAACCGTAGAAATCACAGTGTGTCTCGGTTTGGACAGAAACAGACACACACACACCGCTGATGCTGAACAAAAGCTATTGTCTGGCCTCAAATGCCAATTACAGTAAGTATAGCTGGTACAGGATTATTTTATTGTAAGTTGCAGTTCACTTGTCAACTGGATAAATAGAGTGCATTGGTTGTTGAAAAAAATATGCATGCAAAATAAAACATGTTTCAACAACAAAAACAAGACTTTCATTTGTTGTACCATTTTCTGTCCTTCATACCAAAATATGCACAGAGACGGCAAACTAACAGCTTGTGAAGACATCTAGTGGATCAGTATGGCATTGCATTTCTTATCACCCTTTATAAACCACACTAGTTTGTAGAGGAGTATTCTAAATGTTGTGATTGGAAATACCATTATCATGAAGTTATTTCACTGAATAAAACTTCACTTTTTATGGGGTGAATCTAGTGTAATGGTTTATTGATGTCTCACTTCTGCAACTGAAAATTTAGCTGAGGCATGTTTTGGAAAATGGATGTGAAATGTATTATTGATTACAATGTTACTGTAAAATAACAGGCTGATAACTTCAAGCGATCCAATCTACTTCTCTCTACTAGTTTCTTTTATTTTTCTTTCTTTTGGGATTTAGATTTTGGATCCTAACCCTCTATTTATAGTCTATATTCTATGTTACTTGTGTGTTATTTTATTCTATTTTTTGTTTCAACTTTAATACTTTTTATTATGATATTCATTCATGTGAACAGCGTGACAAAAAACACTTTGAATATCAATTACCCTCAGCCAGTAACAAGACATCTAACTGATTTACAGGACCTGTCCTGCAGCTGACCCTGCAGTCTACCCAGACCTGGTCCTGGATGGAGTCGATATGTATGAATATTATTGTAAAGGTGCCTTTTTTAAAGCTTGCTCAACAGCTGCAAGAATTATTGATAGCAGAAAGGCTGCATGTTTTATATGAATCAATATAGAATTTAATTGTTTATTGCAGAGTTGCTCATGGAGACTAGTCAATCTAATTCATATATCCAATGAGGACTTTAAATTGCACCACTTTCCACTTGCACAAGACAAGGTTCTATCTTTAGAGGCCATGCAATAGTTGCACAAATGGTTGCATCTGATTGTTGGAGATTTTGTCTATCTCATCATTTTGCAACGTGAGTGATATGCTCGGTTAACAGACTTTAACCCAGACATGTGCACCACTGTGCTGCAGACAGCGCATACAGTAAAGCGTGGAGAGGATACCACCTCTTCCGGGACCCGCCCCCTCCACTCCCCTGCTACACCGCCCACACGAGTAACTAAGCGATCTGATTGGTTCTCGGCGAATCAGCCCTTCCTAGCTCTAAATAAAATAGATAAACGGTTCAAACCACACATTATATCAAATAATAGCGTGTGGTAATATGCTTTATCTTGGCAGAGCGAGTCTAGAATATTGTTACTGGTTGTGAAAAGTGCGTAATAGGATCTGCACGGATTAAACTAGATTATTATTATCACCACTTGTTATTTTTTTTCTTATTTTGTTTTTTACTTAATTTGCATTTTTTCATTGTTTTCAGGCAACATGAAAGTTTTACTTTTTAGTTAAAGCAGTAAAGTTCATCATTCTCTGATATTCTGGCTGCTTGCATTTTTATTACCATTATTTACTATGTAGATACTTAAATCCATTAAAATAATGATAATAAAAACTACTTTTGATACTTAAATACAATAAATATCTGATACTTTAAGACTTTTACTCAAATACTACTCTAATAGGTAACTTTAACTTCTACCAAAATCATTATCTTGCAAAATATCTGTACTTTTACACAAGTTTGACTTTTGGGTGCTTCATAAACCACTGTTATTTTCATCAATGGATCAATGTATTTTATTTCATCAACTCCCTTTGTTGCAAATATAATGGCAAAATGCTATTTATGAGTTTTTTAGAAGTAGGTAGAAGTAGGTTTGTACACATTGTCTATTATTATTATTATTATTATCTTAATATATGAAAGTGCATTTAAAGTGTCTACAAATCAACTTTCATATTATTGTACTAAAGCAGTGGTTCCAGAGACCACCAGAGGTCCTTTAGATGGTTCCGGGGGTCCCAAGCAAAAGGGGGAATCATTTATTTTAGTCCATCCATAAGTAACACAATGATATTTTCTCTTGGGTTTCTTTATTATCTAAAAGCAAAAATCTTATCAGATGGGGGTCCATGTTCTAATTTGTGTCAGTTTAGGGGTCATTGACATGAAAAAGATTGAGAACCACTGTTATAAACTATACTTAAAGTTTGGAAAAAATAGTCCCATTTTGGTAGTGCAATAAAGTAGTACTCAAGTAAACCTTTTGCACAGCACAAGAGTTTTAATGGCGGCAATTCAACACAAAATGTAGTAAATTCAATAAAAGTACCCTTAGAACACAATGTACTTTCACTCCCACATTTTACTCAGTCTATAAGGTCTGTGAAGTCTTTTCTAGTTCCTGTGTTTCTACAGCGGAAGCTCATGTCAGAGGTTACTGTCCGGGAGTAACCTGGCTGCGCATCGTCACATCACCCCACTCTCTGCTGTTAAAGCGTCTGTTGGAGCTGTTGTGACCTCACCATGATGTGATTTGCTCATCATCATCACTGGAAACAGCGATGTCTGATACCCACAATTAACCTCATCGATCTCTTGGACCCAACTTGTCACGATTACGTGTCGGTTTATATCCACCGGTGAGTCGCTAGCCTCGTAATTAGTAACCGGTACGTGTGTGTTTTTTGCTTGTTCTTACACCAGCCCGGCTGCTGTATTAGTGACTTTACAGCGGCGTTATAATTGTATTAGCTAGCTACAGTAAAGCAGCTAACCCCCAGCTTATCTGCTGCTGCTGCCCGGGTGAGGGAGGGAGCTAGCGTTAGCTTTGGTTTCACAGGTAACTTGGTTCGCCTCGACACCTTATCTCTGCCGTCTGCTGCTTTTAATTAACATGTTTTAGTCCAAAGTTTCTAGCTGCGTTCTCGGTTTCGTGTGATGTTCGCCTGTCTTACGTATGCAGCGTGTCTGGCAGCGGTGCTCGGCTTGTTTTTCTGGTCCCGCAAGCAGCTATCGATAGGTAAGGTGTGACTTACTTGCTCTCGGGTATTCTTTCCACTGACACAAGCAGGTGGGACATGTTTTAGTTGTAGCAACGCGGCTAAAGGGGCAGAGGTAGCTCTGGCCGCACCGGGCATTTAATTAGATGACATGTTATTGTTGTCCACAGGACGCATGTAGCATATAGCTTTCATATTCAGAGACAAGAAGTCCATTAGCAGAGGAGGTGACTGTGCAGCCTGCAGTAAGTACGGATATCTTACCAGAAAATGACTTTTTGTACAAGTTTAAGTCGCCTTTTAGAATGTTACTTGAGTAAAAGTGTGATATTTGTTGAACTGAAGTACCAGAAGTAATTTTCTGATATAAAACCTGCTGAAGTATTGAAAGCAAACATGAAGCAACCATGAATTTTGAGAATTATGAAGTTTTTTTCTGCTTATTGTGCAGGACTAAATGCTTCAGGTTCCTATATATTTAGCCAGAATTGTCTTCCAAAACTATTTTTGATAGTTTTTGAAGTCCAGTCACTTTCAGTCTTTTTTCAAATAATGACATTTCTTAAGGGGAATGTACTAGAGTAATAGTGAAAATTGAAAAAAAAAATGTTAACTGTTGTAGCAAAGTATTATAATTTCATTATATCACATCACTGGCAAGCTGTAATTTTAAAATCCATTGTTTATTTGCAGTAGCTTTAATTGGGAGGTAAGACAACATTTTAGGACTTCTAATGGTTTAGGAATGTTTTACAGAGAGACACTGTTTGCTTCTTGCTATACGCAGGGTTTTCTCTACCATTGTGAGGCTTAGGTGGCAGCACCTGACCCGAATGTAAGATTAATGTGGAGAGCCTCCAAACTAATTAAATGACTTTTAGACACAGATCTAATGATTGTACTTGGTTGCACGTGGATCTCTTTAGCAAGTTCTGTCTTTAAGCTTTGTTTTATATGTTTTAACTTTGCCAAATTTTGTACATAGATAATCATAATAATGCAATATTATGTGAGATTGCATATTTTTTTTAAATTAAAAACATAACATTTTCTTTGGGGTGGACCTTCGAATACTCCTCCCTCCCCAAATTCATGCACCCAAATCTTCCATAAACCCAGGGAAAATACTGTAATTCTTTATGAATGTTGTACAGAGAGCCACTGTTTGCTTCTAAATGTATTGTTCCAGCAGCACTAACAACATTACTGTGAATGGTTTCATCCTTCTTTAAATCTAATCTACAACTGTTCTATTCAGTGATTGCACCTGCATGAGTTCTAAAGCTCCCCCATTTGGGTCCTGGTGTTGTAACGGTTCATTATCAGTATACTTAAGTTGTAACGCAACTTTTGCAACATGGCAAACAGTGTCCCGTGCCAGCCGGTGCAATATTGTGTCACGCTACCCTGATATTTGGACTCTATCTCTCATTTATAAATGTCTGTCTGGTCTGCTCCTTGTCAGTATTTGCAGCCTGTTCGTGTCAGCCAGCCATGGCACAGCGGGATGGTGCTGCCAAGAAGAACCCCGCTGTCGCGGCGCTGCATTCCCACTTCATCGTGGGATCGGTGTCAGAGGAGAACTCAGAGGATGAAATCCAGGGGAAGCTAGACATGCAGCTGGAGGAGAAGGACGGACGCTCCCTGTCGCCGTCGTCCGGCAGCTCAGACAGCACCTATGAAATGGGCTTTGACCACATCGATGGCCCCACACACAACCTGAGGTTAGACCTGCTCTGTCAAATGAAAATATTGCATTCCAGCTGCAGTAAATATTGTGTTTCCTGTAATGATTTGTTTACTTATTCTAAAACTGGTTATCTTTTAGGGGAAATCAATGATATTCATACTCAGTTTTCGTGAAGATTTAGCTCTTTTTCATGAAACATGCAGACTAATTTGCTTAAAACATTTCCCTAAGACAAAATAATGTTACCACTTGTATGGGCTTTAAATTGTTGTTCTACACTACATTTACAGTCTAGCATTAGATTATTCCTATATAGAGCTTGCAAAAGTGACACAGTAATATGCATGCATATTAATAGTAATATGCATATGCAACTTAAAACATCTATTTTCATGAGGTGAGACTAGTCAATTGGAGAAGACCTGGGGCCCGAAGTGACCTGGAGGACACTCTACACTCTGTTTACTCTCATCACTTGCTGGGTTGCCCGTTTTTTACAGCACATGTGCAAAAATGTGGTTTCAGTAGCTGCAACACTACAGAAAGGTTTCTCTGTGTCATGGGCCTGCGAAATTGGCCTGGAAAGTAGGCGTAGATTGCAAATGTTGCTTTGAGAAAACAAGAAATTCCCAATCTAACGGTCAAAAGAGCTATTCAGTACTGACAGAAGTTTAAAGTATACAGTATTCAGGCAATTCATATTCTTAATCCCCCCCCCCCCCCCCTTCTCAAAAACTGCTATGTCTCAATGATTCCTTTGTCCAGTCAGGTTTTTTGTGATTTGTTTCACAAGGGCACAAGGAGGATGAGGCAAGATGGGGTCAAATGAAAGCAGTTGGGACAGGAGTTTTTAAAAAAGCCTCCCCACACTCCCGTCATTTTCTCTTTCATAGGACAGAACAAAGCTTTGCAGAAGCTCAGAGACCCTGTTCACTAGCAGCCGGTGGTATCTGGTGGTATCATCGGTGTCCCCACTGTCGCAATAATAATGCAGTATCAGACCACAGAAACCAGCCGGCCAGCCAGCCAAACGAGCTTAGGCACTGCCGCACCCTCCTACTGATAGCAGTATCCCTCCTCCTGCGCTACCCACTCTCCTGAATGGTTCCCTTCTGGGGCGGAGCTTGACTGAAAGAGCGATGCCTGTTGTGAAGCCAAGCCACTTGCCCAAGCTTGTAAAGATGTCTGAGGACTGGAAAGTGCTCTTTTTCCCTGTAGTGCACAATGTTCTCTACTCTCAGTGGATAAACTATAAGCAGACTGTTTTCTAATTACAGATAGCATTACTGACCTTTTCTGTTCTAACAGTCCAGAATAATCTAATCTCCTAGATTATCACAATTTTGTAACCTAATTACATGCTATATAGTTAGAGATAAGAGACTGTAGCCAGGTGCTTTGTCTCTCATACCAATATGACTCTTATCAATGCAAAGTCATATTAGTGTCTTCGTGTCTCGTGTCTAGTTTTAAATCATGGTCGCTGTTGTAAATCTCACATCTTTCTAAATTGGAGACTTGACTTTGTAAAATGCAGATTATTAAATATTTTGCACTGTTGAGAGCTGTTGATTTATCTGCTTGTCGTGAGCATTGCTACACAATGCCTAGTATTTTTCCAAAAGGGGAGACATTATGAAGGGCAAATTTATGAATTCTTTGTGTTTCTTAAAACAGGCCGAGCATGTCAGGGCTGCACCTGGTGAAACAGGGCAGAGATCGCCGGCGCATCGATCTGCAGAGAGACTTCACTGTGGCTTCTCCTGCTGAGTTTGTCACCCGCTTTGGTGGCAACAAGGTCATTGAGAAGGTGACTAAGTTTTATCACTTTCTTAAAAGCATCCTAGGAATTGTGAGACTTTTGCAGTACAAAGTAATGTGTAATTCCTTTATGCATATAAAAGAACACATGGAGATGTCATGCATATAGATTAATTAAATTGAAGCTTTTGTTTTTGGACTAGTAGGGAAAAAGTCTTCCTTTGGGATTGACTAAATCCAGCTTCACTGGCAGTTTTATTTTTTTGATTCAGTCAGTAATCATGCTATACAATTCAGAATAAAATGTAGCAAACTATGTGCATAATATAATTTTAGAATTTCTTTTTTTGCCTTGTGCTGCAGGAACTGATTGGTTGATGCTAATTCACATTTCATGACCTTTTACGCTGTAACACAATTAATCATTTGTTGATGCTTTTTATTAACATGAAGGTGAGAAAATGAACATCAGTAATTTAAATATTTTGCTTCACCAGGTGCTTATCGCCAACAATGGCATTGCAGCAGTGAAATGCATGCGCTCCATCCGCCGCTGGGCTTATGAGATGTTTCGCAATGAAAGAGCAATCCGCTTTGTTGTAATGGTGACCCCAGAGGACCTCAAGGCCAATGCAGGTGAGCTTTGCCATGATGCCCCTGAACACATGCAGCACCTGAATAAACATTTCACTGTGATTACAGATTAAGATTGATTGATTGATTGCATGCACCAACTGTGCAACTGTGGTGTCAGTGACATAGCAGAACACCAGACTCAACTAAGAATCAACCTACACTGAATTATTGAACAGTTTATGTGCTTCAGTGGTTTTTCAGTGTATCCAAGCACCTCGAATAATTAAAGTGAAAGTAGATAACTGTATTGCTCTAACTTATAATGAAGTAAATGTTGACTGCACAGTGTAATGGCTACAGAACAATGACAGCATCAGCTTTCATCAGATTGGTTTCCTATAAGCCTCCCTTTTACTATGCTGTCTGCCACTGGTTCTGGATCTCTCCAAGTACTACTACTATGTCCATCCAAACACCCAAATCATAGCCTATCATTGATGGATAATTCATACTGTAAACTTAAAATATACATATTCATTGCATGTCCTTTCACATTTTAGCCTCGGCTACATTCACAGTAGGTTACAGGTTAGCATCTCTTCTGGCTATCTGTTGATGCATCTGTAGGCTACTTCACTATATTTCTCATTCTCTTAGAAGATGACAAATTTCACCTTTCCTCCTTTTTGCTTGGTCATTCTCTGCATTTCTTGGTGGAAGAAATGCTAACTTTGATTCATGCAGCCCATTATGTTGCATCCTCTGATTCATTCAAATGTCTAAAAATAGACCTGCAGTGACGTCGAGACTGTGTTTACTTTCGCTTTATTGAGTCAAATATATGAGCATCTCTCTCATCTCTGTCTCTGAGACCATGTTGATGTCATGATAATTAGCTGGGCTTCATGTATTTTCTTTTTTTGGGCTTTGCGTTAACATTTTTACTTGCTGAAATGTAGCCTAAGGGGAAAAATTAAAAATGAAAGGAAACTACTGAGGTCATGACCTCTGTGTCCTCAATGGTGTCTACGGGCCTGGATAGAAATGAAGTTTTCCGTGGTTCTGTCTTTCAGAGTATATCAAAATGGCAGATCATTATGTGCCTGTGCCAGGAGGCACTAATAACAACAACTATGCCAATGTGGAGCTCATTCTTGACATCGCTAAACGGATACCTGTTCAGGTAACGCCACACACTCATCCAAAGTTATCCCACGGTAGCTAATAACTTAACTATCGCTTGAGCACCTGTTGTCGAACTATTGTTCCTTACAGGCAGTGTGGGCCGGGTGGGGTCATGCCTCAGAGAACCCCAAACTCCCAGAGCTGCTTCACAAGAATGGCATCGCTTTCATGGGTAAGAGAAGTTTTATTTATCACTTTGTTGGCCCCTGAGCTTGTCTTGATATTTTTAGTTTAATTTACTGTTTCTTGTTTTATCACTTACTCCTTTCACAGGTCCTCCAAGTCAGGCCATGTGGGCTCTAGGAGATAAGATTGCTTCTTCTATCGTGGCTCAGACAGCTGGCATTCCAACGCTGCCCTGGAGCGGAACAGGTACATCCCAGTTTGCGTTGAAGTCCCCAGATGTGCATTAAAAAAATAGTCAATGCTCTGTTGTTAACATTAGTCCTGTATTCTTTCATATAAGTACATATGTAGCTGAATATGTTTGCTGTTTGTGTTTCTCAGGTCTGACCGTAGAATGGACAGAGAGCAACCAGAAGAAGAGAATCATCAACGTTCCAACTGATGTGTATGAGCTTGGCTGTATACAGGATGTGGAGGATGGCCTCAAAGTAAGCATGTCCTCTAATTGAAACTAAATGACACCTAAAATGAATGTCACATGTGCTTTAGAATGCTGTGCATATCTGCATGAATGCTAGAAATTTGTACTTTTCCTATCGCCAGGCTTCTGAGAAGGTGGGCTACCCCGTAATGGTGAAGGCCTCTGAAGGTGGTGGAGGAAAAGGCATCCGTAAGGTCAACTGTGCTGATGATTTCCCCAACCTCTTCAGACAGGTAAGGAGGAACTAAAGCCTGCATTTGAGTTAAAACACCATACAGTAATTGAGTCTTTTTGTACATATTCACTGCAAGGATGATTTAGCATATGTTTTCTCTCTGTTTATCCAGGTCCAGGCAGAAGTTCCTGGATCCCCGATTTTTGTCATGCAGCTGGCCAAGCACGCCCGTCACTTGGAGGTCCAAATCTTGGCCGATCAATATGGCAATGCCATTTCCCTGTTTGGGAGAGATTGTTCAGTGCAGCGCAGGCACCAGAAAATTATAGAGGAGGCTCCTGCTACCATCGCCACTTCTGATGTGTTTGAAGATATGGAAAGGGTACAATTCACCTAACATTGCTTGTAATTAGAGCTGGGTGGTATGATTAAAAAATTGATATTGTGGTATTTTTCAAAATTATAAGGGTATCATTGTATTTGACAGTATTTTTTTTTCATGCATGATTAGGTGTAACCCCATTTTCTGATAACTTAGAGAATGACTGCGATTTGTGTTGCAGCGCCAATGATAAAATTACCTGCTGACACTGACCAGTATTGGTGTATAGGAAAAATTAATATAATTTAAAAAAAAAAAGCAAGATCAGTGGTGTTCAGTATGAAAGAGTATACCGCCCAGCCCTACTTGTACTCCTATAAAAGTGCATTTGGATTGACTGAAGTTGAACACATTCAAACTATGATATTTTGTTTTCTCTTCTCAGTGTGCAGTCAAGCTGGCTAAAATGGTCGGGTACGTCAGCGCAGGTACAGTGGAGTACCTGTACAGCCAAGACGGCAGCTTCTACTTCCTGGAGCTCAACCCTCGTCTGCAGGTGGAACACCCCTGTACCGAGATGGTGGCTGACGTCAACTTGCCTGCCGCCCAATTGCAGGTTTGTCTCACACACGCCTGCTCTGCTGGAACACCATGTATGATGCATTTGAATCCTTTACTGTCCAGCAGGCTAAAAAGTTAGCATGCTTCACCGCCTTCAGCCCACTGCACTCCACGGGCCCCATGTCCCCATGGCAACCAGCTGTCAAAAAAAAGGGCAATAAGCAGCAACGTTGCTGTAGATCCACTGGTTGTAAACACAATTGGTCACATGGTCTGTCCTGCAGTGTTTGGGATTGTGTGTATGTAGGTCAGTGGCAGTCGAGCTGAAGGGCAGCATTGCTGTGTAGTCAAGCTGATTGGGTGTTACTTCGGGAGTGGCGCTCCTTATGGCAAAGAGGGAGTCACCCATCCACCAATCTCTATTCCAGGCAATGCCATCTGTTAGCATGATGATTTTTTTTTTTTCAATTGTTTAGAAAACTGAAAACGAAAACAGCATGGTGATAACAGTCAGATAAGCAAAGTAAAGAAAAAGTGTTAAATGACTGTATGTTCAGGACTTGTGACCCGGTTCTATGTCAGATAACAAACAAATTGGTATTGTGCTTATTCCATTATTTTCTTCTGGTAGATTGCTATGGGTATTCCTCTTCACCGGATGAAAGACATCAGGATGCTTTATGGGGTCCAGCCCTGGGGAGACTCTCCCATCGACTTTGAGGGTCTGTCGACAGCCCCCTCGCCTCGGGGACACGTCATCGCTGCACGTATCACCAGTGAAAACCCTGATGAGGTAAACTTCACACTCTCCCAGTCCACACAAAGTTTGCAGCTAAAGGTTACACAAAGTCTGATTTGTGTTGTGGTTCTGTTATTTTTTGACTTTTAATTCTGTTGTAACATAAATAAAGGCCATTATTTTTACTTCTAAATGTTATGCTTGTCTAAATGTCAAATTAGCTGGGTTTTGGTTCAGCTTATGAAAAAATAATGACATATGGTCTGACTGCAGGGTTTCAAACCAAGCTCTGGAACAGTGCAAGAGCTGAATTTCCGCAGCAATAAGAACGTGTGGGGCTACTTCAGTGTTGCAGCAGCTGGTGGACTGCACGAGTTTGCTGACTCCCAGTTTGGACATTGTTTCTCTTGGGGAGAAAATCGTGAAGAAGCCATCTCGTGAGTTCCCTCTTTTGAAAACCTTACTGTATTACACAAATGAGCAGGGGGGGAAAAGTACTTATTGCTAATGTTAAAACATATCCGCAATCTATATTCATATGTGTTTGCAATGTTTATTTTTTAAATAGTTATACTTATGGTTGTACCTTAATCTTTTTTTTTTTTTTAGCAACATGGTGGTGGCTTTGAAGGAGCTGTCTATCAGGGGAGACTTCAGGACCACGGTGGAATACCTCATTAAGTTGCTGGAGACAGAAAGCTTTCAGCACAACACTATTGACACAGGCTGGCTGGATAGGCTTATCTCTGAGAAGATGCAGGTGTGCACAGATATTGGAGCTGCAGCAGCTCAATACTCTATACTCTTAAGTACTGTAATAAGATAAGATATATTTGACATACTGACCCACATTATAATGCGGGTGCTGTTAGCCACAATATATTTGGTATAGTTGCTGGCACCATGCAATTTGAATTTAAGCTAGACTTCTTGTGGAGTCAGTCTAGACAGCAGTTTAATTGAGGGTTAGTTGTATTTAAGGTTAAAGTAAAGTCTGTGATTTGCAGGCAGAGCGTCCTGATACCATGCTGGGAATTGTGAGTGGGGCCCTTCATGTGGCTGATGTTAATCTAAGGAACAGCGTGTCCAACTTCCTACATTCTCTGGAAAGGTAAAAAATATGTCCCCTCCATAGTAATCCATTTTAAATAGTAGCTACAGGAAACAAAAAACACAAGACGATCTCTACTGTCTGACCAGGGGCCAGGTGCTGCCGGCACACACACTACTCAACACTGTGGATGTGGAACTGATCTACGAAGGTACTAAGTACGTCCTGACTGTGACACGGCAGTCTCCCAACTCATACGTGGTCATCATGAACCAATCCTCAGCTGAAATGGACGTCCATCGGCTCAGTGATGGAGGTCTGTTGCTTTCTTACGACGGCAGCAGCTACACTACTTACATGAAGGAGGAAGTAGACAGGTAAGAAAAAAAAAATTAAGATTTGGAATGAAAAATGAAAAAACTGGCAGCACCAAAGAATAGCATAAGGATTCATTGGGGGGAATAAAGAAATGTATTCAAAATGCTAACTGTATAGAAAGGTGTTATACTTTTGATGAACATAATTACAGTCTTTTGATATTTTATACAGACTAATTCATTTTTTTCCCGCTACAGGTATCGCATCACAATTGGGAACAAGACTTGCGTTTTTGAAAAGGAGAATGATCCCTCGTTACTGCGGTCTCCCTCAGCAGGAAAAATCATCCAGTACACAGTGGAGGATGGTGGCCATGTGTTTTCTGGCCAGTGCTATGCTGAAATAGAGGTGCAGAATGTTAATCAGTGATCAGTTCAAATTGATTCCTCTTTTGTTAAGTGGATTATATAGATGTAAATCCAATGCTTTTAAATTGCAGGTGATGAAGATGGTAATGACTCTCACAGCTCTGGAGTCTGGTTGTATTCACTATGTGAAGAGGCCTGGAGCAGCACTGGAGCCTGGCTGTGTCATTGCCAAACTGCAACTGGATGACCCAAGCAGAGTACAACAGGTACTGTGGGTTTGATTAATGCAATATACACGTGTACAGTAGATGCTGGATGTCAAGTAGCATTTTCCATTTCATTTGCTACCAAATGACCTGTGATATGTAATTTTTCTCTATTCAAAATGACAGACATAACAGACTGATTTTATTAAATGAGAGGTGCATTTGCACAACAAGCCTTTTAACGCCTCTATCTATAAAGTAAGGAACGTTTGTATCTGGCTTGCATATCAGCATATCATTTGTACTATTTGTCAGATCAACCTCAGCTTTTGGATATAGCTGCACATGGCATGAGGTTGTGCATAAATTGAATCATTATCATTATAAGTTAAAATCCTATAGACTTACCACAGTGCTATCTAGCAGCAGCACTTTTGTTACTACTTGTCTAAAGCTCTGTATCATGGCGCCCCTCCTCAAATTGCTTCCCAACACTTTCGTTACAATTCAAAGCCATCAGCCGAGGCTACTGTCGGCCGTGGCAAATGCTAAAACAACTGCTGCTGTCTTTTCTTTTTTCAGAGAACTAATTTACACACTAGCTGCAGTGCCTCCAAGAAGTGTTCACAGACCCTCAGAAAATCCCAGCATTATCACCTAACAGAACAAAATCCGGGCCTAAGTTAATTTATTTATAAACACATATAACAGTAACATACCAAGGTCGTTACACTATACAAGAAAAAGTATGTATAAGAGATTTATCATAAGTCCACCAAACCTGAAAAATATACTTAAGCTTTGACTTTTCTATAGGAATACATAATTCCTACAGGCACTGGACAGAACAGCAGTGAAGGAACAGGAAACTGTCAACAATAATGAAGGCTCAGTTATCTGAACACTTCTGGTAGATTTGTCACTTTTGGTTACATAATCTTGTCCAAAGTGATAGGGGGAAAAAAGTGTGACTTACACATTTTCACTATTCTTGGACAGGATATTTCTGGTTGACTGAAAATTTATTTAGCTAACATGGTTATGAAATATGCTTATGCAACATTTGTGTCTGTCTTGTAGGCAGAGCTGCACACAGGGCCTTTGCCTTCTATCCAGGCAGTAGCTCTGAGAGGGGAGAAGCTGCACAGAGTCTTCCACAACACCCTGGATCATCTTGTTCACATCATGAATGGCTACTGTCTTCCTGAGCCTTTCTTCAGTGTTAAGGCAAGAATTGATACACACCCGGGTACCCCCACACCATTAGCTCTTCCTGCTATAAGCAGTTCCTTTTTAAAAGAAAAATATACTACTTGTCTGTTTTAGTTGAAAGAGTGGGTGGAGAGGCTGATGAAAACCATGCGTGATCCCTCTTTGCCGCTGCTGGAGCTTCAAGACATCATGACTAGTGTGTCGGGTCGCATCCCCCCTGCCGTGGAGAAGGCCATTAAGAAGGAAATGGCTCAGTATGCCAGCAACATCACCTCTGTGCTCTGCCAGTTCCCCAGTCAGCAGGTGCCCCACAACACATACACACACAATGCTCATGATTTCTCATGTACCCCCATCAAGGTGTGAGGGTCTGTGTTTTCAGGCTACTGTTTCTAAATGTTGTTGTATTCAAATTGTGATTGTTTATGAATGATATTTAACAAATTTAAGATCCAGGCGTATTAGATAGAGAGAAAACATTGAAATCCATTAAAACAGAAATAATAGGTTGTATGGTTTTGCAGTGATTACATTCTTGAAAACCTTTTCTCAGTGGGATTTCTCAACTACAGTGTCCAGTTGCACTTGCTCCTTAGACAAGTACTGTGACCTCCTCCACTTTTTAGTCCAGTTTCTTGTGCAAAAGAGAATTTCAAAAACTATATATCCAAATTACCACATCTTTGTCTAAGCAAAAGTAAGCAGAATATTACCCTTGTGTATCTGTGTCTGAGTTAGTTTTTGTGTGATTTCCCAGATTTAAATGTTACAAAAATGTCACGTCCACTTTCGAAACCACTGTTCCTGTACACAGTTTAGCTGTGTAACATGGTAACTGAAGCCACTGGGATTAAATGCTTACTGCTGTTGGGATTAAATCCTTGTATTGTTTATCTCTTTTGTTTCCAGATTGCAAACATCCTGGACAGCCACGCTGCCACTCTTAACAAAAAGTCAGAGAGAGAAGTCTTTTTCATGAACACACAAAGCATTGTTCAGCTGGTGCAGAAGTGAGTACTGTGGTCTATATCTCAGTATAATTCACACGTTAACTCACATTTATATTACATGTTGTGACCTGATTGAATGTGAGCTGCTTGAACCTTGCAGAAATACCAGACACAATGTATAGAAGGCTAATAATGTAATTTGCTGCATGCCATTACACACAGTAGATCACCTTGTAAAGCTGATTTGCTGAGTCACTAGATCCTTTCCACAGATTGGTGGATCTTCCCTTTATCCATATGCCTGCTTACGTAATAGCTGCAATCTTTCTTTGAGTCAGACGAGACTGTTTTTGTCTCTGACAGGTATCGCAGTGGGATCCGAGGTCACATGAAGGCGGTGGTGATGGACTTGCTCAGACAGTACCTGAAAGTGGAGATCCAGTTTCAGAATGGTGAGGAACAGCAGCTACATGTTTGTGTTGGTCTATTGTTGTGACTTGTCACAATATGGTTTCAGCTTTTGTTTTTCAGGAGGAATGCAGTTGCCCATCCTCAATTCGGTGGAGCTATTGCAAAATAACCGTTCCCATGTGGAGCATTAACCAAAGCTCTTCTGCGTTGCTTGTTAACAGGACACTATGACAAATGTGTGTTTGCACTGCGTGAGGAAAACAAAGGCGACATGGCCAATGTGCTCAACTATATCTTCTCTCACGCCCAAGTCACCAAGAAGAACCTGCTGGTTACAATGCTGATTGTAAGTGTCCTTTCTCTCTGTGATAAAGGCAGATTTCCCTTTGAGACCTCTTGTTTTGTATGGGATATTGACTTTTTCATTATTTCTGTATTAGGACTGGGAAATATGGATGTAATTATTATATTTTGTAAATTGCATACACATACAAACAGATTATATTATTTCTGTTTACCTTGTTTCTTGTATGTGTATTTTGAAGCTCTGTAAATCTAGCTATTCTAGCCATGTTGATATATTGCCTAGACCTAATCTGTATTCATATTTTAGTCTAGTTGCAGAAATGTCTAATTGAGGGTAAACTGACTTTTCTTTGACCCACTACTCATGTTTGACACATCATGGATATCTGATTTAAATGTATGCATGTTCTCCTTTCTTTAGGACCAGTTGTGTGGCCGTGATCCCACACTGACCGATGAACTGATGGCCATCTTGACTGAGCTCACTCAACTTAGCAAGACAACAAATGCTAAAGTGGCCCTGCGGGCTCGACAGGTCAGAATTGAACTCAAGAATATATTTATTTTCATTGACTCAGTGCAACTGTAAATTCACCTGGTGTAGTTACTTTATTTTGGATATTCATGTGTTTTGCTTTACATAAAAACACTACATTTTGGGCTTGACTATAGTCATTGATGGGTTAATTTGATTGTGTAGATGTTTGTCAACCTTTGAGTTAGGATTAGAATTGTGGTGTGGTCAAAATGTCAAAATATTATAAGGGAGAAAATAAAGTCTTATTTTATTTTATCTAATGAGATAGAAAAAAATACTGATCATCTTTTTCCAAAATGGGATTAAGTTCTTTATCCATTATCCATGGTGGCATTTTCACCACCAGATGTCACTGTCCACAATGGTAGAAGATATATAATGGTGTTCGTTTGTCAGTCAGTCATCTTCTATACCCGCTTATTCCTCATTAGGATTACAGGGGTCTGCTGTTGCCAATCCCAGCACATTAATTTAATAATAAATGAATGAGTTGGGAGTAAAGGACATTCCGTATTCATTCTCTATCCAGGTGTTAATAGCTTCCCACCTCCCTTCTTACGAGCTCCGACACAACCAGGTGGAGTCCATCTTCCTCTCTGCCATCGATATGTATGGACACCAATTCTGCATCGAGAACCTGCAGGTATGCAATACAGGTTGTGACTTGAACAACTGAACAAGTATTAAAAATGGCTTGACTATCTTCTTTTTTTTCTTCTAGAAACTGATCCTTTCAGAGACATCCATCTTTGATGTTTTGCCCAACTTCTTCTATCACAGTAATCAGGTTGTAAGGATGGCGGCCCTTGAGGTGAGAGGGGAACAAATCTTTTATTTCATTAATGGTCATTAAAATGTGGAAATTCACATATCTAGCTATGTTTTGTGGCTTTATCTCTAAAACCTGCAGGTGTACGTTCGTAGAGCATACATCGCCTATGAGCTCAACAGCGTTCAACATCGGCAGCTGAGGGACAACACATGTATAGTAGAGTTCCAGTTCATGCTTCCCACCTCACACCCCAACAGGTACCGCACGCAAACCCCCCCCACAATGCTCACATGCTGTGCATCACCTTTCCTGCTGCTCCCCCTTAACAGCATCCATGGGCAGGAATCAGTATTTATAATAGACATGCATATTGAATTTTGAACTAGTGGTATTAATGCTGGAAAGCTGGTAGCACCACCATACACTTGTTTACAGCTTTATGCCAACTTGATACCTACAAGAATATCCTATCCCCTCCTTCTAGCTGCCATATCTATATATCTATAATCAGATAGACATTTTGTATGTACATGTCGATGTAGAGTTGAGCAGTATGACAGAACTTTCTGCTGCTCTAAATTCCCAGTGCTACACACTCAAAAGTATTGGGGTATGGGAAAAATTCATATCACTTAAAAGGGAAAAAAGAAGAACGACAGTAATCGGTATTAAATGGTATACTGCCCATAAATTAATTTTATTACAAACTATTTTATTTACGATCTTGTATCATCCATGTTACCCCATTTTTTTAAGCCCTCTCCCACCTTCCTGAAGCCATGTGTCATTGTTTTTGTCCATGTAATTGCTCCTCATGTGTAAAAGAAAATATTTTTGCAAGACTGAAAATACTTTCTTTTTGTGGTTTGTCAAAAGTGTGACAAGCCCTAAGCAGCACCCAGTCTCAGTTGCTGTTCCTTATTCGTCCTGGGAAAAAAACATAGGGGGTGCTATTATACCATATAAAACTGTAGCTTTAGAGAGAAACCAGATATAAATTTGGGATTTGTATTGTTCATGCTCAGCATTAGAAGAAAGCTTGCAACAGATAGTTTTGTGGTATTTCTGTTGCACTCGTGTTCCGCATCCTACCCGTGTGACTGTGTTGAGTTTATCTGTGTGTGAATGTGTGTATGTGTATTTGCTTGTTGTCACTTTTTCCTCATTTGTCTCTGCTGCTTCAGTGGTAAAAATTATTGTATTCCATCATATAATCATTTTATTGCATGCCTTGTTGTGATTTCATGTATCTGGATTAACTCAAGTTTGGCTCATCACTGTGAACTAAAGACAGCATGAGTGTGAAATGATCCCGTCTTTGTGGAGGCGTCTGTATCTCATCATGCATGTTTTAAAGGGAGCAGTCAGGAAGTGCCTGCTGGAATGATTAGAAAGACATTTTCACATCATATCTTCCATCTTTACATTCAGTGCATTCACTCAGTAATCGGTCAATTCACAATAAATTCATCACTGGTGCACACACATGCACACAAACACACACTTTACTAATCTTTTGACTGTCTTCCTCTCCTGATGCCTGCCACTAACCAATCAGTAATCAATGTTGTTTGCTTGCAGAGGGAACATCCCCACTCTAAACAGGTATTGTAAACATTCTCTTCATTGCATAGACTACTAGTGACCGTAGACTAGCTAGCTGCATGGTCAAAACAGTAATCTATGTTGGAATTAAATCTTCTGTTGATTTAAGTGTTTGTTTAATTGTTTGATGCTTTGAATTTTCAAAAATGAAATCGATTTAGCAGCTAGTCCAGTTGATGAGTGCTTAATTTTACTGACAACAGCATGACCCTCGACATTCAGCCTCTGTGTCATACATTTTTTATAAGTCTGTGTGAGCGTGTGTGTGTATGTGAAAGTGTTACATTTCTGACTATTGTGTGTATGTGCTTTAGTATTTTTTTTTTTTATAATTTTGAGATATAATGTGGTGTATGATAATTATAAAAACAAATACATTTGAGGAAATGTTTTCAACCAGTGCAAATCCTCTGAACTCAAAGCTGGCTGTGACTGTCCTGCCAGGAAACTGACTCCTCCAATCCCGAACAATGTCAAAGCCACGGACACTAAATTAAAGGAAACTAAACCCCAGGACCTTAACGCACAAGATAGTGAATCAAAGGATGATAATGCTGAGAAGACAAATGCCTCCAATTCGGAATCTGTGGAGAGGTTAGAGTACTTCCAATGGGTGTTAATTTCTGGGACAGCTACTGTCAATCAAACACCCAACTCGAACACTAAAGGGTCTTTCTGGTGGTTTTAACGCTTCCTTTCTTGTGAAATAAACATTTTCTTTGCTTTAATTTGACTAACACGGTCCTCACATACTGCACAGCTGCTTTCACTGTGTTCAATTACAACAGTGGAATTTTGACACTACCGGTACTTGCTTTTTCATTTGAACCTCTTTCAGTTTGATATTCTCTAAATAAAATAATCTCTTACATTTGTATATTTGTAAATAGGACACCAGAATGACTTAATTCCCAACAACTCAAACTTGATAATGCTGAAAATCTGAAGGAAAACTGTTTTGAGGTTCTTAAAATGGATCGGGGGGGCATCTTCACAGAGCCAATCTATAATATGGCAGATCCTCATTGTAAATTCTTTCAACTCCCGTAGGATGTCATTCTCATCCAACCTAAACCACTACGGCATGATACATGGGGCCAGTGTGAGCGATGTTTTGCTCGACACATCTTTCACACCGCCTTGCCAGCGCATGGGAGCCATGGTCGCATTCCGCTCCTTCCAGGAGTTCACCAGGTGAGGCCTTGTCTAAAACTATTCCAAAACTCTAGGCGAAATGACATCGTAAGTACGAATAATAGCGTCTGTGTAATTTTTCCCACTCTGCTACAGGAACATAGCGGACGTGTTGAGCTGCTTCTCCGACTCCCCTCCACCGAGTCCAACCTTCCCAGAGGGAGGTAACCCTGTGCTGTACGGCGAAGAGGACAACAAGGTTACAAGAACACATGCATTCTGCCACCTGCTGGTCATTGACCTGTGTATCTTCGATTGAAATATGGGTTTGTTTTGTCATCCAGAGTGTCCAGGATGAACCCATCCATATCATGAACGTGGCCATAAAGACCGACAGTGACATAGAGGACGACGGCCTGGCAGCCATGTTCCGGGAGTTCACTCACTCAAAGGTCTGCAACAAAGCCTTTGTTTGTTTTATTTAAATTTCAGCAGACAGAGTTAAATGCTGAAGATGGCTCAAGAGAGATCTTTTCATCTTTACACTTGACCTTTTTATCAATCCCAGAAATCTCTGCTGTTTGAACACGGGATCCGTAGGCTGACTTTCCTTGTGGCCCAGAAGGTAAAGGGTTTTTATTCATATTTAACGAGTCAGTCTATTTTGTCACAATCTGCTGCCTTGCATGTCACCGGTTCAGTTGTTTTTGAGTAGCATGTATCAAAAATATACAATTTATCCACATCTTTCTTTTTTTTTAATTACTAATATGGTATTAATGACATGTGTGAATGGGATTACTGTCTTAATTGTAATAATTTGAGGTAATTTGCATTTGAAATTCAGCTTAATTCCTCTTTGTCTCTGTATCTCCTTCTGCATGCCTTGCTTATGCTGCATTTATGATGACAGGATTTCAGGAAGCAAGTCAACTGTGAGGTGGACCAAAGGTTTCATGTAAGTAGAGGAAGACAAAGAAAATGAGGACGAGTGCCTCCTTAATTTTAATTATTGGACAAGTATCATTTCAGTTGTTTAAAAAAAAAAAGTCAGTGATGGAATAATAGACCTCTGGGATTTATTTTCGTCTTTATCCCAGGTGACCTTAGTTACAAAAGGCCCCACCGGGAACATGCACTTTAAAATCCAGACCATGATCTCAAAACAACTATGTGGCCAGATGATTATGCTTTTTGTTTTGTTTTTGGCCAATAACTCCAAACTCTGTGGCCTAGAAGAAATTATTTTCTGTGGATTAGATCATTAGGAAATGTTTTCAAATCAGGACAACCCATTTCACCAAGTGAACTTATGTGCAGTTTAGTCACCAGGTGGTGCTACAGTTACATTTTTTTTTAAATAATAATAATACAAATTAACACACAAAAACAATTGTGCCTCCTTGTAGTTGTTAATGGTGTGATTTGGTTTATTTTGGCCTTTCAGCCTGCCACTCACTGCTTTCAAGCACACATCCAATTTGTTCAGGAAGTTTATAACCCACTAGTATTTATGCCTCTGTAGGTTTCATCACGCATTGACTGCTTCATCTTTCATTTAGAAGCCATGAAAGAGGAAGATTTTTCAACACTTGGATAAATAAAACATAACCCACCATTGTCCTGAATGAATAACAGCTTCAGTTAACAACTATTTGTTTTTCAAGAAACGGCTTCAAAGACTTTTTTGAAGCACCCATACCAATTCACCGCATAGATTTGTCACTTTGAAATATGAATAGTTTGTGTGCATGTGTGTGTACATTTGTAGTATGGCTAGACAAGTAGGAATTGAATTGGCAGTTTTGTGACAGTTCCTACAGATTGTGCTATAGTACATTGGACTGTATTTATCTTTCTGGATTTGAACCATTATCAGCACCTGAGTAGCATTCAGACGATGGCTCTAATAAAAGGGATTTTTGGAAAGGATTAGTTTGAGAAGTGCCCAGATCTTTTGCCTCCGATGTCATTTGGACAATAGGCTTTGATTTTTCTTTTGATGGGACCTCGGTCTCTGAGAGCTAATCATGCTAGCCATCATTATGTGGCCCTTGTTATATGAGGGATGTTTTTTTGGATTTTCTTTTAGTAATCTGCACCCTTCTGCATGCTCAAATGTTTCGTCCTCATTTCACTATATTGTAGAGGTAGTAAATATGATGTGTAATCGGTGTCAAATCATGGCTGTGGAGGTTTCAACATCTACGAGATCTGTCGTTATCATGTAGGCTACGAGCTGATGAAAGCATCTCCAATCGGTCTGGCATTGTTTTGGCAAGTGGGACACTTCATCTGATAACGTCAAACGGGGCTCGCGGGCATTATTCAGAGGGTCAAATGTCTCTGAAAAAAGTACATGTTTTATTCATGAACATACTGAGTGGTGTTATAAATGTAGCCTATTACAATGACTGTGTGAGCTTGCCATCAGAGTGAATACACCGTGATTCCCTGATAGATAGTAAAGGTGCACAGGGTCCACAGTGTATTGTAAAGAATAAGGCCTTGATGATCACTGCATATTACTCCATCCATACTGCTGTAGGCATTTAAGAACTGCAGAGAATAGCTTATTTTCACATTGCTGTGTTTAGGGTTATATGATCAGTTGTTGCATGTCTAACTTATGTTGTATTAACACTGAACTGTTGTTGACAACCAAGGTTTTTGTTATGAAGACATGTTAATGTTTTTTTTTCCCTTCATCTTTATCTCACTATCCTTCACACAGAGAGAATTCCCCAAATTTTTCACATTCCGTGCCAGAGACAAGGTAGGTTTCTATATATATATTATTGAAAACACTAAAAAAAGGTTGGGTGCCCAAATTGGTGTAAGTCTATTAAAATCATTTTCTTGGCATTGAAAATTTCATTGTGGGCCTATTTTTCATTTGGCCAGCAGAGGGTTCAAAACTAACTTGTCATCCCTTTTGGCAGTGTTGAGTTTCACTCTATCACAGTTAGTGATGCTTCCTCTCTGTTCCCCCCGATAGTTTCACTACAATGACACCACCAAAACTCATTAAAGTAATGAACTCTTTAATTATGTCTCCCATTTAAGAGAAATGACACCCATTAGCAGCTTTCTGGGTTTGAGATTGCCCGTGATTTAATTTACTTAATACATTGTGTGGCTCATAGGCATTTTTCTACTCTTATATGAACTCGGTACTCCTGAATTTGCCAATTTGAGCTATTACAGTTAATGGAAGAGATGATGACTGGGGAAGACTAACTTGTAAAGGAGTAAAAGGTCCCCTAGAAATCCTTTTGTAAGGCTTTGCTGTGTGTGATTGGGTTCTGCCTGTTTCTCGACAGTTTGAGGAGGACAGGATCTACCGTCACTTGGAGCCGGCACTAGCTTTCCAGTTGGAGCTCAACCGCATGCGCAATTTTGCGTTGACTGCCATTCCATGCGCCAACCACAAGATGCACCTGTACCTGGGTGCAGCCCGTGTGGAGGTGGGGACGGAGGTCACAGACTACCGTTTCTTTGTGCGAGCCATTATCCGCCACTCTGATCTAGTCACAAAGGTAAGATAGAAAAAGAACATTTGTATCCATACTGTTAAAATTTTGATTTGCCTTCTAGATGATAAATGTAATAAATAAATAAAATATCAAATTTAATTTTGATTCTACAAATGAATCCTGCCTGCCCCCACTGACTCTTTAGCTTTTTTCTGATCCTTCACCAGGAGGCCTCTTTTGAATACCTTCACAATGAAGCAGAGCGTCTGCTGCTGGAGGCCATGGATGAGCTGGAGGTGGCATTCAACAACACAACTGTACGAACAGACTGCAACCACATCTTCCTCAATTTTGTCCCCACAGTCATCATGGATCCATCAAAGGTTTGTGAAACAATTGCACACGCACACACATTCATACCCATGTCTCATAATACACAGTTGGACCACAGCTCACATTATAAGTTACACACTGATATTTTCTTTTCCCTAATGTTTCTCTACAAACTTGTGTTCAGATCGAGGAGTCTGTGCGCTCCATGGTGATGCGGTATGGCAGCCGCCTGTGGAAGCTGCGTGTCCTCCAGGCCGAGCTGAAAATTAACATCCGCCTGACCCCGACAGGAAAGCAAATTCCCATCCGCCTCTTCCTTACCAATGAGTCTGGCTACTACCTAGACATCAGCCTATACAAGGAGGTCACTGATTCCCGAACGGGACAGGTGGGGCCTAAAGATCGACAGGTGGGGCACTCATACATTTTCCATCTCATCTGCTTACCATCCAGTCACTGGCAAAGGGCTTCTGCTCCATCCTGGAAACCACAGCTCCCAGAATGCAATTTACTAGCTTCGCTTGTAAAGTATAAAGATCTGGTGTGTCATTTTTATGCAGTAGAATGTAGAATTTATGCCTTTAAAATGAAATTGGATTGGTATCCAGTATGGTGTCTTGCCCTTTGCCTGGTGGACAATTCTTTTAATCATATGTTTCTGCCCACAGCTGATCTGGTAAGTTACATTTCATCCATTCAGCCATCCCTCCATCCATCCATCAGTATATCCATCCACTTAGTAGAAGGGGCTGACAAAAAATTACATTATCTTGGTGTACATTTCAAATATTTTTTTTTTCTATCCATCTTTGCCTATTTGCTGTGTGGTCACTTTGGTTCCATGTATGTGAGAGAAATTTGTTTCCATTAAAAGATTCTAGACATGGTTGGGAATGATATGGTAGCATTTCCTGCAGCTATAATCAATTAAGAAAATTTAATTGAATCTCAAGACAATTTGTAATGTTTTTAGTATAGTTTGTCCAAAATTGAGTAGAATTGTCTTATTCCACTGGCAGATAATTATTTCTAATTTATACAATTTTTTTCTTGGTTTTAGTCAATTTAATCTTGTTATCCTAATGCAAGACCAAATAAAAACTTAAAATAAACTAAAATATCCAGTAGAATAAGATAATTCTACTCAATATTGGACTAATTGTACCAAAAACGGGATATTTTCACCTGTTAATATTTCAGTTTTTGCACTGCACATCCTTTTTACTGGTTAATCTTGTAGCAGTGGGTATGCCAGATGGTCTTTATCTTCAACATCATCATTCTCAGAATCATGGATTTTTTTTTTGATACCTTTTTAATGCCAAGATTGTTAAAGTGGGTACATCTGCTTCCTTCTTGTCTAGATCATGTTCCAAGCATATGGAGACAAGCAGGGTCCTTTGCATGGCATGCTCATCAACACACCCTATGTTACCAAGGACCTGCTGCAGTCTAAGCGCTTCCAGGCACAGTCTCTGGGCACCACCTATGTCTATGACTTCCCAGAAATGTTTAGACAGGTAAAGTAGAATAAAACCTCTTAATATGCATCTTGTTATTGTGCTTGGCTTATGCTATTCATGCAAGTTATGTTGATGGAATGAATTAATTCTGGCTATTGTTCTCTTAATCCAGGCTTTGAAAAAGTTGTGGCACTCCAGCCAAGCCTACGCCAACTTGCCCAAATGCCCTCTTCCCTCTGAGTTGCTCACTTTCACAGAGCTGGTTCTTGATGCCCAAGGTCAGCTGGTGCAGATGAATCGACTGCCAGGGGGCAATGAGGTTTGTTTGCTTTTTGTCTGCATTTCTGCAAAACTCCATGCTTCATTAAAATTGCATTTTAAGTACAAATAACCGACCAACATAGAGTTTCCAAATTAATCTAAAGCCAAGTTGCACAACATAATATCAACCCATAAACAAATTGTGTATAACTATTGATCAGCATTGTCTCTAATAAAAAAAAGTTCCTCCTGTTCTGCCGGTCCAGATTGGTATGGTGGCATGGCGGATGACCCTGCGCACACCAGAATACCCAGCAGGACGCGAGATCATCGTCATAAGTAATGACATCACACACAAGATCGGGTCATTTGGGCCCCAGGAGGACGTGTTGTTCCAGCGAGCCTCGGAGATGGCGCGAGAGAGCAGCATCCCTCGGATCTACATCGCAGCCAACAGCGGTGCCCGCATTGGCCTGGCAGAGGAAATCCGACACATGTTCCACGTTGCCTGGCAAGATCCGGCTGACCCCTATAAGGTCAGTTAGCAAAGTGGTCTTCCTTCACTATAACCATTTTAAATGTTATCCACTTAAGTGTTTTCTTTTCTTGCCTTTAAAGATATATATATTTTTTCCACTTTCTTCCACATCCCTGTCGTTATCATAACTAAGCTGTTATTGTTACATTCCCCTGCAGGGTTTCAAGTATCTCTACCTAACACCACAGGATTATAAAAAGGTTTCAGCCCTGAACTCTGTGCATTGTGAGCACGTGGAGGATGAGGGAGAATCCAGGTACGTAGCTTATTATTTATGACTGTGAAATCCACGAAATTACAACCCGAGGTGCCAGTGGGGGGGGGGGGGGAGCTATCGGGCAGTCACGTCTGGCTGTGAGTGAACGTGCGCATTGTCATTGCAGGTACAAGATCACTGACATCATAGGAAAGGATGAGGGGCTGGGTGTGGAGAATCTGAAAGGGTCCGGGATGATTGCTGGAGAATCCTCACTGGCATATGAGGAGATCATCACCATGAACCTGGTAAGACTAAAGTGGACATGCTTGTGTACAAACTCCCTCACGCATGTCTTCTTCCTCTTTAGGATTGTGCTGTAATCTTGTGTGATTTCTACAACAGACTAGTATTTTAAGCCTTGACATAATTATCTTGCCCTATAGGTCACATGTCGAGCCATAGGGATTGGGGCCTATCTGGTGAGGCTCGGACAACGAACCATTCAAGTGGACAACTCTCATATCATCCTCACTGGAGCTGGAGCACTCAACAAGGTAAAATGTTGTCCACAACACAGGGACTGTTTTTTTGTTTGTTTTTTTAAATTATTATTGTGTTTTTAATCAAAAATACAATGGGGTGTGCTTCGTGTGACACTGGATTTACAACAAATGAGTTGCCTCTAAATTCAAACAATTAATTGCATTTTAATGCAGATTACAACATAAATATTTATTACCTAGTGATGGAAAAAATCAGCTAATATGAGAGGAAGAAAAGGAGCTTTGGAAACGATTTTTGCAGCATTTTTTATTTTTCTGAAATTCTGAAAATTCATTTGTGAACCAGGAGAAGGCCGTGATGTTTAGGTTTAGGTGTGTGTGTGTGTTTCTGTCTGTGTGTGTGTGTTTCTGTCTGTGTGTTGGTGTGTGTGTGTCTGTCAAAGAAAAGAAATTAGAAACGTGTACTATGATTTTGGTGCTTGTTCCATTTCGGTGATCAGGCCTTCGTGTGCCTTGTTCTGTTCTACTAGGGTTTCAATCCCAACCACAAGCCCGCCTGCCACTCAGAGTGGAATAATTGAAAGCGAACCATGAAGTGTATTTGCATAGAAATGGAGTGACATGCCGGAGGCTGCAGCGCAGGACACCCATATCATTTGTTTTTAATCAAAAGGAAAAGTTTTGCTAAGGCAGATTGTTTTCTGTTTTCTGTGTGTGTGCGCGCGCGCGCGTGTGTGTGTGTGTGTGTGTGTGTGTGTGTGTGTGTGTGTGTGTGTGTGTGTGTGTGTGTGTGTGCGCGTGTGGGTATATGCTTCACTACCTCCTCTTGTCTTGCTTTCTCTGTCCTTGTCAGTGCATTAAGATGACTCCATTTCAAATTAGATGACAGATATGACAAATCATGCAAATGGCCCGATGATAGCGTACCTATTTGCTGAAAGCTCAATTGTTTTTTCAATGGCCCCACTGTTTGGTTCTATTTGTGAGAGTACACCCATAGTAATGGTTACTGACAAGTGTCAATGCATCACAACGTGATGTACTGTAATAATATATTCTCCGTTTACAGTTGTTAGTTTGAAAATGGTATTTTTTTTTTATTGGCGACACACACGCTTTTTTCTTTTTTCCATTTTTTTTTTTTTTTTGCCCCGTTCATCATCATGCGGTTTCCTGGCTATTAACTGAAGCCTGATAGAGAGCAGGAGGCTGCCACCCAGAGATCATCATTTCATTAGCTGCTGGAAAGCTCTCATATTTTCATGGGGGCTGGATAGTAACTACTAGCACAAATACCCCAGTGAGCTGTTACATCCAGTTGGCCTCTCTTTTCTTCCTCGCAGTCATCTCCCTCTGTCCCTGCTCCTATATCCCCTTCCCTTCCCACTGCCGTGGAATCTTAATGAAGCCGGCGATGGCCAGAGGCACAGGGGCTTTGTGTATGTCAAGGTGACTGCAATGTTTCATGGGGCTGCAGGCTTTCCTGACAGCTTTAGGAGAGTGCCCTAGATTTGTAGCCAGATACATAACCATTAATGGTAATAAAGAAAGTAAATGATGGCTGAAAAGGTGAGAGCTGAGGGTAGGGATTGAGCTCCTCTATGATTTTTATGGAGCCATGTCAGGGCCCTGCCACCTGTTCTTGCCTGCTTATGAAAATAGGGTGGGCTGGGAGTAAGATTTTATGGCTTTGGGTTGGCACAGGGGCACTTTTGAGGGCAAAAGCAGATTGGTGGCTTCTGTCTCACCCTGATACAAAAGTCTCATATCATCACAGAATTCAGAATAAAGCAACCACCAGAAGGAATGTGAACCGGTACAACCCCACTTGCAATCGTGTGACTGAATGGGGTGGTCTTAATTTACGCAGTCTGTTAGAGAATCCCCTAGGAAGAGTGGCAGGTGCTGCCACCCATTTGTAACCGCTTGAGATGGAGATTTCTGGCGGCCGATCACCTGTATTGAAGAGGCAGTGAGGCAGTGTAATGCAGGGTCCCTGCTGTTACCTGGCATGTCTGTGCACAATCTCATTGATCCACAGCTCCCCCAGACCAGAAACCTGGACACCTTCCATTCTGAGCCAAGGTTGCACAACATGAGCAGTGGATTAACTCTGCTTCCTCCATCGGAGGGCAAAAAGAGGAGGCTTTACGCTACATTAAATTGGGCAGAAAACCACTATATTTCACAAGCAGGGCTGTGGCAGGTTTTCTGCTGCATGTTTAGCCTCGTTAACATAAATGGTGTATGCCTAAAAAGTAAAATATTAGAAAGTCTGGGATTTCAAGAAATAAAAAATGTTTTTTTCCTATGCTAGGTGCTTGGCAGGGAAGTCTACACATCGAATAACCAGCTTGGTGGAATTCAAATCATGCACAACAACGGTGTGACCCACAGCACCGTTTGTGACGACTTTGAGGGAGTCTTCACTCTCCTGCAGTGGCTGTCCTACATGCCTAAGGTAATATTTAGCTGTGTGTTGAATAAAATGCTGTATTTAGGAGTGATAAATGTACAGTTCACTTATTCTCTTTTGATTATTGTATAATAAGTACATTCCTTATCCTTTTAGTGTAAATCTAGTCCAGTGCCCATCCTCAACGCCAAGGATCCGATCGATCGGCCAATAGAATTTGTTCCAACAAAAGCTCCCTATGACCCTCGCTGGATGTTGGCAGGACGTCCCAGCCAGAGTGAGTGCCTTGTCTTGAGTGGCTAGATAAATAATCTGCTGGAAAAAATTTTTTTGGGAACATTTCATATCATATCTTGCTGGTAATTAGGTGAATATTAACTAAGTAGGAATTATTATTCCCTTTTGGGGGTTATTTGAATCTCATCAACAAAACATCCCCCATCTCATCTCTGGTGTCATGCTTATTCCTGTCACATTCAAGTAGTGCTAATTATTTATTGAGTTTGTTAATCTATTAAATTAGGTTTGCTAAATGTATCTAAATTTGTGTGGATTTCCTGCTTTTCTTTATTATATAACTGTATATTACTTATTTCTATTCCTTTCAATTTATTTCTAATATGTTAAACAAACAATTTTAAGACCTCAAATGAACATGCGGCAGTTAGATTTTTGTGTGTATTTTTTTAGACCAAACAATTAATGATCAAATACAGCAGCTCTACAGTTTGCCTAAAGCCGGTATTGCCTCATATAGCATCCGGGCTAAAGCTATGATGACAATGATTCATACAATTTCACTTTTGCTCATTTCCTCTACTGATCCTCTCCATCCAATGCTTTATCAGCAGTTGCAAGCCCAGATTTCTGTTGTTGTTGTTTTAAGTAAATGTAAAGATTTATCATTTCAGCTCTATATCCCCCCGGTTTAAAGGTTGACATAATTAATCACCAGACAGAAGCTGTTAAGAAACTAAAAGACAAACGGTGAGGCCTAATATAATGCTGCTAAAGGCAAGATTAAGATAGCACCAAAATGGATGCAGCATGTTTTACACTGCGGGTCAGGACTGAGCAGGTTCCACATCAGTGTAATTACAGCTTTGGACAGCAAAGAGATTGGGGTGGGGGTCTGTGGGAAGCCAGTCAAAGTCTCTGCTAGTGATGAGTGGCGAGCCTTAATTGAATGGTAACCTCATAGACTGGGCAAGTTTCTCCTGGTGTGCAGGCAGAAAAAGAGCTGAGCCAGCCTTCTCATGCAGTCATCCATCATGGTCGCTGCCAAGATTACAGATTCTGAGTTTAAAGGTGCCATATTTTACACTTTTCTTTGATTTTATTTGAAATCTCCATATCACTAACAAGATATAATTGTAGGGTTAGGTACCAAAATAAACTCAATATAGTTTACATCCCCTCTCTCAAGCTTCTCTCTTGAGCTCTAGAAAAGTATCTTATTAATATTAACTCTCTCTTCTATTAGCAGATATAAACGGCTATAAACTAGGAGGGTGGTGACTGTATAGATGTGACATCACAACTTTATGGAAGTCTTTGCTTGCTTTGAGGCACAGTTTCTAAATTCAGGCTCTGCATTTCTGTGTATTGATAATTTTGAAATATGGGACAGTATTTGTTTAATATTATAGAAAGAAAATCATGGACTGTAAAAATAAAAAAGGAGTTGTTTTTTTTGTTTGTTTTTTTTTGCAATAATTCCCGTTTGACCTTCTTTTGTTTTTTACCTTTCTGCAATCTCTGTCCTTCCTTTCTGCATATAAAAGGTCCAAAAGGTTCTTGGCAGAGTGGTTTCTTTGACAATGGCTCCTTCATGGAGATGATGCAGCCATGGGCACAGAGTGTGGTGGTTGGCAGAGCCAGGTAAGTGCAAAATAAAAAAAATAAACCCAAATGACATCTTGCCAAAAGAATTAATCCATTTACACCACAGTGAAACATCTTGGCTTTCAAAAATATAGATGTGTGCACTTAGTGACTTCTCTCCACAGACTGGGTGGTATACCTTGTGGAGTGGTTGCCGTGGAAACCAGGTCAGTGGAGCTGTCAATCCCAGCCGATCCAGCCAATTTGGACTCCGAGGCTAAGGTAAGGGGGGTGGGGAGTCACTCAACGCATAAACTGGAGTGTTTCTTTAGACATATTACAGATGTCCAGGTAGTAATGTTGGCTTTCTGATTTGTATATTTAGATCATCCAGCAGGCAGGACAGGTGTGGTTCCCAGATTCTGCTTTTAAAACCGCTCAGGCCATTAAGGACTTGAACCGAGAGGGTCTGCCTCTCATAGTGTTTGCCAACTGGAGGGGCTTTTCTGGAGGAATGAAAGGTACTTCTGCTTCATGTTATTCCATCAATCTGGGATTAAACCTTTTCCAGCATCTCATATGAAATTCTCCTTTAGATATGTACGACCAGGTGCTGAAGTTCGGTGCCTACATCGTGGACGGGCTGAGAGAGTACACGCAGCCCGTCCTGGTTTATATTCCCCCCCAGGCTGAGCTGAGGGGAGGCTCCTGGGTGGTTATAGATCCCACTATCAACCCTCGTCACATGGAGATGTATGCTGACAAGGACAGCAGGTGAGTTTGACGGGCGTAGAGGCCAGACACAGGGCTCCTGCAGGGTCTTAAAACGTCTTAGAAGCATTGAATTTATGAATTGGGGAAATAATACCTTACAAAGTCTTGAATTTTGATATGTGGTCTTAAAATGTATGCAGTGTGTTACTTCTCTATATCACATTTTCCCCAAAAGTATCATTTATTGACCACTATTATTTTGATTGAAAAATGTAGCTTATATAAAATATGGAGAATGTAGACTTTTTCCCTACTCTATTTGCTGTAGTACATCATATTTACAATCCCCAAGTGAAGTTTTAGTGAAAAAATATTTTATATGGATGTAGTATGCTTTTAATATCTAGAAATATTCATTAAAAAACAATGAATAGACCTTAACTACTACAGGAGAGGTTTTAGTGTGGAAATATTTTATATGGGCATAGTATGTATTTCATTCAAAAATAAATGACCAAATAAAAAAAAAAGTTTTTCTTTGCTAGTAGTTCTGTGAAATAGGTTTTAGGTTTGATATAAATGGTCTTAAAATACCTAAATTTAACTTAAATAAACTTGTAGGAACCCTGCAGACAAAGCATCTGTCTTCATCAAACCACCTTTGTTCATTTAAACCATTTGTCTCTCCAGAGGTGGCGTGTTGGAGCCTGAAGGAACAGTGGAGATCAAGTTTAGGAGGAAGGACCTGGTGAAGACCATGAGAAGAGTAGATCCGGTCTACACCGGCTTGGCTGAAAGACTGGGTGAGTCCTCCGGTTTGATGCTAATTAAACTTTTTTACCAGCGTCATTGTCCCCTATAGTCTCATCCTCATTTGCAGCGTCTTTTTGCTCCCTCCCGTCCTGTTGTAGTCAGAAGCAATATATCAGGTGGGAGCATGTGTGCGGGTTCACTGTTGTTCTTTATTTGGTGTTGATTGTATCATCTTCACCAAACTCCCCCCGGGAGACATGTCAATCACAGCCTGCTCCAATCCATCATCAGCTCCCCTGTCTCTCCCACACAAGCTATTGATTTTCATTGGGGCTCAGAGGAACTGTGGTCCAATGCTGTGTGGGTTTGGCGCTTTGGGCAAACTGGTGGAATGGAAGGTTTGTGAGCTCAAAGATTGGAATTGACAGAAATCAGTCTTCAGTGACAGCAGCAAGGGGCGATCATTAATTCACAGCTGCAAACTCCTGATGCAGAACCTGATTTGAATGTAATTGAACAATAAGAGCGGCCATGCGTGAGAATTTTTGAATTTTACAACTAAGCTAAATTCCTGGTACAACAATTTGCATTAAAGATGGAGCCTGCAAGATTTCCTTAAAACAAACCAAACAATACTTGCATACCATAAATTACCGAATAATAGCCGGTGTTTATTTTATTAGATTAGATTATTAGACTCAGCATTTATTTGGAACCAGTAGTTGTTTATGCACCTGCGCTCCGCATTTAAAGGGGACCCGGCGGTTAATTTAACCCAGCGATTATTTGGTAATTTACAGTACTCATCCAAAAGTAATCCCTCTCAATCATCACTCTGTCTCCAACAGGAACTCCAGAGCTGAGCGCCCCTGATCGCAAGGAGCTGGAGACCAAGCTGAAAGAGCGTGAGGAGTTTCTGCTGCCCATCTACCACCAGGTGGCCGTGCAGTTTGCAGACCTCCACGACACCCCGGGTCGCATGCAAGAAAAGGGTGTAATCACGGTGGGCACTTTTGTAAAATGTTGTATTTGTATGCTGTTTTGTTTCTGTCTATTGCTACAGTATGAATGTGCAGTACGTGAATAACGTGAAAAGCCCACAGGGGAGTATCACTCTGGCTGCTGCTGCACCTGCCTGGTGAATAATGTTTCGTCCCACCAGGCTGCAAGGCTCGTCCTCTTAATTACCTTCTGATGACCCTGGTCAATCACCTTAGAAAGCACAGAGCAGCCTCGGGCATCATCTCAGTCTGCGCCTTCCCAGTCCTATCGTACATGCACACACACACAGACACACACACAGACACACACACAGACACACACACAGACACACACACAGACACACACACAGACACACACACAGACACACACACAGACACACACACAGACACACACACATACAGACTTTGCTCACATGACCAGAGGGGTGCTTAACGGTGGCTGTCAGTCAGGGTAATTCCAGTATAGACTGTAAACACTCACTAAATGCACTGGTTTGCGTCTTCTAATCATCTACATCTGCTTTATTTAAATCATTAAAAATAAAATTATTATAAACAGACTTCTCTTAGACCTGAATTCAGCTTTAAACTGTTTAAAGTTTCAGTTAAGTCCAGATTGTTTGAATGAATTCACATATATTAATGCAGTTTTTAAGTAGTCCAGCAGTGTCTGCTCCAAACGAATAAACATCATTCAAGCCAGAAAAGTATCTATAGCTACATTTAAATTTAATTTGTTTAAATTTACACACATTTTCTAAAGTAATGGTATTAAATAAGACATACTTTTTTCTTTTTTACCCTGTGGCGCTTCCAGGATATCCTGGAATGGCAAACCTGCCGTCAGTTCTTCTATTGGCGCCTGCGGCGCCTGCTCCTGGAGGACACGGTAAAGAGGAAGATCCAAGCTGCCAACAACGAGCTGACAGACGGCCAGATCCAGGCGATGCTGCGCCGCTGGTTCGTTGAGGCTGAGGGGGCTGTCAAGGTAACACAACATTTTTTTAGGCTTTGTTATGATGTTAAAATGAAGAAAATCGTTTTATGAACTGAAGGTAAATTCACATTGAACTACAAGTAACATTTTAAATATGTTTCAAAGCAGCATTATTTAGAATGTTAGTATAGTCGTTCTATTTCGCATCAGAAAAGGAGATCGTGCATGTATGTGACTAATGCTTTATTACAAAGTCATCATTGCATTCAGTCTTCTGGGATGAATGATTGAGTGATTCTCTGAGAACTGTTTCCTGTAGGGCTGAACGATTTGAAATAAAAAATAGCTATTTTTTTCCCTATTTCCCTTTTCCTATTTTATCATAAACAAAATATAATGAAGAGCTTAAATATGACCAACAATATTAGATAGCAATATTAGATAGGCCCACATTTATTGTAAAATGTTATTTCCCATAGATTAGGCCTATTTGTTAGAATTAAATAAAAAAAATTATGATTTGAAATAAATATTTTTATTTAACTAATTACAGAAACTGTCAGAGACCCCTGTCTTAAGGTATTAGACTTGTCTAGATGCATTGGTGCCATACAGCTGTCATATGGCACCATATAGCTGTCATTTGTGGTGTTTTTTTAAGTGCTGGAATAAGTTAGTAGTATTACTCCTTAAAGTTAGATGGTGCTCTGACTTTTTTAAACTAAAGTAGTTCCACACCACAGATGTGCTGTTCCTCTTCGAGACTGAATTCTCAGTCTCAATTCAAATTCAATCGTTTAGCCCTAGTTTCCTACATATGACACTAGTATTAGGTGATACCGAGACTCTAAATGAATTTACTTCTTTCCAGGGTAATGTGTAGACGCATGTAAGTAAACACCTTCCTGGCCCTTGGGAATGATTAAAGGAGCAGTCATTTTATGCTGGATTTCCACTCCCTTGTCCGCCAGGTGTGGCAGATAAAGAAGTTGTAGCGTTCCTATTAAATCTTGGCGATTAAATACAGATGGAGTGATAACCGGTTAGAAATGAAAGTAAACATCCCTCAGAGATGCTTAAACGCCATTCCTTCCAGCCCGGTCTCGGGGCTCAGAGAACCAGCCCGCGGGGGTGACAGGAGCCAGCTCAGCGTTTGAGATCTCCTAAGAAGTGGCCTTCTTGTTAGCTAATATATTATCCCAATCAGGCCTGGCTGTCTTAAGCCACAATTAATCACAGCCCTGGCACGTGCAGATAGGAGAGCAACACGCTGTTTCTTAATTAAAAGCAAACAGATTAAAAATGATTAATAAGGGCATTAAATGTTCTTGTGGACCTCAAGCAGGACTGTTCATAAAAAGGCAAGAGCCCATTAAACTCCTCCACCCTCAAATCTTTGCTAAGCCCTCCAGCCGGGCTTTGTTTGGGATCAGAGATGCCAGCACTCATGAATACTAATTTTCCTATCAGGTCCAGTCAACAAGACAGCAGACCTCCACTTTGAGCCTGGCCATCTCTTTTGTTGCTGTTGATATTTGTTTTTATGTGATATTTTATACACTACTCACAATAGGTCAGAGATATGTCAGTGCATTTCCTACATTTTTGGGGTAAAAAATATTAAACAAATGAAAATGGTGTTTCTTCTCATTGATTATTAGTAATATCAAAGGAAACATTTATCCCATTAACATTCAGAAATCGAAAGGTGTGTGTGTGGTGTGTGGTGTGTGGTGTGTTTGAGAGACATGACCTTGTCATGTGAGGGGTCAGGAATCATAGAATATGATTCCTGACCCTGATATATATCATATATATTCCATACACCTTGGGTCATTCAAATTCAGACCAAATAGGAAAAGCGCTCATGTAAATAACAATATCCCTAACTTATTGTGAGTAGTGTATATTTCATCCCTAGAAGTCTAAAGATTGTTTACCCTGGACTTTTTTTCTGAAAAAAACAAATATTTCTAGGCTTTATAAATGTCCTTTTGAATTTTGCTCAGGCCTATCTGTGGGATAATAATAAAGAGGTGGTGGGATGGCTGGAGAGGCAACTTGCTGAAGAAGAGGGCGCCAGGTCCGTCATCGACGAGAACATCAAGTACATCCGCCGGGATCACATCCTCAAGCAGATTCGCAGGTGAGGATTTGAAGAAAAGCTCCTTCTCACCTATCATTACTTCCATCCACCCACTTGACAAACATAATGTCAAATCCAGCTTTCTTTGCATGATTATGATGATTATTTCTTTTGTCCCCCCCCCCTTTCTCTTTTCCAGCCTCGTTCAAACCAATCCCGAGGTTGCCATGGATTCTATCGTGCACATGACCCAGCACATCTCCCCCACACAGAGAGCCGAGGTGGTCCGCATCCTGTCCACTATGGAGACGTCAGCCTCCTCGTAGTGGGGGGAGACCGGCCTCTGTGCGGCTGGCTGAAGCTGAAACAACCGCAGCCAAAAGGAGCCTGGCTCCTGACGGGGACCTGGGCTGGAAACTGAGGCTGTGGAGGAGCCAACGTGACGGCCCGTGGCAGCTTGGCCGGGTTCCTGATCGTTTGCAATGATTCCCTCTAAGCTCACTACGAGTGCCCGAATCAACATCAATTATAACAATTTGTAAATGTCTTAATTGTATACTAGCATTGGAACAGTTTGTGTATTTTATATTCAAGTGCAATTGAATGAGACTAAAGAAATATCGAGTGACTAATATTTAATAATATGTTTGGAGTTTACACCTTTGGCCCCAAGTGGACGTTTTCTGCTTCCATGATAATCAGCAGCCTCCGACCCCTTTTGAACTGGAGTATGCAAAGAGTCGTCATACTAAAATGCACCTTGGTTTTTGACATATGCTTGTTAATATTTACAAGTGTTTTGATGACCAACTCAACAATGACAACACATTGGAGGAGGCATTAGTAAGAAAGGTGAGTTTCACACTCAGAAGTAGGGAGCACTTAGTTACTGAACAAAGACGGGTAAACACTATACAGACAGGAGAGCCCAGCAGGGGAGCAGGGACAAGGTTCCTTTTAGACCCTTACCGTTTTTCACAGTTACCCCGCGGTGAGCAATGGGCCGCTCGCCTCACAACAATACCACAGCTGTCCCTTCTGTTCTCACTCACACAAACACACACTGCTTCTGATGCACTTTACTGCTTACCGTTCCCTCATGTTGCACCCAGAACCAGAAGCTGCACAGTTTCCACCGTTTGCATCCAGTAATACAAACATACACCCACAAACACGCACATGGTGATGCAAAATAAACAATAGTACACGCACGGGTGGTTAAAATTTAAATCAGAACTGATAACACACAGAGTGGATAATGGCATGCTGGGTTAGAAAAATAAGTCTTTTCTCCTTTGGGTTACTTTATTATTTTTTTTCTTTGGACAACTGTTGTGTTGCTCCCAATCATTGAAAGTGGAAGGGTTTTTATTTGATTTTTTTTTAACTGAAGAACTATTTTTTTGAATTTACGTTAGGTGGCTAGATCATTAAATGTCTGTTTGTTGAAAAAGCGAAAGCTACTGTTACCTGAATTTACATCGTACATGTCAGATATGGCGCCTAATTATAACTGTAATCCTCATTAACTGTTTATTTAAAGTTTGTACTTTGTCTATGAAATGTTGCTTGAATCACATATTAAATCTCCGCTCACTTGTCACCAATAGGCAGACAACTGTATCATAAAAGGAAGAGTACATAATATGAAAAGCAAAACAGCATAATGTTGAATTCAGTCCTGTACTGTAGATCACTGTCGTACGCTCTGCTGAAAAAGCCGCATTAGCAAATGTGGAACGGCTTCATGGTCAGTGCTGTGCCTTTTATTTGCCTTTATAACAGTGATGATCTCTATATGTGTTTGCACATTTAATAAAACTTACAACTTAGTTTGTGTCTTTGTGCAAAGTCTCTAAAATTGTAGTTTCTAAGAATGTGCACTAATTTAATTTGTCAATTATTTGATTATATTGATGATCCTCAGGACAGATAATCACATCACTGGAAGCCTCATTAATTTTAGCAGTCGGAACAAAGTCCATTACTCTAGAGAGACATTTTCTGATTACTGGAAAATGATAGTCTTCCCATTCCTCAACCCACAGATGATTAAAGTGGTGTTTTTTTCCCCTGGCTTTTAAACTTCAACAGTCTTAAGGAGGATGAAGCAGATCAAACAAATATTGAGGGATCTATCTCGTCCTTTTCTTTTTTTATATTATTGTGTCTCGTTCTTTCATATCATCCCCTTGGCTCTGTCAACTCTATTACCATCCTACCAACAAATATGTAAGACAAATTGAGTTGCATGCACCCAATACCCACCACAATTATAGCAAGGCCCAATAAGAAAATGAGTCATTTGGCAGTATAATTGGAAATGGGTCTTGCTTGGTCTCTCCGGTCTCCCAGAGGGTTTTGCTCATTTGTGGTGGCAGGCTAGGCTGGCTAATTCTTCTTTTAATCACTGACAAACTGCACAATCAGTTTCCTCCTCAACCGTTGGAGTGGCAGGAGGGAGATTGTGTCGGTGAAACTCGCAGAAAGAGGCTTAATGTCCTTTTTTTCTTACAGTTTGAGTTGATGTGTCGATTTGCAATCAGATATGTGTAGTTACATCAGAGGTTTTGAACGTCTGTGTTAAAATGGCTACTTTGAGGTTAAAATAACAACCAAGCTGAGACCTTAGTAAGTATCAAATCTGTTTGTCTTTCTGTCCGTTAGAGAAGGTTCAGAAAGACAAACAGAACTTTCTCCACGAAAGTCATAAAAAATGCTTGGCCACAGAGGTCAGACTCAGGTCACAGACATGTTTTAAGCTTTATTATTTATCCATTTATATCCACAGAGCTTATAGTATATATACATATTTTTTACTCTCTGGTTACTAATCCCCAGGGAAGGCTTGTTTCAGGCAGAACTGTGACAAAAGAGGAGGCGGAATCAGCAAGAAATATTCATGTAAAAAAAAAAAAAAGAAAAGGAGAAAATCAGTGTCTGAGATTGAAATGGAGGCATTAAGATAGCGCAGAGGGGAGACTCAATCATGCATCCGAGGGAATCATAATTCCACATTCACGCGTCTCAATGACTTGACAGCACTTGAGAGACAATGCCTATGACCCAGTTGCAGGATTCCAATTAGCGGGGTGTATGCAACAGTTGAGATGAAAAGCGCACAGGGTCTTTACAGAGCCCCAGGGCGGTCTGATTACTGCCTGAAAACAAGTCTTCTGCCTGTGACAAAGAGTAGAGCGGCACAGAGGGAGTGCAAGGCCCCAGCTGTTCCAGTTCTCTCTGGGCTGAGGATTCTGAAGAGCTCATCTCATCTCCGCTGCTTGTCTGCCTTTATTTATATATATATATATATATATATATATATATATATATATATATATATATATATATATATATATATATATATATATTTCAGACATATTGCAGCAGCCAAGGCCGCACTAAGATGCTTTTCAGATCTTATGAGTTGAGTATTTTTTTTTCTTCCCAGTCTAGGATATAAGCTGATGAAGCTAAAAACATAAGTGAATAAACCATCAAGCGTCAAGAAGAAAAAAATTGTAACATGACTAGGTATGTATCATATGTGAAAGATCATATACAAACTATATAAAACAGGCTCATGAATAGTTTGAAAACTATACCACGTAGAAGGGATGTGAAGGGTGATAATAGGTGAAATGGGCCACTTTGTGGTAAATCGCTTGGCACAGTAACACAACACCAAATATGCCCTTTCCACGTGCATTTATGGTTAATGATGACTGTTTCTGCCCTATAAATCTTGAATTATCTGCTGTGCCACTTTTTTTTACATTAGTGGTTTCAGGTAAAATAGGCCATCTCATCAGGTAAAATGGGTTTAGATACGTTTGTCATAGCAGGATACTTACCATGCTCATTTCTGGTGCAGTCTAGATTTGAAGTATTGTCTCACCCACCATAGAAACTATAAGCTAATGAAATTACCTGGGTTTTGTCAAGCACTTTTTTTTATTCCATTAAAATTCAGACCAAATAGGAAACATAATAAATAGTAACAATAAATAACAATATACCTAACTTATTGTGAGTATATATATATATATATGACCATGTGTAATGTGATATCAAGAAGAAAATATATAGCTTGACTGAGCTAATTATGTACAAACCATCATACAAAAAACAGGGCCAGGAATCATATAAAACCTTGACTATTCCCTAACTGGATCAGTTGGGTTAAAGAAATAGTAGAGATATGCTGCTATGAGTCTTTAATGTTATACCACCAAGTAATGTTTCAGGCCTGTGCCCTTCATTTATGCCCCTATAATTTCCTCCATATTATTTTCAATCTCCAATTGGGCAAAACTGATAAACTGCACAACATGCTGCATATCATGAATGAACAGGTGGCAAGAATAGGAAGACAGAGGCATTTATGATAATTTAATTTATGTGGGCAGTGGATAACACTTGCGTTTTGACTAGAATGCATGTAAATTGACACATTAATGCATTATGTATTAGTAGCATCTTACTCAAAATGGTGAGGTGGAGGGTATAAAGGTTATAAATGTGGTCCATTTCTATTAAATTTAGAATCCAGAACAGTCTGCATTACAGTGCAGTCGGATATAATCTGAATGTCTAATGGTATGAAGTAAAAAACTGTTGTCACCTTATTAGATTTGTTTGCATATTGTTTATGATGGTGGTCTTTTTCCTCATGCATTTCAAGGCTTCTGTGATGTAACTCCATAATGTTTTGATAAAATCAAATTATGACGTATAAACCTAAGTTCTGAAATGTGGCGCCCGTCTTTGGACCAAAAATGAAACTAAACAATGTGTTGTATCTTTAATGCAGGTAGGGATTCATCTTTAATGCAGGGTGAATCTCTCCAGGGAGCAGACTGCGTGAGAGGCTTAAGTCTGTGAACCACCCTGTTTGAATCGTGTCACAAGGGTCAGAGATTACAACACCCTGTGATTATCACCACATCACACAGCCATTCTTATTCTAGTCTGAGCTCGGTAAAACGCTAGTTGAGGGCCAACAAATGCCAGGAAGATGGAGAGAAGACTTCTAATTCAATAGTGGACAAAGCTACTGTTGCTGGAGTTTAGACCCCATCACCAAATACATTTTAATCTTACAGCTGTTTATAATTTCACAAAACAGATCCACCAATAATAATCACATCTGTTGTTCACCCCCAAGATGAAATTGATATTGTGCTCTAGTGTATGAGTTCATATCATTTCAAAGTAATTCTTTATCTATTACGATATTGATGTATTTAAAATGTAAAACATTACACTACTGTTGCATTACTTTTAAGTCTCTTACCACAATAATTGCAAATATAGATTTGATGATCTAAATATAGCTCACCTTTATCATTATTTCTGCAAGTCAGTCAGGTATTTAAAAAGCTGGTGATTTCACTGTTGAAAGTGGTTCTCGTGTCTTCAACATCACTGACATTTGTGCCAAGTAAAATATTACCATTTTTTTCCTGTAATGTCTTACATTACTATATTACAGCAAAAAATCAATGCGTTACAGTAATTTATTACTTTTATAACGCGTTACTCCCAAACGCTACTGGTATGTCGATCCTTCTGATGCTAAACTGAGAGAAAAACAGCTTAGCTAATATACAAGAATATGCAAAAAGGCCTAAAAGCCGTGCATAGCAGACTGGTGCTGCTCCCTGTACCATGCAGCCTCCCCCTCTCCTCCCCTCTCCTCCCCTCTCCAATGTCCTGACATTAACATTCATGGAGCCACTGGACTGTGGCGAGCCGCGTACATCAAGGCAATGACTAGATGCAGGGATGAGAAAGGGGGGAAGAGCGAGGATGGAAGTCCCTAATAAGGCTGGCGGAGGTGTGGGGCCATGGTGTGAAGGTTGCCTAATATGGGATTGTGGGAAAGGTCAGCAACCAAGGTACTATACGTCTTTGGCTGTAGATCACAATTATTACCCTAGGTCATAGACCCGTATGGAAATGATAGGAGCAGACGGGTCCATGTGGTGAGAGGAAAAACACAGGCAAGGCCGGGGCCAGGGAGAAAGCATTGTCAGCTGTTCCAGAGTCTCTCAGTGCATATCAAGGAGTAGTTTTTAGCCAAGCTAGTGGTTTGCATCTGAAGATGGCAACATTGGCCACTTTGGTCCAGGCTGAAATATCGCAACAGCTGTTGGATAGATTTCCAGAGGATTTTGTCACTGAGGGTTCCCAAACGATGAATCCTGGTAACTCTGGTGATCCCTTTGACTCACATAGTGATTGCATTGCCCTGGAATTTGACACAAGCATCCCCAGAGGTTGGATTGTAATATTGAATTGTAATATCCACTGACCTTTCATTGAATGCCACCATCAGGTCAAAATGTCAGTTTCTTTGGTTTATAACCAAATACATATGGAATGGAATGGAAAAACAGTCACATCAACCTCAGTTGCATTTATAGTGCCAGATAGAAAATATTAGCATGCAAGCATGCTGACTCATGATGCTGACAGCTCTGGAAAAAAATTAGAGAGCACTGGATTGTTTTTTACACCTAAACCCTATTGAAAACATCTGGAATGTGATCAAGAGGAAGATAGATGGTCACAAGCCATCAAACTAAGCTGAGTTACTTCAGTTCTTGCACCAGGAGTGGAATAAAGTCACCCAAGAACAATGGTAAAGACTTGTGGAGAGCATGTCAAGACATATGAAAACTGGGATTAAAAATAAGGATTATTGCACCAAATATTGATTTCTGAACTCTTCTTAAGTGACAACATTAGTATTATGGTGTTTTAACTTGAATTCGATCTTGTTTCTTTGCATTGTTTGTCTGAAAACATTGTAACTTTGGTTATTTTGACCCATTTTCTGCAAATAAGTGTTCTAAATGATAATATTTATATTTGGAATTTGGGGGAAATGTCAGAAGATTATAGACTCAAACAAAAATGTTCCTAATTTTGCAGTCTTCTCATTGTTTTCCAGAGCTGTATATCTTTTATGCATTTGCATGCTAACATTGTCAAATGTTTTGATGATCTGTAATTGGACCATATTTACTGGTATATGAAGAATCTTATTATTTGTGGTTTACTTGACATTAGTGTTATGTGTGATGCTTGGACCATATTCATGTTTTTATGACTTCATCACATTTAGCATGTGTGTTGCTACTGCCGTTTAAGTTTTGAATATAGTGACTAAGTTGTCAATGCAAAGTTTAATATATTCACCATATAGGACTCCAAGATAAAACAATTCTCATTGATTGATGGCCTCAGAAGTAGCTTTCACATAAGGACATGCAGTCTACTGCACACGCATGCACCGTGCACCCGTTATGAGTTATGGTACGCACAGAGTTGCTGACTAAAAGAGTTTAGGTGAATGCAAACATCGGGCCAGCGGTGGCGCATTTTGAGTGGTGGGCCACATTAAAATGCATGCATTACCAGCATATCAGTGGAGCATGGAAAGCCAACTCCCTATGGAAACGTTGGTTTACTGCTTCTCGCTGGGGCCTGTTGGATTTGCGACCAGTGTCCTCTGGCTCTGAAGGACAAAGGCAGCCAACCGGGGAAATCATTTCAGTTCTCCACAACAATCGCGTGGCGGTGGTTTCATCTGCCGGCGTCGGGTGTCAGGCATTCAAATCAGACTGATGAAGATGTTAACGAGTTCTCAAGAAGCCGTCCCAGCTCCGTAAGTGAGGTGGAGACAGTAAAGACTCAAATAAACCTTTTCTAACCCCCCTGAGGCAAAACCGCTTTGCCTTTGTAACGTGACTGATGCTTGAATTCCGTGGCTTTTGATTTCTTTGGCTGCAGGAAAAGGCTTACGTTTTAGGTTAATATACAAAAGGTATGAGCAAAAAGAAGGAGGCAGAAATACCACCAGCCAATGAACCCCCCCCCATCCAACCCCCCTCCACCCTCCTTGTTCACCCCATTACACACATGTATGCACACATACATTTTTGCAGAGGAGACTTTTTTCACACTTGAACATTTTGTGCTTGATTGCAAGGGAGATCAACCTTCTGTGTCTCATGTCTTTGTCTCATTGTCCCTATAAATGACAATTACAACACACGCTGCATAAAACCATTCAAGCCACCATATGGCACCATATTATAGAATGTATGTTACATGTATTTCACCTGTCCTTCCATTTTTCAATGTAAAACACTGTGTGAGAAGAATTTTTGCTGGAGCAAGATCATGAATTGTCAGGTTATAATGAGGCAAACTGGTAGCTGTTTGTCAATTTACATTACAGATGTGTAGTTACTGTCTAACTCAATCATACATCAATTTCACAAAGTTTATCTTAGATTGACTGAAAATGTATTTCGAGTCATTATACTATACGCATGTCAACATCTCAAACATGCTGAAATCTTCTCCGCACTTGGCCTCACAGATTAAGCACCATGTGGGAAAAGAAAGTAGGTGGGGAACACTCATGATTCCGTCCTCTTCAACTTTAATCAAAAGTACACTGATGTGCTGCAGCCCCCTCCCTCTCTTTCATAATAATGGGCCGCTAAAAATTCAGGAGGCAGGCTCCACATCAATCACTCGCCAGATTTGAGTCCAATGCAATAAATATGTAAATGAGGAGAAGCCAATGTCTCGTAGCTTTGAGATCAGCACAAGGAGGGGGGGAAAAGGGAAAAACTGTATTAATTGCCCATGGCCAGAGGAATCCTATTACTGTGGGCATTGATTATAAAATTGTATGTGTGAATGATTTCCATGCAGAAAGTGGACTACCCAAGCCTGGAGCAAAAAAGTAAAGAAAGAGTCAAATTAGCAAATTGGGCCAGATTGTCCAAGAGACTAAAAAAGAAAGAAGAACCGACAAAAAAAGGACAAATCTAAGTTCAAATAAGATTTGGATCATGAAATAAAAAAGGATTTCTAACTCAAATTACAATTAGGTATTATTCAGCCATAATGTTTGCACAATTGTAATGTTCAACTCTACATTAAAGCTCAAGTGTAAAAGGAACAACTGAGAACGGGACACACTGCTATCAGCCCCCTTTTTTCCAAAAAGCAAAGTCCATTAGTGTGTTAGTGTGTATTCACTTGGAGTGTCCAAATGGTGCATGGAAATCCAATATTCACCCTCTTTTAGCTTTATTTTGGTCTCCACCACATGTCATGCAGGTGTCCATGCACTTATCAGAGTGTTTTTGCTGAAAACAGCTGCCTGGGCCTGAAAATGACAGTGATAAGAGCAGTGAAAGTGAAGCAAATTGTAGGCTGCAAAACTAAAATAATGGACAGAGAGACACTGAAACTCTCCTCAGAGCTGAAGGAAGTACAGGGTCTGGTGATAAGTCTCTGTGGGTTTGAAACAACAAGCAACTCCTTTGAAATTACTCATAGTAATTTAATCCATTGATATAGACATAAAATATGAATAGAATATGATAGAAATTAATTATGACAACTTTAAGACCAGCCAACACCATTAAATCACAAAATGAGAATGAATGTACTTGGCAGTTCTAGTATATACTGTATAGTTTATTGTAGTGAAAACACTGCACATATTTGACTTAAAGGCCCAATGTCATAGAAAGTGAGATTTTTTAAATTTATTTTGATTATAAGAAGGTATAGGCATAGAACGTTATCAACACTTGCCAACGCAAATGCTAATGCTAATACTAACATTAAAACTAACTCATGGAGCTTTTCCGGCCAAAGGATTTTAATGATTATATTATGGCATTAAGGAATCAGAAGACCTTGTATTGATGATTCAACTTCTGATAATGTTTTATCCAGCCAACTAACGCTAATGCTAACGCGAATGCTAATGTTAATGCTAATGCTAACGGAAGTGCTAACACTAATGCTAACATTGAAACTAACTCATGGAGCCTTTACGGATTTTAACGATTATATCACAGCATTAAGGAAACAGAAGGCTGAGTGTTGATAACGTTATCATAAGTTGAATCATCAACACTCGGCCTTCTGTTAGCATTACCGTTAGCATTTGCGTTAGCATTAGCATTAATATTAGCATTAGCGTTAGTTGGCTGGATAAAACGTTATCAGAAATTGAATCATCAATACACAGCCTTCTGTTTCCTTAATGCCATGATATAATCATTAACATCCTCCCATCCATGAGTTAGTCTAGGTGTTATACTATTTCATGTTTCAAAACCCTCAATCCACAGACACACAGCCTCTATTCAAATACTGTGATGATTAGATCATATATAATATTAATATATTATTGTTTTAGGCTATATGTTATGGCATTATTTTATGTCTTCCATTAATACTGCTAATCTAAGTAGGACTCGCTTGGCTGAAAAAAAATGTTATTTAAAGAGGATATAAGTAAGAATGTTTTGCCATATTGGCCTGTATTTTTAGATTTTGGAATACAGTTAAATTAGTTGTGTAGTAAAACAAAGATGTATACAAATCACTCCTCAGAGGACAAAATAACCTTTATTGTGCAAATAATCAGCACATGGTCTATCTAACAGTCGCCATAATCACTGTCAGCTAGATTTAAATTGATTTGCTGGCCTCATGTTTGACTTGCAAATCTCTCTCTTAATCAAGGCATTTTGCTCAGATAAACAGGGATTAGTTTGATTAACAGCATAACATTATCTCCTGACAGAGATTTAAACAGTGGAGGCTTCACACATAGCCTTAAATTCACATAATATAAAATTAAATTAGATTAAAACAATGTTGTTTTGTTTTGTCTTTATAAAAATATCCTAATTGTTTATTGATGGCATCCGTCTATGTTATTTTACATTATTGTAATATATTTAATGGCCATCCAAACTCCAGTCTTCCTAACATACTTTGATATTCTCTCTTTTCCATGCAAATAAATATGTGACAACACGGGAGTTTCATGAGTGAAACTACATCAGCTATGCACATCCAAAACAATGCAGAAATTAACTGTACTGTAACTATCAAGGACAGGGCTGCTGCTTGAGTTACCATTATGTAAAGGCATTATATAAAGTGATGGTTACTTTAGGATATTAACTAGCTGTCTTAGCTGCTTAAATTGATCTTGAGCCTCCAGCTGCAGCCGTTCTTCATTATGTTTTTACCTGGTCTAATATAATCTAACAGACTCTTCACAATGACTTCCAGATAATGAAAAGATGATGATGTGACTTTACATTTCCTCTGAGTTGCAGTTACATCTCAAATATAATTTCATTGTTATATTATATTGCATGCAAATCTACACTAAGAGACCTTACAATTTATGGTAATTAAATGGCAGCAATTAATCAGAAAGTTACTTTATTTCTATTTTAATTCTAAAGTATTTCCACTATTGGGTGATTAATTGTACAATACAAATTAATAAATATTATTTCAGTTCTATAGTATTAGGTGATTCATTTTACAGCAAAAATCAATTAAATACTGAGATTTCAGGTTTATTTACAGTATTGGGTGATTAATTTAATTTGATTGCAATTTACTGTACTAATCTTTTACAGTAACGTTACTGTTTAACCCAGTAAATAACTGCAAAGTCACACAGCAAAGTTTTTACGGTGTAGATTATTTAAAAAACATCTTCAAAATACTTTGTAATGGAATTACAGATCCAGACTTGTGTTTTGCTGTAGTTTATAGTTTGTGAACCTTTTGGGCTCCATGTCTCTGCTGCCCCTCCCCCGTTCATCTGCTCCTTCATCTTCCTGCTTCACTGCTCAGCAGCTGGATATCCAGCGTTGGTCCTGTCCTGCCTTTGTGCTGCTCTCACCTTTTCCTGACTCTGAAATATTCACCTCACCATGGGCCTCTTCCCTACTGCTGCCGACGTATGATTTAAGCTGTCATTTCAGACAAGTGTGTTATTTGTCCCTGCTCGAAATACCCAGAAAATAGACTCCAAAGAAAGATGATGAAGCCATACATCTACATAAAGACTTACACATATATATTACATGCATTGATGATTTTTCATTTACACAGCCTGTTGTCTTTGAAATGCTGTTTTTGCTAATAGACGTTGCTTGTTTTTTGTTTGCTCTTAGTGTTTGAAGAATATCACGTCGACTTGATTTAGATGAGCCAAGGAGAATTTTAAAAATTGAGTTTTCCCCGGAGTTTCCCTGGAGAGACAATCATCCATGCAGCGACACTTTTATAAACTCACTAACATTTTGCAAATGATGCTGACCCGTTTAATTCATTTGGAAGTTCATTGGGAGCTGGCTCAGACATCACTGTACATCTCCATATAGTTTCATTTAAAATTAATCAAGATGTTTCCAGTGTTAGTTCTGGATGAAGGGCTTCAGTTTAACAATCTGTAATAATACATAACTCCTGATGTTGCAACAATTAAGCAAACAGGAAAAAAAAAATCTGTCTTCATTTTGTATGTCAGTTGTGCTGAAGAACACATTAATATTTTCATCCCAGAAATCTATCAAAATATTTTGCTGAGGATGAAATATTCTCTCCTCTGATATGATCAAGACTCACATACAACAGGATGTTAATATTGATTAATCTGTTACTCTTTTTTACATTTAAGCAAACATTTGTTTGGTTTGTAATATCATAAAGTGAAAAAGACCCATCAGAATTTTCTAAAGACCAAGGGTCTCAAAATGCCTGACTAACAGTACAGAGTAAATCATGAGGAATACATATTTCCAAGCAATGATAAGCTGGCATCAGTCTGGGCAGTGTATGATGTATGATAATGAAGCAGATATTTACCAGTTTGTCAAATTTAAATCTGAATTATATCAGGTGAAACCAGCAGGTGCAAATCATTCAGGTTGATGAGATAGGTACATGTGGTTTATGCATATATTTAAGCATATATGCATATTATATATTTACCAATATACCAATTTTAAAGATAATTCCACTGGTTTTATCAGCTTCAATAGAGTTTTTTTTTCTTTTTTTATGAAAGTTATAACACATTCAAATTGTTTACCAACCTGTATATACATTTATTTCCTTAATGGATAATCTCACATTATTATTTTGGGATTGGGTTTACAGAATGTCAAAAGATTAAAGGTGCTTTAACAAATCACTGACCATCTTATATCTAATAATAATAATAATAACTGAATGCAACATCCTCTGAGAAACAGCAGCTTAAAACAGGACCTGAGATCAAAATACATGTCTTTTTAAAGAAACTGATATCTTTTAATGTCAACAATATATGTTTTACTGGGCTTTTTTACCAGGCTCTGCTGGTTTGGTAATGATACTGAGGCCATTTTCTGTTGTCTGTTACAAAACTGCCAGTCACCAAGTATGGAAGCATCTGGGATCCCACCTGCATTATGTTTTTAAATCGATAAAACACTGGCACCTTGTCTTTTATGAACTGTACTGGAGGAGGTAATGGACAAAAATGTTTTTATAGCAAGTTCTGACACAAATATCAGCTGTGTTGTAAAAGTAGTTTAGAATTATAGGAATAAATTCATCCAAAGAGACAAGTTAGATCATACTGTCAGAGATATACACACTTTTTTTTTAAATGTCCACCAACAATACACTAAATATACTAAAGCCCATGAATTTTCACATGTAGATAAAGATACAGATATACAATACATGATCGGAAACATTTGTCTATAGATATATAGATGTATATAATTTTATATTTATCTATAGATATGAATTCTGTCTCATTACTTGATATCTCCTTTGAATCCAAAATATTTCTCTTATTGCAAATTTTTGATATTTCAATACACCTTTAAATTTTTCTTTTTTAAAAATAAAAATGTTATTTGCTGCTAAAATATTATTATGGATAAAACAGGTTTATAAAGCTGATTATGGATTCTTTGATCTAAATAATGTACAGTTAGACACCAACCTTTTATTATAGTTAACAGAAGAAGCAACGTTATGGGCTTTGTTGTATTGTTGGTAACCATTTTAAAAGGAAAAAATGTGTATATCTCTGAAATAAAGGGTGATCTAACTTTCTTTTTATCAATTTATTCCTATGAGGGAGGAAATCAAAACTGTTTGGTCACAAAAGGTGTCCGGCTGCTCTGGCCTGTTCTCCTCCAGGTGTGATTGTGTTTTATTGGAACAAATGAAGTATCAAATGTGTAGGAAAGTGCAGATTGAATCAAATTAGAAAAAGTGACGACTTCCAGTGTCCGACAACAGAGCAATCACTGGAGTTGTTGTTTACTCATTTGGCAACAGTTTATTAGAATTTTCTCTTTTTTTCTTTTTTTTTTATTAACGAGGACATAATACAAACTAGCACAGTGAGTGACCACATAAATGTAACAGCTACAAAAGTTTTTTTTTTTCTTTTTGCATTTAAATGCTCCGTCCATCAGAAGCAAGAAGTTGTTTTATACAGTTGCTGATATCCAAACCCCCTGAATACTGGAGCTCTAAGTAAACAGTTGACTGCTCTGTACAGTTGTCCATTATTCTCTCCCTCTTTCTCTCTCTCTCTTTATATATATTATATAAGGTCAAATCAATTTGTATTACATATAAAATTTTCTGATTTATAAAGATATCCTTTTGAAGGCAAACCTGTGATGGCAATCATGTAATTAAAGGACATGTCTAACAAATAAATAAACAACAAAGAATGCTTCCACAGTCCTGAGAGAGGTTTTTGGTCAAATGTATTGAACATCACAATCATATCCTGTTGTAAGATGTTGAAATCATGTGCGTATTTGGTGCAATTGTGTGTGTGTGTGTGTGTGTGTGTGTGTGTGTGTGTGTGTGTGTGTGTGTGTGTGTGTGTCTGCGCGCACTTGCGTACCTATCTAACAGTGGACAACCACAACGTTACACTTTCACCAACATTGGACCACCGAGCCAACAGGGGACATTCTTTTAGGTCCCCTCTTAGACAAGCTTAAAATCATTTTAAAATCATGTAACAAACCATCTGGTGATTTTTTTTTTTACTTTTACCAAGAGGGGACCAATATGTTTGTAAGTGTAATATTTGATATTCCGCCTTGCCTCTGCAGGCTGGAACAGGAATTTTAATAACTGATTCACGCATGTTGTTTCGTTCTACCCTGACAGTTCCCTGTTGGTAATGTTTACTTGTATGTGTGTGTGTGTGTGTGAGAGAAATACTGAATGGTAATTTTAAAAAAAATGCCAACATGACAACTCACATTAACCTTTTAAGGACAATTACGTCAAATAAATCCGTGTATAGAAAACACGTCCTGCAGGCCACGCATATGTTTATTGCTTGATCATTGAGGCCCAGCATTGTGGATGTATTAATGAGTCAAATTCACGCGGATTATTTAAAACAATCTATTGATTGGCTAAACAGTAAACAATTAAACTGACATACAAATATAGAGATTTATAAATAGTTAAATAGAGCTTAACAGAAAGGAAAATAAAGAGATAAATAAATAAATAAATAAATAAATAGACATTAAAAATCAAACAACAAAAGCATTGATCTGCCTTCAAAGTCCAAGTGGCTGCGGTTGATTTTGGAGCGTGTTACCACACGGTGCCTTCACTCAGCTCTGAGGAGGGCTGTGACAGCTGGTTGGTGTAGCCGTTGTCACTGAGGGACAGGGTGGTGAAGGGGGTGCTGGGGCCACACATCTCGCTGGAGACACTGTGCATTGAGCCCGGTCCGTTAGGCTCCGGGCTGGGCGAGTCCGCCGGGTGGTGGGAGAGCGTGTCAGAGAAGCACTGCACCTCTCCGGGGCAGTGGTGGCCCGGGTGGTGGTGGTCCAGGGCTCCCAACGGGGTGCCAGCGGGTACCGAGGAGGGCACGAAGCCCAAGTCTGCTGGAGTCTGAGCCTGGGAGGAAGGCGGGCCTTGGTAGTATTCGTAGTTCCCTCCTGAGCCATAGTATTCAGCAGGATAATCTGCATTAAAAAAAAAAACAAATAGTTGCATTTTAGACAAATATGCTACTGTTTGGGGTCACTTAGAAATGTCCTTCATTTTGAAACAAAATTGCTGTTTTTTTTAATTAAGATAACTTTAAACTAATCATAAATACACTCTGTGCATTGCTAATGTGGTAAATGACTATTGTAGCTGCAAATGTCTGGTTTTTGGTGCAATATCTACATAGGTGTATCAAGGCCCATTTCCAGCAACTATCACTCCAGTGTTCTAATGGTACAATGTGTTTGCTCATTGCATCAGAAGGTTAATGGATGATTAGAAAACCCTTGATGCTAACATGTTAACACAGCTGAAAACAGTTTAGCTGCTTAGAGAAGCTAGAAAACTGACTTTCATTTGATGAAAGCAAAGTGTTAAGGAAATAAATATTATTTTAAATACAAATAATTATTTCTAAACATATCAATGTCTATACAATATGCAATTTCCCCACCGTGGGACAAATAAAGGATTATCTTATCTTATCTTCACTATATTTTCTATTCATTTCACAACTCATGGTGTGACTTTTCAGTGAAAACACAAAATTTGTCTGGCTGCTCAGTATAAATAAAGTTCAATTTAAATAAAACAAAGCATGAAACACCTCCATAGTAGGAGAAGTGGCCCAGCTCTCCTGTCTCCACCCTCTCTCCCAGCGCTCTCATCCTCCTCGGGCCGCGGAAGAACACGTGTCTGCGGGCGCTGAGCGCGCTCAGCTGCTTCATGCGTCTCTCTTTAGACCTGCGGTTTTGAAACCAAACCTTGAAGGACAAAAAAGAAGAAGAAAAAAAAGGCAAAGTTAACAAAAGGAGCATCGTGGATGACACAAAAGAATAAACGCTGTGACGTGACTCACAGGAAGTAGCCATTCACTGGCACGTTTAAGCTTATTTGGCCTATTTGTTATTATTTGAATTCCTTAAAGGTAAAAAATGGTAGTATTTACATTACTTAAGGCTCGAATTGTGATGAACTGTACGATCAATTGCAAATTCCTGCTGCAAAAAAAGGAAAATTCTTCACCTCATAAAAGAAAAAAAACATGAATAGGCTGTTTGGATGATGGAATAAGGCTTTTGTAAAAGTCCCATGAAAGACATTTCACTTTCAACACATCTTTGAAGCCAAAAAAACATCATCCCACCAGTAAAAGGAAAAAAATGTTTTTTTATTTTGTTTTAATGTCCGTGGACATCAGTGCCAAATGAGTCCTGCTTTTAAGGGGTTTAGGAGCGCGATGGGAGAACAGATTAACTAAGCAAAACTCAAAGTGGTTTGGAAAACCTATTTGGAAAAGCAATTAAGGGGAAAATTGCTTAAGGAAAAAAAATATAAGAGTCAGGAGCCACAATTGATTTCTTGAGCGTTTCGGACGCTTTGGAGTTTATTCCGCTCCTGCGTAAATTTGTCTGCGCTGTGCGTAATCGTCCCGGGGCCTAGATAAGAAACGCTGCGTTTGTCTGTCAACCGGACCTGGATGACTCTCATGCTGAGGCCGGTCTCCCGGGACAGCTGCTCCCGGATGTGTCTGGTAGGTTTCGGCGTGGCCGTGAACGCCTCCTTCAGGGTCTCCAGCTGCTTGGCTTTGATGGTGGTCCGGGGCCCGCGTCTCTTCCCGACGGCGCTCTGCTCCTCGTTCTCGTTGTTGCACACGTCCTTGTCGGACAGATGTCCGGTTTCCGAGTCCTTCCCGTCGTCCTGCGGGTCCTGGGAGTCCGGGGACAGACTCGGGTCGCTGCACGTCGTGACTGTCACGAGAGAAAGTTAAAACACGAATTAACACAGCAGCAAATGCATGTCTGTATGGATTCATTTTCGAAATAAGATGAATATACATTTTTTTTTAAATGGCTTTTTTAAACTGAAAAAACCCAGACTGGAAATCAAATACCCATAAAAACTAATAAATAAATTGAATAGAGAATCTAACTGAGCGTTATATCCCCCCCCCCTCCTCCCTCCTTTTATATCCACATCCTCGTGGTCCCCTGGAATCACCTGAAAGCAGGATAGTGTCCTTCCCGTTGTTGTTGTGATAATCCTCTTTACACACGAACTTGAATTCGTCCAGGATGTACAGCTCCTCTCCGGTGGAGAGCTGCTTGTTGCACATCACGCAGGTGAAGCAGTTGAGGTGAAACACTTTGCTCCGGGCTCTGCGGACCAGGTCGCTGGGTAAAATTCCCTGGGAGCAACCGCCACACTTTGTCCCAAATCTCCTGTTCGAGGAGGAGAAGCAAAATAAAAAAAAATATATACAAATATTAAAGCCTCAGATAACAACTTGTTTGTTCTTCTTGTGATTTTGTGATTTAAAAAAATATATATTATTATTATTTGGATGCGAATATAATCCACCAGAAATAGTTGATTTAAGAATCCAGGATTGATTATATTATAATTATAACTGCAGTTCAACTTTAAACTCAAATTGAATGTTAAATGTATAGATAAGTAATGTAGAGCTGATATAAAACCGTCCTTAATTTACAATTCGGTTGCATAGAACATGAAAAAATATATAATTTTTGAATTACATAGTAATATAATCTAAGGATGGATACAAAGCATGCACATCTATCACACATGCAGTCAGGGTTAGTCCTGATTATTGTAATATATAGAAAATGACGTATGGGCCTTTATTTTGGTAGCTATGTGTTTTTTTCGGAATTTAAATAAATGTCATATTTTGCCACATTTTCCTTTTGATTCTCAACAGATGCAGCAACATGCTGCATTATTTTTAATCTAGTCTCCATCATGGTTTGATGGAACACAATCCAATTAATTAACAATTAACAATCATATTTCTTTCTTCCTTTTTTCTACTTTTGTCAATATCCTCATTATTTACTGCCTCAACAAATATTTAATTGTGACAGTATTTGTATTTAGTTTTCTCTTCCTCTAAACCAACACCATCACTGCAAAATACACTGATGCTGCTTACCTAAAGAAGTCGTTCTTACAGTACAGTTTCCCATCTCGTGAAAAACACTTCTCTGTCAAACTGCATTTGCATTCGCAGCATTGGACACATTTGATGTGCCACGGTCTGTCCAAAACTTTGAGCAGGAACCTATCGAGAATAGGCTTCTCGCAGCTTTCACACTGAAGCATTGTCTGCATTTATTCCCAAGCTCAGTTTACTGTTTTATTGAATTTTTCCCTCCTCCAATGTCCCGGTCACCTTCGGTTCTTTCACTTCGCTCGAGCGTTCGTTTATGATCCAAGTGAATCCAAAACGTATCCAAAACGAACGTGGGTAATTATTATAGCATCATCCGTGGGGGTAAATGTCGCTCTTCTGTTCCACGGGGCAACAATCCACATGTGGCCAGCGGCTCCGGACAACAGGTCAACTGTTGAGAAAAACTGTCACGCGGCATTTCTGAAGCAAAACTACAGATTGGAGAACATAACGGGCCCATCAAGATGATCCGAGGCGCGCGATTTTATGCGTAAAAAGCAGGAGCGGAAAAAAAAAGGAAAAAGAAAAACACACGTTAATGGCTCTTATAGCGACTCACTGCTGCGATACATCCTGAGTGAGTGTGAAGTAGAGAAACGTAACGACCAAATGCTCCCAGCGACCGCTCAGCCTTGTCATTTGTGTCCCATTATTTCCTCCGATGTGATCCCGGTCTGGGAGAAACCGTAATGATCGCACCTCTTAAAGCGCAGCCAATTGCCTATTAAGAAATCTGTGACGTCAGCGCCAGGAAAAAAGACTGAGCAGCCTTTTTAAAATTTGTATTATTATTATTATTATTACTATTCCACTCCACAGCCACATGCAACTCAGTATTCAGTATTATATAAAGAAAACAAAAATACAAACGTTATGAAATAAAATTAAAAAACGCAGAAGTGCCACGATTTAAAACTGTGATGGTCTCTTAATTCTTTTATTCAAATTCAGAAAAAAATAATTAAAACACAAAATGTCTGTGAAGGACTTTATAAAAAAAGAGAAACAAAAAGTTTACATAAAGAGTCGGCATACACAAAGCATATTATAGTTCAATTAGAATAAAAAAAAAAAAAAAAAACTTTGTCATGTTGCTCAGTGTTTGAGAAAATATATTAAAATAATGAATCTTTCACCCTCCACCAAACAATAATTAGGTATTTTGTCTTTAGATCAGCCAGTTCAGCATCTAGGAACAGGCTGAGGGCCGGTGATGACATCTTTCATAGGAAGAAATGGTTTTCTGTGCGAAAACGCTGGGAGAATATAAGCCTGCAGTATATAGAAAGGCAGTGGACAGATTAATGTTGTGTCCCGGCATTATTCTTCATTATGTTTGAAAGGACAAGGATCACTAATGGTTCTAATCTGAGGCGATATGCTGTCTCTCTTATAGATGTTATCTGTGCGCGCTGGCGCGCTGCTGACGGAGATAACGCGTCCCCCATACAGACTGCAGCTCTGTTCCAGCCTGATACCGAACCCACGACACTAGAAAACTCGACTTGGACGAAGGAGTTACACAATCTGCCTTTTTCCCTGTTTTAAAATATTTTTCTACTCATTTTTTACACATAAATGTAACATTTACAATTGATTATCTGTGTTTTAATGTGACTGACTTGTAATAGTTTAATAATATAAATAATAGAATGTGTGACAGAAGAGTATAAGGTGTTGGTTTCCCACGTGTCTAATCCCTATATATTCTATATGGTTTGTATTTTTATTTTATTATTTTATTATTATTATTTTTAATATTAGTAATACACAACCCAAGCGATTCATCTGGATCAGTCAATCAAAAGAAAAAAAAAAACAAATATGGAAAAGTCTAATTGATTAACTGAACCTAAATATGTTCCTAAATCTCAGAAATATATTCTATTAATTTCCTTTTTGAACATAATGATCAGTTTTTGATTCCTAAAAAGTTTAGCTATGTCTATATTTGATAACTGGAGGTAATGGAGGCTTCTGCAACTATTAACCCAAACATAGAGTTTTAATCAAAGTAAGATGGATAACCCAAACCCATATTACAAGTAAGCTCAAATATCAAAAATATTATATCAAATATATGATATATATTTTCTAAAAATGTGCCACAAGTAGAGGTTACTTGGAGAAAAATCTCTTTTTAGCACCATGGACAGCACCTTGAAGCACTTTCAGTTCTTAACTGAAGATTTAGGAGTCTCTCTTTTGTATTGTCAGTCACGATTACCACACATGATAGAATTTAATTACATTACAACTGTAAACATTCTTAAAACAAAGAAATGTCTGTGTACAAATCCTGTGTAAAGAGGAATGCCTCATAATGTCACTGTAAGTCTGTCCTGAGATTTATAATCTATTGTTACGTGAGGAAAGTTAGAATAAATGCTTGAGATAATGAGCAGACCAGAGGGGAAAGTAATTATCTCCATGATACTCTGAGTGTGAGCTGAGAGGACGAGTGTCTCCTCGTGCCTTTTTGTTTCTCTATGAGAGGTGTTGATTAGAAGCTTGGCCCAGTGAGCTGGCCCACAGCTCCACTCCAACACACAAGAGGTCTCTGTGCAGCACTGGAATCTGGCAGGGTGCTCGCTGTTTGTTTTGGAATGAAAAAAAAAGAAAAAAAGCATGTCATTAGTGTTTGTTAATTGCAGCTAATTGGCCCTAACGAGATGAACAGCCCACCCGCTGGGACCATTCATACAAATAATTTGTAGAAAACAAAATGAATTACTAGATGCTAATTACCACCAATTATGGCTTGATTAGGCGGCGGTGGGATGGCAAAGTTAGAGAGAGGAGGAGAATACCTGTAAACATGTAATGTGAGGAGACAAAACACATCTGGCAGCTCACAGGAGATTCAGTCAAAATCTCACTTGAGGATGATGACTGCCTAACTAAGAAAAGATAGAGATGAGGATTACAATAAGGAGAGTTCACTCAGGAGGATACAGACTCTTTTCAGTTTGAAATCAAAAATGCAAATTGTGCTTAGTTTAACTAAAGTAAGACTTTCTGCTTCATTTCTGCTTTGCATAATAATAAAACTTATTCCTAATATGTAATCTACCCTGAGAAGTGTTGGATGGAATATGAGAAACACCCTTTTTTGTAATGTGATCACATGTGTGGTAGAAGGAGAAAAGTGGACCTGATTCCAGATGAATAAATGAATTGGGCCCTTCAGTTAATTGGTGTTATAATTTGATATGGTGTGAAATATATTGATAACATCATGAGAGAATGAACTTTGTGCCCTAGTACTATATCGGCAATTCCGGGTGCCCCCCTTAGAGGAGTGAAGTGGTTTAGTCCACCCAAAGTCAGTGACCAAACCAAGCAGTCATCAATATAATCCAATCTGATTGTAAGTTTAAACCTTATTCATGCTTGTTATTTTATTTTTTTTGCTCACATGCTTCATGCACTGACACAGATAGGGGCCCAATGGCATTAAAAGTGTACAGGAATTTAGTGCTATGCCCCTGAATGCAGCACAATGCAATAGTATTACAAAGTACTGTTCAAAGGTTTGTGGTCAACCAGTCAATTTGTTTTTTTTCCATGAAAAGTCCCATTTAATTTACCACCATGATTTCTAAAATGAGTAGAAAATATTGTCAATACATTGACAAGGTTAGATATAATGATTTGTATTTGAAATTATTTTTGTCTTTACACTTTGCTTTCATCAAAGGAAGATCAGTTTTCTAGCTTCTCTAACCAGCTAAACTGTTTTCAGCTGTGTTAACATGATAGCATCAAGGGTTTTCTAATCATCCATTAACCTTCTGATGCAATGAACAAACACATTGTACCATTAGAACACTGGAGTGATAGTTGCTGGAAATGGGCCTCTATACACCTATGTAGATATTGCACCAAAAAACAGACATTTGCTGCTAGAATAGTCATTTACCACATTAGCAACATATAGGGTGTCTTTCTAATTAGATCAATCATTTTAATTGGAAAAAAAAACAGATTTTCTTGTAAAAAATAAGGACATTTCCTAGTGTATATATTGTGTATATCATGCACTATGATAAAAGAAGTGTGCAGCAACAGAGGTAATAATGCAAACATGTGGTGAAGCATGTTTGTAATCAGTGTTGAACAAAGTTAAAATATCCATTTCTGGCAGAAGGAACATAGAGAACCACCGGCACATTTTTTTCTGCTCTGAGCCAAATGACCTCAAAGCCTTCATCTGCTTTTAGAGTGGAGAAGTGGGACAGCTTGGCATGACATCAGCATGCAACTCACAGCCATTGTCTTTGAGCAACCTGTGCTTTCACTGCATTAGCATAACACAGAAGGCCAGGGAGGCCAGTCATATCAGTCCTGGTCATTGCTATGAGCAAGATTCAAAAAGTCATATCATAATCACATCAGGTATTTTAAACAGTTTCAGTCTGTTGTTGATCAATAAGTGTTATTGACGGTTTTCACTACAGTCATCATTACAGCAGAGAGAATAGTGGGGTAATTCTCCTAAACTACAGTAAATGCCTCTCAGAGAGAGAAGTCTAAAATGTCCCTTGTGTATAATCAAAAAACTATTGTGAATAGAGAGGAATCAATCAATCCTGCTGATTATGCGTCTGTTAGGACGCAGAACACTATTAAAAATCCATTCTGATCCGTTAACGCTGCACTGGAGCAGCAAGCATTTTCATGCACAATATTTGATTATGGAGACAACAGCAATTGAAGGCCTGCAGTGTCCACTTCAAGCAGCGTTTGCAAGAGTTTCGGCAGAGCAGAGAGGGAACCCCCCCCCCCCCCACACACACACACACACACACCTACCCTCCCTTCCAGTGTCCTGCCTGAGGGCCTGCTCGGTGAGAGGGCCCAGGGGACTACGTGGCCCGCGGCTCCAGTGATGATGGTGATTGATGCCGGCACAATTCAGACACCCCCAGACACTGCAGCAAATTAAAAGGCTATTTTGTAAAGTTGTAAAAGGAGCAGAATGGCAGAGGGGGGACTGATGAGCCCTCCTCCTCCCTCCCTTTCCCCTCCTCAGCTCTGTCACACCATCAGCTTCTGTTTAGTTTCCTTGTGTCATCAGTCCCTCGGGGAGGGGAGCTATTACGAGCCTTTCACGCTCACTCATACTGGATACGCCACCGATGCTGCCTGCGCACATATGGGAGTGTGTGTGAGTGTGGCAGGCTAACTATAATTCACTAGATGAAAGTCAACAAGCAAATATTGATGAAACCTCCATGCCGTGAATATTCTCAGGGAAAACCAGGGACGGTTTCCTCCCTTTTTCACATGGGTTCCTTACCTGTACATGATTTACAAATCATTTATCCTCAATTCGAATTTCATTGACCTGGCTGACCTGAGGATGCACTCGTTGCTTTGTGTGTATGTGTGTGTGTGTGTGTGGAGAGGAGATACAGACACAGACCGTGTCAGGCTGTAGGCAAAGCAGCCTTCGGGGAGGACGATCGTGCCAGGGGTCAAACCGATGTCAAGTGGGGAGAGAGAGGCCAGCTGAGCTGCCCCGTTCTGTGTATTGTGCTCATCAATGCAGCTGCTGTCGGTTATCGGGAGCGTTTGCAAGGGGAGGAACGGCGGGCTGGAGGGGGGAGGGGCTCAGGGAGGAGTGGGCTTGTGTTGTATAAGTTTGATGGTGGTATTGGGGGGGTTGTTGGGAGTTTGGGGGCATATGGTCGTCCTGCCCGGGGAAAAAAGAGCCCTCCAAAAACACAGCACATGCCGAGTCTCTCACATGCAGCTCACCTGCCTCCCAGAGGATGCTCAGAAAAAAAAACATTTGAAGTCAAATATTTTGATCTTTTTTAATATGTACAATTCAAAATGTGAGTTCTACATATCGTTACTCTATTAAAATAATGGCCAAAGTCAAGTGAGTTTTTCGCCTAAATCATCTTATGGTGATGCTGCCATTTTTGTTATAGTCTCCTTAATCCTGAGTTGAAAGGATCATACTCTTTACTCCCTATAGGACAATGGACATTTTACTACTGTGTGCTCACAGCAGCCAAAATGTGGCCTCTAGGAGTCAATACATGTGCTAAAGTGCCCACTATATGTGCTGTTTTTTCCTTTTTGGCTCTTCCCTTCAAAAACTTGCACGACACTGATTGCAGTTATAGGATGATGAATCAGGATCATACATTTGCTGAAACTAAACTGAGTAAACACATAATTCAACAGAGAAAGCCAAATATCCACATATATACAGTACATTTCAATTGTAGATTCTCACTGAAGGCATCAAAACTATGAATGAACACATGTTTATGGTGTTATGTACTTAACAAAAAAGGTGAAATAACTGAAAACATGTTTTATATTCTAGGTCAAAACAGTCACCCTTTGCATAACACCATAAACACGTGTTCATCCATAGTTTTGATGCATCCAGTGAAAGTCTACAATGTAAATAGTCATGTGTCCAAACTTTTGGCCTGTACTGTATATATATTGTATCCGCTGCTTGCTGTCTGCTTATCATCGTCCCTGTGTGGCTCCTGTGATCTCAGTCAGGGGTGATTTTTCTCCAGCTGGAGTGAAGACGCTTGATTCTCAGACCCAGCAGCCCCAGGAGGGTTATAATCAGCCATATTGCAGTAGGGTCACGACTCTTGGTGGATGGTTGGACTGACCTATAGCAGCTTATCACCTGCTCCCACACTGCCCAGCCCATCCTGAATACTGACAACTGGGAGGGTGGGGTGGGGGGCATCACTGTATGAATCGACCTGCACTCACACAGATACAGATACGTCCTGCTAAGAGGTCACCGAGGCCGTGTAATATGTACACTAGCAAGTCAATAGGAAAATATTAGCCAAACAGCTTACAGAGAGGGAGGAAGGTGGACACAGACGGCACATGCATGAAAGGATGCAGACTGGCGTGTGTCAGACACACACACATACACCGGTCTGCTTTTCCCCCGCTGCATCTGTCAGTCTCTGATCTGCGAATCGTATGTGAGCAGGGGAGTCACGGACGCTCCATTAGAATAGGAGCGGACCGCAGGAGCGCCGCCGACAGACTGTGTCCTGATGCCGCCGCCCACCCTTGTCTTTTCAGCTGGGCCTTCTCATGCTCACCCTTTCAATTCCAGCAGCTCTTTGGGACCAGAGCTCTATCCCCAATGCACAAAGCAGATGGGCGTCTCACAAAGGGACCCGGCTTCTCTGCAAGCTGGTGTCCTACATGGCTGATTACACCTAAATACCAAAACCCAGAATTGATACACTGGGCTCGTGGTCACTTTGCACATTAGGTTTTCAGCGCAGACAGAATTAAAATTGTCGCCAAAAATTCATAAATGCTAATAGTGTTTAGGAGATCTAATCTAATGTATCACATTAGAAGAAGAAGACTGTACTTATCCATCCCTTCCACCACTTGAATTGTAAATACTGACAATATTGTACATCTTTTGCATGTGAATATAACACACTTGTACACGTTAATAGCACATGATTGATATTTTTATAGCACACCTGTATACTTGTCTATAACACAGCATATACTCATGTTGCACAACTGCATATTTGTTCTTATTATCCTATTTATGTTCATAACTTACTCCAAACTACAATATATTATATTGTATCATATTGTAAATACGATATATCTAGCACTCGCTGCTCCTTGCACTACTTGCTCAACCACATTTCGTTACCCTGTGTAATGGCAATAAGGTTGAATCTAATCTAATCTAATCTAATCTATTTTTTGCTAAATCTCTGGTTCATGATACTTAGATACAGACTTGTTTCTCTGTTGTGTGAAGAATAAAAGAGCTTCACCCCTTTCATCCAAGATTATTATAATTATGGGTTATTTGTGCATAAATATATGATCTGTTGAAGAAACATTCATGTGCCATTTCCCTGGTGGGCTTTGAGTAGTGTTTGTAGTGCGTATGTGTGTGTGCGCATCCATATGTCCATTCTCATCCGAGGCTGTGCATGTGCACATAAGATAGAGAGGAACAGGAATAAGGGAGTGGGTACATGCCTGTAGCCAGACTATCCACATTTCCCATCAACATAAAAAAACAAACCGGGCTCCTTATCAGCAGCTGTGTCCTTTCCTTCCTCTCAGACTGCCCTCCCATCCCTGTCTGGCCTCCCAGATATGCTAATCGCAATGTAAGAATATCCTGTTGGATAATTACCATACATTACGTGTGTGCTCATCTCCGGATTAATTCCTCACGTGCGTAATCTCATTTGGGTTTGGATGTTAAAGGTGAAACGTGGGTAAATACAATTCATGCCGATCGAACATTATAGCTGGGAATGCATTAGCAGCTCTTACCTCCAGGATATTGTCTGCAGACAGAGATGGCTGAATGAAGAGGATTATCTCTTCAGTCATAAACTGTCGGCTAGATCGCTGCTGGATCTTAGAGCGTTGCAATAAAACCCACCAACGGCTGTGAATGGCTGGGTTATCCTTTGTTATTTGATGGTTTTATATTCATTTGTCTATTCATATTTTTGTATTGGTGTCATATCATGAATCTGTCAAAAAACATGATTACTGAAATATTAGAAAAACATTGTTAGATACAGCACTGAACTGTTTTCCAGATCGCTTAAAGCAATATATTTTGAAAATGAATCTGAAAATGTGTCTGACTGGTAGACTGATCAATGCATTAACCTCCGAGGTGTTAACTCAATTTAGTTCATAGACCACATGCAGCACAATTTGATAATAAGTGGGCCAATAAAAATGAACACCTACAAATTTCTCCCCTTGTATTTATCTAAGAAATACATTATAAATATTTACAGCATTAAGATGACTTAAGGAAAAATTTGTGCAATTTGAACAATATGATGACTCAGTTAATCTATGTTCAATCAGTCTGCTGTTGCATTTCAATTTAAAACATTTACTCACTGAACTATATATACTTAAAAAAAAAAAATAAAAAATTAGGTCCTGCCTTTCAAACCTTCAACAAATCAAAACTGTGAATGTTTTATCCCTTGAGCCCTGAAATATGCTCACTAACTTCACATTTCTGGGAAGAAACAGGAACTTGATCAATTTTTTTTCACACACACACTGGACCCTTTTAGTGGTTCAGTTCTGGCCCCCAAGCCGCATGTTTGACACGGGCGAATATGTTGATATAAGCCATCCCCTTGTATTGATAGCCCCTCCTATTTGTATATCTCATTTGAATATATTGAGTTGGCCATCTGTAAGCCATCTATCTACATCAAAAAGCCGTTAGAAATCACTGTCTCCTCCCCCTGGCCTGGCGTCCAACACATGCACCCGTATGTTGTTGCATGCATGCAAGCGCATGCACGTACATGCACACGTGCACATGCACACAACCACAGGACAGAATTTGTCTGACATTGACACGCTCTCATCCATCCTCCCTCCGCAGTAGGACATATTCTCTTCTTTAAGGCCTCCGCTGCTCTCTCTTTTCATCAGTGTCCTGCAACAGGGTCTGCAGACGTGTGCCTGACATCCGCCATTATTCTTATCCGCGGACGCAGAGGAAGCTGTTTTAATATGATCCTCCTGACAACTGATGCCTGTGTCAAGACCCGCGGAGGAAGGCCGCGCACATGACCCTCGCGAGCGAACCGTAAAAAGCACTATTACAAGAGTAATGACCGAATTTAGCAGTTTGCCTCGGTACACCTGGGTTCCAGACGAGGGCCGTATATTTCCACTGACAGACCAACATCTCTGCAGTGTGCAGCCAAGTAGAACTTAACTGGCAGGGTCTATATCCTTGGAGAGCCACAGAGAGAGAGAGAGAGGAGAGAGAGTACTTTAAAGATTGAGTGTGGGTTCTCATTTGTGGCTGTATAAAGGCCCAGAGGTCACAGAGAGGAGGACAGCACACAGGAGTCTGTGTTAATTCAACAGCTCTGGAATGAGGCGGTAGTCAGCAGAGTCAAAGAGTTTAATCAGGAATTGGTGAGATATGGTGGGCAAGCCGCTCATGCCGGGGGGCTCATTTCCACCATTTTTTTTTGTCCTTTTCTGGCTTGTGCATTCAGAGAGGGTGTGTTTGATGTTCAAACCTTCCCATTCGGGGGGGAAAAAAGGAGCTGGGTAATTGTCTGCTGATGTCAGTGAGCAGCAGTTGCTCTACTGTAATAGCCAGGAAGGCCCGAGGCAGAGCCAGGAGTCTTCGTTCAGCTCTCGCAATGCTAATGTGCTAATCTGTTTTCTTCCTGTGAGCCCTGGGGCCTTTACACAGCATTATGGCCACAAAATCACTTCTACATACTGTTTTCTACCTGCTGTCTGCCATAGAGTCTCTTTTTACTCCAGCACAAGGAGTCAACACTGTCATGAACATCCAAATCCTTTAATGAGCATGCTAATAAGAGAGAAAAATTGGGGTAAAGTGTGGTGCCACAGTAGAAAACACACAATCTCAGGAAGGCTCAGGACTGGGAATTGAATCCTGTCTTGTAGCTGTGAGGAAACTTGTTGACAACTGAGGTGACCCAGAAAGCTCAAAGACTGAAGCTCCTTATTGCTTTCACTAACACTACCACATTAACATGATTGACTCCAGGCATAGACTCCAGTCAGTTAGACAATGATGAGAAAGTAAGTGTTTATATCTTGGATACAGAGGCTTTGAGAGGGCTTTTCCCTGTCTGGAAAGAACCTGGAGACGGTGCCTCAATGTTTCTTTGCCATGAAGCAGCAGCAGAAACAGGAGGAGATGAATTCTTTAATCTCTGGTTCCTCTAAGTTAACCCAAATCAGCATAAACTCGACTTCTTCACCAGGTCTTTGAATGATGTCAAAACTCTTTACATGTTCCTGCTGTTATTATGAATTCAGCTCTCTCAATATTGGCCCTTATATTCTGGAAGAGATCACCTGAATTTCCTTGACATCTCCCTGGCCTGTACTCAATCTGCACTCAGCTTGTCATCTCTCTGACCACCTAACATTAAGTGTCCAGTATGGGTAAAAACTATGGTTAAATTGAATTAAAACATGTCAACATTAGCTACATAACTATGGTGCTCTACTATTCCATTGAAAAGATGACGGCCAAGTGTTTAAAAAGTCATTATAGCACTAAGCTCATTGTTGTGGAATTACTCCTGTGGGAAGTGTGAGGGATGGCCATTATGTAGATATTATATATGTTATACTGTGTGTAGGCTGTTGGGCTGATGAAGCAGATAAAAACACACAACGTCTGATTATGACTCTGTTTACATAAATTTGTTAATTGGTCGCTCAACAGGGACGGGCAGGTAACTCTGCTACATAGATCCCATAAATCTGAACTCATAGCTTCATAATAAAGGAGTCATATATTCACATTCACATTAAGCTGCCAGTCGGTGGGGTAGTGGGTGGGGAGTCAGGAGGGAATGCAGCAGTGATCACAGTGAGTACAGCAGAGCAGCAGCTGCCAAGCCCAGTGCTTCACAACTCTTGAATAAGACATTATGCTGATAGCAAAACACTTCACAAATGTAGCTCAGACACCTCACCACCATCCAGACAACATAGTCTTAGACTGAAGGAGCAGCATCTCTATGATTTTCTTGTAAGCAGGGCTGTAGGATACTGAGGTCATGACCTCTGTATTTTTTTTTCTTAAGTTTAGTCGAAAGCTGAAAAACCAAATACATGAGGCCCAGCTAATTATTATGACTTCAACATGGTCTCATGTGACAGAGATGCTCATATATTTGACTCGTTAAAAGCGAAAGTAAACACCATTGTGACATTACTGCGACTGTGGGTATGTTTTTAGCATTTGAATGAATAAGAGATTGAAAATTGTAATATTCTAAGAGAATAAGAAATATAGCCTACAGATGCATGCAGCAGATAGCCAATAGAAATGCTAACCTGTAACCTGCTGTGAATGTAGCCTAGGCTAAAATGTTACAGGACAATGAATATAAATATTTTAAGGTCATGTTCAGTCGCAGTATGAATTATCCATCAATAATAGTCTATGATATAGTATAATGCATATGTAGTAGTTAATAATGTGACTAAACATGTCTCGAGACATTATATTTATACGTTATGGCCTAATTATGACTCAGTATGCCAGTATGTTGTATATTATATATATAGAATGTTGACCTCTATTTGAACAATCCTGGCTACGGCCCTGCTTCTAATTTATGTTCAGTCAGGCAATTATTTGTCTTTTAAGAGTACTGTAACTTTCAAAATAAATTCAAATAAAAAATTACTTGAATAATAAAATGAATAATAACGATATACTGTATATTCTAATTGAATTAAAACTGGGTTAATAGAAGTAGGGATTATATAACAAAAAGAGTCATGAGTGATCATATGCTGTATCATATCTCAAACCACTACGTCGCCACACTAACTATTTGCCGAAACAGTCTCATCAATGGAGATGTTACATTTGCCCTGTCAATAAAGCTATTTGCAGGCGATTGATCAGTGTCAACCTCCTGGTTCCCACGAGGGGCAGCTGGTGAGAGTCGGTGTGAGTGAGAGACGAGCAGAAGCAGCGAGAATCGTTGAGTTTCCACATCTGACCCCTGATAATAATCAGTGGACCCGCGATCAGCTCTTCACAGGGACCTTGCTGCTTCGCACCTATTGGCTCCTCTCTCTGGAGATAGCGAGAGATAAAAGAAGCTGTGACACTGTTACTCCCTCATCAGGAGTAGTGATGGAGTGGAGATCAAAATCAAAAACCCCAGGGAGAAAGACTATCAGTCTCTGAATATTGCAGCAATGATGTCAGGGTTGATGCACTCTACTGCATTCATTGAGAACACTACTATATATATATATATATATATATATATATATATATATATATATATATATATATATATATATGTATTATCTGGTTTGAGCTCAAGCATGAACTAGATGAACAAGCAGAACACCTTGATTCTCCCCAGAATGTTTTAGGTATCCCTACAGTACTGTTGGTGAAAAGGAAGACATATCTGTCAGCTGGACAAAGCTGTTTTTCTTTGAAAGAAAGAAAAAAAAATCAATGGCTATCTCCTCTTTGTGAAGCCACAATCAATTTTGTGTGGTTCTTATCCTCTCAATGGAGATGAGGGAACAATAATGGAATATGGTCATTTCAGGGTCACAGAAGACTCGGGGTGCTGGCCAGTGGTTTGAGGTGTTTGTGTTGGATCTCGAGTGTTGCGTATTGATTTCTCTTGTTCTCTATGTTGTCTTCAAGGAACCTGGCCTCTTTCACATGGGCATGTCGATAATAAAGTGACCACTTCATGTCAACTTTCTGTGTCTTTGTATACCTGTGATCTGCTGCATTCTCCTTCCTTTGAGAACATTTCTATGCCCAGTTGTCAAAAGGATTCCAAACCAAGTGCACATGCTGACATAGAAATACATGAATAGGTACGTTTTCACTTCAAGAAAAGACACAATCTTTTATATTTAATTTGCAATTGAGTGTACTTCAATATTGGCAAATGATGAATTCATTATAAATGTATGTAGGCTACTGCAGCAGATGTATATCGTCAGTATATCACCAGTAAAATATCACCAGTGCAGGAGCAATCAGTCCTTTTTTCTCCATTAAGGCAACAATGACTGTCATTCAGAAAACAACATATTCACAAGGCAGAGTTTGTCTGATATAAGATTTCCATTTTTATTTTATATTAATCCCCCAAAATAATCCTTAATTCTATTTCTCACCCAGGGGATTAAGGCTGCCTTTATTCCACTGCATCTGTCTCCCATGATTTGACACACCTCTGCCTGCCTCCCGGTTCCCACCAACATTCAGAGTCTTTTGGAAACTCCGATAATCCGTGAGTGGCGTGGTGTGATCCTCAGAATGCGTTAACGTCATGTGAACAGAGCTTCAAAATGATTGTCTTTGAATAGATTAGTTTTATCCTTCATGTAAATCGCACCTTTGTTGCAATGTATCCAATAATACAATTGGTGTGACTCTTTTGATGTCACGCCACAGTTAAATTTCCTGATGCACTGGGTGATGCAATTACATTAACAGGTGATGTACGTATCACTCTGGGCTTTGTAGCAGACTGGCTGCTGCTCTTACTGCTGCTCCACCACATTAGAAACCTTTGGTTACTCTAAGATATGATATGAGGACAAACCATGGAAGCAGAAGCGTTTGCCAGGGAACTCTTGTTTTTATTATTTGTATTTTTCTCAGCTAAAGCTGTTGCTGCAGCCTAAATGTTGCAAAAGAGGGCAGTGTAAATTGAAAGGCTGATTCAGACCCCTGCACATATCTTAGATGCAAAAAACTACCTGCATGTGGCGCTATAACCAGGAAAAAAATATGATTTGGCCTATAACTCTCATGTCGCATCTTCAAAAACCTTTTATATCTAGATTCCTTGAATGGTGCTGAATTATTTGGGATAGGCCACGCCTACTTCCGATGAAAAAGTTTGTCCGTGAAATCATAAAAACTGGAACAACCTATTTTTTTGTACTCCTATATCTATAACTATATCATGAAGGTGGTCATGACTGGTCAATGTGGGAATGGTTTATTTCAAGATAATCAACAAATTTTAATTTCAGCCAAACTATTATACTAAAGGCTTTGTAATTTTAAGGGAACATATAGAATAGGACACAGATCTTCCATAGACATCGGCGATCCCGATGCTCACTCCAAGCCTGACGTCCCCCAGGGCAAAACGTCTGAGGAGCACGGGGGCCGACTCACACAAGGAGGTTTGGCCTTGTTCATAATTGCTATTGTTTATCTTAGCTTTTAACTCCAGGATGGGAAATTAATCACAATAACAAGTTTCCACAGGTTAGATTGTTAAGAGCAGAAAAAATGGCTTACATACTTGTTCACATAGTTATTGTTTGCGTCTTTTCACGTTCCCTCTCTTATCGCTCTTTTTAGAATTGATCCAACACTTTGAAACACGCAAGTTGTTTCACTCAAGTGGCGGTGAGCACCGACTTGAAGAGGAGAATAAATCAACCTGTAGGGGATGTAAAGCATTAATGAGCTGAGGGATGTAGTACAGAGACAAGGAAAACAAGAAGTGGGGCCATCTGTCAGTTCTTGTGATAAATGGAAATGGCCCTCGCCTCTCCAACCATAGCGCTCCGCTATTCTCCCCCACCTCGGATGACATATCTCTGATGAGTCATATTCTGTACATTCAGGCCAAATCAGACAAACTCCATCAGACATGGCTAGCACCTGTCTGTAAGGCAGAAGGAAACGCCTGACGTCTCCCAGACAGGTGAGTGACAAGGATGAGCCTTGGGAGAAAACCGGCCAGAAGCGGCGGTGCGAGGGAAAAAAGTGAGAAAAGAGTGAAGGATGAGAAAAAAAAAAACAGGGACTTCTTTGAACATGAATTCCCTGGGGTGAGGCAGTATCAGTCACTCTGGGGCTAATTCATGTCAGATGGCGTATGCTATCTCCTCGAGAGGCCGACAGAAGGTTGATAAAATTCAAGTGGAAATGAAGTCGGTCGCACAAGTGGACAGATATCACACCCATGGAGGGAATAGGAAATAGACTTGCTGTTCCTTGGCGTCTTTCTAACTTCCTATACTGTCTGTTTTGGATGTCCCCCATACTGTAAAAAAGATGGATGGGCATATTTTAATGCAGTTTCTTGCAGATTCCAATTATAAACTCGGGAGTTCCACTTCTTCAAATGAAAAAGTGTCCATCTATTCAACTCTGCTCATGAGAAGAAGATTCAACAAGTTCACAGTAAGTTTGCATACTGTGTATGGAAGATAAGGACTTAAAAAAAGAAAATACCATAAATGTGGTTAAACAATGAGGAAGAGTTGAAAATATTATGTGAATTCCATGATATGCTGATGAGGGATGAAGTCATGAATCCATTAGCAGCCGAAAAAAATCTGCTCTCACGTTCAGGAATGATTTTGTCCTTGTGAAGGTAACTAATAGAGCTGAGTCATGTAGGAAAACCTTTATCAAACTGAAATATCAAGATATCCCTATTAAATAGTACAAAATAGTCATCTGCATAGAAACATATCCTGTGTATGTTTGTTTTATTTGTTAGGGCTTTAAATACACTCTAATTATAGTCCAATGATGTATGTGCATTGCAACTATCTGTTTATGGGTCAGTCACAAAAAATTGGTTGGCAAGATGAGAAAGTCATTTCAAGTCAAGTCCATTTGTACCATAGTGTTTTTTTTTTGTTTTTTTTTACAAAAATCACACCGAATGTGTGATTATTTTGACAAAAAATGTCATAAGGTGTAACTGAAAAAGAATGATACATTTTAAACACTGAATCTACCTAGAACATAAAACTAGTTGATGGCATCTGTTTTTAATTTTTTTTAAATTTTTATTTTTAATAGAGGTAAACTATCTGGTACCAAGTATTTAGGGTTACACCGCATGATATTTTTGACATTATCCCTTATATATATATATATAAACTTTACCTGTAATTGGGCTGTAGAATGAAATACACCTTTTTCTCTAACAAAATCATGCAAAAAATATAGACGTCCCTGTGACATGTCAGTGATTAATATGGCTCTCTCAGCCATATGTGTTGTATCTAATTTCTTTCTAATTTCTATTTTTCCATGTGTAATACATAAGCTGAAATAGAGGTAGCAAATGAGAACAGTGATAAGAAATAGAGTTGGGTGGAGGTGCATTGGGGCGTCAGTCAGAGGCAGGTGAGAAAGTAGAGCAGATGGTGAGATCTGTGGCTCTGTGTCGAGTACATAATGTGCCCTCGGGCCTGAGGAGACGATGTCTAAATTAATATGATTTGTCCACCTTTGATATATAAGAGGATTATACCTTATGTTCAAACACAGGGTTGTGAATAGCCACGGATGAAAAGTGACACAGAGCGGAATAGCATTAGCGGCTTCTGAAGGACTTTCGCATTCATTGTTAACTTCTTGCCTAATCCTTATTAGGACGTACAGGTCTGAGGGAGCCGGCCGGGGCTACGGGGACATGTGCCCCTATTGTGTGGCTGATGGTTAATCATGCTGTCATGGCAGGAGGAGGGGAAGGCAAATGGAAAGAGAATGAAGGATCAAGAAAGCGCATAAAGGCCCCCTGCTCTTTATGGGTGTTACCCAGTCTGGCTGCGCTCTGATCCTCCTCCATGGTGTTAAGTATGAAGTGCAGGGCCCAGCATGGTCACATAAGGTATATGCATGTGCACATATGTGTTCAGACATACAAACAAATTATTATAAAAGCAAATTATACCTAGGCCTATTTGAGCATATGAAAAATTGGCATGAAACACTGATTTCCTCCATGATAAATGAATTTCAGCCACTAACTGTTACAGTATAAGTGAAATTATGACCTTTGTGTTGTTAGGGTCTGTTTTGACTCAGTTATAAAAATAAAAGTATAAACTAGAGACAAAACTGAAATCATAAGTGCACTGTCAGCAAACTGATGTGTTCTGATTGTCATTTAGTGTTTGTATCAAAGTTCTATTGCTGAAAAAAATATATTTTTAGTTTTAGTAATTTTTATTGAAGTAAATAAATATGGGTCAAACTTGACCCGTAACACCATAGATGTTATTATATATAATATTATTAAAATGAAAAAATACAACCTTTTGTACAACCTTTTATTTATATATATGATTCTTTTCATTTTGCCGTTTTTTTTAAAATTGAAATCGAGGGATATACTGACAAAAACAACACACCAAAAATATTAAAATTAATATTTTCATGGTTAAGGAAGCTTAACAATGTAAAAAAAAAATAGATGAGAAATTGGTTGTTAAATGATTCTTTTTAGTGTATTTTACAGCTGATTTGAGACGTGGTAACAGCAAATTAACATGAGAGGAAGGTTAAGAGAAATTAACATAATCGTGTTCTGCATACTTTATGTCAGATTAATGTTTTCTCAGTCTCTCTGTTAGTATAATGTTTTATATTTTTCTACCTCACTGTTAGAAAGTCCCAAATCTTTTTACAATTGCTGTGAGTTTTTTTTTTCTTCTTCTTCTTTTGTGTCCCAGGAACGGCGTCCCCCTCCCCTGCGGCTCCCTCTGACCTCTCCTCTGGCCTCTCAGCAGGAATCAACACCATGGAAACACATTGTGGCAGTCCGCTCCATTCAGTGTTCAGACTTTGTTGGTATTGTTTCTTCGCTGTCCTCACAGTTCCACAGCAGAACATCATCACAGCTCAGTATGTTGTGGATGCTCGGGCTGTTTTGACAGTATTGTTTTTATGAATAGACAATTTATTTGAGATTCTGTCTGTCTGCTCTGGCCTGGAGGCCTTCAGAATCTCTAATGAAAGTCATGTGTAAAAGGCCATTATAAGACTCTGTATTAAAAGTCAAAAGTTTCAATCAAAAACAAAGTTGCTAATTGTTTTGTTTCTGGGAAATTGTTTTGGGTTTTTGTAAAGCCTCATTTCTTGTGGTTTCACGTCTTTTGACGTATTGATTTGTTTGTTATTTTTACATTTAATCTACGTTAATTGACCCGGAAGTTGTTGTCCCTTGATAGGTTAACTACTTCCTGTTGAGGGATTGTTTGTCACCACATGTGCCAGCAGCTGCTGCTGGCTGCAGCCTCACATCCACCAGGTAAGCTTGTTTGTTTAGTTGGTGATGCTGGTTTGGTTGTTTTGTTTTTGTGTATTGTGACAAAGAAGATGTTTGTGCCGCTGCACTATTGTTTGTTTTTAGGGAACCTGTTGCTGCTGTTTATTTACAATCGCTGCAGCGTGCACTTAACTTCTAAACAAACGTTTTGCATTCCTTGGAGGTAGACAAAGTATTTTAAAACTGTATTTTTTTTTTTTTGGAATTGACCGTTTGTGTATTTATTGTGTTTTGAGACAGTTCACTTCAGTCCACTTAAATAGAACTTTATCCAATTAATGATGAAACAAATCCTAGATGAAATGATTCTTTTACAAGCAGATTTTGCACCAGAAAACCTGTGTGCTGGAAATCACTGTTTTCTGATTTATTAACCACTTACGCCCCAGGGTTATTTTTCTGTTTCCCTGCTATAAATAATAATCAATATAGGATATCTCTACAGCAACATAGGCACATAAACCTGCTATCAAAAGAAATCTGCATGTGAGGTGACTACAGAAGTGTCAGAATCAGTTTGTGTTGGGTATTTATGTTCTGTTGCTAAAATATTGGGAAAAAAAATAATCTATTTTAGTACAGATAAAAAATACTTAAAACTAAAAAAAATATCTACAATGCAAAGTTGAATGTTAAATATAAGAGTTCAAATATCAATTCTCACATGGAGGATCATTACAAAAATCATGAAGAATATATTCTATTATAAAGTAGCCAACTAAATCACACATGGCTCAAATCTAAAATGAATATCAAATTGTTATATTATTATTGTATTGATGTTGATGTTTGTGTGTGTGTGTGTACATATATATATATATATATATATATATATATATATATATATATATATATATATATATATATATATATATATATATATATATATATATGGGTTTTATTGGCTAGTAAAATCTGTTGCAAAATAGCAATCTTACATTAAAAAAGCTCTAAATTTCCACATTTGGATTGGAGGTGCTAAAAAGTTGCATTTAATTGTAGGGCTGACTGTTTCACCATCAGATGTATGTTCTTGGGCAAGGATACAGGCATATTTCCTGTTATAGAGTCCAGTATCTGTGTAATCTCTGTGCTATCATTTGTCTAGAATATGTAAAACAGCTAAATGTACAGTTCTCTCTATGGAAATCTGTCAGGACAATGTATTGTATTCTTTAAAACAGCAGAAATTCTAACCAGTGACAGTTTTTTGTTTTTTGCAACATTTATTGTATATCTCACATTTGTGTGTCCGTGTAATACAGCATTGTCCAATATCCTGTCTTTGTATAGCACTGTGCATGTGTTCTCAGATAAGGGAGATAGGTATATATGTTATATGCTTCTATTCCTGACCCCCACTCCCCCACCACAGCGATGTGCTTCCATCTAACACCACAGCGACTGGTGTGACCCCTCCATGCTCTGCAGAGACTCTGTGGCAATGCTATCATGTAAATGAAGTCAGGCTCATGTGAAGTGAAGCGCCTTTGGGAATTCACTGGTTTATCAGAAACATGCCTGCTGGAGCAGCTCGGTATTGTCCATTCACACCAGTTCACATGGAGCATTGTTGCAGGCATATTGACAGCCCAAAGGTCAATATTGATACAAATGCAAACAGAGCTGCATACATAAAATGACAACTCAGACTGTTGCTGCTCATGCTTAGAGGGTCTATTTTCTAATTCTTAATGACAAGAAGCCACTATCGTCACCCTATTAAAATAATGGCCTTTTCTAAGTTTTTGGGAAATGCAAATTCATTCATATGCAGAGAATATATTTATAAATCATTTCAATCAAAAAGGCTTTGACAGTGAATGACTGTGGGCATACATAAAGGGTTGTGTGTTGTAAAATTAAAGAATAAAGTGTCATTTTTTGGAATCTAATAGTGTGACTTTAGGCAACTTTAAACCTGGCTTAATGTCCTTTCATTTCATAGTGCAAACTAAAAAACTACATTACTTAGAGTTAAATATAACTGTCTGGTAAATCAAATTGGTCAGGAGGCAGGTCCCTTTTTATCACTTGCCCAGGTCTTCTTTGCCTGTTTTAATTGAACATAACTCATCTCCAACATCCAGTTTTGATGACTTTTTGAAACCTGAGATGTGGCAAATTTTTTAATTAGTGATGACACTCAACATGTTTAATGGCCTGAAGATCCTGGAACTTTATTTCTTTTTATTTGGTTACATATTTATTAAATTTATTTATAACCTTTATGATAATAAACCTTATCACCCACCACTAGGAAGCTAGTCTAGAGCTTTTTCTACACAATAGAAGCTTATTAAAGCAGCCACAATCATGAAAGCTGATTGACTTGGGCAAAGAAAATTGACTTGGGCAGATAAAATAAAATGTCCTAAGTAAAATGGCCATTTTCCTATAGGGTATAAAGAGTGTGTACCTTTCAGCTAAGGATTAAAGCAATATTACCAGATATGGCAGGATCCTTGAGATGATTTAGGCCAAAAAATCACTTTCCTCAAAAATTACTTGGATCATTATTTTAATAGGATGATGATGATCATGATGATGATGATGATGATATAAAATCCTTCATTAGTTTATTCTATTAAAAAAAACAAAAGAACTCCCTTCTTGCATCCTCTCACTCACATTTGTCATTTCTCAAGACCAAAACCGCTCTGGTGTTGGAAGATATGATATAATGAAAATGGATAAAAAAATACGATAGAAAGCATATGTATTTAAAAAAAAATCCAAATACGATTGTGAAATTAAATCCAGTTCAATATCTACACTGTCCTACTGTTCATAGCTGTGCACTGACAGCACCACCTTATTCCTGCAGAGACCATCAAAATGTAATTCACACACTGATCCACGTTAGACTCGTCACACTCGTTTATCCATTAGAGGCAGAGTGCATCCATCTTATGAATAAGACGGATTCGAGTGCCTCCCCCAACATCCTGCACAGCAAACAACTGCTGTTTTATCATTTGGTCTGAATGGAAATGCCTAAACAATTTAATGGGTAACTAAATAAATACTGTTTGCAGAGAGCAGGTTGAGTATCAGTGTATTTATATGCTGCACAAACTGAAATCCTAACCAGTAAAAATATCTTGTTTTTGGTGCAGTTAGTCCAATATTGAGTGGAATTATTGTATTCCATTGGCAGATTTCATTTTTTTTTCCTGATTTGGGCAATTTAGTCTTGTTTTAAGAAACAAGACTAAGACTAACGTTTTCTTAAAAAAGTAAAAGTAAAAAAGTAAAATCAAGAAATAAAATCTTTATAATTGGAACTAAATTATCTGCCAATGGAATAAGATAAATCTAGTTAATAATGGGTTGTGCTAAAAAACATGATTTCAGCATTTGCAGTGTAGCTAGCCAAGCAGTGATGCATTACAATAACATTCAAATGATTTGTGAAGGAATTTTACAACGTTAATAAAATGAATTCTTTTTGCTTTGGTTCATGATATTTCCTCAACTTAAATACATGCAAATAACAAACTCTGACTCTTTCCAAGCAAGTCATGCTTGGGTCGCTTCAGAAATGTCTGACATCACTCTAGCAACAATCCATTTTTCCCGTCGCTGGCCTTTGTTCACCTGGTTGTATGCCAGGTTTTGTTCATTGGGGGTGAAACAGCGTTTGTCCTGCTTTTTTATTTACACACACAAAATTGGTGCCACGTTGCGCTTTTAAGGGTGAAATTTAGAGTCAAGTCAAGCAACAATTCAGCCGCATGCTTTCTTCAGTGGTTATAATGAGATATACTGTTGTTCCCATTAAATATGATGCAGTGCAGGTCATAAAAAAGAAGAAGTGGGGAAAAAAGGCATAATTGTAGCTGTTAGGGCAAATGATGACACTTGTGGGTAAACGTTCTGTAAACTGCCATTAGAGGTGAGAAGGCTTTCGTCGCGCTGCAACAGCACAGAGAGCAGGTGGAGAGGCAAGCGCCTTCTACCACAATCTGCCATAATCACCCTTCCATTTAGTAACACCCCCCTCCCCCCAACTCCCTCATTCTGTCTGATTGAAGTACTTTGACAATTTCTAAAGTTAGATGGTCCACTTATCTTCTTAATCTATAGGTAAATGATTCCTGTTTAAACTGTGCTGTGCAGTTTTAAATCATGCGTCTATTTTTATTCTTATAAATAAGTCATCATTTTGTGCTGCATCTTTCTGAGTATTGACAGAAATATAACACTCGATTCAAATCTGTTATTTTTGAATTTCAATAAAACCAAGTGGACATTTCGCATGCATTTTCACCACATTCTCCTTAATTACCAGTAAGAGCTCTCCATTTAAAGAGTTTAAAGAGTCCCCCATTTCTGTGGTCACTACTCTTGGATATGGTACAATTAGAACAATTACACCCACTACAGCCATAATGACATTGGAGTGTGTGGCTGGCTCAGGTTATGAACTTCAGCTGGACTTCTGCTGCCCTGATATTCATTGTGTTCTCTGATGTGATAATAATCCACTCTAACATGTACAGCCTTGTTATGCCTGACACTGAAACCCCTCTTATTAATTGTTGCATGAAATAAACCTGAATGTAAGTACTGGGGAAGATATGCTGCATGTTTTCTTTTCACTGCTAGAATGATGATATCTTGAGGAGAACCATCAGATATGCTGCTACATGAAGAAAAAACATCAATATAATGAAGACTCATAGCTAGTTTTGTGTTCATGAGTAATTTTAATTATGTGTGTATGTGTATTCTCCCCACACATAATGTTTCTTAGAAAAAAATAATTGGTTCTGAGAGTAGAAAATAAATAATACTGAGCAGTTCAGAGTGTAGAGAATTAGCACCACTTTCTGTCCTCATGTTGGACAATCTTAATTTCATCTTTTTATTATATTCTATATATTATATTCTGATAATCAGAATGTATACTCTTACTTTTTCAAACCATGTCACAGCATCTCTGTTAACCTCATGCATGACACCTTTCAGGCAGTGAGATGAACACACCAACTACAATAGAATTTCATTTCTTCCATGACTTCCATTTATAATCACTCAAATATGAGGAAAAAAAGCTACTGATAAAAATGTGTCCGCCTCCACTCAAGCTGCATCCTTCTAAGTAACATTTTAATTTACAGGCTTGTGGCATGTAAACAGCTAAACATCTGTTTTAGGTGTTTTTGGTCATTTCTTTAATGACTGATTAGGTTTAATTAAATCCCTGTGTTCTGTATGAAGGCTGATTAATCAAACATAAGCTGAGAAGCAAATATCTTTAAACAATAATTAGTTTTAATGGCCATCGATATGAGTGGACCTTTGATGATTTTTTTTTTTTTTTTTAAATGTGTTATCTTGCAGGTGCCCCATAGTAATGTACACAATATAGTAATGCATATTATAAAATTGAAACACCATGTGGTCAATTATTAAATGCTTTGCATTTCTGGTTAATAACTAATGAACCCTGAAGTGTGGAAGAAACATATTTATCCTGCATATTCCTTGAGTGCAGATGAATCAATAAAGGCCACAGTCATTTATGACATTTTTAAACCTATTTCAGCCAATCATCACCAAAATTAGCACATGCCATATTTAGTAGATGACCCCCACCAAATGTATATCTCTTATGTTTCACCTGTAGGTGTAGCCAAATCCACTTTAAGAGACATAACTGTTAAATCCATCGTTGCAATTCAAATTTGGGATTGCTGTCCAAAAGGGAAATTTGAGGAAGTGTGTACTCTCAGATGCAACTGTACCCTTGGGTGAAAACATAAATCAACTTGCAGCAATCAAATGCATTAATTTCAGTACATACTAGTATATTCTAGTATGCATTTGTGTACATATCAAGCTAGTCTCCTTTTCATGTTTCTGCAACATCAAAAATAGTCTCCTAGCTAGTCTACTCTATCTAGTCACCAAAATGACAACCATTTTTAACCCGTCTACCTTTATGATAATATTCCTAATAAAATGGCTAATAACTCTGCTAATGATTGAACAAAGAAAGCTCTTTTCTCCTTGTGCTTTCTTGGAAAGGAATGTGGAGATCTGAGTCTTTAAACCAAAAGGCCACGGAGGTACTTTGAGTGAAGGATCTTGGGAGATGCTCATGTTTTATCATTAGTGCTACACAGTCCATTACCCAAATCCTAGAACAGTGCAATTACCCCTCAAATCATTTATCTAGGCTCTATATGTAGGACCCTCATACTTAATCTCAACACTTAATCTCCACATATGTAGTTAAACCTGGCCATCATTAACTAGGCCTGTCAGGAGTGTGGCCGACCTGAGCCCTGCTCTTCTTTACAGTCCTCTCTCCTGGCCAGCTATGGATTATGGCCACAAGTTAAATTAATTATGTTTGATTCAAATAGTTATACCAGTGTGATCATGAACCAACAATCCATCCGTCTTCATCTCAGTGCACCCAGCTCACATTAGGCCGGAGCCAGTCACCCGTTCATTGTAGGGAACTGAAGCAAATTTAGAAAAAAAGTCAATATTACTGAAAAGCAAAGAAAATATTTGCAGTGTGATGTCATGTGATTACTTCTCGTTGTCATACCCCTCCATTTAAAGTAGCTGCCATCTATATCAGTAAGTGGCCAAGTATCAATAGATATAAATGCAATAAACTGACACTATTTTAGTATCAGAACTAATAACATTTATGAGAGGTGTACTGCTGATAGGCAGAAAAAAATTAATTGGAAAGGAAACGATTTCTGCAGCTAACATAAAAAACAACACACAGTCATTAAGGAAGTAAAAGACAGTCAATAACCAGAATGGAATAATATACTGTTTCTATACTTCTTTCCAAATGGATGATGGCGTTTTGCCTAATAGGCTGACACACGCTTGCATTACATTGCTGTTTTACAAATGACTTTAGAATTTCATGTACACAGTGCGAAAGCTGGTATAAGGCATAAATTATTATTCACAAATCAGGCTGTTTAAGATCCTCATCAGGCATTATGAATGTTTCATTAACATTATGAAATGTGTTGTAAAACAGAAACAAGAGTTCAGTCATTCTTATTTAAAATGGTAAAGGAAATATAAAACAATCAATATTTCAGCTTGCATTGTAGATTTGTGTAGAATTTAAGTATTTTTAATGAGAAATTTTGTTTTTAAAAAACTAAAAATAAAAAAAACAAAAAAACAAGAATATATTTCTTTTCATGGACAGGCCCCTGAAACACGAAATGACTAATTATAGTATAATTTGAAAACGCATTTGCTGCCAAGTGATTAATCAAGACACTTGTAAAATATAGTCCTGTAGTGCCTCCTGGTTAACATATTAAAGAACCTATAAAATTTTAATGTTTAATTATAAAAAAGACCTCAAATGAAATATGCATTACTTTTAATGATTCAGGCGCAGATTTTGATTCTTATTTGTAGTGTGTATGCTGCCTCCATATTTGGCAGCCTGAGGAAAATCTCATTGAAAAACAAATGCTTTAGATGAAAAATACAGCTGTTTAAAATGTGTCTTTCTTGGTCATTTAAAGTACGCTTATTTTATTGTATTTTTATTACAATTGTAATTCAAATGTTTTTTTTCTTGGTTACTGTTAGATGATTCTCTTCTCACATTGGCCACATCATAGCACAGGTGCACAGCAGTGTACTATACAGTATACTAATGATTTAAATGTAGAGCACTTGACAAATGATCTTGAATATTGAATTACCTGCTCAGTTCAGTCAAAGTTAAAGTGATCTCTTCTCTTTGGCAAACAAGATTTTAGCAGCAAATTACATACATATTTGAAAAAAGCAGCATTTTAAAGGTGCACTGAAATAACTGAATGTGCAATATGTATTGTATGTATATGTATATGTATATTGTACAATATGTATATGTATGTAAGTATTTATTATACTTATTGTTGTAAGTATTTTGGCTGCAAAGGTATTGAGTAATGAGACAGAAAATTGTATTGGGACAGAATAATGAGTATTATTACTGAGACAAATGTTTATGATCAAGCATTTTAGATGTATGTTTATCTACACATGAAAAGTTATGGACTTTAGCGTATCGGTGGCAGCGATTTTGAAAATGTCTCTTCAAAGTAGACCCATATTTGTGTCAGAACTTGCAGAAAAAAATTGTCCCTTACCTCCTCTACGATTTGAGGTTTATAAGATTTTAACCATCATTTTATCATGTTTTTGATTTGTGAAGGTGAAAACCACTTTCAGTGTTTGGATCCGGATGTTTGCACCTGAGACAAACATCTCTTTGCTTTCAGACGCTGTGAGCTGAAGTGCTTGTTCAGGTTAATCATTGTTTTCCCTTCATTTTCTGATGGTTCTGATTCTCTCCGTTGCCTCTGAACAGAAACGATCAGGGAAAACAAATCTCTGCGAACGGAGCGTTCACTCCTCTGTCTCTCATGCATCCAAATTTGCGCGTGCTCAAGCAAACTTTACCCCCCATTCTCGCAAATTCTAAATTGATAATGATTATGCATCTCAGTGCTGAGCCCAAACGTGGATGGGAGGAGCGCTGAGAGACTGGAATCGATATGAACAGCGCGTTCTTCCCTCTCTGTGGCAAAGAGGGGGGATCTATTATGGAGAAATCATGATTTATGTCAATGGTCGGAGGGATGTCAGGTTGAGCAAGGGATGGAGGTATGATAAATGCCCCCCATTCACATGCCCACCCAGCCCCCAGCACACTTCTGTGACCAGTGGATAAGCCCTGCAGCACTTCATCCCACTGTGGTGGGATCTCTCCACCGTTTCCACCGCCACACTTCCTGTCTTGTGATCCAACACTCTTCTTTTATCCATCTTTTTTTTAAAATCTCATCAGATATAGTCCCCTCTTCTCCTTCCGTTGTGTTGCCCATCTGTTGTAGTCCATTCTGTGGGCTCTGTCTACGCGGAGACCGGCGCTACTGGCCATGATGGATTCCAATGATCCAGCGCTTTAGGGAACAGGGAGCGAGGCAGTCACCTTTAAGCTGCGGCAGAGCAATCCGTCTCTGTCAGCCATCCCCCATACATGCAACATGGGCCAGACAGTGAACAAGAGGGAGAGGAGGAGATGAAGAAGAAAAATGGCCAAGATAGCTCACAGGAGAACATCAAATATATACAAATCCTTTCATCTGGTATGGCCATGTTTAAATAACATAATCTCTTGGTTTATTGGCCTATAGTAGACATTCTATACAGTAGCATGTGCCATTTATGTCAAAACAAAAAAACATACATTTTAGTAACATATTTAGCTGATTAGCAGTGTACAATCAACATAATTAATGAAATTTAAAGGGTGTGAGAAGGGTGTAGCATTATATTCTGAGCCCTGTACACTCTTAACCTATTTGAGCCTAAAGGCCACTAAGTCTATGACTGTCATTTTATACATAAACCATTTAAGCACAGATTTTTTTTCAAAGATTGCATATAATTAGTTGAGTCACTAACAATATGTATCTATTTTTTCCATTTATACTATTATCTTTGCAGAAAATAGTATTTTAAAGGTTATTATAGATGCTGTTTGCACAAATATGCCCATAAATGAAAAACATATTGTATTGATAACTGGTTTGGATTATGATGAGGACCTGTTGGTTTGTGTTTGGACTAAACCATTTCGTGCCTCCAAGGGGGCCGACCCCCCTAGAATGTCCGATATAGTACAGTAGCAGAAAGTTAATTCTCTTATGATGTTATCAGTATATTTCACACCATATTAAATTAATTATTATAAAATCTGGACTTTAATGGGACCTTTTTCTACTTGGACCCTGGGTAGCCAGGTCCTCTTCTCCACACCCATGGGTGCAAGATCAGATAAATCTGTGAACGTGCGCAGTGTATAGTTTTATATATATATAGTAATTGGTATTGGGTTTTGCATCAATACAACCCACTAGGGATGACAGCTTCACTTTGTACACAAGTAGTGAATTGGTCATCAATGAGAATAAGCATTAAACTGAGTATGATTTTACCAGAGCTATATGTAATTAAAATGATCACTGTGGCTGCTCTGATCTATTTGTACCTGCTTTCAATTTGTTGTTGAGCAGCCAGTGACCAGTAGGTGACTGCTGGATGCTGGATGTGTGGTGTAGGATCTTTTTCACTACGCCGTGGCGGGGGCGCATGAGGCACATAGTGTGTAATTGACAGAGACAGATAGCAGTCAGATGTGATTAGTTCCGGTTCAGTAAGCAGTCCGCTGGTGGAATGGCTGAGAGAAGAAAACAGAAGTGCAAGGGCAGCACTGAAAAAAAAAGACCCCGAAATTACTTTCAGTTCAACTCTATTCATTCAGTCACTCAAAGAATCTCTCTCTTTCTCTGTACACACACACACACACACACACACACACACACACACACACACACACACATATATATATGTATATATATAAATTTTTTTTGCCTTTCTCTGTCCTGTATTCTATAATTTGGAAATAATACAATATTGATGCTTAGAATTTTGTCTTGCACCTACCAAATAGTATGTAAATAACTACCAGCCATATCCTTTATGTTGACTTTGGCTGTTTGACCCATTGTACATCGCATAGAGCCCCATTTAAATAACTGAAATAAATTCTACTTAATATGCTGAGGTGCATAGGTAAATAGGACCAGACGCCTGTTCATATTTACTATGGGGCACACAGATACCTCCCAGCTCTTAAGCTTCTAGCAAACAGGATTGTGTGCTGCAATTTACATATAGGATGGATAAGCTATAATGCCCGAACCCACCTGTACACCTTGCTGTAAAATGTCATTCTATAGGTGAATTAGAGATGACTTCTCTAATAATAGAAAATCTAATTACTAGGAAAAAATGGCTTGTTTAATTTTGAATCACAATAGATGGTATAAAATGGTCTCATTTTCATTTTTTTTATCACGTTTGTACTGCTTTTCAAAAGCATTTTTAATATATCTATTGTTGAAGACTGCCAAGTTCTGATATTCATGAAAGCATGTGTTTTCTACAGTTTCAGGACAAAGCTGTATATTTAATCCATTGCTTAAAGTTAGTGATTTCCATTTATACACTGTAAAAATTGGAACTGTGAGCTTCACTGGCGCGGATTGAACAATAGCAGGAGTACTGGTGCACAAACAGCTGACAAAATGTCTCTGCCAAGTAGGAACATGATCTAAATACTAATCAAACATCATTTACAGCTGGCTTTATTTGAGGCTCCTAAGAGACTGTCCTATCCCGCTTCTTCGCCATGGTAACCAGGGATTCATTTCAGAGGTGTCATGCTGCATTATCATCTCACCAGCTCATCCACTCCCCTCCACCCTCTGGCTCGTTCCCTTTTGTCCCCCCCTCCTCTGTTCAGACCCCTCAATCTCAAACCTGCCCAGCATCCTGGAAGGAAAACATCTCCTATCTTGCTCTGTCTCAGATAATATACCAGAATGATCTCTCACCCCACACACATGCACATGCATACACACACACACACACACACACACACACACACACACACTTGTAGGCACTCATATACTGTATACAGAGCAGACAGACATTTAGGTGATTGTTATATTCACATACACAACCATCATGGTGCTTTTAGAAATATGTAAAATTACCAGCACATTCAAGGTAAATGTCACACATCAACAAATTTTCATTCTTCATTCATTCAATTTTTCATTCTTGCGACAAGTTTGACTTATGGAGTAAAACTAATAATACACTTTGATTGTATAGCACCTTTCATTGCACTACATTAGTGATGCATTTGCATGCATTCACCCTCTTATTCCTTCCTTCATTTAGTCGAGTGCAAACCTCTCCCATCTCTCATCTATGTTTCAGTTATATGTTCTTGGGCTACAGAAACGTGTGACCTGACGCCTGAAAATATTTTGCCCTCAAGCTCCGCATGGTGACCCCAGAGCAACGACTTCCTGCCCTATTCATCCTCACAACCGTAATGCTCCTCCTACTTCCATTCACCCTCAAAACCTAAGTCATAAGCATGTGGCCGGTAGACAAATCACAATTGACTTCATGTATAAAAAGAGCCAGATTGACCCTCCCTGCACTGCATTTTCAGCAAAAGTAGAGGTTTACACATGCCTCAAAAGCAGTTTATGCAGTGGTCACGTTTATTTATTTATTTTAAATTATGTCAATCCTCTATATAAATGGTCCTACATTCTGTCATTGTGGAATATTTGTGGAATTACATTGTGTAATTCCACTGTAATAGAAAGTATTCTACATTTTTCTGGGGACCCCCTGGTACCTCATTCAAGGTCCCCTTGGAGGTCCCTGGACCCCACAAATAATACTCAAATATCTTATAATATAAAAATAACTTCTGATGACCGTACAGTCCTCTTATTCTTCCATTTAGACAAAACATGATAGGCCTACTTGTCACATTATTTATCATGATCAAAAAAAGAAAATCTCAGAACCCACTGCACATTCCAAATTGAAGCACATTGACAAGTGACGAGAGATTAAAAATGTATTTCCTTCTTTGTTTGAAATCAGCTGCTCCAGCAGTGGGTCTGAAGGTTGGAGATGGAAGCTAATTCAAGCAGTTCTTTGTTTACATGAGTCTGGGTGATCTGAGGGCATTAGGGAAGCCCTGACCCCCTACATCTGCTGGAGAGTGAGATTTGGCAACTTGCCACATCAAGCAGCACCAGAGGCGTGCAGAGGGTTTACCCTTTGTTTTGTGCAGAAAGGCTTCCTGAGGCTGCAGTTTGTAATAACAAAGACAGTGAGCCCTGTCTGCGTGATATGACACGGCTTCCTGCATCATCAGCCATCGCTCCCCAGGGACCGTCACACATTACACACTACAGCAGCAAATTGGAGATTTTTCTTTCTTTTTTTTAATATCAGAACAAATAATAAAGGGATAAAAAAATAAAAGATATACAATTGCATGTTCTTATTTTTCATCATTTTACACAATATTACATTTAATTTCAATGTTGAAGCAATGAGATTTTCCAGAGTTGCAACAAACTCCGCAAACACTTCCTAAAAATAAGAAATTATTTGACTTAAAATATTCTTGATAATCAAATTATATATTATATTATATTTTTTTTACCCCCACATCAGTCCACAGGTGGCGTTAACACAAGAAATTGGTGATTTTCCTCCCCCTTAATTGAATGTGACATATTCTTGAGATTTACAGTTGTGTTGAATATTATCGCAGTGTGTTTAAAAATGTCAGTAAAGAAAAATGCTGATAAGAATTTTTATTCCCATGCACTGGGAACAAAGCATAACAAATGTGTTCCCAATGCAATGAAATAAAAAGGGTTATACAGATTTTGGATTTAATCACGATTTTAAACACATTGCTATTATATTAAGCACCACTGTAAATCTTGTCATCTATGTTAAAAATATCTATTTGATGAAATAAATAAAATAAAAAAAGATTCATGATAATCTTTTCTAGTGATTAATTCCTGCAATAAAACGTGTGTACACATGGTTTGTAGGTTGTAAAAAGAAGAGTGTGATAAAATACGTTGCACACGTAATCTATTTCTTCGAGCGGCTGTGATGCTCAGACAGGCCTATAAAAAGAAGCCGATATACCACAGGTCTATGTTAACAAAGGTCAGGCCTGCAAAGGGTCATGACCCCGGCAGAGCAGCCAACCCTGCAGCAGCATCACCAGCACGTGTATTTCTGCTGCACCTGGTGCTGCTCTCTGAAAGGTGAGGCGGCTTTTAAGTTGCTATCTCCTCCTGCTTTATCGTCTTAATGGTGCATTAATCAGATTAATAGATTAATAGAAGCCTGCTTCGAGGAGGGAGGGGGAGAGCTGTCTGTCAGTTTCTGCTACAAACACAGATGTATAAAAATTAAAGAAGCCTCAGGGTAAACCTGATTCAACTTTACACAAAGGATTTTTTTATTTGTTTTTATATATATATATAGTAATGGTTGAGCTAGCTTTTCTAACTTTTAAAATACAAACCAGTATCATCTTCTTATATCTTTCTGCAATAATTTCATGCCGCAGGGATTATTTCATCTGTTCTGTACACACATGCTACAAAATGCTGCTAAATTTTCCCCTAACTGTACTCTGCGCATACAGTAAAACTCATTGAATGGGTCATTACATTAAACTATCTCTCATAATATGTATCCCACAGCCCCATAAGCATACTGTATGCCCTGGGGCTACCGCCACAGAGAGGGAGGTCTAATGGTCTGCTGTATTAGTGGGTTAATTGCCATGTCCTGGTCTCCGCTGGATTGCGAGCGGGAGGTTTTAGGACGCTTTAATTGTGAACCACTCCGTCCTGAGACCCCCACATCGAGCAGCCAGCCACTTGTGCATGGTGGGAGTATTAAGTGTTGTGATGATGGCACCACCACCCCCCTCCACTCATTTAGACCTGAGTTGGTGGTAGACTGCCACCTGCTGGAACCTTAACATGACAGATCCCTCATCGATAACAGTGTCAACACAAAGGATTTATTCTGTTCAGAAAGACACAGATGAATTTGTATAAAAAGCCTGTATATTTCTACTCTACTGTCCTCGTATTTTCAAATGTATTTAAAGCACAGCATAAACTTGTTCCATATATTTGACAGTTGTTTATTTTTGCAAAGACAAATGACATTTTCCAAAAGTCATAATTATGTTAAACCAAAAACAAAGGTTTTCCTGTCAGAAGCTGGTCTGAGTTTTACTTAACCCTCTATTACATGAAATATTACTTAGACATGGTAAAAAAAATGTTTTGACTGCTTTTATTACATATAATGGCCTAAATAGATAGATATATTTGAAAAAAATGCAATAAAAGGTTGTAAACATAATTTCAGGATACTGTCATGCTATGTAAGGCAATGGTAAAGCCCCCTTTTCATGCCTAACTGTAAAAATGTAAAGTAAATATTGCAAACTGTTTTTACTCATGTATATTTTTTAATTCCCCCCAGGAACATTTTCCAGTCTGTCAGTGATTAACATGTGAAGTAAAGCAAACAAGCTGACACTCAAGTAGATTGTCTGTTGTTGTTCATCTTCTTCTTCAACCTCAAGACCGACTGCACAGCAAATTTACATTTTAATGGCTCAAGCTGCTCGGTGCCCCCCGCATGGGCATCAGAATGAAAGCTCAGCTGAAATTATGGGTGACTGCTCCTCAAATGACACACTGAGACAAACCAGCTTCTGCATCGACGCAAACTAAAACCTTGAGCCGCTTGCAAAACCGTGTGGTTGCACTTTTATAATACAAACCACTGGTATAATAAAAAGCCTTCCTGATTATTCTGGTCATGGTGACTTGTATCTACTGCCACTGTTTATGTGAGGAGAAATACAGTGGAATTTAAATTGTGACTTCTGAATGCTAAATCCAGGGAGCCCAGATCTCAGATAGGCCAAAACCAGTACCAAGGCCAGAGCCTCTCCACAGGACCGCCTCTTCATGAAGTTAAACCACTGTTATAAACTATAAACTACTTTGATTCTAAACTGTTTAGGGCTTCCACCTTATCTTTTCTTACTAAATATTGTTATTGCTATTTGTGCTAATAGTAGCCGAGGCTGATAGTCACCTGCATTTAACTCCTGAATGTCGACATGCTGACAAAACCATGATGAGATGAATAAAAACCTTAAAGAAGCTTTATTGTGATCAGACTTTATGAAGTTGTGGAGGATTTTGCCAAAGCCACAGAAAATCCATCACAATCAGCATAAGATAAGGCTACTTTTAACCAATTCTATGCTTATAAGTATATATATGCGTTTGCTAATACTTATACTGGTGTGACATTACATCTTGCTGTCAGTTAATTTGTTAAGATTTGTATTAACTCTATAGGCTTTTTCTCTTATTTGAATTTAGTTTAGGCAGACTTACTTTATTAATAATGGTCTATACATCCTGTATTGTTAATTAGAAGAAAATGTGTTCTGCTGCTTAATTGTGTGACCTGCTGCCTGTGAATCCTGTGGTTTACAGGTGAATGTTGTGCCGCTGTTACCTGCTGTAAATCCTTTGTTGAGGAGGTGAGCGTGTTTCTTGTTATAGTGTTATTAGTCTCAAGTGTTCAGAATAATGACTGGTGCTGTAAATCCTGTTGAGATGTCGGTGAATATCAAAGTTAGAGTGTTTATTAAGCCTGAGCGTGCATACATTCACATTTCAAATCCTGCATCCTGCCCAGCTGTTACAGAGAGCACGGACAAATAGAATGAAAAAGAAGAATAAAACCTTGTCTTGACTGTGAAATACAATGACCTGCCCATTATGATCATCCTCTGCGATATAGATTATTCATATTTATACCTGTCATAGCAGAAATAGCACATTGCACATTACATATTACATAGTAGTACATAGACAATCTATACTATACTAGACTATTATACTATATATATATATATATGTATATGTATATGTATATGTATATGTATATGTATATGTATATGTATATATATATATATATATATATATATGTATATATATATGTATATACTATTCAGATTTGTGTAATATTTTGTTTTTTCACTGGAAAGGGAGAATCTCTTCAATTTCTTTCTACAATCAATTGTTAATTGACATTAAAAGGCATTGTGAAAATGCTTTATTCTAAATAACCCAATGAAAGTGTGAAGCTTGGGAGCTGCTGGTGTCAGACACAACAGACCTAGAGTACACAGACACAACTGTTCACTGTATTCCAGGGAAAGTTGAAGTCTTTATTTGTCCAAGAGAAACTTTTCATACAGTTTGTGTTCTTTTTTTGTTATATAATACAGAACAGTTTAATTTGGTCATTAGCTATAGATCACACTGCCAGTTACAGTTATCATGCTGACATCTAGAGCTAAATATCTGTATGGTTAACTGTATCTCAATATTGATTCACATGTTTGTTTTTGTTTTTTTTAACCATGGGTTTCATTTAAATATGACCACGTATGGTAAGCAGTTTGTTTTAGCAACATATAGCTGATTATCCTTATATGGTCCCTAGGGATATTGCTGTGTTCCTGGTTGTAGTTGTTGGTCAAATCCAAAGTTCTCCTGAGTATCTAAAATCTCATCCGCTGCTGTAAGTAAACCTGGGACGTATGCAAATTTGCGCTATGAAGCATAACACATTACATTAAAGGTACAGTGTGTAGTTCTGGCAGCATCTAGTAATGAAGTTTCAGATTGCAAGCAACTGAGCACTCCAAGTGTGTAGGAGAACCTGTAGTGGCTGCAAAGAAATATGAAAACCCATAAGACCATCTCTAGAGCTGTTGTTTGGTCTGTCTGTTCTTAGCTATTGTAGAAACATGGTGACATGGTGGGCTTCACTGCTCCCTGTGTAGATAAAAATTCCTCCATCTAAGGTGATATAACAAAACATTTCTCATCTTGATCGAGATATATATACTAATTAATGCATATTTATAAATATGATATTCTATTTCTGCCTGTAAGTCTGTTCTGCTGCTAAATACCATTAAATCTTTCACACTGCTGCACCCTTAAAGTCCCCTTAAAAAGCAGTTTCTAACCAGTATGCAATATACATTATACAATATACATAACTGGTTCTTATAGGACACTCCAATGTAGTTATATGCAGACATGAGGACATGTAAATGTACTTTTTTGGCAACAATCATAAATTATAAATGAAATATAAAAAATCAATTATCATCACTAATACTTCTGTGTTTTACTATTGTAATTCTTTATCTGTGTATATACCATATATTAACTATTTATATACTGCTTGTAAATGCTAAATATGGGGACTTAAAATTAAATACGTCTTCATTCAATCATTCATGAATTAATGACATTACTTTAAGCAATTTATCTGATTATTAAGGATAATATTTAACTGAAGGTGATTTGGCCTTTTGGGTGTCGGTCAGAAATTATATAGGTCTATAGTATAGGGGTCTATCTATGAACTTAACACAAACGGATGCACTGCAACAATGTGACCCCAAGTAATAAATCCTGTGGCGAGTATGGATCGGTTTCATTTAACCCACTGCACAATTTTGAGTGTGTGGCTTCATGTGATCACTGGGTTTTATCTTAGGGTCAACTCATGTTGAAGTGCAACAGCATTTTGGAACATACACAGACAGCCTTGTTGCTTCTGACTCTTTGAGGCAGACTTCACAGTTTGACATAAGAACAAACTTATACATAGCTGATTGGTCCATATCTGGTATGAAAACATTTATGTGAGCAAACATGTGAGGCTGTTTGCAGCTGGAGCTGCACATCAGCAAATAGCCAGCATTTGTTTCATGAAGAGAAACTTTATAGCGGTGCAGACCAAACCACAACTATAAAATAACAGTAAAATCAGGATTCTGCTTTACAAAAATTTCCCTAGGTGATCTTTCAGGTTATAATCAGTAGTGAGGCACTCATATTGGACAGGCATTTTATTTACAAATAGCAGACCCACACACACACATAAAGAAAAGGAAGAAGTGATGGCAAAGTTTCAAACAATAATTTGCGATGGGGGGTTTGTATCTTAACAGATCTCACCAATAAAAACACCAAATACTCAAAAACATGTAATCACCAACGGTCATCAGCAATTTACCTTATAAAAATATCACCATGGTGATCCACAGAATTCACAGGGGTTGACCGTGGAAATGTATTTACAGTAATCCATACAGAGGGAAATGGAACAGAACCATTTAGGAGCAAAAAAAAGGTCTGAGGAAAGGATGAGCAGTGCAGAAGAGGGTCCAAAAGGCAAAGCTTGAACAATTCTTGGTTTAGGGTCTCTAAATGGACACCTCTTAATGTTTTTTTTTTCATTTGTCCTGTAAAGACCTGACACACAAATCAGTTAAAAAGGGAATTCTAATGGTAGAGGAGGGTCAAATCTGTGTAATGCAAATCGTACAAGCTCCTCCTTGACAATTTAATGAAACAAACTGTGCAATATCAAAACAAATCTATTATTATCCATCATTGTGTCTTTGTAGTTTAAGGTAAAAGCAAAATTGCATGTGGATTTGGGGTGAAAAACACTCTAGTGCTGACATATTTGCAGTTGTTAGATGATTTATTATGGTTATTTTGATCAGTTTTGGGCATTTTAATAAAACATAAAATGAGAGAATCCAAGACCCACAATTTAGTATGAACATGATGAATCTGAAAAAAAATACATCGTTAGATTGGATCTGTTGATTCTTTATTTTAGGGAGGCAGCAACTATTGATATTAATTACTGTTTATATAAAGAAAAACAACTAAACCGGCATCTCAAAAAAAAAAAGCAAATAAGATGCTGTTAGTGTGTAATGTAATGTTAAAACACTATAGATAGGACCAGTATATACTGTTTGTATGTGACTTATAGTAGATATTACAAAGCCACTGTTCCCACACATATACAATTGTTACTGTAGCATGATAGCACATTATACAGTTTACTAATGCTTTTAGGATGACAGATACAAAGAGAGAGAGTGTTTTTTTTTAAAAAGAAAGGAGAAAAAAAACAGCTTTTGTTCTTAAGACTTTGAGAACATTATACATCAGTGTTTATATATGGTGATGCTGTAACTCTCAAATATGTTTTGTAGCACTCCTCCAAAGCAAACATCCATCATTTTAGAAATGACACTTCTCTGTGGGTCACATCATGTTTTCAAAAGTTCGCCAACCAGCGATGCTGTATACTGTAAATAACGTGATTTCGGACATCAAGTGAAAGTAGGGGTGAGATCAGAATGATTAACATATGTCTATAGACAGGCTGAAGGTGTGTGCGGTGATACCGGACCAGAAACGGGTAGCAGGTTGGGAGAGGTAGTCAAAAAAAATATACGTCCAAAGGCTCAGGTGACATGTGAGTGACGTGTGCTCGCAGCATCAGAAGATCTCACCTCATAGTCGTTCTGCGGCGCAGCCAAAGTGGACAGACTGACAGGGTTTAGTATTTAGAATGCCAGTGCTGAAAGGAGCAGGAGGGGAGGGGAGAAAGGGGAGACAAGAGAGATATTTCTGTCCTTTACCCACCCTGTCAGATAAAGTGCGGCTTGCTTTATTGCTACAGAAGCATTGAAGTATTCATTTGAAATAAGTAACACCTGGTAAAGATTAAAACTGTATGAAAAATATAAGACAACTCAATTGATCACTAACACACACATCATTAGCAATGTTACATGAGCTACATGAGCTTTTCTTTTCATGCAGAACAGTGTAGACAAGTACATGTGCTTTTACACATCTGCAGCGGTGGAAAGTAACTTTTTTACTCAAGAACTGTACTTAAAGTACAATTTTGAAGTACCTGATGTTTATACATCAATATGCTGCATTTCAGAGGTAAATATTGTGCTTTATACTTTACTACTTTTAACTACTACTAACCAGTGTTTCGACCTATTTACCTTTTGTCGCCTTACAAAAAAAGCAGCATTTATTCAGTTCACATTCACATGTCTATGAGTGGTTAACAGCTCCAGCTCAGATGTAGTGATTTTTCCCCCCTTTAAACTTCTCACATGGCTTCATCTTGACAAATGCTCAAATGATCCAATATTTCACCACAAAAAATCAAAGATTAGTGAATGGAAATCAGAATTTTCTTCTTTCCTCTGACATTAATTATCTGGTGACCTTTTGGAGGGGCCTAACCCCTAGATTTGGAAGCACTGGACTTGAACACTGATAATCAAATCAAGACAAAGAAAATCTAAAAGCAAAATTATCTGGTGCAATAATCTGATATCATGTATCAGAGGGATGAAATTAATATTTTTTATTCATCACCATAAATACTTTTTTGCTGCCTGTACTTATGTAGTTTCTCTTAAGCAGGATTTGTCATGCAGTACTTTCACTTGAAATGGAGCATTTTTACATTATTGCATTAATACTGTTATTTAAGTGAAGGTTCTGAAAACCTCTTCCACCACTGCAAATCTGTTGTGATAACTACATGCGGCATGACACAATTAATATAACATGGGTAAAAGATGACATACCACACCCAAAGTGAATGATGAATTAGACCAACATGTCACTCTCTCTTCTCAGAGTGGATGAAGTATGGAAATCCGGTGATGAAAAATGAGCATTGACCTCAGATGTTGCTCTTAAGCAACATCACAGGCTAAGACTGTCAGTTCTGTGCTTACTGATGGTTGACATGGTGATGGAAGATGAGGTGGAGGGTGCCCTCTTTTGGACAAACATGAGATGGCAACAGGATGGTCGGCCAGACGGGGGAAAAAGCATCAGGACAGCACGCTGGTGTTCTGTGAATCCACGTCCTGCATGGTCATGACATCTGTACTTACTCCACTCTCGTATATGGGGTTGTCGAAGGCCGACTCCTCCGTCATGTTGTTGTACGGCGGCGAGGACGACGGCATCCTGATCGACTTCCCGTAGAGTCTGAGGAGAGAAACGGGACACCGTGTAAAAGGATTATTTGATTATAGAAGTACAGGAAGTGGAGTTTTAACCTGACTACTCACTTTACAAAGCAGACATATATCCCAAGGACAACCACCAGAACGATTGTAGTCGGGATGAAAACAGCGAGGGCAATGTTTGTTCCCTCCATGCTGTAATCCATATTGACGACTAAAGAGAGCACACACAGACAAATATATGAGGAAAAGAAATATTGATTTATCGATGCTGCATTTTTTTCTTTTTTTTTAAGCGCAACTCACCATCCAGCCTGCGTTCATTCACGTATTGAGTAGAGGATGCTGCAAAGAGATGAATGCAGTTCAGTCTGTGTTTTGGTTGTAATTGTGTAACACAAAGCACAATGCATATACACTACCATTCAAAAGTTTAGGGTCACTTAGGAATTTCCTTATTTTTTAAAGGAAAGCACTCAATGAAAGTAACTTTAAACTAATCAGAAATACACTCTATACATTGCTAATGTGGTAAATGGCTATTCTAGCTGCAAATGTCTGGTTTTTGGTGCAATATCTGCATAGGTGTATAGAGGCCCATTTCCAGGAACTATCACTCCAGTGTTCTAATGGTACAATGTGTTGGCTCGATAGAGTTGCCATATTGCAACACCATGCAAATATTGTCATAAAGGGCTCTTTCTAATTTTGGCCCAGAATGCACTGCTGTATTTGGGTTCTTACAACAAATGCGTCTTGGAGGTTCAGAAGATTTCAAGAAGATATCAGTACATGAAAAAAGGAGTGATATATAGATAGTATATCTTGGTAATATGATGTGATTATTTTTGCCCTTCAAAGTAAAAGACAGAAGAAAAGAAGTTTTTTTTTTACAACAAAATAGTAAAACATGTTTTTTATAATACTGCTTTTTTATTAATGTTGCCATATGGCATCGCCATGCAATAGAGAGATAACCGTAAAGTAAAAAATTCTAAATCATAAAAGAGAAGGTTTGCTCCAAGTGTGTAGTTGATGATTGACCTCGACAGGCGGGAGGGGTGCTGTTCCACTGGGACGGGTGTCCAGGGATGCAGTAGATGGTTGCGTGGCCCTGCAGCTCGTAGCCTGAGTGGCAGGAGAAGGTCAGGGTCTCCCCTGCTTGGTAAAAGGCCTTTTCAGAGCTCTGTACGCTGGTGGAGGCAGCACCAGGGTTCCTGCATGGCTCGTACTTTTCAGCTGAGGGCAAACACAGTCAGGACAAGGTTTTGCATCACACAAATATACTCGTATGTGGACAAATATAAGCAGACATAGAAAACATGTATTTTCAATGAGGATTAGGAGCCAAATAGTTTGTATGTTGAAATCATTGAGGCAGGATGTGGCTTAAATTAACCAAACTCATGAATGACACCTTAAAAAAGTCTTCAAAGATGTATCAAATTAGAACTCATACCTCTTGTAATTCAGAAGTTATGTTGTTAAAAAAATATTTTACAACCTTTCCTAAACTCTCCCTAGTGTTGTGTATATGTATTTGGGATAATGTCAAAATGGCATGTGTGTAACCCTAAAAACTTTCTTTTAAAAAATTTCTACCAGTTAACTCTCTAAAAAGTAAAAAAAAAAAAAAAAAAAAAATTACACGTGCTAACAGCTAGTTTTACATTCTAAGTAGATTAAATATTAAAAATTCATCATTCCTTTTGTGTTGCACCATTTGCCTTTTCATTTTGTGTGATGTCTCTGGTGTTAATAAAACACCAAAGAAGGTTACTAGTTTCTTGTTTCTTTACTTGTTGCCATGGTAACTCAACACCAACAGAACCAGACTATTGTGCATCAAATAGCACCTGTAACAATGTGTTAATACAACATAAGGAAGTCCCTGATTATAGCATAAGCTTTATGGTACAGTATAGTTTTACATCTCTTATCTCAAACTTCTCTCTGCACCTTTAGAAAGAACAGGTCGTTTTTTGTCTGTCTCATTAATATTAATGTTGTGACATCACACATTCATGGAAGCTCTGACAGTATCCACCCTATACCTTATAATCAAAAAGATCTTTCACTGTCCTTAACTAATAGTTTGCAGACAAAGAAACAAAATTATAAATCACAGAAAAAAACAAGATTATATATGCAAGTACCATCAGTATGGGTCAGATTTGTGGGACTTACGGGTGCACTTGGGCAGCCTCTCGTTCCACTTGGGCGTGGCTGAGTCTCGGTTGTAGCAGGTGAGGAGGCTGCTGCCAGATAAGACGTAGCCTTTGTTACAGATGAACTGCACCGCTGATCCAACGGCGAAGCGGCTGCCTGTGATCACCTTACGGCTGTGCTCCACATTTCCAGGGTCCTGACATGTCATAACTGGTGCAGCACAAAAATAAAAAATTTGACCATTATTTTTCACTTATGCAATAATAAATCCCATTTTGACACATTTAGAATGTGAATATGCCTGCAATGCATATGCATGCACGGGACGAGGGTAAAGAGAGCTGTGCATTAAAGGGCTCTTTTTAAATCTCTAAATGTGCACTAAATTGCCCTTTTAAACATCTAAACATGCACTAAAGTGCTCTTTTTAACCATCTAAAGTGCCCTCTTGGCCACTTTAATAAGAGATAAAATGCATATAGCACTCATAGTGCCACTGAGAGTTACTGTCACTAGTGAAAATGGAGTATAATGCACATAAGCAATAATGCAATGCAAATTATATGAATTATGTACAGATCTAAAATAATTTCAATCTAGAAATGTACCCATGAATTAACCCACATTCTTCCCATTGTGATAAAACTAAACATCCATAGGTGTTATCTTGCATAAATGTTCTCTGTTCCTTTGTGGGCGCTTAATAACTCCTCAGCCGCAAACATAGATTCAGCATTTCCCCTATAATTAGCCTACTTATGCAATGAAGTTGCAGCTCTAAAAGGTAAAAAAAAATGTCAATATAGTGACTTCACATTTATTTGTATTGCGTTTTTAAAATGTATTTCATGTGCAGTTTTTTTTTTTTTAAGTACATGAAAAAACGTTTTGTTAAAATTAATGTTACTGTTAAGTAGGTGCACAGAATTAATTTAGTTTATCGTAAGATATAATTACTTAAACTTCTTATTTTTGATACTAAATTATTATGTAGATTCATAGTTAAATCCAATCTAATTAAAACTTGTAGCTATTTTTCTGTATCTTGACCTTCAATAAATTCAACATTCAGAAAATGAACCGAAATAAATATTTTACATGCTACAACTGCACATTCCCAAAAGATGGAAATCAAATTGTACATACTTTTTTCTCATTAATTTTAATTAAGTTAAATTAGCCGGGCAGTACATTTTAGAAGTAGTTAAAAACATAAGTATGATTCAATAATACTTCTTTTAATCATAATCTTTTAAATAAACTAGATGAAACCATATAACATTTACAAGGGATCAGAATTTTTTTTTTCAGTGTAACAGATCAGACATTTTAATCTCTTCTATTGTAATATGAATTATACAGAAATGCAATCAAAGTGTTACACAGCTTCCCTGAAAACCTCATTAATCAGTCAGAGTTGTATTATATATTATATCTAATCTGCACTGTGATCGACCTGTATGACAAAGGATTTTGAAAATACTGTATATGTGAGGTCTCAAACCACTATCTCAATGTGATCAAATGACAAAAAAAGACTAGTTTTTGGGAGCTTCCTCTCACCCTCTTCACATCGTGGCACATCGCCGCTCCAAGTGAGATCCCACTGGCACATGAGGATCTCGGAGCCCACCAGCTCATACCCGGGGTAGCACTGGTAGGTGACGACGGTGCCGTGGATGAGGTCAGGGTGGGACGTGCTCTTCCAGCCATTGGTGATCTCCGGCAGTTCGGCACAGGTGTCGTTCCTCGGCACCTCTGTCAGCGTTGAATGTTGGAGGAGTTGTGTTTGTAAGAGAGAAGAGGGAGAAGAGACAGAGGCGGGAATCAGAAAATAAGTGATTACAGAGATGAAGAAACGGGTACAGCCTCTACAGAAATACTTCAATGTTGAACTGTATGATGCATATTTGTTTTCTGTTTGTATGGGAACTGAGATTGTAAAGGGAGATATGATGAGAAAACCCAGCTTCCTCTGTAGGGAATACGGAAAATGTTGTGCTCTGTGTACTAAACAGCAGTGGTTTGGGAGGATGAATGTAAATAGAGGCTTGTGATGTTTGCTCGGAGGAACACAGCATGCGGTTTGGCACCAGTCAATCTGCGCCTTGCTAGCTGCTGCGTGCATTGGCCAAGAACACAAAGCGGTGGGCAAACCACCACCTGATGTTGAAGTGCACCCTGTTATTGTGTTTCTGTGTTTGCTGCTATCGAATCCGGCGCACCTGGGATAAGCCACAAGACAGAAAGACACAGCGAGAGTGAAAGATGCAAAGAGGCGGAGGAACAAATAGACTTTCTTTTTTTTGCTAATTGGCTACCTGCTGGCATCTAGATAGATGTAACATTTTGGTTGTTTCTATGTTCTAGCTTGGTGTCTTTCACAGAGATTTCTACACTAAGGCTGCTTTTAGTGCTTTCACACCAACAGCAGTTGGCATGCACCAACTTTCCAACCAAATGCACTTAGTTTCCTTTGGTTTCCTTGCTGTAACAACAATAATTGCACTCAGGTCTTCTAAATCACCACCTCAACCAAATGACAAGTGGGATACTAATTATTTCATAGCCTTCTTCGTTGGTCTTTGGAACAATATTCATCCCAGATGACCTCAATTGGGAACACACTATGCGTCTCCAGTGACCCCAACTCATTTTGGGATTGGATATTTTCCAAAAATACATGAAAATAAGGGCAAGTAGCAATGTGCAAATATGTTGCTCAATCAGTCAGAATTGGCGCTTATTTCTACCTGAAGATCAACGCTGATGAACATGAATCAGACCAATTAAACTATGAATTGCATCCTTCAATAATTTTTACAGCTAGTAACAGTAATAGAATTACAAGAGGATCTTTGAGCAAAGTGCAACACTACTTTTGGCCAATCATCTTACTCAGTAAAAGGGATTGACTTGGAATGCCCTACCAACTGAAATAAAACAAGAAACTTATGAAATGGTATTTAATAAAAAGGTTAAATCCTGGTTGAAAACCAACCAAGTGTGTGAACACAAGACAGAGTAATGAAACTGTTGAAATTATAAATTTTTATTAATTTGACACTGTAATTCTGTCAGTGTCATGGCTTGCATTTGTATATGGAATCAAGAATTTGGCATTGCAAACTTGGAATTGTATTTGTAGAGAGCTTTTTGTAATTTATAAAATTTAATCTTTAGGTAGATATGTATATTATAGAAAGGCCTAACCAGGGACTGAGGTAGCAAACTAACCACAGCTACAATACAATACAATACAACTGTATCCAGTTTTTTTTTAACTTCGTGCATTGGTTGTTGTTTGTATTGTCCCTGACAAGTAGACATAAATAAATAAAATTATTATTTATTATTATTTATTAATGTAAAAAAAGCACAGTCTTACCAAAGAAGTGGACCACGAAGCCATTATTGTAGCCGTAGATGTTAGTGGCGGGATCTGACTGAAACTGAATGGTAACATCAGCCATGGACGTGTAGAGCTTGAAGTGTGGCCTGGTGCCGCTGTATTGACCCAGGATGTTGGCTGTCAGGTCATCACCATCGTAGAAGGTCAGAAGGTCATTTTTACCAACATGGAGCCTGGGAGAAACATAAAAAAAACTGGTTTAATTGCTACAATACTGATAAGGATTACTGCTATAGCGATTACCTTGTGGCTGCAGGGTTAGCTTTGTGTTGTTCAGAGCTTAAACAGTTAAGTGCCCAGCGTCTTCTGATGAAAAGCCAGAGCTGATGACATAAGGGAATGTCAACAGCGTGTGGATAATTTAAATTCTGTTTATATTGGAGGGATTGCATGTGAAGTAAACACTAAATAATTCAGGATGCATGTCTCTTCGCCCCACACATTGATCTCATGAATATGTAATATGGTGTATCTGCAAATATGAGCAGAATATACGGTGGAATAATGCAAAGGAATCATCAGCTTTTGCAAATGATCCTTGAAGTTATTTAAACCTACACAAAAGGCCCAATCCGGTACATGTCAACCAGGATTACAGAAAAATAAAACAGGATGAAAGGCCCCAGAAAGGGAATAAATACCCAATAAAATACCTAAATGTCACCTAGTACACTGTAATTTACTTTATATGAAATTGAATACACTGTAAGGCAGCCGGGCCGGTTTGACAGAAACTCTGCTGTCATTTATTAACCTAAGAATGCATTAACCTTTTCCATTTAGAAATTCCTATGTCCTTGCCCCCTTTATAGAGCATCAGTAAAGCTTGACATTTATTCACACACAGGGGACGGGGAATGGCGGAAAAAAAATAATAAGCGGCAGAAATTGTAGTTCCCTGCTGATTTAATAAGCAGGAGAAACTAGTTTCTTATGGGGCTTACGGCGGGTGTCAAAATAGCTGTGCAGATTGGCTGCATGATTGTCTTGTGTTAATATTCACAAGCTGCGTGCAGTAATAGTAATGGTCAGAGCAAATAGCAACAAATAGCATCTTGCCATCCTTCAAACACTTCATAGGAGCAATCAGAGGCAGATTTAAGCAGAGGCAAACAAGCACACGCATAAGGGCTCTTTGCTACAAGGGGACCCAGCCAGAAGGGTAAAAACATCAACTACCTACGATAAATGTTTTAAATATGTTTAAAAATATATAAAAATATCTTGTATAATATATAGGGTGACTTTGCTGCAGCCTCTGTCTTTTTAATTCACAACAAAAATCTGGTAATTTCTCCTATGACCACAAAGTGGCGCTGTCCATATTTCTGCTCTTTAAGACTATAGAAAATATCCAAAATACGAGATATTTGTGTTTTGTTATGTTTGTGGTGAATGCAACTTGCAACATTTATTTGTTGGAGCTGATATTTATCTGAAGAACTTTGTTGAATCCTGATTGTGTTATTTATGTTTTACAGGCATTTTTTAATTTTAATTTGTTTACTATGTGGTCATATGAGTAAATGTGACAGGTTGTGAGTGTGTTCTTGTTTAACTTCTAAGTGATTTTTAGTTATCTGACATTACCCTGTAAATTATACATTTTCATTCAAGCTACGCTGTAGCTACTATTTCAGGGAGGAGGGCCTATAACATACATCTGTCTAGTGTAATCTGTCTATTTAATCTGGCTCTGGGAGCAGTTCTGTTGTTATGAATTACCCACCATCACTGCATAAACTCTCCACTGCTATTTACTGTGCATGAAGCAGCCTATAAAATTCAAACTAGACTGAACAAAAATATGAATGCACCACTTTCAGTTTTGTTCTCTTTTTTTCATGAAATAGATTTTTTCTGTGCACATAAAAGACATAATCAAATTTTTTCATGGATTTGTTGAAATCTGTGTTACCTTCTTTTTCCCAAGATAATTCACCCGCCTGACAGATGTAGCATATCAAGACGCTGAATAAAAAACATGATTATTGCACAGGTGTGCCTTGGGCTTGGTCACAGGAAAAGGACATTCTAAAATGTGCAGCTTTATTTGGGGAAAAAAGACATTTATTAGGGGAAACCAGTCATGATCACCATTTGAATCATGCATTGCAACACATTGCCTTACAGTCAAGACATAGATTTGATCGGATTGTTGATTGTTTTCTATAGGAATTTGGCCCAATCGCCTTATTGTGCAGGCTATGCAAGAACTGGTATGTTTTCAGCTTCCAGGAACATTTACTAGTGTAACTTAAAATAATTTAGTGCTGCAGTGAACTTAAAAGGTATGAATACTAGTTTCATATAATCCTATATTATGTTTCCAATTGGCATTACCGATAATTTAAAGATCCAAAAGATGCATATTCATGGAGCATTAGTCACAGCTTAGAGCCCAGAAGGAGCAATTTTCGAACAAATGTGACCAGAATGAGTGGATTCCACTCTCTGCTTGTCGGTGGCGAAATTTGGACATCACTAAATTCCAGCCTCTCCTGAACAAAACAAATAACAGATGCCAGCTGCATGAATGGAAGTGAAATGAGGTGCTGAGCGATAAGATACTCTCCCCCTCCCTGTTAGCTATGTAGGAACAATTTATGCCTCCATATCCTTCAACAATCAGCGGCTGTGAATAGAAGTGACAGGAATGATAACGCCAGTTTTCCATTTCAAAACTGCCACGAGAACACTCTTGCATATAAAAAACCCATGACTGACTTGTATTTGTGCAACACGTGTCACTTGAGAGCTGGTTGTACATTCCACCATTAAAGGGGAATGTTTCTGTCCACTCCCCTAAAATCTGAGCTTCTCCAGGCAAGGTAGATTTGTGATGTCACAAATCAAAAAGCCAGTGGTAGAACAGCTGCGAAGCTTTGTGTCTATCTCCAGCATGTTAAACGACATATCAGTCATAGTAGAGGATTCTTAAATGTGTCTGGGGGGGGCACATTAAAACGTGTTTAGAAAATAGTTTCCACAAAGTGCTTACATTTTATAGGCCACTATATATTTGTGTGTAACCCCTTATTTGACACATGCTCCATAGATATAATTCACTCTGATACTCACTTTGTGGCTGTATGGAATGAAGGACAAATGACTTATTTGCAGCAGGACTAGTAATATCTGACTGTAGGTTCCAGTGGTGGATCCAGACTGTGTCCATATCTACTTTGGTTATCTAACATTAACAGTATCAAAGATTCCTTTTTTATAGATCAATAGACTAACCAACAGAGTGGCTCCTTTAAAAATACAATATATAGCTTATATACTTTCTCAATCTCAGGCACATGGAAGACAGTGATGATGACTAAAAAGCACTAAAACCGCTGCCACAGGTCTATAATTATAGTGTCTCCTTGGATGTGTTACCCTTTTATTGCTTTTATTAATCAATCATGGTCAATATAAGTTGGCTTTTTGATAAAAAATGTGTCAAAACACCCTCTTTAATGTCAAAGTGAAAACAGATTTCTACACAGTAATGTCAATAAAATAAAAATATGTAATGTATAATATGTCCTTGCAACTTGATTTAATCCTTAATTTATTTATTTATTCACTTCTATCTATTAGAAGCCCAAAGTATGTACCTTATTCTTATCATGTTATATATTTGGCATTTTGGATTTATTTATTAAATGCATTATCTTGTTCTGCTAGTCCAGATTAGTGAGTTGCTGTGAGTACCAAACTGTGCTGTTTTAATTGTTGTTGTCATTTGACCTGTGAAAAATACTGCACAACAAATGTACCTTCAGGTACTAATAAAGTCAACTTGAATTTGATCCTGAACTTTGAATATTCAATATAAAATTTATTTCAGGCTGGCAAAATTTATTGAGAGACCTCTGAATAAGAATGACTTTACCTCAAATCCGACCTCACGTACCATAAGAACTTTGCTAACTTTCACTTGCAAAAAGAAAAAATCCCTGCTGTTGGAACCTCCCCCCTGCAGACTCTTCTTATTCAGTCTGGTCACAATAAAACAGTGTCCATCAGCGGAGTGTATTGAGGGACACCTGCATCTTTTTCTATCTGCACATCTCACACCTCACCTCTATTCATGCTCCGTCCTCCTCCTGCTGCCCGTGTCAACAAGGCTTTCCACCTTATCATTGCCCCATTCAGACTACCCTGGAAGGATTGATACGGATCTGTCAGTCAGCGATCTCTCTGTGTGATCACCTCCCCTGCTGCATTCCATGGAAAAGCAACAAAAAATACAGCACTGCTGTATTTTGTTACATCCTACATGGTGCCACAGTGGGACCAAATAGCTATTCATCACCACTTCTTTATCTCTCCTAAGGCACCTGAAAATATTTCTCTTTTTACATGGATCTAGTTATTAATTTCACTACTTTTTATTATAACGTGTTCAACTCCCCTTCACATTTAACAATTGTATGTTAAAGGGCCCTCTTAAAATAATAATAATAATAATAATATTGAGGTCTCTGGTGTTCCTGCCAACACACAATATACCTCCTCTGCATCACTGCTGAAACCTGGCTGTGATGTCACAACAGGAGAGTAAGTTAATTGTAGCCACCCCTGGATGCTTGTAGCCACCCCCTCCTTCTGGACTGCTTGTTTTTGAATTCTGTTCCTCTGGCCCACCGCAGCTCTCTTTGAGGGGTGTGATATTTCCGACAGTGCTAGGCCAATCACAACAGAGGGGACGGTGGGTATGGTTTTTCAAAGTGATTCAGTGTGTTTACATGCTCAACTTAATCAAGCTATGCTCAAAATTCAGTTTCGGCAACTAATTGGAGTTCTGTCCTTGTCCCAGTTCATATGCAACAGAGAAAACCAACTTACTAATGGGAACATGTCCTTTCATCACCGGGGGGTGATATTTGTCATTTCAACATATTAATACGGCCTTTACAATGTGTGCTCTTTTTAATGTTTATGTGTATATATATATATATATATATATATATATATATATATATATATATATATATATATAGATAGATAGATAGATAGATAGATAGATAGATATATAGATATATATATATAGATCAATAAATAGTATAGTATAATTGTATAAATAAATATCATTTTTTTTACAAAAAAGATGCAAAATCACACCGCTTTTTTCACCGAAGTCTAATTGCATTATTTGGGTGTCGCTATTAATCAGAGTAACGTGTTTACATGCACTTCAGTTGTCCATTCATACTTGGGTTAATGCAGTAATTATTTTTTTTCCAAGTATCATGTAAACGTACTGAGTGTGAGAAGGCTTCACTGCTGCTACAAGTCTAATTACAGCAGCTGTAAAAACACACTCATCTCCTTGGATGTTATTAATCAGTCATGGTAAATATAAGTTGGCTCTTTTGACCAAAAGGTTGAAAAAAAAACCTTTAGTGTTAAAGTGAAAACAGCTAATTAAATAAAACTATGTAATGTAACATAAGTGATTGCATAAATATTCAATCCCTTTAAAGCGGCTGACCTAATTCAGCAGAGGTCCAGCTAATCAGTGCTAGTAACACAATTAGTGAAATGAGGATCACCCGAGTACATTTGATGTGTCTTAGTTGATATTGATATTATAAAGATACCTGTGTCTGAAAGGTCCATTCACTGGTATCCCTGGTATTAGTGCTTTTGGACCATAAAAGCATGCCAATTTGTATAAATAGACCATGGAAATGTAAATAATAAACTGCAAAAATGGTAAAATAGGGCCCCTTCAATGCCACAACCTGTATTCTTTCAGCTCCTTTTACCTCACTATGGTGATAGAGCTTAATAGCATTGCCGTGGATCTTCATTTCTCCCCAATAACCATACACCACAAATGCTTTTGCACTTGAGACCTGTTCGCAGTTCTTTTATTATCTTTTCATAAATCAAGGCAGCTCTCAGCACAAAACCTTGATGTCCGTCCTTAAAAAAAGAAGACAGATGCTCTTCTTCCTTGGCAAAAAAACTGTTACATCCACAATAACTATTTCACAAAGTGACAACACCACATTGACTCGAGAAATTTCAGCCTGTTGTTAGACAGGCTGCAAGGCCGACGCCGCGGCCGTAGCCGCAAAAAAACATCAGATTTATCGTTGACAGCGCCAGCAAATCACACGCTTCCCTCCACTTGACACGCTGTAACCTTTCCTCCTGTCTGGGCTCCGACATGGACTCCAAACTTACTCTAACTCATCAAGAATGCCGCATTCAACCTTGGCTTTAAATTTTCACGCTGACCCCCATCTATTCATCCTGCTCTGCTTGCTTGAAGTGCATTCAAAAACCCCGGTTGACAACATAGAAGAATGCCAAACGAACAGAGCCTTCTCTGCAGCCCGGCTCAGCTGCTCGCTCTGCAGAAAGCTGGCAATCACTCCTTCCAAAACGTCATCTCAGCTGGCTCCAGTTTTGAATGATTTCCCTACTCGTGTGCTGCAAACTGATAACTAATGTTCTAAAGAACACTTTGATTGCTGCAATACTTTCTTGTTTCATTCTTAAAAACAAATACGTTTAGTATAAATTACACAAACAGCCACTCCGGTGTCTAAACTGAATATGATTTGGCAGCCAGTAGAACAATCAGTGGAGGTTTTACTAGAAAAGGATGCAAATGCACAAAAACCTTTTTCAGTCAGTGCTTTAATGAAAGGCCATGCTTGTTTTAGAGATGTCTTATTTGATGTAATGTCTCCTCCGGTTGGCACGGCTCGGGCGTATGTGCTAAACTCCAGATTCTGTTTGAGAAAGCACTCCAGAAATTTCAGATCTTTTCACTCTCCTCCAGCATAGTTATGGCACCAGCCCCATTCTGTAGACGAGGGAATGACAGCGTTTTGTACTGTACTTGTACTTGTCGCTAGGCGCTTTATCACCTCACGATAATGCTGTACTGACCTGTCAAATCTTGAAAAAAAAAAAAAAATGGCAAATCTCCAGTAACTAAACAGAATTGAAATTCCTTTCAACGGTGTGGAAATTGCTTTCAATGTCAAGTGTTCAAACGGCACCCTTCTACATCTTCCTATACATATATTGGCATATGATTTTTTTTCTCTACTCGGTGAAGAAAACTTTATCTGTTCAAATAAAAATAAGCATTTACTCTCCAGGAAGCCACCAGCATATAAATAGACTTGCTGAACAGCATGTAATGCCCAGAGGCTCCACAAGAGGACTCTATAAACCCAGGATGTCTGCTCTCAACAGTTTTCTCACTATGCTGTGAAACATATTTCCAGATAAAGTATACTCTGACTGCTAAAATACACGTCCATGCTGTGTTCTACAGGTGGGGATATCGGCTGTAACCTCATGTCTCCATTTCTTGCTCGAGCCATGCTTCGAGCTAATTAGCAGAGAGCCCGCCCTCCTGTTTGGCCTAAATTAATTAATCAGTCCTCATTATGCACACTGATCCTCTGTAATTGCCAGCACAGGCACGGTGATGAATGATAATACAGAAATGTGGAAAAGAGCCATTGTGGGTTCAACATGCAGAACGGGCGCACACAAATAAACACACTTTCTGCACAAATTACATGTTGACGGAGCCTTTAGGAACGCTGCTCTCAAGACCAGCAAATCAGACGCGAGGGTAATGGGGTGGTCCACAGGGATCAGACAAGGCGTGGGCTTCTGCTGCCATGAAGGCCACGCATGATCAACCTTGAGATAAACTACAGCTGGCCACAGCACCGTTAATTTACAGTGAGTGGCCTCATGTGGCTTGGATTAAAAAACTAATTTAAGGCTGGTAAAATTCAAAAAGGGATCCCTGAATGAAAATGAGTTTACCTCAAATCCGACTTGTTTAATTCTGCGTGAAGAAGAGGAAAAAAATCCCCTCTGATCTTTTTTTTTTTTTTACCATATAGGTTGACTTTCAATATCAGATGTTAATCGCATAGTCTTAATCTTCAGCTAAACAACAGGAAGGGAAACAAACAGGGTCACACAAACCACATGTATGGCTCTCAGACAGTGGTGTGCACAGATTCTTTGAAGGGCAAAGGGAAAAAGGCACCTACAGTCTATTCTAAATATACTATACAATATATGATTATAAAATGCAGTTGTAATGTTTCATAGCATTTCTTGGTCCCATTGGAATCTAGAGTATGTGTTCTCAGCATCCAAGAGGGCACTTTAAAAGACACTGTAGTGCATGTTTAAACATTTTAAAAAGTTCACTTACACTTGCACGTTATGACATTAAAAAGGGCAACTTTAGTGCATGTTAAAACATTTAAAATGGGCAATTTAGTTCATGTTTTGACATGTAAAAGAGCATTTTAGTCCACTTTAGACATGTAAAAGGGCAGTTTAGTGCACCTTAGAGATTTAAAAAGGCACTTTAGTGCACGTTTAGACATTTAAAATGGCACTTAGCAATTAGGGCATTAAGCCACATCCTTTACTCAGTGAATGTCTATGCTCTCAGAAATTGCATGTTATTGGTATCTGATGCTATTATTATTTCAATCTGTGGCTCATATTTTGAGTGATGGCTCATATCTCAGTGCCTGTAAGCTGCGGAGATAAAAGTTTGCATTATATGCATTGTGGCCATGCAGCAGCATAACAACTAAGCCAGAGTAGAAGCTGTAAACCCATCCACCAAACCCAGTGTTGCTATGCCACAGTCGAGTCTACTGAGCTGTGAGAGAATCCCTCCTCCTGTTTTGTTCTTAATCAGTATATTTTGGACTTAATTCAGCAACACTTAAAGACTCCCATCATGATTTTAAGAAAAAAAATAAAATCTGCTCATGATAATTATTTGTGCCTATGTTTTTTTTTCCTTTTTTCACAAGAAAAGTCCAATTAAAATCCTTTACATTTCCACCCTCTCCCTCGCTGGAAAATCCAGAATATATGAATATGCAAATCATTCTATTTCATTTCAGAAGTTTAACTACTGGACACATAATGTCTACCATTCTACTGAAAAGTCAATTCTCAGTGTACATTATGTGCTTGAGGCTTCATGTTTCCATATCGCTCTTGCATACTGGACCATGATTACCTTCCAAACTAGGTGTCACAAGAACTTCCAGTGGGTGAATGTGACAGCACTTGCCAAATGTCAAAATCTGCACATACATTATTCTGTAGCGTGAAGCTCAAACAACCATTTGAGGCAACAATACTGTCGGTGCCATGCAACATAACAGAAAAAAATTTGCCATATGTCAAAACATTCTGTGCTCATTGGTGTTAAGAGGAAAGTGTTTTCTCACTCCGTTGTTGGCCCAATGTGTGAAGTTCCATGGAGTAGCTGAGATATGCAAACTAAAATATATGAATCAATTATATATTTGGAAAATTTAACCTAGAACTGAACAAAGACATACATGTCCGCCTTGACCAATCGCTAACAATAGTCTGTGATTGAAATTGCCAGTGATGTATTTTTCTACCACTTCAGGCGTTATTCCCGGTGGTTTAATTTTAACCTGTCTGTGCCCTTTTGCTTCAGGCAAGAGCACCAATCGCTTATGCTGTTTTTTTTTGGCATTTGTTATACTCTCCATAGGATGCATGTTCATTAAAATACTGTGGGAATCATGCAAACAGGGAAACAAATAAATCAGTATAAGATAAGCAGAAAAAAATGCATATTGAATGCATGCACTTAAAATGTAGTGCAACAAACAAGGTGATGTGATTTACACTTACACAGTAATTCAAATGAGAAAGTGTGTGTATTCATGTGCATGTGGGTGTGTGTGAATTAATGGCTGCAGAGACAAGGCTGTTGAAACAATACATGATTTGTTTGCAGAAGCAATGCCAATTTTGTCTGTTTTGGAAAAGAACATTCATATAAGTAGTGTTCATTTTATCAAACGAGATTAGAAGAAATCTATTTTCCAACAATGTTAATTTTCATGATGAAAACGTGCCCTTAACCACTGACTGTGATGAAATTAACATGCATCTTATGTTGACAAAAAACAGTGCGACGAAATCTACTTTATTAAATAAAAACTTAATAAAAAGTCACTTTATTTTTTCATTACAGACTTAAATAATAATAAAAAATGCCTTGAGTGGTTGCACATCACTTGTACTTCTGAATGAGGAGCATCTAAGAGGATCGTCCATCAATGCTGTAGGCACTAAATGTGGCGATGTCTGTTACTTCAGTACAAGAAGCTACTCTCTGCTACTGTTTTAACCTGCTGGGTTACACAATTTATTAAAGTGCCTAAATTTAATTTGATTAACATTACTATCACCCTGCTGCCAAAGTCTAAACAAAGACTGACTAAAAGTAAACTGAAATACTAAGGTTACTACTAGACTAAAATACTTTGCATTTTCTTTGACAAAAACAGGACTTTTCATCGAATAAAATGTGACTAAACAATAAAGAATATAGGTTGACTAAATATGATATATGTTAAACTAATAACGGCATTTAGCACAGGACTAAGACTAAAACTGAATTGAAAAATAACGGACAAAAGTCACACTGCATATATAGTAAGAGTGCTGATGAAGGAAAAGCATCTGCATTTGTGTGCGAAAGTGACTATTTTGATGTCTGTGTGCATCAGGGTTTCTGTACTGAGTTTAGAACCAATTGGAGAGTCTGCATAGGCCTCTCCACAATAAACCTTCTGACCTCTTCCTCCCCGAGGCGGCTCGGCTATGCTGTTTTGATTTGATTGTGCAGAGAGAACCCTCTCTCAGCTGCCACACTGCAGAAAGGGGATCAAACAGGCTACCTTGACCATTTTGGCCCACTCTGGATAGATTTCACCGAAATCCCTGATGAAGACTTTGCAGGCCGTTGATAAATCAAGCCTCCATAACCGTGGAGCACTGTCATCACAGCGACGGAGCTTAGAGGGAATTATTTTTGCCGGACATTGTGAGTGGAGAGATTTAAAAATACTGGACATCAACAGATTTTCCTGGTCATAAAAAAAGGTAATTAGCATACCGGATAACGAAACCCTGGCATGTGTGTTGAATGTGTGTTGAATTACTGTTGGGAAGGCTGGATAAGTGGCTCAGAGTAGTTCACTGCCAGAGCATATTCATTTCAAAGCCAACTCTGAGACACACACCAGGGAAGTGGAAGCAGGGAGGCTTACTGGCTAATCTGGTCAGAGAACGAGCTGGAAGCAACACGGAATTCTTAATGTAGAGGATGGAAAAAAAAAAATCTAATTAGCGACTGCAACCAGAGAAATGCTTCCCCATGCGTATGCCATAGCCTGTCTGTGTAAGTACGAGGAAACAATGGGAAAGGGAGTGAAAGAAAGCAGAGAGGGCATGTGTTGTGAGTCTGGAGACGCAGCGTTTAACATCTGGAGGTCATCGCGACCTCCTTTCTGACCTGCCTGTGTGATTTCTCGTCTTACACCTGAGTGCAGTCTCTTACACTTGGATGTCAAGCATGATCCTCTTGTCCTCTTCCACATGGATGCCCCAGATGCAGTCCTGCCCCTTGTCGTAGGCCTCAGGCCAATTAGGAGACAGCACCACTCCAGCGGAATCTGTGATCTCCCCACTGCAAACAGCTGCAACACACAGACACCACAGGACGGGAATATGCAATATTACTGATTTCAAAACGTACAAAATTTTAAAATGAAACTCAATCTAACATGAAAATTAAAAAAAAGGATTTTCAAATATATTTAATGCAATTTACACAATGTATATGTATACACTACTGTTCAAGAGCTTGGGGTCACCCAGACAAGTTAATGATTTCCATGAAAGTTACAAGTTGTTAAACAAGTAGAAAATATATAATCAAGACATTGACAAGGTTAGAAATAATGATTTGTACTTGAAATAATGTGTTTTTTCCTTCAATCTTTGCTTTCATCAAAGGAAGGTCAGTTTTCTAGCTTCTCTAAGCAGCTGTTTTCAGCTGTGTTAACATGATAGCATCAAGGGTTTTCTAATCATCCATTAGCCTTCTGATGCAATGAGCAAACACATTATTCCATTAGAACACTGGAGTGATAGTTCCTGGAAATGGGCCTCTATACACCTATGTAGATATTGCACCAAAGACCAGACATTTGCAGCTATATGTATAGAGTGTATTTCTGATTAGTTTAAAGTTATCTTCTTGTTTACATGAATTACTATGTGACTTGATTGGATGGAGCCATGGTAAAACGTGATGCTCTATGAAAGTGAAATGGAGTGAGTCGGCTCCTTTACATGAACCTTGTAAAACTGCACACTACCGCTGAACCACGTGTTGACCATGACCCAGCGGAGCACAAATTGCATTTTCTCATCTCTAACTTTACTAGAGAGCTTTTTCAATTTCGCTGTGTGGCAAAATGACCATGCCAACGAAGACAAAAAAAAAGAGTAAGGTCAGCGCTTCATATGTGGGAAGACTTGCCAGGGATCCTGACGGATCTGTGAGCTCATGTTTTATTTGTTCTGGCAAGATGCGCTTGGCCTCCAATCGTAATATTGAGCTGGTTTGAAACATGTGGGTGTTTGTCATACTTCTGACAGGATTTGGTCAAAGTTTAATTACCACCTGGCTTCACTGGTTGCTTGGTACTATAACACATAAATGAAAAGTCGCTTTCATCCACAGGTAACTGCAGTTGTGGGCTCCTAAAACCAGAATTTTTTGGAGCAGGAGCGCAGGCTGAACTTTATCTAATAATGTGGTTTCAGTAGTCATGTGTGGATGGGGTCTTTGGGGTTTTAAGGCAGCCAGCATCTAAAAAGTTCCAATTCTGCTATCTGTAGGACTAGTACTTTATTGCTCTATATCCTACTATATAGTCCAGAAGAAATATTGTCATCTCCTCCCACTTGACCCTATTTCTCAAACGTTTTTTAGAGATTCTTCTTCCAAGCTAATCTCTTGAAACTGTATGATCAACTCTTGTCTTTGGTAGACATAATTTCTGCAAAAAAGTAAAACGTAGAGCAATTTCTTGTCTTCATTGTTTAACGTTTAAAGTTGTATCCATCGAGACTTGTTGAGCGCTCTCGCCTTGTGATTGGCTAAAATAGCCTTCCTGTTGGGTATGCTATCGCCACCTACTGCTTTGGCAATTTGCATGGCATTGTTTGAGGTGTATTTTGAGACATCAGGTGGTCGGTGATATTTTATATCACACTGGTTGTGTGGATGGGACTTTTTTTAACCAGGGGCCATAAAAGTTTGGTTTCAAAATTACCCATGTGCATGTGGACTAGGCCTAAGTGTGCATTAGATATGAGGCACTGGGAGGGTATCTAAAAGCATATCTTGAGAACCCATTGATCTATTTGAATGAGTGACACCTTGATGGAACCATCAGAGCCAATAGAATCAAGTCATATGGTATAATTTTACACACCACTTAAAGATAGGAAAAACCACGGACTGACTTAATACTACATAAAAATGTCTGGCTGGCTTTATAAACAATGTGGACTGTAAAAAATAACTTAAAAAATGCAGAAGAAGGTTTGAAAGTAGCAGATTGTGTTTTTTTTTTTTTTTTTGAAAAACAGTATAGGTAAGACAAAAGGATCTTTTGTTGGGAGAAGCTTGGTTCCTCTGTGTAGATCTGAGTGTGAGCTTTCAAACAATACTTTGTCTGGTGGAAAATACAGTGTTGGAAAAATATTATCACAATAACACAGAAATATACCAATTTATGTTTTTGCTATATGCTCCTGCTATGTGTTTTATTGCTTGGGGTTTTTAAATGATATTTTGTTAAGCTAATGTTTGATATAGACTTGTAGTTGAGTTTATTGTCGAAATTCTGATGTCCTACATGTACATACGTATATTATATTGGTGCACACTACTCGAGACTGTACACAAAGGAGGATGAGAAATCCCTCCTAATTAACCTCACTCATGCCTTGCAGATGATTTCATCATTTGGAAAATCATGGAAACTGAAGTGCATCTGTCTTTGTGTTGATGTTGAGCCACCTGGTACAGTACTGCAGTAACAAGGACGAGTGGAGGCAGCCATAGTTTATCCTGTAACTAAGGTAATCTCCAGAAAGGGGGATGTACTGCTCGGCTATTTTTAATATTCCAGAAGGAGAAAACAAGACATAGGTCTATTTGTATCCAGACACGTTTTGACCTGTGTCCCTTGGAAACCGAAAGTGAAGTTTGTGCAATATGGCAGTGGTCAACTCAGGCTAACTACTGTATGCCTCTAATCCTAGGCGCTTCAAGTGCAGATATTAAAGTAATTCATTGTTACAATTTTAAGAGGATATTCATCAAGGATCAGAGTAAGGCAGCTTAAGAACATATAGTGAGCTGCCAGCGGACGTTCATATTTAATGACTTTACAAGCTCCTGCACTGATCCAGTGCATAATGAAAATCTTGGGTTCTCAAGTCAATCATTATTTTTTCTCCAGTGAAAATGTAGATTTTTTTAAACTCGCTCACCTCTACAGGCTGGCTCCGTCTCGTTCCACTGTGGGTTCTGTGGGTCCATGCACTCGATCACGACGGCGCCTTGCTCCAGCGTGTAGCCGGGGTCGCAAGAGAATTCCACCACGGCGCCGGCGCTGTAGGTGGAGTCGCTGCTGCTGAAGTTTCCGTATTTCACAAAAGGCTCGTAGCACATCCCTTTTGCAAAAGCTGAGGACACAAAAAATATGCGAGGTATCATGCATAAATGATGAGGTACAGGATGCTGTTTTATATTAATAAAATCTGTAATCTGCATAATTGACCTGCCTTCATATCTAATGGCTGCACCAGTGGAGGTCAATGTCCCATCTGTGGTGAACTCCACAAACAGGTAACGTCCAGTGCTGAGCACGCCCTCGTTGGGCAAATACTCTACCTCATAGGAGTCATACACGGGGGGAGAGTCTATGTTATTGCCGTTCTTAATTAGCAGCCTAAAAAAGGAAGATAGATTAAAAGAGATATAAGACAGAGGTGAGAGAAGCATGAAAAAAAATCAATCTATTTACAATCTGAGAGTTGCTCACTGTTCCATTGGTGGCTGTAATAACTTTGTGATAACATTTTCCGCCACTTGGTAATGAGGTGAATGGCCATGTGTGACGGTAACCATGTGGATCAGTAGTTACAGAAGAAAAAAACCTAATGCAATCGCTGCTTTCTACCACTCACCACCCTCTGTAGTCAATTCATTCGCATGATAGAGCGCTATATTAAAATGATAAAAAGACCCTTTCAAATTAATCTGTCACTCCCCAAAGATTTGGATTATGTATAGCCTTTGAGGGTTTTAATGCTCCATCCACGGGCAGAAGAAGAGTTTAAACCTTGGTGCCGTCTATTAGCTGAATCCACACAAAAAAAATCCACACCCTCTTCTTACCATACTCTTCTAAACACACCTGTCATCGTCCTCCGCCAGAGCCACCTTCTCAAAGTGGATATGAAGCCGGTGGCCTTCGGGTGCCTCCAGGACCCAGTGGCACGTCAGATTGTTGCTGTAGTTGCCGGGAAATCCGGGAGAGATGATCCGGCCATAGGTGGCGTTTTTTATCATTCCCCCACAGGACGCTATATGAGAGCGAGGGTGGAAAAAGGAGAGAAAGGAGACAAGGAGTTAGAGGGGAGGACTAAATGAGAAAAATAATGACAACAGAAAGTCCCTGGCTGAGCTTAGATTGCATCAGCATCCAGTGGACTGTGGCTGCACAATACCAAGCAGCTCACCTAGGTTTAGGAGTGTGTGAGTGTGTGTGATGGACTTGTATAGGGGACCCGCAAAACAGCAGCAGAAACACTATCAGTTCAGAGCAGCCGGCAGGCAGCAACGGAGAAAAGGCTGGAACCAGGCAGATGAGCATTTACCAGCAGGAGAAGGATCGTCATGTGGCCCAGTTCTAATTAAGGCAGCCAGGTCCAATGGCCTTGTTTTGCCCCGTCTCCGAAGAATGGCTCCCCGCGCTGCTAATCACACGCAAACACACTCATTTGGCCTTGGAGTTTAACTAATCAACTCGATGGGAGACAACTCAGTGAAAGCTTTCGTTAATCAAAGTCACCTGTATTATAAAGGAAAATGGGCGAAAAGGGGCTTAAGCTATTGCTTTTGGCATTATTTTTAATTTCAAACATGGCTCCTGTCAGATTCTAAATAATGTGAAAACAATTTAAATAATTTGCCGAAACAAAAAAGGGCAACCAGGCACTCCAGATGATGGAACAGAGAAGGAAATATTTAATTAAAAGCCCTCATTGTAGCGGCTAAATCATTAAAACAGCCAACATGTTTCGACTACTAATGGTCTTCTTCGGGGCTTTTTTTCTAATTTGAAACATTTATTTGTGAAACAGATTGAACAGATTTAATGAAAAAAAATGTTTGTTTGCAAAAGCAGAAATTAAATCTTAAATATGAACCATTGCTTGCACAGCTGCAGCAGCAGAGAGGCTGGTCTAAGCGGAGGTTAAGGAAAATGCAGGCTGGATTTGAAGTGCTTTCATTTCAGCTGTATATTTGCTGATGAAAACTAAATATTTAGTGGTGCTTCTAGCGTTGCCTTGGAGCTAATCTGAATAGCATCTCAAAGAGGATAGGGGAACTAGAATGAGATTTGGTTTATGAAATAATGTTTGACATGTTCTGTTGTTGCGGTTCAGGAAGGGGGCTCCTGGACCTCACTGAACAAACATGTCTGTCAGAGGACCAGTTTCGTCTTACCCACACATCGAGGTTCCTTTCCGCTCCAGTAAGGTGTAGTTGCATTGCGACAGGTGAGCATTTTAGGACCCTGCAACCTGTAGCCGGTGAAACAGTGGAAGAAGGCTTCTCCGCCAGCATGGAGGTGTGTCACAGAAACCTCTCCTCCAGCAGGCTCCTTGGGGAACGCACAGCTCAGCACAAAGGCTACAGAAAAGATAAATGCATAAGAGAAAGTTCAATTTTTATTTTTTTTTTTTACAAAATGTGGTAAGACTTTACTTGGTAGTTGAGTTCATAACACATTTAGAGCAGCTGTCATAAACTGCACATGAAGATTTCGTGACTGTTTCATGAGACATGACTCAACTTTCATAGCAAACCTTTCATGTATGTGGAAAACAGAATGATGACGACTTGTCAAAATAAAAGTGAAGCAATTCCAAAGTAGCATTGCCATTTTTGATGCAAACCTCTTACCTGATCACATCACATCTTTCCAAAAGGTTACATTATAAACAAATACATTTTCATGAAACAAAAATAATTTTTCTTAAGAAATTTTCTGTCTCTCTGGCACCGGACGAGCCCTTTGACTTCGCTGCAAAATGACATCTTAGGGTGTTTTCAATCCAACAACAGTTGGTGCGCAGTCCAGTCCATTCAAACCAAAGGCTCTTATTTCAGTTCATTTTCATTAGTGTGAAAGAATCGCAGTTGGGAGCAGTAAATCAAGATCAGACCAAGACCTCCAAAAAGACTCTGCACCAAATGGCAGACTTTGGTGTGGTCCGTTGGTGAGTATGTGAAGCCAGGTCATCATGGAAGGGGATACTAATTATTTCATTTCCTGTACGTTTAAAGATAAACATTGATAAAACGTCAATCGGACCAATTTTGGTTCATTTGCAGGTGGAAAGTGGACCACACTGGAGTCTCTATGCTACATAGAAAAAACTGTATTGTCTGGTGTGGCCCAAATAATTAAACTAGTGGTGTGAAAGTGCCAATAAATAAAAAAATAAAAGCATCGCCCAACTGGCACTACATTGATGCCATCTCACCTCCTCAGATGGAGCTTTCAGCGGTTGGCAGTTGAGCTGCATCCTCGCTGGATTTGATGTGTGGCCCCCATCTTTATTTATCTTTATTTTTATTTATTTCAAACAGACCAAACATACAAAATCAAATAATGAAAACACAAAGTGATAGTAACATAAGAGTTCCATTTTCATAAAAATCAAAAACTCATTTCTTTCTGATGTGGGAGAAAAGTTCAACACAGGGCGGTCGACCAATGGGATTATTTGTTCTCCCACTCATTACTCAGACACAGACAGGCAGATGGGACTGTAGAGCTGTGGTCCAGGGACAACATTGGCATGCATTAAATACAGTGACATACCCTGAGGAAGGCTAAGTGCTAATTAGGTTGTGTTAGTGCAATGTTGGAAAAATATATTATCGCTGCTGTGAGTTACCTGTGATGCCCAAGATGTTTCATGGCAGTGACAATTTAAAAGGCAACAGCCTGTTAATGCTGTAATACAAATGCAATTACATCCAAATGTAGTTAATTAATTTACCCGTCAGCTTTGTAATGAAAGTGAAATACTTCTGAACATTAGTATTTGAATAAATGTTAAGATCTTGCGATAAAACACTTCAACAGACTTGCTGGGTCTTATTTTCAAGAGAATTTTAAATATTTGTTCACCATTCTGAGGCCTGAGAGTGGATTTGAGTCTAAAAATGACAAACTCAAGTTTCCAAATAAATAACATCTAGGTTTCATTTGACTATGTTTAATCAAGTCCTGGGAAAAAGTCAATTTCTGGCCAAAACAATGCGACAATAATGTTAACTGGCTTCACAACATAATCCTCTGTGTCCTGCATTCCTGTTGCTTTGTTACATTGTTGACCATGTTGTCTCTCCTCCAAACCACCTTGCACATATGTAGATATGGATGGAAAAAAAATACATGTTTTCCCATTATTGTGTGCAAAGAAATTGTGTAAAATTCTTCCACTGTTCTGCCTCTGCCTTCCACACATACACAATTAGGGCTGCTTTATATTCGCCCCTTCAACAATGTTTCCAAACACTTCAGCTCTTTATTAATTGCAGTTTTCCAGGTAGGTACAGTATGCAAATATACAGAGGCATGTTTGCAACAGGACAGTAATTAACACCACCGTGTGGTCCAGAGCAAATACTTGACAAATGGAAACGTTGCTGATCACTTGAACGTCGTCACGGGCCTTAGCGTGATAGCTGGAAGAGGAATTACCTCTGTAGCGGCTGTCAAAGAGTCGTGATTCCAGCAGGCTAAGATCAATGTCCCTGGACTTGCTTTGCATTGTTGTCCTGTCCCCGTTTTTAAATAAATGGTGTAGGATGGGATGAAGTTCACATGGATAATGGAGGGAGCAAACCAAGTCTGTAATGGAAGCTATTAAACAACCTTCTCTTTCCCGTCTAACGCTGTTCTACCTCATTAGTGAAGGCACTTTAATGACCAGACTAAAACTTTTTAAACTTCTGGCAATGTGTGAACAACAGAACAAGCAACATAATTGGACCCCACTATGGCTTTTTGCGTTACAATAACCACAATAGTGACACGATTACAAAAACCTTTTAAAAAGCTGCGACTTTACTCAAACGTTCCGCGCCATGTTTCAGCCTAATGGACTGTATGAAAAGTCTAAATAAGAGCAAATAGGAGGAGAAAGCAAAAGAAAAGGGCACACTGGAAGACCTGTCATATTCGCCGGCTTAAAAGCAATTATGATACTAATCAAGCATGATCCATGCAGTGTAAACACTTTAATCTACTTATGCCAATATGATTAAGGTTATTTGGTATTTACATAATAACATCGTGGACTACTGCAGTTCTTTGCAGCTGAAGTAGTGTGATCTTTACTTAGTTGTTACCTCTTAGGATTTTTTGCAAATGCCCAGATTTTGTTGCTCGATTTTTACCATATTGAATGTCTCAGAACTGGACCATAAATCACTGCCATCCACATTTGCATGAATAAATGAGGAAAAAATGGCAACATCTGATCTGCAAATAGAATTAATATTTGCTCAGGGAACTGAAAGCAGTTTCACTTTATGAGTTTATTACACGCTGTACCCAATTTAAATTGTCCCGATAAAGTAAACCCCGACTGCATCTTTTGTTAATGAATTTTGGCAAAGGTAATAAAAGGGTTAAAAGCACACCCTCTTACTTTAGAGCTGGAGGATCGGCTTCATGCAGGAAGGCAACACTAACAGGTTTTTAGACGTTATAGGCGGGCTTGTTGATTCACACACATTAATACTTCAATATATTATGGTTCTGAAGTCTTTGCCTGCACAGATGCTGAGTAAATGGAGGTTAAACAGTGCAAAAAAAGAAGAAAAAATTAGACTCTGCAGTCGGTTGGATATGAAGTGCTTTCATTCCAGCTAGGCATATGCAGATGAAAAAAATAAAACGTTAGTGTTGCTCCTAGCAATGCCTTGGAGCTAAATTTTTCAAAAAATGTCATTCTATCAATCTTTGAACTTAAACTCGAGGGAAAAACAGCCCTTAAATGCATTATGGCCATAAAACCTTGTGAAACTGCCCCTACTAGGTTTTAATCTACTGACTTGGGTTTTTCTTTTACACAAGCCACTGGTTACCGCCATAATGAAACAGGCCTTTCTCCTGCAGTAAATCAGTGAGCCACAGGGACGAGGTACACCATCCCTGGGTCATCCAATCAATTCATAGTTTATCACTGGCTCCAATGAACATAGTTATTGCCATTATCATAGCGGCATTTACATCCCCATTGAGCATTCAGCAGAGAGCCAGAGGCAAACATTTTGGAGCCAATTCCTGAAGTATTAAATTACGTGGTACTGCTGCCTCCATTCCGGTAGATGTGGTGCTGGGCCATAAAGTCTGATTGTTTTGCTATTACAAATAATAGATCCACTGTGCAGGCACCCAGGAAGATTAGATGATGGTGTGGGGCCACGGGAAACAGCTGCGGCACTAATGTCTTTAGTTATAGTTTTCTTGAAGTGGAGAAGAATCCGTCACACTGGCGATATTCAGGTAAACCTCCAATGCTACTGCGAGACTAGTAAGATCCAGCGTTGCAGATTAAATTTCAGTTTTATTAGAGAGACGGAACTAGCACAAGATACCAAGGACACGTGTGTTACCAAAGACATTTTTGTATGTATATCTGGGGGAGTCTGGGGCAGCTGAAGTACTCATCTGACATTTTTTACACACTTTAAAATCTGAATCATATCATCATTCATCAATCATCATTTTGTAAGTGAGTGATAAAGGTGCAAAGTCTGTTCTATAATCATTTATAATTACCTGCTCTGTGCTAAAAATGAGAAACTGTGATTCAATGTCTTTTAAAATCAAACAGATCAGGCATTACAGGTCAAAACAAAGACCTTACTGATATAAATGCTACAATATCTTACACTGATATTATCTGTGAGTGAGGTGTTTAAATAGGTGTCCTTAAAAAGATAAGAAAGATGCAAAGATCAAAAGATTCAAATAGCATAGCTTCAAGTTAGACACAGTCGGTTTTATTTATTTATTAAAAAAAAATATCTGGACACGGGTCATTTTTCAAAATAACTTTTTTTTGTTGTTATTTTATAGCTGTTTATTGAGAGTTCAGAAGGTAACACGTCTCGCATTGTTTCTTTTCTTTCTCTCCGTCACCCACCTGCTTTTTTTGAATATAAAGTGCTCCTGTTTTTATTGCTTCCTCAGCCGTCTTGACATTCAAGTGTTTTGGGTCCTTTTAAAATAATGAACCATGACTCTATACTGTGGATCCAATAATAAATTACGATTTCTTCGAGCCCTCTGTCAAAAGACCAACTTTCGGAAATCATTTAAAGAGAGAAAACTTTTCATGAAAGAAAACTTGGCGCGATGCTCCCTCCATTAATGAGCCTTATTATTCTGTTTGCACTTTTTTTTTTTTTCATTTGTCTGAGTGATTCAAATTGAGGATTCTGGTCTCCAGCCAACATTTAACAGTTGACTAGTAACTGTCGTATTTTGGACAAATAAAAGAAATACTTTGCCATGCAGTCCCAATAAACTTGTATTTTGTATCACCTCAGATAGACACCTGGAATGGGATCAATCTTGGTGAAGTGAGGGCAGGAGACAATGAAATATTGTGACCCCACATGACACAAATAATGATTTTAGTGTCGATTTTTATTATTATATTTAAAATGTGTCCCAGGAGGAACAACTCCTGAGCTGGTGACTAGTCATTTCTCATCAGTTTGTTATCACGTTGACATAAAAACAGTTGTGGAGCAGTTAGCAGGTGACTTGGGATAGTGCGACTGTCGCTGTATCTAAGCCTCATGTCCTGCCTGTGCAACAAAGCATTACGTTTTACAGAAAGATCAATAATGTTGTCTGTGGTAAAGTGATTCTGTTGTAAAAAAAAAAAGAAGAAAAAAGAAAAAGCCAGACCATAGTTCTGCCAAGATATGCCCAATTGATATTTATGTGGTTGGATTAAAAACTCAATTTTAATGGTCATTTACTCAATGAAGCCTATTAAAGAGAAATAATTTTGGACTAGAGGCAGCATCTCATTATACTGGGAAGTTGTAGCACATGGAGGATTACTGCCAGTGGCCGAGGTCTGTGGCCACCTCAATTGTCAACATAGATTATTAGCTACAGCCAATCAATAATTTCTATAGTCATCCGTTTCCACTGATCTATGCTGTGTATAAATAATACAATCTTGAAATTACTATTTCAAGCTCACCTTTACAGAGGTTAGGAGGTCAGATATGATGGCAACAATATATCCCTCAACTGAACAACAAAGAGTAAGTGATAAAATTCATCACAACTAAAGTTACATTTGAAATACTGCAACTTTTTAATTGCAGGGAAGAGTAGGATTTGTCCACATGTGCAGTGCTAAATTCAGTTATGCCAAAAATACTCATGCATACAAATTATATTCTTTTCTAAATAAATGACAATATTCTTTGACCCCCAGAGAATCACTTCATTAGTAATTCTGCTAACTAATTTAACTCGTTTGCATACAGGCTCTCTGATTATGTTAGATAATATTATGCTTTCAGAACGGTAGAAATCATCACTTCCATGTTTAATTTGCTAGTCTGGGTGCTGCTAACAGGATAAACCTCCCCATAATCGATCAGGCACAGTACTTGTTAGTGTGCTTTGGGATTTCAAATTGCAGCATATCCAACAGAAAACCAATAATGTTTGTCTCATGTTACATGAAAGTATTTTAAATAATGTATTCAGGCCTGGATCTGTTGCAGAATTTGAAAAAAATCCTTTCTCTCTATATCTCATTACAGCTCTCCTGGCTGATGGCTTGGACTTGGACAACTTATTCACATTCGCAATTACAATGATAAACTGAGTATGTGCAGTAGATTAACCAAGTTCAATGTGATTTTATTCTTTGTGAAAATTAAATAAAAAGAGGAAAACACTCAGTGTAGGAACTTATTAAAGGAAAGTTTTGGTTAAATTGAAAATTGCAATTCTGATTACGATCAAAGAAAACTAAGTTAATTTTGAGAAAATCGAGATACTCAACAAATGATATGTCCCCAGCAACTAATAATGATTGTGTGCATACGGTTTTTACTCTTAGAATGAATAAATTGGTATTACATGTTGTTGCATGTATGCATGTTAGTTTGTTTCTGTACATTAGCTGCAGTGGCTGTCTCTGAACATTTGTGTTGAATGGACAATGGAAACATTAACACCCTCTATTCTATGTAGATGATGATATGATTACAAGAAATAAACCTGATTGAAGGAAATGTAGGATGTGCAAAGGAAACACCCCCCACTCCCTCTCCTGCTCCCTACCTATAAGCAGTAAAACACACTTATAATCATGTTCCAAGCATCCTATGTACTTCTGCTTATGTTATAGAGGCATCCATCAGACTGGCACTGCAGGCAGCACCAACACAAGCAGATATTAATTACCCTGAGTTGATCCATCTCTCCACAGTTCTGTCTCCTTCTCCACGCTTGTCCAATCACATCTCTCACAGCCTATTATAAAGGACTAGGTGATACTTTGGTTTACCGAGGAGAGGAACACAAATTGAAATATATCTTCTGTATCTCCGATACGAGAAAATCCACAATAGGTTCTCGGATGGAAAGATTGATATTGTATTTATTTTAACGGAATAAAATAGTCAAGGAAACGGCACAGGTTGTCCATCTACACTCATCATTAAACATGGAAAAACATACATTTTCTACAGAATTATGCTGGGTACGGTTTATTTTTTCTCTCCTGAAATGCAAAGAAGAGGCATGAAGGAGAAAAGTACACATACACACACACCGACACGACGGTGTAATATATTTAAACTATTTGTCACCACCCATCTATGCATCACCCTGTATGATCTGCACTGCCACGGTGCTGTCATCATTCAGCCTGACCACACACTGATATTCACACATCCAGCAGCGACCGGCTGATTTATCTCACGTCAGCGGCACTGTTTTGATGACTGCTTTCATTTTAGAGCTGATGAAAGTGCCACAGTAATGTGGTGGAATGAATGTTTTGTCCACCAGCTTCCACCATCAACTCAAATCGATGGGGCATGTAATTGGCGGCCACTTTGTGCGATTGCTAAGATAAACATACATTGTTGTGGACAAGGAAGATCAATGTCACACACAAAACGAGCAAGGAGGGGAATTTATGGGCCATCATATTCGTCAGCAACATCCAGTAACTATTTTCCCCGACATGCTTTCCTGCTCTTGTAGTTGCTGTTTGAACAAAAATTCACTGAAAATATTAATTCGACACAGTTTTAATATATGCAGAGGACACTGGAATGCACTGCTCACAAAAATAGCTTGAATGTGGCAAGCTGTCTGCCTGAACTCCTGACCTGCTCACTACTTGATTGATAACTCATCCATCAGCTAATTCACAATGACATGACAGTGTACTAGCCTGGGTATATATATCCATCCTTCATCAAGTAACTTACCTTTCAGTGCAGCCTTAGAAAGTGTTCCAAATCATCCAGACCACAAGTTTATTTTAAAAAGTTAGCTTTTGAAAGTTTAGTGCTAAATTATTTCATTGTCATTCAGTATCAGGTACTTCATGAGCTACATACAAACACATTTGATAGACATTCGTAATGTCTAATAAATGGGTCTGGGCTTTCATAACCACACCACCACAAATGTATGGATGGTTCTGGTGATAGCCAGGCTAGTAGCATGTAATCTTCTTTGAAAACATCACCCATTTTAGAAAAAGAGCCTTCTCACATTTTTTTTTTCTTTTTGAGAAATATAAAATAACAAAAAAGAAAATAAGTGTGAGAAAATGGTACATTGTACTAGCCTGGTTTAGACCAGATGTCATCTCAATCTACGTTGAGAAGAACGATCCGTTCATTTGTCAAACGTCTATCAAACATGTCTGAATGTAACTTATGGCCAATCACTTCAAAGATACCCGATTACCTGCCCAATACCTGATGACAATGAAATAGTTTAGCCCTGAAGGATGCTTGTTTTTCAAAATGTAGTCTAAATTACTTAGGGCACTTTGGATCCATAGTTATCAACAAAGTCGTTTCTGTGTTTTGTCATTGTCTTGCTGCACCCTCCCCCATTCTGTGATTGGCCTCACTGAAGGGAAAATTGGGTCCTTGGTTTCCAAATTGAATTGCAGAGTAAAGTAAATTTGTGTGCAAGGAAGAATGGGTAGCAATATACACTAGTGCTGATGAAATGTGTCACTTCGAGTCCATTATTACAGTCAGAAATTGTAAGAATGAGACCTACTACGTTTTAGGATGATTTCGCCATACAAATCCATTGTACTCAGCAATTGTTGGATTAATGGATGGTTAGCATACTATACTTAGCATAGCAGTGACTCACCTTGGTAATGCAGCAGGAGAAATCCAGAGTTGTGCTGTTGGTCACTACGAAAGCGGACAGAGATCTGGTTGCTCCAGCTACGCAGCACAAGGCCCCGCATCAAGACTGACTCATTGGCAAGGATGAAGGGTTCTTGGCCACCGGTATCCTCTACTGTCACCTGTTCTCCCTCCAACACACTCACATTTAGCACCTAGGGAAAAAAGAACATGCAATATAATTATACATTTATTGCCCTACCTCAGTGCCCTATGTGTAGTATGATTTCATGATAGCAAACGGTTCACTTCCTGACTTGCCCTTTGCAAAAGGTCTCTATAGACCAACACATTGCACATAGAATAAAAGTCAATGCATTGTACTGCTACAATGAGGACATTTATTTCTACCCCACCGCACCATTTCCATATAACAACTCCAACACCGAATGTAGAAAAAAAGGAATCACATTACAAACAGACCTGGTGACCTCTGAGGTCTCAGCTCACACTGGATTTATTCAGCTCCCAACACCACTGCTGTATTTTAATTTAAAGCCATGTTCAGTTGAATTAAATTTGTCTAAAAAAAAGAAAACTCTATCTACCAACACAGATGCATACAGACATATTTGGTTTAGAAATTTCTTTGTTAACCTGCTTCTGGGTTGTAGACATGTTTTTGAGTAATTGTAGAATCTGCCTGGGTCATTTATAGTTTATTACACAAATGATTCAGCCTCCCGTCTGTGTTCTCTGCTCGGCTGTAAGCTGCTCTGACAACAGTGCTTTATGTCTTCAACAGGTTTGAACAGCATCTGCAGATAAATCTATCAGGAACCTCAGGAGGATTGTGTGCAGTTAAACCATTCTATAATGGAGTACTGAGATATTTTGGAGCAGCATCTGATTCATTCCCCACAGAACTATAAAAGAAGTATGTTAATCCAACAGCAGGTCATTATTATTCTGTATAGTAAAAATAACTTTTACCTTCACATATACTAACTACGGTCACCATATATCTATGAAATATGACGTGGTATGTTTATTGCACTCTTTTACTGCACCAACAAAGAGGTTTGCAGTAATGCTGGGTAACATGTTATAGATAACTTGTAAGATTTTAGAGCTAAAACTCAAAACTTCAATGAATAGATGAATAGCAAAATGTTTAGTCATTTAATATAAAAAAAGGAGAGAAAATGTACAGTTGTGTTTAAAATAATAGCAATGTGTTTACAACACGAGTAAAGCCAAGATCCCTATAGTTTTTTGTTTTTATTATTGTGGTGCATCAGGAACACTGCATTTTATATCCCAAATCAAATTGTGAAGAAAAATGATTAGGCCGTTCAAAGAAATAGCAGTGGTTGCATTTTTCTTTACAACTCAAATATCTACTGTATAAAGTGAAAAATCTTCCTGTGATTGCTTAAGTAATATTTAGTTTTATAACAACGGTTTCTGAGAACTGCTTCATATCTGTGTTGCATGGAGTCAACCAACTTCTGGCACCTATGACCAGTTCCCCTGCACTTTTCAATGAGATTACAGTCCAGGGATTGGGTGGCCACTCCATAACTTTGGTTTTGTTAGTCTATGCTACTTATTTACTGGCATGTTTGGGGTCATTGTCTTGTTGAAACACTGCTTTCCTCTTTGGCATAACGCAACATGACCTCTTCATTTATTTTGATATAGGCAAACTGATTCATGATCCCTTATCTTTATGCTGAAGAGGATACAATTTGCCCAAAAAACACATAAACTGGCCTAAAGAGAAACAGGTTGTTTGTCACCAAACACTGAATTCAAGCCACAGTCACTCTGAAGACAGCAAAGCATGATGCTGAAAGGATCCTGTATGGGGATGTTAATATATATATATATATAAATATATATATATATATATATATATATATATATATAAAAGGATTTGGGCGTTTTAATCACATTTTCAAACACAGTGCTATTATTTTGAACACAACTGTATACTTCCACTCTACCCCTGCTCAGAAATCAATGGATTTGATTGTTCGGAATCACCTTGCAACCACCTTGCGCTCTTGCAGCTAATGACACCCTCTTTTTCATGCAAGCAAGAAATGTTCTGAAAGCTAATGCCATCACCGGCAGTGGGCTCAGGTCACAGGTTTGCCATGAGGCAGAACAAGCGTTGCCCTCCATAGGCTGATGTCCCCGAAGTAATATGTGCAGGAGTGCAGCAGCCTGGAAAAGCCGAGTCAACAATAGCAGCAGCAAAATGTGGTCACATTGACTAGCTGTCACTCAGTGGAAGGGGAGCTTGACAATGAGCAGAGAGAGGTTAATGGACACTCTGAGACTTAGAGGTGACTTCTTCTGGAATGATGCACGAGGTCAGCCCACTTGATTTGATTTTTATCACAACCAGAATTAAACACCACTCCGGAGGTTGTTTTTTTTTTTTTTTTTTTTTTTCCCGAAAAGCGACTGAGCCAGTCAAACAGCAGATCAAAAAATGTCAACGGTGGATATTCCTTTTGGTTTTTCTGTTTTACAAAATCACCACTACGTTGTTAACAAATACAAAAGCTGCGCATACTGCCATTGTAACTTAGGTAGAACAAACAGCAGCCTCAGAACACAGTGTCACAATGAGTAATGAAGAAATGTCACATGTTTTGAGAATCCCTGTTTCTGTTTCTCAAGGGCAACAGCAATGACAAAGCCTTGGGCACAGTTCTTTTTTGATTTCTGCCTTTTTTTCTCTCAGAGTTAATGGAGGGCTTCAATGTTTTGCAAATCAGGTTACAATACTCCAGCTGAGCACATTACTTATCTTATAACCTCATAATTTACCCCCCAGTGCAGCACAATTACTCCTTTGATTTTATGTACATACTGAAATATTCAATAAAGAGGACTGACAAGTTTCGCTCAACATAAATTTAACTTCATAGCCTGATGCATTTAGAGAATATGAACCTTGTGATTCTGCACAGAATTACATCTATAATTGACTTTCAATTGATTGTATTGTCAATTTGTTTTATATTGTACCTTCAACTAGAAAACCTTTCAGGGAACAGCTAGTGATAAATATGTATTTATCACTATCTCTCAGTTTCTATCAGAAATTATTTCCCTGTCATGTGTTTAAGGTTGGTTTATTACAATTTAAAAATATTTGCTCTGCAATGATTGTAATTTAGTATTGGAGAACTCAAAAGACTTTGAACGTCACACTTTAAGAACAGTCTGTCCTGACAAAGCAATCAGAAATGACATTTTTCTTTTATAAAACAGAATTAAACAAAATGTCTAAGCACATTGCAATTGAAAGTGATTGATAATTTCTTCTGTTTTCTTCTTTTTCTCAAATGCAATCACTGCAATTTAAGAAAAAGATTACAACTCTACATATTTCTGTAGAGTCAGGATCCTTTATCCTACTTAATGGCACAAAAATTCCTTGACAGCTAATCTTTTCTACATTCATTGATTTCATCAGTACTAAATTATTTTCATGTAGCCATTGTGCATTCTTCATTTATAGATATACACAGTAACAGTCTTTATTTTTTTTTTAATTCAAGAATTCAATCTTTCAAGGTAGTTGTGTCTCCTCCTGCAAATTTACATGAATTTGTACATTGTTTTCTTTTTTTTTCCCCCATCTGGACACTGCATGATGATAAAAGTAAGAATTCAACCAGTTCTAATTGGTGCAGAATGCAGCTGCTTGAATTATAAATGGCAGCAGGCGATATGAAGATATTGTTTGAGCTAAATTATGCAGGCTTACTGTTTTTGCATTGATTTTTAAAATTGTGTTGCTGATTTCAAAAGTCCCATATCCTTGCAAGTGAGATTTAAATTGCTTTTTGATTATAAGGAAGGTCTTGGTGCTAAATAAATACACCGTCCCTCTCAATATTTCAATCCACAGAGAAATGCACACAGCATATATTCAGAAACTGCACCTTAGAACGAGTTGTCATATATTCTGTGAAGTTGTGATGTCCCTTCACCGCCCACCACCTACTGACAGCCATTTGCATCCGCCAATCAGAGGAGAGGCTCATTAATATTTATTAGACCTGTTCTTTTTAGAGTTCAAGAGAGAAGATGTAAGATGCAAGAGGAGATGTAAAACTAGATTTATATGAGTTTTAATGCTAAAAACCACAAATATATCTTATTAAGGATATGAAAGCTTCAAGTAAACCCAGGAAAAGTGTAAAATATGGGACCTTTTAAAGGCATTAAATGGACATGTTCCAAATATTTTACTGATTTGCTGCATGCCTGTGGGTCACCATATAATTTAATGGTTGGGTCCCTGCTGGTTATTCCAGGTGGTCTGTGCAGTAGATACTAGACACTTTATTTTGCTATGTCAAAGCAGAAGATACACAGGTGCTATTAATATCATTAATGATTGCTGAATCCCTTTTAGTATTTTTTAAATTCATGACCCTGGTACGATGTATGATGGTTCACCAGTGCGGCTTCTTCAGGCTCTTGAAGTAAACCATTGTTTATGTCATCTGTTCCACCTGTGCTTAGGTGTTTTTTGTTTCTTTTTTATTGTGCGAAGGCATAAAATCTGCTGTTTAAAAGCAGTGGTGAAGCCCCCGGACTTCTGACGAAAGCCCATTGACATGAGACGGGCTACATCTATCATTTCTTTTAAATCACTCATGAAAACCTTCTTTCACACGAAAGCCTTTGTGGATATTTAATGTTTCAACCGGTTGCATTTGAATCCCTTCAATTATTACTAAGACTGTATGATGAATTGATTTAAATTTTTCTTCTTCACTTTTACCTTTTTCATATATTAATCTGCTTTTAACTTATTCATGTTAACACACTTTTATTCTTTACAACTTTTGTTACTATTGAATGTTATTCATGTGTCAAATCGGAGTGTTTTCTAATTTTTTTTTTTTTTTTTTTTGCTGCAGCTTCTCGTGAGAACGTTGCGCTATTACTGTTGGTAATAGAAAAGATACGTTTTTGACAATTTTCCATCAGTCCTCTTCTTACAGGCATATCATCTGTCATCTAGCCTGTGACCTGTCACTGCAGCTAGCAACAGCTGTCCTGCCTCAATTATGAATCATTGGCCATGTCAGGAGATATCAGACTACCTTATCGTCACCACTACTGCAGCCAGATGCCCAGAGGGACTCTGCTTTCACACTCTCTCACACACGCCACATACGTGTGTGTGTGAAATGTATATTCCCCTAGACTGTAATGAGAGTAGGCTTAATGTAACCTCTAACTGGAATCTCAGCCTTAGCTGACAGATTCGTGGGGGATTTGGCTGACCAAGCACACATTATCAGAGGATGCCACCTATACAATGTGATGTTCCATTTTGATACTGAGAGATTTTGATGCGAGAGAAAGATCGCCTGTTTGGTGCTTTTTTTTTCTAGCTTATGAAAGGAAAGCCTTGAACAATGAAATAAATGTAAGACTGTCCTCTGGGTAGGTGCTCTTTGACTTGAAGTGTGTTCCATTCAAGCCCCCCTCCAAAAAAAAAAAAATAAATTCTAAGTAGAGGAGAGAGGGTCATCTCTTGCCGAGCACTGTCTTTTCAATCCAACCACTATAATGAACAGACCATCTGTCCCCCACCGCATTTCAAGGGAAAAACAGTGTCCCTTTTATGCCACTCTATAAACCCAGCAGCTCGACCTAGTGACGACACAGATTAAGAATTTACACACAAAACATATGATAATATATATGATGCATATATATAATATGATGCATTATTGTAGCTTTAAACTAACTTATATTTTTAGTAAATTGGTAAAACCACAATTCAGCTTTCATCGGCTACAAATAAAACACTGCCAGTGGCTTTCCTGCTGCATAATAGAAGAGGTCTTTTAATCTTAATGCTTTTTAGTACATTTTGCTGATAATACATTTGTAGTTTTAGTTAAGTAAGCTTTTCAAAGCAGAACTAGTACTTTATTATACTGCTACTTTTACTTCCAGTAAGTAAAGGATCCAGGTTTGTTCTTCCACCACTGCACATAATACATCAACTAAATAGGCTAATATGTATTGTATCTTGCAATTTTATTAGCGGGTTACTGTTTCGCTTAATAAAGAAATAAATATATCTTAAAAAAATGCTCCATGGGTAAGAAAAAAAAACTCTAAGCTTTGAAATAAACAATCTGTCAAACAAATGAGACTTTTACACATGGCATGTAATCTTTATTTGCTCATTTATTAATTTATCCGTAAGTACGCAGTATGAGTTAACTGCCCACAGAGGCTGGCTCTCACTGATAATTTACTGTTGAAAACATCTGGTGGTGCTCTGCAATGAACATTTACACTGACTCACAGGGGCCATTGCTGATGCAGAAATGAGCAGTATGTAATCCAAACGATCCTACTATACATGGAAATTAAATGACCCTGCTGCTGGGGGCAATAAATCAACAGGCATTGGGCTTGCCAGCTGCACTGTCATCATTACTATGATAAAAGCCACTGGCCTATAGTGGAACACACTGTTAGTGCACCTACCTCATCTCCCCCTATCTAAGGCTCATGTTTCTAAATCATGGTGTGAATGAGCTTGGTTCACCCAGTTGGTTCTTTTTTTTGTCTATCTCCTGATAAATTCATACAAAAACAGACTTATTCCAGCACGCATTATATGAAAAACGTTATCTTAATTGAACATTCACCTCTATATAAAGCTGCCAAGGCCATTTCCTGTTTGCCCTGCTGTCTAAAACAATGGATCCTTACCAATCAGCGGAGGCTGAATGTTAATGAGAATGTGGCAGAGCCGGTGGCTGAATACAATACTAAGTTGCTCATTGTCACTGATTTCACATTTAAGCTTGCCCATTACATTGTTCACAGCAAATGCCACCACCAAATAAACCTGTTTTCCGCTGTCACTACTGTACGGTACAGTATGGATCAGGATGGTTCAGGTCAGGAATACCTAGTAGAAATTCTAGTAGAAATGTCCTTCAGTGAATATACTTAACCATCTTAGCTTGTTCAGGTAGAAGTTTAAAATGCACTGGCTGGATAGAGATAGACCGTTCATGAATTTCCTTCATTTTAGAAACCTACAGTTGAAACAGCAATGACAAACATCTAAATTTAAGTCCAATGTGCAAAAGATACCAAGTCATCCAGATGCATCTGCAATATTTTGTCTTTGATTAAAATATTAAGACACATTTAAGGACCGAATATTAACATCTGCAATATCTGTTAGCCCTTTTCCTCTCTTATGTGAATTTGCTCCCTCATGGTATGGTACTGTGTGCAAGTAACCCAACCAAAGAGTTAATAAAATGGTAATAGGTATGGGTTAGGGTTAGTGTTATATTGGGCTTGTACCATGGGACTGGTATGGTTCTATATTAACATAAAATAAAAAACACAAGCTAAAATAAGTGTACCATCCCATCCTGTATAGTACTGCATAATACAAACAGGGACCATTGTGAGCATTGACTCAAATATTCTTTTTTTTTCCCTTGTTTATTTTACTCCCAGAAACAGCATCTGTGCTGCCTTTGAAACCCATTGGACAGGATTTTTGCTTCCTGATAAATCGGCCTCACTTTTTCAGGTGCCTCTCAGGCCCTGACATCTCAGTTTATTCGCAGCGGCGTGCGGCTTTGCATAGATTTAAATTCATGCATTGCCGATTACTCTCCGTATTTTCTTGAATGCATCTTTACTCTCCTGTACTCATCATGACACTGAAGGAGGTGAGGAGAACGCAGCCTGCTGCCAGACACTGCCTTCTCCCCCTATGACAGCTCGCTGGGTGGAGGAGCAATTAGTGTCACCTGAAAGCATTCCTCTCGGGATGGCTGGGCCCCATGAAAACTCATCTCAGCAAAGCCCTGACACCCTAAGAAGCTCATCAAGATCAAACTGGCCTTCTTTATGTGCTGCCTTACTCCCCCGAGGCACAACACGATGAAGGCTTCCTTCTGCCTCGTCTCACGTTGATTAAATGCAGCAATCCCGTCTTTGGCCTCCGTTACTCAGGCTCACTTTCTGCGCGACATATATTGGACGTGTTGAGGTGATTTGCGCTGCTGGAGTCCACAGTCACAGAAGGGGGCGAAACATGTGCATTAGTGTGCATCCAAATGCGATAGACGTGACAGACGTGTTGGACGCTGTAAGTTTCCATTCAAAATCAATATAAATAAATGATTTAAGATGAGCACAATGATGCTTCAAACAGGATGATTGACACAATGAGTGTAATGCGATGGACTTGCTTTATTGCATCTGCCAAAAAATTTCAACTTTTGAAGCGCTATTGCAGGACACTGTGCCGTGACTTCCAACGAGACACGTTACATCGCCGACATAGTTACAGTTCGCCTTAGTTTTACCGGTAATGCAGCAAAAGGCATGGAAGAAAACAAACATTGAAACACAACAAGTAAAGTGGCCCCCCATCCCTACAAATAAAAGTAAGACTACTGCAAATAAAAAGAAAAAATCGATGCAAAAAAGCGACAACAGAAGTGGATTACAGAGGAGGACTACAAATTGGAAAACAAACAAGAAAGAAGGTGAAATTTCGGCACTTAATATTGCCATGTGTACGTTGTTTCTTCTTCTATGCCGTCTTCTTCTCCTCACACCGGTGCATCATCAAAAAGAGAGTTTCTGGTAAGGCTGTGCAATTAATTGAATTTTAATTGGGATTTTGATTTCTATAAGATTTTGATATCTATAAGGCATCACAACACATCAAAAGCAGAATAAAAATAGTTACTTATGCTGAATACTCATGTGTAACTAAAAAACAATCATTTGAATGATTGTGATTTCAATATTTGCCAAAATAATAATAATAGTGATATAGTGATAATAATTTTTTCATAATCAAACAACTCCAAATCCCGGTAGTCCACTGATCCACCAATGTTGTGTCTCTTTTAATTTAAAAGATATTCATTTCGTGTTTTTTTTCTTTTTCTATTTTTTTCGTGTTCATCTAATGGCGTTTGATGTAAATCCACCCTTTGCCTTGTTAAAAATGACAGTTTGACTGATAACGTGGTGAGAAGCACGGCATGACTATATATAACAAGAGGGGAAACTTTATGGCAATTTTGTTTTGGTCCCTTTGGACCTGACGAGAGCACCAGTGGTCACTGAACACCAACAAATACAAATCTAATTCCCTTCCTCATCAGCCACACTCAGCCGGGGCCAATGCCGTGTGCGGTTTGCTCCTTTTATAAGAAATACCAGAATTAAAATGAGAGTACAAAGATCAATACAGCAATTCACCCGGCACTGCGAGGAGGCTGTGTGTCAAGTATTGGTGCTGCTTATTAACATGAGTATTGATTGGAGTCAGGAGAGCGTGGTAGCAGAGGCAGCATCAAGTACCAATCGTTAACCCTCAGGGTCGAGGTTCCCTGTAAACACTTGGCATGCTCTGTAACATCTCAATCCTTTAAGGGGCATTTCACTGATGATGCACCTCACAAGCACTTTGTGCTCACATTAGTAGTGATTAATTACAATGTGCAGCCTTGAGCTCATTAGATGTTTTGGTCCTTAAGATTATTATTATATTTTTTTTCTTTTTCATTTTATTTTGCATTGTTCGCAATCGTCCAAAATAATATTCACTCATCTCAGCATGAAAAACTTGGAAGCTATTCGTTCCTAACCCCACTGAGACTCGTGGACCTTTGTTTGAAAAGTTAATTAACTAAAACAACAAACATTGTGAATTCTTTCATTTGATGGCCAATGTTTAAACTCACTATAGAGCACAGCCAAAAGCTACTTTTTCTGATCTTCCTTTCCTTAATATTGATGTACTTGTTGAAAATTTAAATGTCGCCCACTGATTTAAACCGGTTGAATGAAATACAGTATTGATTCTAAAAAGAAATATAATGTATAGCAAGGGTGTGCTGTGTTTCACCACAAGAACCCAAGCCAATTGAGACAGAGTAGAGGAGCTCGACAAAGAGAAAAAAAAACTGATAAATGACATCAGGATTAAAATAGGAAAAAAAAGAAGGTAAAAGAATGAGTGAAAGAGTTGGGAAAGAGGTGGAGAAAGGGGGGGAAAAAAGAGTCATACAATATTGACCTCAAAATCCTTCCCCACCATCCTTTTGAATGATGCTGCATTAAACCTGTCAGAAAAATGGAAACACTCCTCCAATCAGTCTGTGGCAGGAGGGAAGAAATTGGCCATGTCTGGGTTCCTAACCCTTGAAAACGACCAGTCTTTCACACACAATGCATTCTCTTTCAGCAAGGAAGCAGAACGTGGCATGTGAAACAGAGGTGGGACAATCATATGTGTCAAACCCAAGGCCCGGGGGCCAAATCTGGCCCAGCACCTTGTTTTCTGTGGCCCCTCAAGAGCTTGCACAGACTTGTGATTTATTGAGACATGGGAAAGTGAATAAATGTTTGAACTTAATGGAGACACGCTGGTCACGTTGTCTTTGTACGACTTTGTTAACTCCAAAATCTTTGATCAGTTGCCATGAAGGTTGTTTAAAAACAGGAAAGTTTCTGTTTTTCCTTATTTTTCTTTGTTGAAGTACATCTGTCATTACTTTTCTCTCATTGTCATTCTTTAATATTTATCCTCACAACACAAAACCATAGATTCCAATCTTTGAAAAATCCATTAAATAAATGAAATTGTAGTGGTTATTAGCATATTCATGTATGAGTCTCTAGATATCTGTGATGATGTGTTGATGCACCATTGTTAATAATTAGATGCTAACAACAATATAACATAACAAATTATAACAAATATGTTTAAAAATCTTATATATATATATATATATATATATATATATATATATATATATATATATATATATATATATATATATATATATATATATATATATATATATATATATATATATATATATATATATATATATATATATATATATATATATATATATATATATATACATCATAATAGTGCTGGTGACAATCTTTACAATTGGCCCTTTGAGGGAAACCAGAATGAAACTGAGTTTGACACCCCCTGCTTTAGATGGAAGCTTCTCGAGACCCAGGCAGGTAGATCAGTGAGGCCACGAAGAAATCAGAGAAGGACAGATGGTCTTGGAAAGAACTGATAGCTAGCTAACCCACCGGATTTATTTGATCAAATACAAAAAAGGCTCCAAAACAGATTTTAAGCACTTTAATGCCATAGCCCTGTTCTGGGAAACCTCCATCTGTCCTCTAAAACCATATTGCAGAAGTGACAGCGGGCAGAGAGGGAGAGATCGATATGTAGGACAGAAATAAGATGTGCTTGAGTTATCACTAATTCAAAGGTGAGAATTTAATTTCCACATGTACAGTCGAGAGTGGAGATAACTTCGTAGGCTCCTATGTGAATATGAGATCTACTCCCATCGAGGATAATTCATATGTAAATATGAAATTATGGATCAGAAATTAAGCAGCATAGCTGTTTTGGCATGCACATGAAATAAAAAAAAAATCTGTTCTGGATATGAATAATGAATCACATCCATCTTAAATATATGGTGATTTGTTATATTTAAATCCTACCTACAGTATGTCAAGGACAAGAACACTGAACATGCTGAACCCTAAAGTAGAAAAAATTCTCATCCTCATCTATATTACACGAACATACTCAAGCTTTAAACCCATGCATCATTGCATATCTTGATATAATAACAAGCAGTCTTATACAAAAAAATCAATATTATGTGTCTTAACCACTTAAAGCCCAGACCTACTTTTCAGTTTCCCTGCTATAAATGGAATATCTTTGCAACCACAAAGGTTATGTACTTAAACCTAGTATCTAAGGAAATCTACATTGACTATAGAAGTGTCAGAATCACTTTATGTTGTTGTGACAGAGCAAAAATAGCTTGAATGTTGCAAAAAAAAAGATATTGTGTTTTACTACAGATAAAAGTAATTTATTAAAAGCTTAAAACCAGAGCTTAAGACCAGACTGACCTAAATCAGGAAAAAGAAACTTGAAATAAATAAAGATTAAAAAGATTTCAAAGATCAATTATTTGTCCATAAAATCATAGAAGGATCATTATAGAACATGAAGAATATATTCTGTAAGATGTCAGACATCAACGGCTCAAATTTAAATTAAATATCAAAACAGCGGTTAGTTACAGCCCTGCTACTAATATTATATTAAACAATTTTCTTATACTGATGAAGTGGATATTGACAATATACAGTATTTTGATACTGTAATAGTAACAGTAACAGTTGTGCTTTACTACAGATATAAAATACTTGATTTAGTGTTGTAGCTGAGGTTTTCTCGTGCAATATATGAATAAAACTCAATGCTGCCTCTGTATCAGTTGGATTTTACCAGGTTAACTGCTCACTGTAGCTTGCACTCCACCTACTAAAAGTCTTTTGAGTTCTATAAATTAATCTTTTTAATTGTATTCGAGGTGCAGAAGCTTGTTTCAAAATACTTCAGCGCCTACCGAGCTATTACTTTATCTCAGGGCTTGAACGTTGGTGTTATATCAGCCTCCCGATATTTGTGCAGTTATTCTCCAAATAAATTGTAATGTGGCCAGAATCACCAGATGGGGCAATGCATTATATGCTGTTAGCTGGAGCTGAGGGGTTGAACAGTCAGGCGGAGGGCAGTAAATTCTCCTGATACATTTTTCATCTGCCCGCTCCTCTAAGCTGCCAGGCTGCTGAAAGGAGTATTGACTAAACACAGAAAAGGTCTGATCTTCCCTATTCATTCCCCACCAATCCTGGCTATATTTGTGGATGCTTGTGGTGCAGATCAGAGGGGGGGTGACGCTGTCAGAGTACACCGACATTAATATCTTTTATAAAGTCACAGCATCCGTCCTTCAGATTTTTACTTCCAGCTAATTTCTCCCCTTAACTGTTGCAAACTGCTGTTCTCTCTGCTATAATGACGACTCCCTTCCATAACAGAGGCCAGCTGCCAAAACAAGTACACGGACTTCAACCACAATGTCCCTACGGCTCCCCCTGCTCTGAAGTGTGGAGCATAAGCATTTTCCCCCGTGCTAATGTTTGGCACACTTAAAGGTATCAAAACCCAGCTGTGTAAAGTAAACAAAAAAACAAAGAAAAACAAAGCCACAAATCTGCAGAATTTTGCATAATCTGTCCAGAGAAATGGAGCTCTACGATCCCTCCAGAGATTGCTGTGGGAAGATGGCAAATAAGCTCATCAGAAAAATGGAAGCAATCAATTTACTTCATGTCATCTCTCTGTTGTTATTGGATGCAGTGATTAAAAGGAGATTACTATCATCAAAACAGCAAACCAGACAGAGCATTGATCTGAGCTGTTTAATAGATCTATTTGGAGTAAATCCACTGCAGTACAAAGAAATGACTGAGTTGCTCATTGAAGCGTCTATTGTTGACGGACCAGTGTGTAAGATTTAATGGCATCTATCCATGGATATGGCAGAAATGGATTATAATATTCATACCTATGTATTTATCAGTGTATAACCCCATTAAAATAAGAATTGTTCTATTTTTGTTAACTAAGAATGAGCCATTTATACCTATAGAGGGAGCCCAGAATAGACAAAACCAAACATTGGCTCTATAGATGATCTTTCATATTGCTCCTCTATGCATGGAAAGAAGGGTGAGGGATCAGTTTCGAGCAATCTTTAACATCACTGATAGATGCAAGTCCCAAGATGCAAGATGCCCAAATCCCATTCATTTGAATAGGAAACATCACAAAAGCTAAAAGATTTTTTGCAGAAACACAATCCGACATCAGATTGCAGTGGCCAATCAAGTAAGACCTATCAGAGTGGTACAAGCCATGCTTCAGAAAGAAGGACATTTCTCTTCATTTAATGAGGTTAAAAGTAAAGTCTGGCTTTGCTCTGGGTTTCCCGACTCATTTTAAGAAGACAAGAGAAAGAGTGTTGAGAGAGACAGAAGGAGCAGGTGGGGTCAGGCGAGCTAGAGAGTGAATGAAGAGAATGAGCAGCAGTAGCCAGAACAAAGTAGCGAATGACAGATATGAAATGTTACTTTCTGATTGTTTCACAGTGGCAAGCACAGATAAATACACCCACACCTCCGCACAACCCTGCAGGGAAGGTGCCGCAATGCCTGATTCTGTGTGAATGCAGTCTAAATCTTACCGACTGGTCCTTTAAAGACTGTTTCATAATATATCCATTAAGCAAGTACAGCATTCATAATATGAATACTAATTAGGAAAGCAAGCATTAAGCTAGTAGAGTGTTCATAATATGAATCCTCATTATCTTTACAATATTTATCTCTGCAATCAAGTAGCTGTGTTTAAAATGAGTAGCCTGCAGAGAATTTGAAAAAGACAATAAAGAAAATAGCCTTGAACATATGTATGTAAGAATGCACTTTGTAGATTAGTTTATCAGCAGCTGCCAAGTAACACAACCAATCAATCAATCACCTTTATTTGTGTGATCACAATGACAATAGATACATTCCCTGGACTGGACTACTACAGAAAAATTACAATTTGACCTATCGGCCTTGTTATCCGTTGTTGTGTTCCATCTCCAGCATGGTGCAGCACTTATTTTCATGCTGGTGAAACAATCAATCTCAAAACTAAAAAAAAATGAAAAGAGAATAAAAAACTACCATTGCCTGGTGGGGACATGTAGTGTACCTTTAGTGTGCATGCGGTTCAAATCCTGCTGGGGACCTTTGGTTACATTTTCTACTTATTTTCTATTCATAGTTCCTGTGCTCCCTACTGTGAACTGAGGAAAAAAGGCCAGAAAAAAGGCCAACGAAAAGGTGTTGTAAAGGACGGCTGACCAACACACAGCACAGTGTGTGCAGATACAGGACAGACAGTGTTATCCAGGCTGCAGCGAAGGGAAAGTGCAGCAGTTCAATGGCCAACTATAAGCTCTGAATCTCAGATAAGTGTTTGTGTATTCCTGCATACTTGTGTGTGAGTGTGTGCATGCTCCAACACACGCTTACATGTGCTAGATGTCTTGTGAAATGGGTAAATTATATTTAGCAGCAGCATAACGTCTTTGTCCTTCTCGTGTGCTTCAAGAATCACAAGTAAGCGAAGGGGGTTGAAATTGTGAATTTTGGTATTGTACTGATTGAAAAATGGTTGGAAATATCAGGTAGAAATGTATGTGTTTGTATAGAATTTTCTGACCATACTGCAACTCCCTCCACAAGTCTGCTTTGTGATCTCGTTCATTCCCTTAAAACCTTGAGACCTGGATAGCCTCCAGTTAGAAGAGCTTCACACGTCGCTGATCAGACGGCTTGACTTCAATTTCTATCTTTCCATCTTCAGTCAGTTTATGTCTTTGCCAGAAACAGAGATCACAGTTTCATTCTCTTCAGCTGTGCCAAGCACTTGTCTGTATAGTTTACCATCAGATCATTATCAGTTTTGCAGTAGGAGGTAGGGAGACAGTGGCCCAATCTGTGCACATGGAGGTACTGAAACACGGCTTCACCGTTTTCTTTTTTTTTTTTTTAAATCAGACCTGGTAGATTTGAGAGGATAAAATGTCAATTCCGTCTGGCTTTCTACCCTTGCAGTGTTAAAAGTATCCGATTAAATGCTCTGCCAAATCTGCTGGAGAATCTGCTTAAGTATAGATCTAACATGTCGAACATATTCAAATGCATGCACGTGCAGAAGTGCATGCAGAAGTGTGTCCCTGTTTATAATTGGTTGAAGATTTACTTAAGTTACCCAGAGGAAGCTTTCAGAGGAAGAGACGCTCTCAAACATATACTCTGTCAAGACTTATCTTCGGCCTCCAGAGGCAGCAAGACAAAGCTCACACATTTCTAATGTCTCCGGTGGTAAATGAGGCATTTGAGGAATTGAAAATGCCAGGGAACACACACACTGACAGTTCATTTTTATAACCTTTTGTGAAAAGACTTACCAAGCAAACATTCAACCTGAGACAGACCCCGTCCTTTGTGCCCCCATCCACCCACTCACCTCAGCAATTTGCTGCCTGTCTATCTCCATCAACCCACACAAGTCCAGTGAATACTATTACGAGCTAAGACTAAACCAAAATGTCAGTGCTCTTCATTGTTCAACGTTATTCAACTTTAATTAAAATAAATCATAGTCCAATTTACTATTCTATTTATATATGTTAAAATGGCTGCAGTCAATGTTTTATACCAGCAATGGACCACATTAGTTGTAAACTAAACTCTTGGGGTTTGGTTGACTCTTACTGCTCTCATTGGCATAGTTTCCCAATGAACACTACCTGAGCAGCACCAAACAATAGATGGAAAAAGTCCAGTTCATTAGCTGAAGAGCCTAGTGCCCTGTCCACATGACAATGTAATTCTGTAACTACGGCAACCTTTCACGCTGATCCCCCCGCATTGAAAGATCTGACAATGCTGTTGTGGAGATCAATATATACCTGGCATTGTTGTTAACAATGATTTCACTGTATCATGTGACCAGAAGTAGGAGCTTAAAAATGCAGCGCCACCAGCCTGTCACAACAACTTGTTAAACAACAGAGTAGCATGTGTGATACATGCGCTGCTAGTTCTAGTGTCTCTTTCTGGGGGCTTTGTAAAATAAATCCATATGTAGATCCAATATTGACTGTTTTATTGTCTGCATTGTATCAATTATCAATCATATGTTGCAGCTAGCACTGAGGCTAATGGTCATATATGTTCCCCATAATGCTTTGTGAAAATCTTTTGACCAATAAGAGGTTGATCCAGCTAGAAGTAGCTCTTCTTCTCTTCTTCTTTTTACCAATCCCTGATTATGCCACCAATCAGGATGGCATATATATTACGCTTTTGTCACTCATCACTCATTATGACTTTGACACATAGATGCAAATACTTCCAGCAACGTTCCGTGCATGGACACAAAAATTATGGAATCCGCAAATAAAAAAGCTCATGTGCTGTGTAGTGTGGACAAGGCCTAATTATTCCTTACAGA